>JAQSUU010000425.1:1266518-1899778 GCA_038087645.1 Saccharum hybrid cultivar R570
TCGACCTAAAACAGCCGTAGCTGGACCATCATAGCAAAAGACCTCAAGTTTGGAAACTCCTTTAAACTATTGAAGCGTGTAATTCATCCGATTTTTAAGAGTTGATGGTTGTATGATATATGGTTTACAAGTTTGGGGATAAGAGGGAGAGATTATGTTTTTACTTTAATTTGTAGCAAGTTTAGATGGTCGAAAGCCCGAAATATACTTCCACTCTCTTTTTAAGGCGGGGTTGGAGGTGGAGGTGGCAGAGCTATCCAATTGAAGAGGGGATATGTGATGAGGGAAGGAAGAGAGATCGGGGCAAATGTTTGACAACTTTCCTCCCTCGGAAATGTTTGCATCAAACTCGTTAGAAGAAGCTCGCTGATTTGCCCAAGCTAGCTACCCAATCCTACCTTACTCCACCATGCAGCTGAGCATCTCTGCTGGCGCGAGTGAGTGAGTGCACGCCCTGACGCCCACGCCCTAGCTAGTTGCTCTCAACGCAGACGCCACAGCAACCAAATATCACAGATGGAAATAAAGCGATGTCTCACCTTGCAGAAGGGAAAAAGGTGGCACAGTGTGCTGCACACACCTATCCGGTCCACACCAATATGTCAGAAGTGTGTGCATCATCATGCCATGCCATGATACCTCCTTTTAACTCGTCATCATCTGACTATATACATACATATACACAACATTGTTGTTACATCCACTTCTCTTATATCGCATAGAACTTTGTCATCGTTTGGCTCTTGTGAGTTGTTCTTGTAATTGTACTAGTTGAATGTGTAAAGCTGTATATCAACTCTATCATGACATTTCTGCTAAAAAGGACTGTTTTGGTTTGATAGGTCGATCAAAAGATAGGTTTTTTTTTTCTTATGGAAAGGGAAGTCGCCAAAACGGATGAACAGATCGAGGAGCAAATCGCGTGTCAAGATCAGTAGTGCTCTGCCGGGGCGCCAACATGTATCAGCAGGGATGCAGACTTGCTCGAGTCCTAACCTGACCACATGCGCCACAAGGTCCACAATGGATCGGAAGATGCACGGCGCCATCATTATTGGTGCAAGCAGGCAACAATATACTGTTACGATATGCAAGCAGCAGCTTTATCTTGTCTAATCGAGACGCATGCATGATTGCATCATGAACACAGTTTATACGTCTACTAGCTAGTTTATTATGCATTTGCTTTCATGCATGAACATGGCTAGCATTTTTTTCTTTTTTAGAGAAACATACTCTCTGTAGCTACCTAGCTTTCTTTTCCAGATGTCTTTGTTCTTTTGTTTTAACTCAAAAGCAGGGTGCTTTGTCGGTATATGTGTTCTACTATGTCTAAGTTAAGCAATGGATAATGCTAGCTTCAGCTTTACAGCTGACGCTAATCTATCATGGCCGGCCCATGACAAGCCTGCATGGTTTAGCAATTTTTACAGAACAAGCCAATTCCTATTTCCGGAGCACAGCAATTTCACAGTAGCAGCAAGCATGTACAACTTGCCTAGTGGGGATCACATGCATGTAGCTTGTGGCCCCAGTCCTAGCTAACTAGAGCCAGTACGTACCAAGTTTAAATTAAAACGGACAAGCAAATGACAACTCATACAAATCCAAGTATTATAGCCACATTTTTTTTTAAAAAAAAGGAGACATATATACGTCAAGCCAACCATCGTGAATCCTAGTGTCTCATCTGATCTCTCCTAAATTAACAAGTCTCATCTGATCTATGCTAACAAGTCTCATCAAGCATCGTGAACTGATCATCGGGTTTCTTGTGGTGGAATCTGCTCACCCGGGTTCAAGTTCTCGACTTGGCACGAGTGCTCGTATTTTTTCTGGACTTTTTCGGGATTTAACGGCACTATGCTTTCAGTGATAGGCGACGCCCCGTCGACAGCGAGGCGCCTGTGGTGATTTCGTGAATCTCAAGATCTGTCAGCTCAGTCATTCGAAAGTGCTTATAGGAGTAGGGTAAGTGTGCGTGTGTTGTAGGCGTCTGCGTTGTAGTGTGTGATTCTAAAAAAAAAGTCTCATCAAGCATCTATTTTTGTTTTGAAGTCTGGGTCAATGCTGCACAGAACATTTTTGGGGCGTCTCGCAAAAAAAAAGGAACATTTTTGGGGCTGCCAAAAATGATTTCTTGGCTGGTTTTCCCAACCGGCTCTAATGAAGCGTATGTAGAAATCAACTATTTCTATGGACAGGTTGTGTTTCCAATCGGTTCGTAGGGACAGTGATTATATTTTTTTAAATTAATTTTTTACAGATTATGTATTGAATATTTTTGGTTTCTAAATGGTTTAAATTAAAAAAATGAACCACATACAAAGTTTTAGATCTCGTCAAACAACTTTGGTATATGACATATCTCCATTTGAGGTAGTTTGAAAATTTTGAACTACAAAATTTGAGGACTTAAAACGTATATTTGGGCCACTAAACAATTTCAAATGAAAATACCATCAACTACAAAGTTTTAGATACCGTTGTGCTCTACTACTTTGGTATAGGTGTGTCTCCATCCGAGTTATTCAAAAAAATAAAAAAATTTAACTTTTAAAAACACGATAACTTAAAAATGCATTTGGGCTACAGAACAATATCAAATGAAAAATTCACTATTTGCAGATCTCCTTGTACGTACTCTGCAACTTTGATATAATTGAATTGAAATTTATCTTCATTCTCAACTTCTTTTTGAAAAATTTATGATTTTTTGTGCAATACCTACTTTTAGAGGCGAGACACATTACCAAGCACGACTGAAATCACTTTTCTAGCCATGGTTGTTGTTTCCGACTGTTTCTATAAATACCTCTATTTTCAAAGGCATTCTGTAACACCGATTGACAATAGAGGTAACCATTTTAGGGGTGTTTTTATACCTAAGCATGTCTAAAACAAGAGACATCTCTAAGAACCATGATCATTGCTATTGTAGTGTGGTGTTCATGGTGATCCTACAATATAATCTCAACTGTTTTTTACTAGCAGAACTCACGATCAGTCACCTATTTTTTTTTCAAGTAGTGATCCTACATACTAACATAAATCATCGTCATCGTTTGCTTTGGTTAGTTGATCTTTCACAAAAATGTAGGCGTTTTAGCTGTGGTTCATCTATTGTTTTTTTTTGTCAAGTAGTGATCCTACTAACATAAATCATCATATATATCAGGGACGGATCTAGCAGTGGGGCTCTAGTGCCAGAACCCCGTCCCGTACGGCCGCTGGACCCATGGAGCCCCCTCCTAGTTCCTCCTAGGAATTTTTGCTATGGATGCACCTTAAAGAGAGGCTAAAGTTGTTTGAAGATTGAAGAAGCCGCCTCTTGACATTTTCCTAGATCTGTCCCTGATATATATCGTTTGCTTTGGATAGTTGATCTTTCGCAAAATGTAGGCGTTTTCTCCTTACTCCCAAAATTGTAGAGTCGTCAAAACCGAGATGAATCAAACAGGGAAGAAATAATGGTGCCAAGATATCATGCGCATGTATGTCCATATCATATCCGCACCAACCATGCTAGTTGCTAGCTAGGGATCGGACACACACGCTCAGATCATGGGTCGACCCTTGACCAAAATGAAAAATGCACGGCCCCACATGCTTTCATCATCATGATTACAACAATTGGTGCAAGGCAAGAGCTTGACTATCACATAGTATACTCTGTTACACCCAATTCTAGCAGCAGCTTTAATTGGCACGATCATTATTGGTCCATATAAGAATAGTAAAAGAAAATGTGCGCAACCTTTCCAGCAGATTGGTGCTGTTGTATGAACTGCATGCTTGAATGTTGGTGTGAGCATCTTTTTTGTTTACGGTTTTAATTTATGGTCAGATTAAGTAAGTACACCATGGACGATGTACTAGCTAGTCTAGCGCTCAGCTTTTACAGTTACCATGATTCATGGAAAGCTTAGTTGTACTATACTAGATGAGACGCTATCTAGTTAAGCACTACTAACAAGTACATTAATCCTGTCGCAATCATGCATGTATGTATCTATATATAGTCATGAGTGATATGACGAAAGCATCACGCATCTATCTCCAGTTAACAGCCGCCCCAGTTGACACGCAAATATGTATGTACTCAGCCCCGGCCCTGGGGGGTGGTGGACTGGTGGTGGTGGTTGCGAGCTGTGCGGTGGCACAGGGCCCTCGACATCAAGGGCCCTCGACATCGTACGTAAGATGTAGGTATAGGAGCTCTTTGATTGATGTATCCTCGATGTATCCTCTTGCTTCTTCCTGTGATTGATGTATGCCTAGTATATATATTTAATTAAGATTTAATTTGCTTTTCACCTTAATCTTTTTTCATTAGAATACAGGGATTTAGGAATCCTTACGGAGTTATGATATGATGTTAACTAGGGCAGCGGATAATTATTTGGAGTTGTATTAAATGGTCGATCTGTGAAAGGTCGCTAGACCAGTTGGTCTGAGCTTCCGGCCGCGTGCCCCGTGACCGGAGTTCGTCCCGGTTTGAGCGAATTTTGGTGGGTGGTGGTAAAAAATTTCCTCACCTGTCCCGCGTTTCCCAAAGCACAGATAAATGGACCGACCCACTCATATGGTAACTGGCCTCTGTGTGAGGGCAGGGCATGGAGTTCGACGGTTTTCTCGACCTGCGTGAGAGGTCTCCTTTTTAAGCGCAAAGCTCCGGGACTATCTAGCCATCCGAGGGCCGAGTTTTTTTATAAAGGGTCCTATCTTTCTAGCTTTGCTCCAGGCCTCTGAACTGACAGGACCGGGCCTGTACGTACTTAATGGACCGGCCTGAATCTGAGATATGGTCTGAAAGTTTTGGTTACTTGTTGATGCCTTCATCATGTTCCGGCTAGCTGCAGGAATCTGCAGTCTAAATTATTCTTGTGCGGTACACATGTATCACAATTTACAAGTACTAAGCACTATTCCATTTTATGTGCATGAAAAAGCTGTCTTTTTACAAGATAAATGTATGCCTATATTTTTATATATATGTCCTATAAGTACAAAGCATTTTTACAAAGGCATTTGTACGTACTCAAAGGTTTGGATGTTGGAACGAAGTTGTGGCAGAATCGCCTAATCTAATGCCCTCCCAAGAGTACTCGTCTTCCATTAGACACTAAATACCCCGGGGAGATCACTAAACTACGCGATTCCGTCGAGCACACCGCAAGGGAGAACTCGAAGATCCATATTTTTACATCAGGATCACAAATAAAAGAGTAAAGCTTACAACATCCTTGCCATTTCTTACATCACTTTTAGTACAACATCAGAGTAATTTATTATTTAATTATAACAGCGGAATATAAGTGGTTATCAGAGTTCAGCGGAAATTAAATTCCTAATGGTAAGGTAACTATTAATCATGAGATAAACATCTAACATGACGATATTATATAAGCATGAAGTGATAACAGATTAATAATATTTTCCTTGTAAAACTTGTGGTGAGAGTTTTTAATAAATAAACTCAACTCTGCATCGAAAAGAAAATCCTCACTGAGGCCACCAGGAGGTTTCCACACACAAGGGTCAGCTTAACAGCACCTGCCACCTGTAACAGGATAGAACAAACTCTGAGTACTCAATTGTACTCCGCAAGACTTACCCGTCAGGAGAAAGTAAAAAGACTCCAAGGATTATGCAAGACTTTTTGGTTTGTGTGTTTCTTGTTTGCAAGAAGCAGCGCTAAGAGTGTGTCCTTAATTTCTTACTTTCAATAGTCGTATTTTATTTCTTATCCAATCTTCTATGTAAGCACCTAGTCTAAAATCAAGCAGGGTTGAGCAAACAGAACCATTTCTTCATCTTTCAACTGTCAGTTCTTACTACGATGCTAGAGCGTAGTCAAGCCATACCGTCATGCAGAAACGGTGATTCGCGAATCAATATGCCCAGCTGGGTACTCCGAAAAACACACGCCTCGCTTGTACCCCAGGCACAAGCAAGACCAATCTGTTCCCCTCCTGTCACGGGTTTCCAGGTCCCCGTCCAAACTTGGACTCCTAGCTCTCGTACTTGAGGCCCAGCCTCAATACGGTGCTAAGACCTCCACCTATCCCTGCCTCCAATCAGTCGGTCCGAAAAGAGCCGGAGCCCATGACAAGAGAGTAACAAGTCTTCCTAGCCCCCATCCGCTAGTATATGCTCGAGATAAGAAGATCTGTGACTTGACCAGGGTCCATACAACAAACGGTTCTTAATTGACACAGGCGGAACAAATGTGTAACACCCTAAATTTTACATTGTTTCAAAAATAGATAAATTTGATTTATTTATGTATTTGAGTGTGCATTCAAATATAGGAGATAATAAATTTTTGTGAAATTAAAATTTATCGTAAGGTTAGTTACATGTTGATGCACTCATGCCGATGCATTTTTATTTATTGTGGTGACTGCTTTTTATTCCAATGCTAAAAGGTTTAAAAATTATTTGAAATTGGATTTGGAAAATCAATTTAGAAAATGAAAAGGAAATTCTATTCACTCTCCTTCACTTCCTTCCAATTCGGCCCGATTGGCCCAGTCTACCGAACCGGCCCGCTGGCCTTCTCCCCTTCTCCCTCTCGCGCGTCCCTCTTGGGCCGGCCCATCCCGGCCAAGCCGTTGCCGCCCTCCCTCTAGCAGTCACTAGCAGCCGGGGCCCGCACGTCAGCGTCGCCCCCAACCTCCAGCCTTCCCGCTTCGCTCGCACTTGAGCGCAACCGCCGCCTGCGCCCACGCTCCATCGTGGGAGCATCTCCCCCCCCGCGCCTCGGGTCTCTTTTAAAGGGAAGCGCGGCCCCGTCTCCGCCCTTCCCCCACTCCAACTCCCTCTCTCTCGCTCGCGAGAGGCCGCAACCGCAGCACCGCAAATCGCCGCCGGAGCCGCCATCCGCCGCTCCCGTGGACCGCCGCTCCAGAGCCACCTCCGTCTCATTTGAAGCAGTGGTGAGCTCCGCCTTGACCTCCTCTTCCTTTCTATGCTCTCAATTTCTCAATTTGTGCACGTTGTGGCGTGTCCCCGCTCGCTCCGACGACCTTCTCGCCGCCGTCCATGGCGGGAGCCGCTCGGGCTCACCCCCGGCCGCGTTTAGTGTCTAGGTTTGATCGCCTCCATCCTCTATTCCTTCCCGTGCTCCCAAATTGTCGATTCGTGGCCTCTAGGGTGGCATTTCGCGTGCGCCGGCGAGGTCCCGATCGCCGGCCATGGCGGACACGCCGTGCGGGTGACCCCGTGGCCGTGTTTTGTTCCGGGGCGAGTTCGCCTTCCTCCCCGCGTCACCCCGGTGCTCTCGGTTTTGAAAACCGAGGTCCGTAGAGCCTTGTTCGTTTGCTCCGGCGAGCTCCCCACCGCCGCCAATGGCAGAGCCGCCGTGATTCCCCTCAACTCCGGCGGGTCACTCACCTCTTCCCCCCTTCATCTAATCCAAGCCGTCTATCCTAGATCGGACGGCTGACATGAGAGAATACCCCTTCGCGGGTTCTTTTTCTAAAAGAGCCCCTCAGTTTCTAAAAGTCTAAACCCGCCGTCCTTGGCGTACTTCCGGAGTACGCATTCTTTTTCGGAAAGCGTAGTTTCTTCGGTTTAAAAGAAAAATACGTTTTCAGATTATTTACAGATTTGCCACTACAGTAAAACGCTTATAAAATCGTCGTTTTAGCTCCGATTCGACCCGTTCAACTTGCGTTGGGTTCGTAATTTCATAATCTACGCATTAATGCCACTGTTAGTTAGGTTTGCAACTTTTGAAATTCTTGATTAGGTTAAGTTAATTAACTCGCTATAGGAATCTTGTTTGATTCGTATCTTTTGCGTTGTAGCTCCGTTTTTCGTGCACTTCGTGTTGATGTGATCGTAGCGAGACGTAGAATATTTTCATAAACTTTTTATCTTGATTTCAATATTGTTGGTGTAATGTTCTAATGATAGGAATGTTTGCTTTGCATGAATGCTTTTGGAATGTTGTATGTTGCCGTGTTGGTCGCGTTCAGACGGTGAGGAAAACGTTGGAGACCAAGAACTCTTCAATGACCAGCAGGACCAACACGAGTTTGGGAACCAAGGCAAGTATAGCATGGGCCTACCTTGATTCCTATTCATTATATAATCTACTCATTATGCATGTGTCTAATATTGCTCGACTATAAGGACATCCTAGCCATTGATGACTTATACCTTGATGCCTATGGGTTTTATTTCATATGGGTAGAATGCTAGTGCTCTATTCAAACATGATCAATACTATGATTAATGGAACAAACGGATAAACATGATGGTAATAATTGAACTATAGGGTGATGGTGCAAATGATGTCGATCATGTTGCCCTAAACTCTCCGTAAGGACTTATCTGTAGGGCAAAAGCTGGGACATACAGTGCAACCGTGAGAGTTATATGGCTCTGACTTTAGCTCAGTAATATGATCTTTTCTAGCTTGTTAGAGGTTACCCGAAAGGGCGCAAGAGGGGCTTGCCACTTTGGGTATAGAAGTGCCTCTGTTCTTGTGTGTATAGCCTGCGGGAATTGTGCCACAGAAAGGGGGTTCTCTATATCTGCCTGCCGAGGAAACCTCGCGGCCCTAACTTGTTAGACAAGACCTATGGAAGGCTTCATAGTGTACCCTGCCCGCTCACCTTGGAAGTGTTATGGGAGTAATTAACCCGGGCATATGGGCAACACGACTCACGGGTAAAGATGCACAACCTCTGCAGAGTGTTAAAACTGTTATAACAGCCGTGCTCACGGTCACGAGCGGCCCGAAAAACTCACAGAATAACTGGTTACTTATGATGTTGTTCATGGTGAACTATGATGGTATTATGATAATGATGACGATGATGATGATATAATGTTGATCAATAACTCTATTAATTCTAGTATGTGATCATGTGGGTTAATTTGGGAGCCTAAGCATAAGTTGATGTTAACCAATGATAAAATGTTGACTTACTAAAATGCTAAATGCAGTAAACCGTGTCTGCCTTTTGAGCCTCATGAATCCCCATGTTATGCTTGTGGAGTACGAAATGTACTCACGCTTGTTTATTTTTCAATACTTTGGAAAAATCCCGGATGGGTACCAGATTTCTAAAAATTAGAGCAGACAGGCTTGTGATCAACCAGTCAGTTGTCCCTGTGGAGTGGAGTCTTCACCTGAAGACCGGAGTTGTCTTTCCGCTGTTTGCTATCTAAGGTTATATCTTTTATAATAAGTACGTTATATATTAAGCATTGTCATTTGGTATTACCTTTATTTGTAGCTATATGTGAGATTTGACTTCCTGGGCTCACATATGGTGTGTATCTGGTTTTGTTCTTAAAACCGGGTGCTACAAAGTGGTATCAGAGCAATGCTGACTGTAGGACGCAAGCCTAGTTAGGAATTGGCCATCTTAAGGTTTAGGAACTGCTATAAGACCCTTGTTCTATAAACCTTGATATTCCTCCTCTATTATTTCCTTATCCTTGATATTCATCTCCTCCTTGATACTTGTTTAAGCCTTTGTTCTAATCTTCACTCCTTGCTTTGATATGCTCTTAGAATCTTGTCTCTTACCATCTTCCTGCGATATCGGAAGCGGAGCTTTAGGATATTTGCCCTTAATATGAATAGAACGATAGTATTGCAAGCTGAGTCAATGATTGAAGTATGCACCTTAATTGCTTGTTGAATTTTCATTATGCATGTGCTTGTTTTGGATCTTTGTAATGATTGTAATGATCTTGTGGGGATTTTCCACAATTTCATTTAGTCTATAGGCCTAAGGCATAAGGATTAATGAAGTAAATATGCGGGTTTTGGTTTTCCCCTGTTTTATCCATCCTATTTTCTAGAGCAGTCTGTGTTCATCATGATATATCTCCAGATCTGGGCATCCAAAAGTTATGAAACTTTTATAGATAAAAGAGGACTCTTGTATGTTTCATCTGCCGCTGGAATCAATTCCATAGCTATTTTGGTTTGGGAGTTATGGAAATCACAAGATGATATAGTTGTGCTATCTGAAACCTGGAGTAGTTTTGTGGTGCACAGTTTTCGACCAAATTATGTTTGGAATCAGAAAAAGTGTTCTATACAAAAGTTGTAGAGGATTTCAACAGCTTTCCAACAGTATAAACTACAACTTCATTGGATTAACAGAATAGGAGTTACAGCTGTTTTCATGCGTTGCTGTTTTTCTACTCACGAGGAATTTCAGACTTCTTGTTCTTACTTATACACATGAGTTTCCGTGGGATATCAGAAGGTCATTATGATGGTTAACTCACTTGGAAGAAGATGCAAGCTACCCTTTGTTGTCCCCTAGTTGATCTCTCTTAAGGGGGTAGCCGAGTAAAGAAGTGACAAGATGAAGGTTTCTTACATTCAAGTACTCCACCTGAAAGAATTAGTTATCCCTAGGGTTGAGAAGTCACCATCAAGCACAGTTGGGTGTTTGAACTTCACCATACCCAAGACAAGTCAGCAACAATGACAAGGCAAGGAGATATGGGACATCTACAAGGACCGTAAGAATCTAAAGGATATCTTCACTAAGTTGGTTTTGATCTTGTGAGACCATCGATGAATTAGAGTGATCAAGGATTATAACATGAAAGTGTGTTATTACCCGGAGAAGCAAAAGTTGTTGCCGATGCTCCTAGCATAAATAGTGTGCTAGGGAGGCTCGGCGACACCAAGGTTGAGTTGTGTGAGAAATTTGAGTGATGTCTCCTATACTACAAAGTGTATCACCTTGGAACAAAAGGAATTGCAAAGGTCAATTGGAGGGAATGACGTAAAGGACTAAGAAATTGTGCTTAAGAGTTGATCAAGCTATTAGGAGCAAGGTTGTAACAACGTGCAAGCTACAGTGTGATCTTGTGAGAAAATGGAGAAGATCCAAAAGCAGAGCATCTACATCTCTTTGATAACCATCTTTCGAATCTCGAGGACGAGATTCCTCTTAAGGGGGTAGAATTGTAACACCCTAAATTTTACATTGTTTCAAAAATAGATAAATTTGATTTATTTATGTATTTGAGTGTGCATTCAAATATAGGAGATAATAAATTTTTGTGAAATTAAAATTTATCGTAAGGTTAGTTACATGTTGATGCACTCATGCCGATGCATTTTTATTTATTGTGGTGACTGCTTTTTATTCCAATGCTAAAAGGTTTAAAAATTATTTGAAATTGGATTTGGAAAATCAATTTAGAAAATGAAAAGGAAATTCTATTCACTCTCCTTCACTTCCTTCCAATTCGGCCCGATTGGCCCAGTCTACCGAACCGGCCCGCTGGCCTTCTCCCCTTCTCCCTCTCGCGCGTCCCTTTTGGGCCGGCCCATCCCGGCCAAGCCGTTGCCGCCCTCCCTCTAGCAGTCACTAGCAGCCGGGGCCCGCACGTCAGCGTCGCCCCCAACCTCCAGCCTTCCCGCTTCGCTCGCACTTGAGCGCAACCGCCGCCTGCGCCCACGCTCCATCGTGGGAGCATCTCCCCCCCCGCGCCTCGGGTCTCTTTTAAAGGGAAGCGCGGCCCCGTCTCCGCCCTTCCCCCACTCCAACTCCCTCTCTCTCGCTCGCGAGAGGCCACAACCGCAGCACCGCAAATCGCCGCCGGAGCCGCCATCCGCCGCTCCCGTGGACCGCCGCTCCAGAGCCACCTCCGTCTCATTTGAAGCAGTGGTGAGCTCCGCCTTGACCTCCTCTTCCTTTCTATGCTCTCAATTTCTCAATTTGTGCACGTTGTGGCGTGTCCCCGCTCGCTCCGACGACCTTCTCGCCGCCGTCCATGGCGGGAGCCGCTCGGGCTCACCCCCGGCCGCGTTTAGTGTCTAGGTTTGATCGCCTCCATCCTCTATTCCTTCCCGTGCTCCCAAATTGTCGATTCGTGGCCTCTAGGGTGGCATTTCGCGTGCGCCGGCGAGGTCCCGATCGCCGGCCATGGCGGACACGCCGTGCGGGTGACCCCGTGGCCGTGTTTTGTTCCGGGGCGAGTTCGCCTTCCTCACCGCGTCACCCCGGTGCTCTCGGTTTTGAAAACCGAGGTCCGTAGAGCCTTGTTCGTTTGCTCCGGCGAGCTCCCCACCGCCGCCAATGGCAGAGCCGCCGTGATTCCCCTCAACTCCGGCGGGTCACTCACCTCTTCCCCCCTTCATCTAATCCAAGCCGTCTATCCTAGATCGGACGGCTGACATGAGAGAATACCCCTTCGCGGGTTCTTTTTCTAAAAGAGCCCCTCAGTTTCTAAAAGTCTAAACCCGCCGTCCTTGGCGTACTTCCGGAGTACGCATTCTTTTTCGGAAAGCGTAGTTTCTTCGGTTTAAAAGAAAAATACGTTTTCAGATTATTTACAGATTTGCCACTACAGTAAAACGCTTATAAAATCGTCGTTTTAGCTCCGATTCGACCCGTTCAACTTGCGTTGGGTTCGTAATTTCATAATCTACGCATTAATGCCACTGTTAGTTAGGTTTGCAACTTTTGAAATTCTTGATTAGGTTAAGTTAATTAACTCGCTATAGGAATCTTGTTTGATTCGTATCTTTTGCGTTGTAGCTCCGTTTTTCGTGCACTTCGTGTTGATGTGATCGTAGCGAGACGTAGAATATTTTCATAAACTTTTTATCTTGATTTCAATATTGTTGGTGTAATGTTCTAATGATAGGAATGTTTGCTTTGCATGAATGCTTTTGGAATGTTGTATGTTGCCGTGTTGGTCGCGTTCAGACGGTGAGGAAAACGTTGGAGACCAAGAACTCTTCAATGACCAGCAGGACCAACACGAGTTTGGGAACCAAGGCAAGTATAGCATGGGCCTACCTTGATTCCTATTCATTATATAATCTACTCATTATGCATGTGTCTAATATTGCTCGACTATAAGGACATCCTAGCCATTGATGACTTATACCTTGATGCCTATGGGTTTTATTTCATATGGGTAGAATGCTAGTGCTCTATTCAAACATGATCAATACTATGATTAATGGAACAAACGGATAAACATGATGGTAATAATTGAACTATAGGGTGATGGTGCAAATGATGTCGATCATGTTGCCCTAAACTCTCCGTAAGGACTTATCTGTAGGGCAAAAGCTGGGACATACAGTGCAACCGTGAGAGTTATATGGCTCTGACTTTAGCTCAGTAATATGATCTTTTCTAGCTTGTTAGAGGTTACCCGAAAGGGCGCAAGAGGGGCTTGCCACTTTGGGTATAGAAGTGCCTCTGTTCTTGTGTGTATAGCCTGCGGGAATTGTGCCACAGAAAGGGGGTTCTCTATATCTGCCTGCCGAGGAAACCTCGCGGCCCTAACTTGTTAGACAAGACCTATGGAAGGCTTCATAGTGTACCCTGCCCGCTCACCTTGGAAGTGTTATGGGAGTAATTAACCCGGGCATATGGGCAACACGACTCACGGGTAAAGATGCACAACCTCTGCAGAGTGTTAAAACTGTTATAACAGCCGTGCTCACGGTCACGAGCGGCCCGAAAAACTCACAGAATAACTGGTTACTTATGATGTTGTTCATGGTGAACTATGATGGTATTATGATAATGATGACGATGATGATGATATAATGTTGATCAATAACTCTATTAATTCTAGTATGTGATCATGTGGGTTAATTTGGGAGCCTAAGCATAAGTTGATGTTAACCAATGATAAAATGTTGACTTACTAAAATGCTAAATGCAGTAAACCGTGTCTGCCTTTTGAGCCTCATGAATCCCCATGTTATGCTTGTGGAGTACGAAATGTACTCACGCTTGTTTATTTTTCAATACTTTGGAAAAATCCCGGATGGGTACCAGATTTCTAAAAATTAGAGCAGACAGGCTTGTGATCAACCAGTCAGTTGTCCCTGTGGAGTGGAGTCTTCACCTGAAGACCGGAGTTGTCTTTCCGCTGTTTGCTATCTAAGGTTATATCTTTTATAATAAGTACGTTATATATTAAGCATTGTCATTTGGTATTACCTTTATTTGTAGCTATATGTGAGATTTGACTTCCTGGGCTCACATATGGTGTGTATCTGGTTTTGTTCTTAAAACCGGGTGCTACAAAATGCAACAAGAGCCCTGCTCTGTTGCCCAACCAGGTCCAAGTCCATTCAATCTGTTCCGCCTGGTCTCCAATTATCCATGTACATTTTATATTCCATGTGATAGTGGCGTGATAATAGTAACAATATTATAATTCCTATCTCTCACGAGTGACAGACAATCACTCGGCTTCTACCAGAATCCTATAGCATAGCATGCTACACGTCCCTATCATACTAGTGAGACTCATGGGATCAGGTATATATATATATATATATATATATATATATATATATATATGCAAGTGGGTTTTATTTAACTTCTTTAAACTTAATGCACAAGCATAAAATAAAATACAGAATAATATGGGTTATGCACCGGGGTTTGCCTGGGTAAAATATAACCAAGTTAGCATTTCGATTCAAGTGACTTGTAATAAGCGTGAGTCGCATAATATTTGTTTATCAATTCAAGTGACTTGTAAATCTAAAAATCCGAGGAACTCATTGCCGTAATTTCTCTCCATCCTTAATCCTGTGGTTAAGTGAGCTCGTAACACCAGGATACAGAAGTTAATTTGGCCGTATGCCGCTAATAAGGAGGAGAGTGATCGGTACGGCTGGCAACAGTCCCCATCGGTCACATGGCACTATTCGCCTATTTGGACGGACCCTGATCCTGAAAGATTGCATGGCTACGGTGGTGCCTTGCTTGTTGCCTCAGGAATCCATCTCTGCATGGTTATGGTTTGGTAACAAAAACCGGCAGTATTACCAAGTACTACCTGTAACGTGTTATATTAGCATATATGCATGTACTCGGCGACCAATGCAGTCCACATGAGCATCAATCGTCTATATGCATGCATGTATCTGGAACTAGCTACAGTAGTGGAGTGCACATGTACATATTAAAAAAAAATCAAATACTTGTAATTCTGAAACGAAAAATGATACTAGCTACCTGCCTACCTAGGAGTAGTAGTATACAGATAGCACATATATAAATATATAAATCCATGCATGCAAAGTGCAGGGAATAAAGCAGAATGCATGTTGGCACCGGCGGCCGGCTGCTATATGGGGACCACACAAAGCGCGATAGATACAGGTAGCTACATGCATGCCAGCTGGAGTTCGAGTTTTTTTTTTACAACTTGGAGTTCGAGTTGGAAAGTGGTTGTGTGTGTATATATATACATATATATTTGTGTATACCATGTCAGTGATCTATTTTACTGTTCATGTTAAACAGTGTTCCCACCGACATGCCCATAAACAGTACCGTGCCATGCCCATAAAACAATATAGTGACATGCTCATAAACAGTCACACCATGATATGAACCGTTCCAAACCATGCCATGAACAGTGCCCGCGCAACTGCGCGGGGCCACCTGCTAGTATATCCCGGAAGCTTGCTGCTCAATCTGGGCACGGAATAAACATGTTGCGTGTCGCATGGAGAATAGAGATGACGATGATGCGTCCTCCGGCCCGTTGCTTCGCATGAGTACGTACGTTGAAAGTTAAACGGCGAGGGATCAAGTCAAGAGTCCTGACGCATAAGTTTGTTACTGTCTCACGTTTCGTTATTATTAGCAATAATTATGTATAATCATCTCTTCCGAGAAATGAAGATCTATATATGTCTAAAAAAACTATACCAATATTTAATTTTATATTGTATGGCCTTGTTTAGTTCCAAAAATTTTTTACGAAAAACTACAGTAACGAATCTTGCGGCACATGCATGAAGCATTAAATGTAGACGAAAAAAACTAATTGCACAGTTTGGTTGGAAATCGCGAGACAAACGTTTTGAGCCTAATTAGTCCATGATTTGACACTAAAGCGCTACAATACAAATGTGCTAATGACGAATTAATTAGGCTTAATAAATTCGTCTCGTGGTTTTCAGGCAAGCTATGTAATTAGTTTTTTTATTAGTATCCAAAAAACCCTTCCGACATCGCACGGAACATCCGATGTGATATTTTCTCAAAAACTTTTCACCCAACTAAACTCACCCTATATATATATATATATATATATATATATATATATATATATATATATATATATCTTATAAAAGACTCCATATATTTCTATATGTGGATCGAAATAATATGTTAACATCCGGTATCACTACTGTTTGGTGGGTCGATCTAACAAATAACCACGCATGGCTTGCTTGCTTCGTGCCTGCCGGACAAAAATCTAGATCATAGGCGAGCGAAATCCAACGCCTAGGATCTCTTGTCTGGGGCAGGCAACAAACAGCCCCACAATGTGCAAATTTGAAATCACGGATCGATCACTAAAACCTCAATGCAGATGCAAGCAATAAACAAAGTGCAGGAAGTCTATAATACAATTAAAATTAGAGCATCTTGCAAATATGTTAGGCATATGTAGCCCGGGCGGCTGCTATGTGTAGGTGGAGCAGTTAAGCAAGTCCAAAGCTAGCGTTCTTGGAAGCTTGCATTGTTGCACGCAAGCTGACAAATATTTGGGCACGAAATAAACACAAGTTGCGTGCGGTGTGCACATGACCTACGCTACGTACGTTGAAAGTTAAACGGCCAGTAGGATATGGCATGGACTGGATGTCTTTTAATTTGTACTAGCAGTACACGTACAGACGACATGGCATGACGCACAAGTTTGTTATCATCTCCCGTTTCGATAATGTAGTCTATGCATGTGTCTTCTCGCAGCCTAGACGAATTGACCGCCTACCTTTATATAGGAGTAAAATACAATATAATATAATATATGTATGATGACGAAGCAAGGCACTTTGGATGGACGTATCAAACTATCTAGCTCTCCAGAATACGTTAGATTGGCCAGCTAAACTCAGGGAAGATGTATGTTCATCACAGCAAGGCAACCAGAAATGGGAAGCCATCTCGGCTGACCCCGATGGATGATTGTCCGAAATGTCACGGTTACATTCCCTCCCTATGCTCTTTATCTGTAACTAAATGTACATCTATCTATTTTAATACGTTTTGGAAGCAGACTCTTTATTGTGGTTGGACGTGTCTAATTCTAACTCATATAAATATGAACCGTAAGTTTGAGTCATCAATAATGGGACAATACAACAATTAAGACTCTAATCTCTGATAAAACTTTATTGGAGGAAGAAATTTTTGGCTCTTTAACATTGTGGTGGTGACTTGGCGTTAGCGCCTGTTGCGTGCTGTGTGTGATTTGCATTTACATCGTGGCGTGGTTGAGGAACGGTATAATTAACGACGGATGGAGATGGCGCAACTGGCATGACAATTGACAACCATGCATTTGGCCATTTGGGATGGTGGATCGCCCGATCGAGTTGCTGCCTTGCAAAGGTAGCCAAATTTAAATACAAAACTGCACTGGCCGTGCTGGCCTCCCGATTTCTCTGCAGCATGCGTGTGTGTACCTTGCTAGCTGGCACTCGTTCAATCATGGGTCTGGAATAGTAAGTTTAATTTGGTGGCACACCATCCCACAAATAGTGTCATTCTCACTTTCTTTTAATTAAGAAGTCAAATATTTTCAACTTTAACTAAATATATCATAATAAACTTATTTAGAGGTATAAATTTTGTTATTTTTTCTACAAATATAGTTAAATTTAAGAAGTTTGACCGGAACAAATTTCATAAAGACACTTGTTTTAGACGGACAAAGTACACCTTTAGCTTTAGGTGGTGAGATCATGAGAAAGCAAGTAGACACTATGGATCGATGGATGAGATTGACAGATTCGATGGATGGACTTACATCATTCTTTATTTGCGAACGTCCCTTGCACGCGTTTCATTAAGAGCGGTTAAATTATAAATTTACAAAAGCAATGACAAGCCTAGGCTTGCTAAGAGAATTGCTGATAATTTCTAATACTCTTTTCCAAAATTTAGGCATGACTAGGGAAATTGCAGTCCAAACGTTCGCAAAACGGACACCTGATCCATCCAAGCCGAAAAAGGAGAGCCATGTGGAAAGGCACGCAAGTAAGCAAGACTCCTTATCCATGTCGGCGCACAATCCTCTTCCTTTTCACACTGTTTTTCCAACTAGTGCCAAGTCTTTGCCGATGCCAACCTCTGCCCTAGCTATTCTGATGACATGAAATCTAGTTACTACTCTTGAAAAATGGTAAAATATGAGGTTGCTGCCCTTCTCATGCCCTCTCAGTTGTCGGCCTGTAATAGCTATTTGCTAGCCACTGTTGTTGCCTGCAATGCTCTGGCTGACGTTTGGCTTGCCATGGCTTGCTACCATGTCGTAGTCATGGCTAGACACCTTTGGCTGGCCACAGCCACAACCATCCATCCTCTAGCTAGCTGCAACCAACTTGATAGAGGAAAGAGCAAGTAGTACGATAAGGTCTTTTGGCTCAGCCAAATTATTAGCAACAAAATGTTGCTAACAGCCACAACCCAATAACCAGCCACAAAAATGACCCAGCTAAATTCTGCACTAACGTCCCCACATGATCAAAGATTCTTCTATTCTACCCCTTCCACAACATCCATGTGGTGAGAAGGTATATATAGAGCATCAAAGCCTTCGTGACATCCCTTTGCGACCTTTTCCCTCTTGTTCAACCACAAGTCGACAATCCTTGCAGAACCCTCGGTACAGATGCAACAATTCCTAGTGGAAAGAGGAGCCTTGACCAAGTTTCTCTGGCAAAATGCAACCCACAATGTTCAATAATTTCAAGACTTGATTGCAAAGAATGCAAACATGAGAGTCCTGCAATTGATGCCTCCTATGATGATCAATTGTCTAGCACCGATCAAGAAGCGCAATATTACATAAGTTTCACTAGATGGTGCACATAGATCATTTGGGCGTGCTATTAGACTGTCTGGGATTCTAGATAGAAACATTTAAGTTTCAAATGGGGTTTTTTTTTGTCTTGGCGGATTGTTTGTGTGCACTGGTGGATCGTTCAACGGTCACAATAAATGCATCGAGGTATAATCTCAAGCTTGTCAAGAACGGATCGGTCCAAGTCTTCAAGCAAGGCTTATCCCTGGGTATTCCTACGGACCTCTAGGATACATGTAGGAAGGTACATTGGTGGTTTAATTTGAACATGTGTGAAGCTCTAGGCTATCCATGGATAACCTACTATATTTTGGGGATTATAGGTCGAAACCTGTGATTAGCTTCTAGAGTTTGCCAAGAACTTATATAAGCTTGATGAAGATCCAAGCTTGGGACCCTTTGTAGGTGTAAGAGGCTGAGGTGGGCTCCTTCTTGCTCCTCCTCTTCTTCTAATTATTCACCGATGCTAGAGAGGTGACCACTCGTTGCTCCTCTCTAGCAAGGGGGATGGTCCTAGGGAATGAAGCATACCTCCACACCATGGTGGTGAGAGGCATTTACGGCGGGCAACGAAGGCAGGTCACTATGAACCGGCAACACCGACGGCAAGAGGCATCTGCGATGGGCAAGGAAAGTGAGTCATCATTACTAGGCAACAACGACAGTGGCGGCGATGCCTACGTGTGTCCAACATGAAGCTTCCCCTAGTAGAAATAGCCAAAAGCAGCGGAGGCGACGCACCATGGCGAACCACCTGCATCCCATTATCATGTGAAACCTACACAAAAGACGGGGAGATGTACCCATCAGCATCCATGATAGCCTGACCAACCAGCTAGGCTGATGAGGCACTGTAATTCAGCCAATCTATAATCATAGCATCGGACGGCGCCGCAGCTGCTAGTGAAAAGAACAGCGGGACATCAGGGTTGAGCAGTGACACAGACCCGTCTTTGATGAGACAGACGGTAATAAGGAAAAGATGAAAAGTAGAGATCGACAAATAAAATGTGGATTGATAGACGGTAAGAGGCCGGACCTAAGTGGCCGCGGCCGGTGTAGGTCGCCGTCACTGAGACACGCCCGAAGGCGTGGGAGCCTGCCCGCCCCGATTCTAATTATTCACCGATGCTAGAGAGGTGACCACTCGTTGCTCCTCTCTAGCAAGGGGGATGGTCCTAGGGAATGAAGCATACCTCCACACCATGGTGGTGAGAGGCATTTACGGCGGGCAACGAAGGCAGGTCACTATGAACCGGCAACACCGACGGCAAGAGGCATCTGCGATGGGCAAGGAAAGTGAGTCATCATTACCAGGCAACAACGACAGTGGCGGCAATGCTTACGTGTGTCCAACATGAAGCTTTCCCTAGTAGAAATAGCCAAAAGCAGCGGAGGCGACGCACCATGGCGAACCACCTGCATCCCTTTATCATGTGAAACCTACACAAAAGACGGGGAGATGTAGCCATCAGCATCCATGATAGCCTGACCAACCAGCTAGGCTGATGAGGCACTGTAATTTAGCCAATCCATAGTCATAGCATCGGACGGCGCCGCAGCTGCTAGTGAAAAGAACAACGGGACATCAGGGTTGAGCAGTGACACAGACCCGTCATTGATGAGACAGACGGTAATAGGGAAAAGATGAAAAAGTAGAGATCGACAAATAAAATGTGGATTGATAGCCGGTAAGAGGCCGGACCTAAGTGGCCGCGGCCGGTGTAGGTCGCCGTCACTGAGACACGCCCGAAGGCGTGGGAGCCTGCCCGCCCCGATTCTAGATGGACTTGATTAACTTCGTTAGGCGTTTCCCATGTGAGGCAAGTACCGTCTTACTGTCCCAACGATTGGGATCATCAGGAACCGGGCAAGGTGAGCCGATCATTCAAATGTGAGCAAGCAAGCGTACGAAGAAAGCAAGTGTGCCGACGGAAGGAACTATATGGAGGATCGAAAAAGAAGCGGCGGGGAGTAAGCGATGTACGACGACGGACAGATAACACGCGCCGGGAGCCAGGGACCGATGGACGACAGAGATAGACGCGATGGATCGGAACGTGGCAACCACCGTACCACCAGGCACCAGCGCGCGAGGTCGAGGCCACCAGACCATGAGTTGGATGATTGCACAATGCAATGTGTGTGTGGATCAGCTAGCCATGCATCCGTGCATCGCACGCGCCCACGTGGATCACGGAGGTAGTAGCTTTGTGCTCTCTATGCTGTAGCCAGGTAGCCGAAACGAAAGGCTTGTGGCGTTGCAAGTCATGTCGAGGAGCGTGCGTGTGTACGCATGGCAGCTTGGAATTGCTCCACACAGAGAGCACAGTGTTGTGACGACGAAGCTGATGAGGCGGAAGATTTGATCGAGCAGACACGTACGAGAGCGTCGACGTCGTGGAGCCGGGAGCGCGGATCGAGAGGCCGGCACGCTCCACAAGACGGTAGCTGTTGCTGTACCTACCGTGCGCGCGCAGGTACACATACCGACATACGGTAGGTAGAGATCGATCAGGCACTCAGCTCAGCGTCGACACGTCCGTCCAGCCGTCCGTATCTCTCTTTGACACTTTCTCTCTTTCCCAGCGACTGAGAGATATATGCATGCAATGCATGCATCCTAGCTAGGAGAGAAGGGGAGAGACAGGCCGAGAGGGAGAGGTCATTTTGTGCTTATCGGTGTCCAATAATCATAATCGTGACGGGCATGCATGATTATTCGTTCCCAGGATACAAATACATGTCCGCCAACCACACGTACGTACGTACGTACTCGGATCCGAATCCGATCCCAACGCAAAGGAACCAAGCAACCAACCCATGGCCATGGCCATGCATGGGGACCTCTAGTCGATCTATCTAGCTACCAATTTGTGCCGTACGTATGGTATGTAGATAGTACATCGTAGTATTCGCAAGCTGTCGACGATCGCCACGGCGTCCGTCGGTCCGTCCGTCCGTCCGTCGCTGATCAGCCGGTTGGCCGGCGTTCGCTATCACAACATGTGATCGAGTCCATGACTCACCATCGGTCACCACGAGACACACGAGAGCCGGTGCCCAGTGCCGACTAAATAAACTAACAAACTATTCGCACGCTAGCCCCTCCTGCAGGCATGGCAGTTGGCACCTAGCTCTCCACTCCAGCCGAGTCGTGGAAGATGAGGCGGCGCGCCCACCACTCCGCCAGGCAACGGTAAGCAGGCTGCCAGCGACCAGCAGCTAGCTCATATAAACCCCCCACACGCCACACCCCACGGAACGAATCAGCAGCGGAGCCAAGCGCCACACGCACACACGCACTGCCTCTCGCTCGCCCAGCTGCACCGCAGCAGTTGGTAGGTAACACTTAGCTAGCCAGGTGCCGTTGCTTTCTGTGCCAGCGGCCGCCCCACAGTGCGAGATGAAGGTGTCGGTGCCGGCCGCGGTGCTGGCGCTGTGCGCGGCGGCGCTGCTGCTGCTGGCGCCGGCGGAGGCCTCCCACCACCTCAAGCTCGGGTACTACAAGGAGACCTGCCCCGGCGTGGAGAAGATCGTCGAGTACCACGTCGCCAAGGCCATCAAGGCCAACCGCGGCGCCGGCGCCGCGCTCGTCCGCCTCATCTTCCACGACTGCTTCGTCAGGGTATGCCATCGATCTTAATTCCACGACTGCTTCCAATATCTAGTTTACTCCTCATACCAAGCACGTAGCATGGTAACTGACTAACGAGAGGCGCGGCGGCGCACTGTTTTATTTTGCTCCATGTCGAGTGCTTTGTTTTGCTGCTGGCCTAGCTAGTCAGTATTTTTGCTGGCTCGCGCGCTAAATTTTATTATTATAAATCCTCGTGAATGTACAGTGATGAGCTGCCAGATACGTAAGTAGATAACGCAAACTCGACCGGCCTGATGTCAGTGACTATATATGTGCACCTGCTGTGCTGCTCACTAGCTTGCTCATCCCTACAAATTAATAAAGGCACACACCTCATTTCATATTTAATTTAAGCTTTCCACATGCTCTAGAAAATGACCGCGCTCGTGATGCTGATGCTTGCCTGTGCCTCCATAATCCTCATGCTTTTTACTAGGTCCAAAGACTGTTTTTTTTCCTGGATTCAAGCGTGTATACCACTCCAACGCGACCCGTACGGTGATTAATTACCAAAACTGTCAACACCTAATTCATAACCGTTACTTGTCTGGAAAGCAGAGCAGAGCAGAGCATGCTTGATACATACTCCTTAACGAATGTGTCCACGCCAATTCATGCATGCATTGTGGCGCGAAAAGAAAAGAAAAACCTTTACGGAGTACCTCTTCTTCTTCTCCTCCTTCTCTTAGCCGTCTAGCTGGAAAGCAGAAAGAGATGCATGGAAGAAATCGCTCGGTCAGGATTCAGGAAAGGACCAGGAACAGGAATGTGATACTTTCCTTAAGCTTGGAGTACTTACTAGCTTACACATATCCAATGGACATATGCCAAGGCCTCCTTTTAGGTAGGGCCGCCCATATACACAGTACTACATGCGTGTCCCTGTCCTTGCTGATTGCAGCTTCCATGTGTCCCTGATTGCTATATGGTAACTAACATATGCAACCACCAGGCATCTATTTCTTGACTCTTTCTCTAGTACACAATAATCAGCCACATTGCTATCATTATTATATATCTTTATTTATCCTGATGGAAAGAATTAGCCTCGCTTTTGCTTTTTCGAAAATGTGACTAGAGACATGCATGTAGCAGGCTTTGATTTTTCTTCACCCATTTGCAAGCCAGCCGCCCATGCATGTGGCATAGAACGAATGGATGGGATGTGGATAGATGGAGATGCTTCAACTTTTGTTTATGGCATGCAAAACCGGAGTTGGAAAGAGCTACAAGGAAGAGAAATTAAGATGCATGACCGCGACTACTACCATTAGTCACACATAATCATCCTCCACGCCATCTCAATTAATCATTGGCTCCACTAGTCCCATAAAAAAATGAGTACTCATAAGAAACCAACAAAGGCTCCAGCTAACAATGCAATGCAATGCTTCTCAGCTTTTGCTATTATTATATAGGAAAGAAAAAGGCATCCATTTGTAAACCTATATAGTCCGTGCATGAATGCACGTACTCTACGTTTCGCCTTGAGTATCCTGCTGTGCACACATCTCAGTGTGAAACGTGTGGTGCACAATGCTAGGGCACGTGCCCGTAAGGGCAGACTTTACTTTCCCCAAACTCTATAGATACTACCCTTTCCAAAAAAAAAAGAAAAAGAAAAAGCATAGGAGTATGATAATTATTCCTGTGGCGCATGGATGCATATGCATAGCACTACGTGCACAGGCAGGCCATTTCAAAATTAATGGAACGACAGTGTTATTTGTATAGCAAGTATGCTTGTTGCACAGCCTGAAAATAAATACAGAGACAGATCATTTCATCCAAAATAAAAACTGTTCTTTAGCAGTACACTAAACAGTTTATGAACAATAATGTCCCATTGTATATACATAATGCATTACAACCCATATGCTGATATGCATCATCCTCTGCCGACACTACATATGGACACCCCTTTCCAACACCTCATCCGATGGAGAGCGTGTTTGAGGTCCAAACAGATTAAGCTAGTATATTTTATAATTAAAACCTCCATCTCTATCTATCACTACCGACGAAATGACTTGCCATGCACACTTGACACGTCACT
Source organism: Saccharum hybrid cultivar R570 (assembly GCA_038087645.1). Taxonomy (NCBI): domain Eukaryota; kingdom Viridiplantae; phylum Streptophyta; class Magnoliopsida; order Poales; family Poaceae; genus Saccharum; species Saccharum hybrid cultivar. Next base: position 1,291,079 of record JAQSUU010000425.1, read on the forward strand.
CTACAGCAACAGCAACAGGTTGTTACACACTACTAGTAGCTCCTAGTAGTACTTAGTGCTAGCTTAGCTAGTAGTTGAGCCATTTAATTGCATTGCATCAGCACGTAAGTACGGAGTAGGAGTATGTACGCACGTATTGAATCAATCAAATGAAATGATGTGCAGGGGTGCGACGCGTCGGTGCTGCTGGACCCGACGCCGGCGAACCCAAAGACGGAGAAGACGGCGCCGATCAACATCGGCCTGGCAGCCTTCGACGTGATCGACGACATCAAGGCGGCGCTAGAGAAGCACTGCCCCGGCACCGTCTCCTGCGCGGACATCGTGGTGTACGCCGCCCGCGACGCGTCGAGCATCCTGAGCAACGGGCACGTGCACTTCGCGGCGCCGGCCGGCCGCCTCGACGGCGTGGTGTCCCGCGCCGCCGACGCGCAGCGCGACCTCCCGGACTCCACCTTCACCATCGCGGAGCTGATCCGCAACTTCCGGCGGAAGAACTTCACGGTGGAGGAGCTGGTGATCCTGTCGGGCGCGCACGCCGTCGGCGTCGGCCACTGCTCGTCCTTCCGCGCGCGGCTGTCCTCCCCGCCGGCGCAGATCGTGCCGGCGTACCGGAACCTGCTGTCGGCGAAGTGCGCGGCGGGTCCGGACCCCGTGGTGCCCAACAACGTCCGCGACGAGGACCCCCGCGCCGTGGCGGCGTCGTTCCCGTCGTTCCTCAAGAAGCTCCGCAAGGCGAAGGATTTCTTGGACAACAGCTACTACCACAACAACCTGGCGCGGATCGTCACGTTCAACTCTGACTGGCAGCTGCTCACGGAGAAGGAGGCGCTCGGGCATGTGAAGGAGTACGCTGAGAATGGCACGCTGTGGGATGAGGATTTCTCTGACGCGCTCGTCAAGCTCAGCAAGCTGCCCATGCCGCCGCACAGCAAGGGGGAGATCAGGAAGACATGCCGCTGGGTCAACCACCACTGATGGACCTGATCCATCTATCCATTATACCGTGTCTCCTACGTGCACCGGAAATTGTGATTACTTACTAGTAGTATACAAGATGGATCATCATCATGTCGATCGGTTCATTTGATTCTTCTTCTTGTTCGTTTTATTGTTGTATGTTTGTTTGATTATTTATTCCCTGCTATTCATGTGTTTTTCATCATTTCTGAATTTTACACACATAATATGCATGTTTTTCATCGGGTAGGGTGTTGGGATCGATGTGGTTGATCTGTTGTTGTATCTCTTGTTCTTTCTTGTCCGGAGTATGGACAAACTAATAAAACAAAGTAAAGGTGGATGACATTTGATGATATGCATGTTCCTTGGCGTGCATGAGTAAAGGATGGAATGGTGGTCGTCACCCTAGAACGAGGAGTGACAGTGTGATCTGATCCAGTTAGTTCATTTGGCTTGATTGCATTGGGAACAATCAATCAATCCTACTGTACACATAATCGTCTAGGACCATACATATGCATGCCATGATGTTGGGTGGATGGAATATATTTGGGGGGTCTGGGCACTGCAGATCCTTTTGTGCGCACGCTTTGAAAGAAATCCATGATAGATGGCAGTAGAATAGTATGCATGGGCCACACATGCATGCTAGCTCTACTACTATATGCTACAGCTGCTACTCCACTACTCTACTCCGTAGCTATCTAGAGCTGCAGATACTTTGGGTGTATGCACAGCACAACTACGACCACACAACCAGTCGTCTATCTACTATTTGTAGGATAAAGGTGACCAAAGCGCATGGTGAGCAAAGAATGAAGGTCGTCAGTCGTCAGGCAGCATCATCAGCGAGCGTCTGCACATGCATGGAGAGGATCCATATCATAGCATAGCATACATGACGCAGGTGGTGGCCGGCCGGGAGCAGAGCAGCTACTTGCAGCCTGCAGATTCATCATCCAACTCACTGCTACATGCAAGCAGCACCTCCACTCAACTGAAAACTGAATACCATGCAATGCAGGTACAGGCTACATTACTACTCCCTCTGTCCAACAAAACATATAGCTACGGGTTGCGTGTCGGCAGAAGTAGTTTACATTTGACTAATTTTCTAGTAAATACCGTTTACATTTATGACTTCAAATTAATTTATTAAGAAAATACATTTCGTAATGAATCTAATGATATTTATTTGATATCATAAATATTGATATTTTTTATCTATAATTAATCGAACTTGAGATACTAAACCATAACATTATGCTAGAATTACATGTTTTTCTGGATGGAGGGAGTACATACATCCACTGCCTCCCAGCTCCACAGTTTTTTTTTTTTGGATCGGGCCAGCTCCACAGTTGGGCACTGCTGAATCATTTTCCATGCCGTCATCAGTAGGGTTTTCCCTGAATGCATGATCTCTCAACTCAGATGACAGCCCCCATTGAGTTTTCCATGCAGCACGCCCCACGCCAGCAAACGACTTTTTTTTTTGAGCAACACGCCAGCAAACGACTGTCAAGGCAATATATCATCAACATTTGGTTTCACCCACGGCGCTTGCCACTTTGACACCAGGCCCAATAGCTACCATTCTGTCCAGCCCATTTTGTAGATCATGGCCCATTTACATCTGCAGTATAATGGCGCAAACAATCTGAGCAATGTAGTACGTTTTTGTACGTGGGCCGGGACGGTGACGCGGCGGTGCTTCTGGGCGGTGGAGAGATTCCTGGCGCACGGCGCGCCGAGCGGTGCGTTAGGTGACCAGGGACCGGGCGCTGCCGAGCCTGGTGGTGAGCGCCTTCCACAAGGGCGCGACGCTGCAGGTCGCCGAGAGCGTGCTCCGGTGCCTGCACCGCATGCCGGGCTACTCCGCCACCTACGAATCCATTCGATAATTGTGTATTCTGGGTTAAAAATCACAATGGACTCAATGCAGTCCACCTACATAGTAGAGCCTAAGAAATTGTCCGTATTTTGGGGTAAAATTGTAGACAGGTCTAAAGAAGTGGTCTTTTTTTTGCGAAAACTGAAGATGTGGACCTTCAAAAAAAAAACTGAAGATGTGGTCAGCCTAAGTTCTCATACATGTTACTGTTTTCATCTAGATTCGTGACTACATGGCTAGCTAAAGGCTGTGACATTGTTCTGAGAGTGGACATTCAAGGAGCAGCAACTTTAAGACAGATACTTGGTGAATCTGCAGTTTTCACATTTTTAGTTGCTGTCACAAGATAAGTGCCATTGGTTATGCTGATAGATCTTTTTCTCGAATTTAATGTATTGCAATTACTTATATTGTTCCCTCCACAGATCTGTTACACCTGCAAGGCCTATGCCTCCTCTTGCTAAAAGCCCAAAGAAGAAGAGAACCAAGAAGCCCAACCCAAGAGTATCTGGCCCAAATTGGCGCACCTGAAGATCCAAGCCCGGTTGCATCCGGAGTAACGCTGTCGAGAACAGCTGTAACGAATATATCTTAGAGGAGAAGTTGAACTCATCTTCTGTCTTGGTCGTTGCCGGAGAATATTGGCTAGCTGCGGCTAGAGGGCGGCCGCCGGCGACCTCGATCACCGGACTATGTAAACTCCCGTACCAGTTCTAAACCTGATATGATATGGTAGAGTAGTAGTATCGTAACATTTGGTATCAGATTCGTTTCGATCCATCCACGCCTCTACCATCCACCTCTGATTCACCCCCAAATCATCGCCTCTGCTTCGAGCGCCTGGATCTGCAACTGTAATCCCCGTTGGCAGGATTCCGCGAACCACTTCTGTGTTGAGCACGCGAATTCGTAGGTCCAATCCGAGGTCTGTTGGGTCGGCAATCGTCACTCTGGCGCACGACCACCGCACTCGCCTGCAAGTAACCATGAAGGTTGAGGATCAGCTCACCCTGATTCTGTCCAAGCTTGAGGAACAAACGAAGGGGATGAACGAAGGCAACCGCAAGATCAACGATGTGCAAGTCTCCATCGACCATCTCAAGGCTGCGAAGGATGACTTCGATTGTTGGAGACCTCAGGTCGACTCCAAGGTGGCGGATCTGAGCAGCGGCTTGGATTCACTTCACGTCCAGGTCGACGCTCTGAAGTCGACGTCACCAGCGAAACAACCTATTCTCGGTGAGGGATCTGTCTACATCAAGTCACTAGAGTTTGCCCATCTGAACTCGTCCTCATCGAAAGCGGCGCAAGGGCCGTTAGGCCACGGCGATGCAACCTGTCACGGGAGGGATGGTTCGGGGGGCACTGCTACCCTCAAACCACCTCCGGTCAAAGGTGAGGAACCCATATCCCCTACTGCTCATGCTGGATTTCACATGCCTTACTGCAATTGTACTGCTATCCTACATGGTTGTCACCATGCCACGAATTCTGGTTATCGTCATGCTATACCCCAATCTGAATTCCCTAAATTTGATGGCTCCAATCCTAAGTTGTGGATAAAGCAAGCTGAAACCTATTTTGATATGTATACTATTCCTTCTGAGAACTGGGTCAAGTTAGCTACCATCAATTTCAAGGGCACTGCTGCATTTTGGATGCAAACCATCGAAATCAACCTTCGTCAGTGCTCTTGGGACGAACTCTGTAATCATGTTGTGTCTAGATTTGATAGGGATCGGTTTAACCATTTCATCAGACAGTATCTTCATGTTAAACAAACTGACCCAGTCCTGGAATACATTACCCACTTCGATGAACTCATGCACCAACTCCTTGCTCATGATCCTAGTGTTCACTCTGCTTTTCTTACTGGCAAATTTGTTGATGGTCTTAAGCCTGAAATTAAAGCAGTTGTAGTGTTACACAGACCAAAGGATCTCGATACTGCTAGTTCTCTGGCCATTTTGTAGGAAGAGGTGCTCTCGGGATCTTCCTCCAAATATTACAGGAAGCTTGAATCCCCCAATGTTTCAAGGCACTTTTCTATGCATCAGCACTCCAAGACCAATGAATCTAAATCAACTGAGCATACACTAACACCACATGCAGCAAAGACCGATGATAAGTTGGCCAACTTAATGTCTTATAGAAGATCCAAGGGATTATGCTTCAAATGTGGTGGCAAGTGGGGCCCTAGCCACAAGTGTCCTACCTCTGTCCCTCTCAACTTAGTGGAAGAAATCTGGGGCTTATTACCTAACAGTCAAATTCTTCTACTCAAGCTCTATCAAAAGATGATGATGATGATGATGATAATGAGCTTATGGCTATATCTAACAATGCTATGAGAGGTACAAATGCTGTTAGAACCTTGAAACTGCATGCTTACATCGGTTCTCATCAGGCTATCATTTTAGTTGACTCTGGTAGCTCTCACAACTTTATAAGTGAGCAGATGGCATCACTGTTTCAACCTTGGACACCACTCAAACAACAAATGTTTGTCCGAGTTGCTGATGGTTCTCAGTTGTCCTGTACTCATGAAGTAGCTAACTGTTTTTGGTCTGCTCAGGGTACACTGTTTAACACCTCATTTATTATCCTTCCATTGAAATGCTATGATGCTATACTTGGTATGGAATGGCTAGAACAGTTTAGTCCAATGCAAATTAAGTGGAAACAAAAATGACTTAGTTTCTTGCATAAGGGTGTACCTGTTACCTTGCATGACATTCAAGATACTTCTTGTAATCCTGCTGAAATAACTGTCAATCAGTTAATTGCTATGAAAAAGGATGAAGCAGTTTGGGGCATGGTGCAAATTTTATACTGTGGAAGAACCAAAAAAATGTTCAACCTGTTCCATTGCCAAAAGGGTTCTAGCAACTAGTTGATAGCTATGTGGAGTTGTTTTCTGAACCCACTGGAGTGCCACCTGTCAGGTCTCATACCCATTCCATACCCCTTTTACCAGGTGCACAACCATTTAGACAGAAGCCTTACAGGTACACACCATTTCAGAAAGATGAGATAGAGAAGCAGGTTGCTCATCTACTCAAGCACCGGATGATCCAAGAAAGCTCTAGTCCCTTTGCTTCACCAGCTCTCTTAGTTAAGAAAAAGACAGGAGATTGGCGTCTCTGTGTTGATTACAGGAAACTCAATGCCTATACTGTCAAGAACAAATATCCTCTACCCATTATAGAAGAGTTGTTTGAAGAGTTACATGGAGCTCAATGGTTTTCCACTTTGGACCTCAAATCTGGTTTTCATCAAATACTGGTACAACCTGAAGATCAGTACAAAACTGCCTTTCAGACTCACCATGGTCACTTTGAGTACAAGGTTATGCCCTATGGTTTGACAGGTGCCCCTGCCACATTTCAAGCTATCATGAATTTCCTTGACCATTGTTGAGAAAATTTGTTGTAGTATTTATTGATGATATTCTCATCTACAACAAGAATTACTCTGATCATCTGGAACATGTGGCCCAAGTCTTTTAACTACTGTAGCAACACCAGTTTAAGGTTAAATTGTCTAAGTGCTCTTTTGCAAAACAACAGTTGCATTACTTGGGTCGTGTATTAAGTCCCAATGGGGTGGCTACTGACCCTTCCAAGGTTGCTATTGTTCAAAAATAGCCTTCATCTACTTCGGTCAAAGAGCTAAGAAGTTTCTTGGGGCTAGCAGGTTACTACAGACGTTTTGTCAATAATTTTGGCATCATAGCAAGGCCTCTTAATGATCTTCTCAAGAAAGGCACACAGTTCTTGTGGACTTCTGTAACTGAACATGCCTTCCAACTACTAAAACTAGCCCTTGTATCAGCACCTGTGATTGCCTTGCCAAACTTTAATGAACCCTTTGTTGTAGAAACAGATGCTTCTGATTATGGAATAGGAGCAGTACTACAGCAACAAGGCCACCCATTAGCCTATGTCAGTAAAGCTCTGGGCCCAAGAACTTAAGGATTATCAACATATGAAAAAGAAAGCTTGGCCATCCTACTTGTTGATCAGTGGAAAGCCTATCTTCAACCTGTTGAGTTCATTATACAGACTGATCACTGGAGTTTGACTCATCTCACTAACCAAAAGCTTCATTCCTATTGGTAGCAGAAAGCTATGACTAAATTGATGGGCTATCAGTACAAAATCCGTTATAAAAAAGGGGACTCCAACAAGGCTGCAGATGCCTTATCCAGAGCAACTCACACTGATTCTATCTTGTCAGCAATTTCTGTAGCTCAACCAGTCTGGGTTCAGTCTTTATGTGATAGCTACAAAGACAATCAAAATGCCCAGTAATTGTTAGCTAATTTATCCATCCAAAGTCCTCAAGGCCATTACTCCTTGCATCAAGGTGTCATCAGATACAAATCTGCAATCTGGTTGGGACATTCAGAAGAATTACAGAACAAAGTACTCCATCAATTCCATGCTAGTTCTTTGGGAGGACACTCGGGCTTTCTAGTAACATATAACAGAATCAAGAATCTGTTCTACTGGCCTAATATGAAGGTATCAATGAAAGATTTCATCAATGCTTGTGTTACTTGTCAACAAGCGAAAGCTGAAAGGATTCCTTATCCTGGATTGTTGCAACCCTTGGTGGTCCCAGATCAAGCTTGGAAGGTTATCACCATGGACTTTATAGAAGGTTTGCCTACCTCCTCTAATTCCAATTGCATACTGGTCGTAGTAGACAAATTCTCAAAGTACTCTCATTTCATCAAGCTTAAACATCCATTTTCTGCACTCCAAGTGGCCCATCTGTTCATGGAACAGGTTTATAAATTACATGGCATGCCCACTGCTATAGTGTCAGATAGGGATAAAATCTTCACCAGTATCTTGTGGAAAGAACTATTTAAACTTTCTGGTACTCAGTTGGCAATGAGTTCTGCCTATCATCCACAAAGTGATGGTCAATCTGAGAGAGTTAATCAGTGCATTGAAGGCTACCTGAGATGTTTCATCCATTCCTGTCCTGGTGATTGGGCAAAATGGCTACATTTAGCTAAATATTGGTACAACACTTGTTACCACTCAACATTGAAACTCACTCCGTTTGAAGCGTTGTATGCTCATGCACCCCACCACTTTGGCATTGATCCCAATATGGATGTTCTGGTCCCTGATCTGACTGACTGGTTCAATCAACGCAAAACAGTACAAGCTCTGTTACAACAATAGCTGGTCCATGCTCAGCAACGTATGAAATCACAGTCTGACAAACATAGAACTGAACATTCTTTCGAAGTTGGTGATTATGTCTGGCTCAAACTTCAACCGCATGTTCAGTCTTCTGTAGTGAAATGGCTCAGTCCAAAGTTGTCGTATCGGTACTTCGGTCCTTACCTGATTGAGGCCAAGATTGGAGCTGTGGCTTATAAGTTGAAGCTCCCTGATCATTCTAGTGTGCATCCAGTTTTTCATTTGTCCTTACTAAAGAAAGTAACAGGTAATGTCATGCCTGAACATTCACCTTTACCTCCAGACATTCCTGATGTACAGGTCCCGGAACAAGTGCTGGATGAAAGAATGTATCCACGCTCCAACCGTCTTCATCGGCAGCTACTGATCAAGTGGCGTGATTCTTCGCCAGCTCTTGCCACCTGGGAAAATGAAGATGACATCGTCAGGCTCTATCCTGACTTCACGGCTTGGGGACAAGCCGTTGGTAAAGGGGGGTGGGGGAGATGTTACACCTGTAAGGCATGTGCCTCCTCTTGCTAAAAGCCCAAAGAAGAAGAGAACCAAGAAGCCCAACCCAAGAGTATCTGGCCCAGATTGGCGCACCTGAAGATCCAAACCCGGTTGCATCCGGAGTAACGCCGTCGAGAACAGCTATAACGAATATATCTTAGAGGAGAAGTTGAACTCGTCTTCTGTCTTGGTCGTTGCCGGAGAATATTGGCTAGCTGCGGCTAGAAGGCGGCCGGCGGCGACCTCGATCACCGGAGTCTGTAAACTCCCGTACCAGTTCTAAACCTGATATGGTTTGGTAGAGTAGTAGTATCGTAACAAGATCATACACTGCCATCTAACCTTGTTTCAGACTTAAGCTACACAACACATTGTTTATAACTAAACCAGTATAGAGTTCATTTTTAGCGCTACTGCAAACTACGTTTCACCGCTTATTGATGTACACCACGAATCATTCTTTCTCCACCACACATATATGTATCTTTTTAAAATCCTATTCTTACTAAAACTAAGCACAGCTCTATTTGCATGAACAAATAGATGAAGCACATCCTCCATGAACAATAGCCCTTCTGATCAGAAGACAGGCTACAAACAAAGCAACAGATGCAATGAGAACCCCACAAACTCAGGATCAATATCCGCTTTGCAAAATAGCACCGCATATATATATATATATATATATATATATATATATATATATATATATATATATATATATATATATATATATATATATATATATATATATATATATATATATGCTACTCTCTTTACTTCCCGCAAAATTAAACGTATATACATATTCATATATTACTCTCAGTAACTTTCCAGCGAATATGACATATCCCCTATATGCTATTGTTTACCTCCTGCAAGATTAAACCTATGTATAAATTCATATAGTGCTCTCAGCTACTTTCCAATGTATGAAATATCCTTTATTATCTCGACATTAGCCTGCTCTTTACTTTGCAAAAGGTGCGCACACGAGGAAATGAACTAGCTTCTTATCTCGACATTAGCCTGCTCTTTCAGGATGGTGGTGGTGGAGATCACAGCCTCAGTATATTGGTGTGCCTTTTGTCCTAAGTATCGTTACTTGCTCCTTGGCTTCGCTGTTTCGTTCGAGAAGAAGAAAACATGTTGCATTACAGCATTAGATATGGTTGGCATATAAATTTTTAGAAATTTTCCTGATGTCCTTCATTTGTGCGATTTGAGACATGCCTTTATATATCCAATGAGAACCACTTTATTTGCTTCTGCAGGAATGCATAGAAGCTATAATCGTCTCCCGTTTATTGGAGGTAAATGTACAAGGATTTAGCAGCCCAGATTATGCCTGTGTCTTTAGGTTTTTTTTTGCGATCACACCTAGACGTGTTTTTCATTAAGCAAAATAGAGTTGGAGCACCAAAATACACACATGAAAGGACGGTAACACCAAGGTTACCGAAACCTTCAACCCAGCCTCTTACACAACCAAGGATTACTTGCGACCACAACAGACCAGAAACAGCAGCTCACGTTTTCAAAGTAGCGCCAACAGCCCCCTCAACTGCTTGTTCCCGGCCACGCACCAGCTCTGAGCCTCGTCATGGATCCGCAGCACCAACTGCGCTGCTGAGGCCGCCGTCCTTTTGAAAGTCCGCGCGTTGCGCTCCTTCCATAGCATTCAGCCGATGAGGAAGAAGAGCGAGTCGAAGCCACGCCTAATAGGTTTGGGAATTAGCTTCCTAGTCCGCAGCCACCATTGCAACACTGGTTCATCGTTGATGATGACGATCTCCTGAAGGTGCATCTTGTCCAGCCATATGTGCCGGACCTCACGACTGAAGTAGCATTGCAGCAAGATATGATCCATCGTCTCGCTCCCTTGATCACAGAAGATGCAAGTGTCCGATTGCTGCAGGCCATGTCGAAATCGCCTTTCGTCCGTCCAACATACCATGCATAACCGACCAATAGAAGAAATGAATGCGCGGCGGAGCAGCGGTCTTCCAAATTTGCTTTGCACCGAGCGGTGAGGAAGAACCGATGAACATTGCGCCGTATGCCGAGGCCGCCGAGTAGTTTTGATCCGGAGTGAGCCCCCAGGAGGTGTCCGGCTGCGACGTCAGCTGTACCGGCTCTAGGAGATCACAGAGATGGCTGAACTGAACGAGAAGGTTCATCGTCCTGGGGCCGGTGATGTGTCGAACCCATGCGTTGCCGTTCATGGCGTCCTCGACCGTCGCCTTGCTCTTCCTGGCGCCCACGGCCGCGAACACAGCCGACGCAATATCCCTGATGCATGCCCCATTGAGCCAGCAGTTTGTCCAAAAGTAGGTGGACTCACCATTGCCCAGGCTGAAAACCGTGGCTGCCTGGAACACCGCCATGACCGCCCGCTCACCAGAGGCGACCAGCCGGCCATCACGGCGATCTTGCCAGATCCAGCGCACCCTCAGCGCGATCCCAGTACGCCTGAGGTCGCTGATGCCAAGGCCGCCGAGATCCCGCGGTCGACAGACTATTTCCCAGGCCACCTTGCAGCGTCCCCCGGCGACCGTGTCCATGTATCCCTAGACGAATGCACGACGCAGCTTGTCGATGGCCCCAATTGCCCATGGCGAAAGGCAAAGGGTGATGGACATGTGGATGGGGATCGCAGGCATCGTAGCCTTGACCAGAGCCGTTCTCCCCGCGACATTGAGCAGCTGCCCCTTCCACCCTAGAATCCTTGCTGCCACCTTGTCAATGATTTGCTGCTCTTCCAAACGTCTGAGCTTGTACACGGAGAGTGAAATTCCTAGGTAACGGCATGGGAACTCAACAAGCTGACACGCGAGCACGCTCTGGACACGTGTGATGTCATCTTGGGAGCAGTGCAGCGGCGTCGCAACGCTCTTCTATAAGTTTGAGAACAGCTCTGAAGCCGGCCCAAAGATGTTGAGGACTGCTTTGATAACCTGGAGATCTCGGATCACAGGGGCCACAAAGAGAACTAGGTCGTCGGCGTAGAGACTAACTCGAGAGCCCACTGTTCTGATGATGGCAGTAAGGAGCCGCTGCTATTCGACCCACCGCAGAAGATGGTTTAGTCCCTCCATCACCAAAACGAATAGCATGGGCGATAAGGGGTCGCCCTGTCTTAGCCCGCGAGCATGGCAGATCTGCCTTCCGGGGTTCCCATTTAGCAGTATCCTAGTACTCGAGGTAGAGAGGATCATAGAAACCCAGTTCCTCCGTCACCTCCCGAAGCCCATGTGCTGCAAAATCTCAAGGAGAAAGGTCCAAGACACGGTGTCAAAAGTCTTGGCGATGTCAATTTTTAATAGCACACAGGGTGCTCGACGGCTGTGGATAACCTTGCATGTGAGCTGCACATTTCTGAAGTTGTCGTGGATGCTTCTCCCCTTGATGAAGGCGCTCTGGTTGTGTTGCACGAGCGGATCAAGTACACCAGCCAGCCGCCTTGCCATGCACTTAGTCACTAGCTTGCCAAAACTGTGTATAAGGCTAATTGGCCGATAATCTTTGATTTCAGTGGGGCTGTCCTTCTTTTTGAGAAGTACCATGTAGGCATCATTCAGATGATGTAGGCTCCTAGCGTCCTGTGACCAGAAGGCGTTTATGGCGTTCATCACATCAACTTTGATCGTCGGCCATGACAACTCGTAAAAAAGTCCAGTGAACCCATCCGGCCCTGGCGCCTTGTCATTGGGCAGCTCTGAGATGACGGACCATACTTCTTCAGTGAACATGTGCTCCAGGGCAGTTAGATGAGCCGTCGGCACTCCAATTTTGTGGAGGTTAATCCTTCTGGAATCTGGATCGCTCAAAATTAGTGCCTAATACACTATTGTAGTGGCTGTACAAGGCATCAGCCATACCACTGTCACTAGCCACTTGAGTTCCTTGCACATTCAGAGACTAGATTCTATTTTGCCGACTCCGGTGGCAAGCCTGCAGGTGGTAGAATCTAGTATTCGCGTCTCCTTCCTTCAAGAACAGCAGGCGCGCCCGCTGCCTAGCGACTGTACGCGAGAGATAGGCCAGCTCGAGCACCCTGACCTTGAGAAGACGACGCAGGCTAGCCTCCCATGGGGCAAGAGGCCGCCTGTCCTGTTCCTCATCGAATCTGAGGATGACCTCCCTTGCAAGAGCGAGCTGCAAGCGGATACTACCAATTTTGGTGCTGCTCCACCTCTGTAGTTCTTTGGCAACACACCTTAGCTTGTAATCCAAAGTCCGAAATGGGTCTGCCTGGGGAAGAATTTGCGCCCAGGCGGTGGCAACGACCTCAGAGAAGCCTGGCAGCTTGACCCAGAAGGATTCAAATCGGAAATGCCGCTTCGCACCGGTAAAGGCATGTAACTGAAGCAACAGCGGGCAATGGTCCGAGCAATCTGAGGAAAGGGGCTTCAGTTGATGATTTGGGAACTCACTGAACCAGTCCGCTGTTGCAAACATCCTGTCCAACAGCTCAAGAGTAGGTCGATCTCTTTCACTCGACCATGTGTACATCCTTCCAACCATGCTGATCTCCTCTAGCCGAGCCTAATTGAGGAAGGATCGAAATCGCCTCATGCACTGCGATCCAAGCAGTCATTGTTCTTGTCCTGAGCACGGTAGATCATGTTAAAATCCCCACATAGAAACCAGGGTCCTGAGCATGCCTGGCCGAACTGAAGGAGCTCCCCCAGGAATTCTATCTTGTCATTGTCCAGCTGCGGCCCGTAGACAACGGAGATCCACCAAGCAGCACGCTCCGATCCCAGCTCTGCCACACGCCCCGAGAGGGAGAAATGACCTCGTGTGACATCAGTCACCGAGCACAAATCCCTGCGCCATCCTAGGATAATCCCCCCCCTGAAGCCCCGGTCGAGGGAAGGAAAACATAGTCGAAGGCAGCCCCTAGAATTTCATTACCCAGCGAGTTACAAACTGTGGAGAGCTTAGTCTCCTGGAGACACACGAGTGTTGGGTTCTCCTGCAGTAGGAATTCGCGCACGACGCTGCGACGCGCACGGTCATTTAGACCGCGCACGTTCCACACGAAGCAATTACAGGTAGACGACATAAAGAGACAATTGAGCGACTGGGAAAGCCCGTAGGTGGAGGATCACGCTTCCATGTTTAGGTTCATGGCCTCCAGATCAAAATCCCCCATGAAGAGCATCTGCAGGGCCTTTTTTTCTCGAATACGCAAGAGAATTGCATATCTTTGTATTAAGAAGGAAAACCTGTCAAAAGGTCTGAGAAACAGAGCCAGGTCAAAGCCCGGGAACAAAACAGCAGCCGATTGAAACCACTCGGAGGGCTACCCCTGACGCTAAGCTCCTAAGATGTTTAGCTCCCGCCGACGCCCCACAAATCCGCCTGCGCCTTGATGACTTGCAGCAGCTGGGGCACCGTGCTCGATGCTTGTCTAAAGCACCTCACGTTCCTCTCTTTCCACAGCTCCCAGCTTGTTAGGGCGAAGAGGGAGTCGAGGCTGCGCCGCTTGTCTGGCGTAGTTGCTCGGCGAAGACGTCGCCACCACTGACGAACTAAGAGAGCCGATGGAGGCAGGATGATGCCGATGGCTTGACAGATGAAGAACCAAATGTCTCTGGCAAACGGACATTCATAGAGCAGGTGGTCAATCGTATATAGGGCTTGGTCGCAAAGAAAACAATCCGCCCTCACCTCCAAGCCATGGTGTGCCTGACGATCGGCAGTCCAGTGCCGTCGCTTGAAGTCCAGCCATAGAAATATCTTGACCTTCAAGGGGGCCCAAGTCTTCTAGATCAATGAGTGGCCTTGGAACGGGATCGAGCCTCCGTGTAACGTCTTGTACGCTGATTTCATAGTGTAAGTCCCGTCCGCGGTCCAGCGCCAAATGATCTTGTCCTCTTGATCCGTTAGCTGTACATGTTCGGTGGCCTCCCAAAGCTCAAGGAACTCAGCAATGGCTACCGGTGATAAGGACCTAGAAATGTCATCAGTCCAGCGCCTGTCGATGAGACCCTGCCTCACTGTCAGCCTCTCCCTGATCCTCCTCGGTAGAAGCTATACCAGGTTGGCGGCCAAGTCAGCCGGCGCCTCCTGTCCAAGCCAACGATCATCCCAAAACAAGGCCTTGTTCCCATTGCCCAGCTGTGTGTAGGTGGATCTCTTGAAGAAAGCTTGGACCTGGGGGTCGGTGCGGAGTGGCAACTGGCTCCAGGCCCTGGTGTTGTCCGTTTTTTGCAGCCAAAGCCACCTCGTCTGCAAAGCATAGCCTGCGAGCTTGAGGTCGGAGATGCCGAGACCCCCTAGGTCCGTTGGACGGCATGCCATGGTCCATGCCACCATTGCTTTCCCTCTGATGGACACGTCGCCGCCGGCCCAGAAGAAGCGCCGACAGATCGCGTCGATCTCCTTGATTGCCCATGACAGCAGGGAATCAGCCATCATGGAGTAGATGGGGACGGCCCGCAGCACAGACTTGATCCACACCAGCCTGCCGCTCATTGCCATGAGGGAGCCGTGACAAGGGGGCAGCTTCCTGGCCACCGCTTCCACGATCGAATGCACTTGCGCCTTGGGAAGTTTTTTCGTGCTAAGCTGCATGCCCAAGTATCAGATAGGGAATTCCTGGACTTGATTGCCGAGGATGTTGATGATCTCCGACAGAGCTGCTTCTCTTCAAAAAATGGGCGTCACAGAGCACTTGGACAAGTTTGTCCGTAGGCCTGACGCGTCGCCAAAAATCTACAAAATGTGCTTCACCGCTCGCGCTTCATGCACGGATGGCCTAATGAAAAGAATGACATCATCCACATACAAGCTACAATGGAACTTGATCTCCGGTAGCTGCAGCGGTCGAAGGACTCCATCCTTGGAGGCCTTGGCGAGGAGCTTGTGTAGAATGTCCATTGCGATAATGAAGAGCATAGGAGAAAGGGAATCGCCTTGCCGCACACCTCGTAGGTGCTTGATTGGTGGACCCTGCTTTCCATTAAGCATAATTCTAGAAGATGCTGTGGACAACAGTGCTGAAATCCAGGAGCACCATCTTTCTCCAAACCCCCGTGCGCGCAGAAGCTCCAGCAAGAATGGCCATGATAGGGTATCGAATGCCTTGGATATGTCTAGCTTCAGCAGCGGCATAGGAATCTTCTTCTTTCGGATGAGTACAGATGCCCGCTGAATAAACTTGAAGTTGTCCTGGATGCTCCTTTGACGAATGAAAGCACTCTGGTTTCTGTCGACCAACATGTCAAGCTTTGGTGCCAGCCTTGAAGCCAGAACTTTGGAGACGATCTTGGCGAAGCTGTGAATCATAGTAATGGGTCTGTAATCTCCTGGATTGACAGCGCCTAGTTTCTTCGGCAGTAGTACAACAATGGTATTGTTGAGCTTGTCCAACCCCATTGTGTTTCCTGCCGCAAAGTGTTGGATCGCCTCCATCACCTCCCCTCCGATGATGTGCCACGTGCTTTTGTAGAATTGGCCTGTGAAGCCGTCCGGCCCCGGTGCACGGTCCGCCGGCATCTCCTTGATAGCTGTCCAGACTTCGTCGGCGGAGAACTCGGATTCTAGGTCGCTGAGAGGCAACGGGGAGACTCCAATTGCAGTGAAGTTAATCATGTGCCTGGATTCCACGGCTGTTCCGAACACAGCAGCAAAGTGGTTGAACATCCCCTGTTCGATGGCGAGCTGGTTAGAGACGGTGTGGCCGTGGATCTGGAGAGACGAGATGAATTGCCTCCTCTTCTTGCCTCGCGCGATGAGGTGAAAATATGCCGTGTTAGCGTTTCCTTTAACAAAATGACGTACCTTGGATAGTTGCCGGGCGATTGTGTGTTCTAGCATTGCCAGCCCTAGGCAGGCCATCTTTGTTCTCCTCCTGAGCTTAGACTCTCTAGGAGATAGTGCTCTCTGATCCTGCTGGACGTCCGGCCAATGCACTAGTGCCCTAGCCATTAGCAGCTGGTCTCTTATTGCGCCCACTTTGGTTGAGGCCCAGCTCTGCAGCTGCTTGATGAGGCCATGTAGCAAACGGACCAGTCGCAGGAACGGCCCATTGCCAGAATGTTTGGCCCACACATCTAGCACCACTTGTTCGTAGTCAGGAAACCTTGGCCAAAAAGGCAATGTATCAGGTGGAAACTACACCCTGCGTGAAAACCTATGCAAACTACAGCAAAAAAAAGTCATCTAAATTCACCAAAAAAAATCACATATATAGATGATATGATGATACAAAAGTTTGTAAAATATCTTCTCCAAACTCGACTTCGTTTGTGAGATATAAAAATAACAAATTTCTAACAAATCGTCTGGACAGTTTTCTAGCTTGAAATTTGTTATTTTTATATCTCACAAACAACGTCGAGTTTGGACAAGATATTTTACAAGGTTGTGTATCATCAGATCAT
The DNA here is from genome assembly GCA_038087645.1 of Saccharum hybrid cultivar R570. NCBI lineage: Eukaryota > Viridiplantae > Streptophyta > Magnoliopsida > Poales > Poaceae > Saccharum > Saccharum hybrid cultivar. Next base: position 1,308,046 of record JAQSUU010000425.1, read on the forward strand.
CTACATATGTAATTTTTTGGGTGAATTTAAACGAGTTTTTTGCCATGGTTTGCACGGGTTTTCACAAAATGTGTGGTTTCCACCTGATACGTTGCCGGCCAAAAAACCTCAAAGTGGAAGCGAGATTTGGACAGGCTCCCCAGATTGGTGTGAAGGAGGAGGGGACTGTGATCGGAGACGTCGGTACCTAGCGAGCGCAGGTGCGCGTTCGGGTGCTCGGTGTCCCAGTCCAAGGAAACCAGGACTCTATCGAGTCTGACCAGAGTAGGATGCTCCCGCTCGTTACTTCAAGTAAAAGCTCTCCCATGAAGGCGAAGATCTTGCAGTTCGAGGGCTTGCACAGTGCGTCTGAAATTGGCCAGGTTCCTACGATTGATCCTGGCGTTATTGTTGTTCGCTTCTGAAAGTATGAGATTAAAGTCATCGCACACAGCCCACGGACCTGCACAGCTGTCCCTGATAGCTTCAAGTTCTTCCAGGAAAAGCTCCTTGCTCCCATCATCCTGTGGCCCATACACCGACGTGAGCCACCAGTCGCTGCCCCCAGGCACGGAAGGGTCGCCCTGCCTGACTTTAACGGTAATGGAGAAACAACCCAGCAACATCTCCGAGAGAGATACAAGCGACCGCCGACCAGCAATTGGAATGCCTCCCCTAGTATGCAGTGCTGGCAAGAACGCGAACTCGGAGTAGTCCGAACCAAGCAAACCTGATATAGGAGCCGTTCGGTTGGAATTATAAGCCGGCTGAAAAACACTGTTGGCTGATTTTTTGTGAGAGAAAAATACTGTTTCGGCTGAAAAAACAAGCTGAATAAGACGGATTATAAGCCAGATGAACGGGGCCATAGTGTACTGAGAAATTACAGTCAATTTCGTTTCCTGGAGGCAGACGATGCTGGGACGGACATCGTCGACCAGCGTACGAACAGCATCACGGCGAGCCCACTCATTGAGCCCCCGTACATTCCACGATAGAACCGTAATATCCATAAGAAAAAGAACTCCAGGTTGGGCGGCGCACGATCATGTGCCCGCGGTGGCAGCACACCTCACCGCTCGACCCGCCATCATTCTTGCGGCTAGGAAGAGCTTGTCGAAGGCAGCGATCTGCAAGTCTTCCAGGTTGCCTGATGTTACCGCCTTGCTCGTTTTGCTTGATGCCTTGGTGATCGGCGGCGGAGGGGGTGGGATTCCCAACTTCTGCTGCAGCAGGATTTCCCCACGCTTTGAAGGTGGGATGTGGGCTAGTTTCTGTGCGGCGAGCCTAGAAATTCTCGGTTGGCTAGGCTAACGCCACACTGGCTGCTTCTGCTTAGGGGCTTCCAGCAATGGCGTGCGCCGCTTGATTTGTACCTGCTCGGTGAATAGCTGCAGGCGCTTGTCTGCTTTCGCTGTGTTAGGGGTTGAATCTAGAGCGGGGGACTGTGCTGGGGTCTTTGCACCACCGGCAACCACGTCACCAGGTACGCTCAAAGCATCGATAACATCAATGTCCCTGTGCACTGGAGAGGAGCAGATGATGGGTATGTCTTCCTAGACCGGCATGTCGATGGCGATGGCGCTGCTTCTCGGGATGGTTTCATCGTCCGGGGCCGTCGACGCCTGTCATGTGACTGCACCTTGGTCATCGCGCGGCGTGCTCGTGGGAGTATTCTGATCTGTAGCCGTCGGCTTCGTCGATGTTACCACGTCGACCCGCCCCTCCAAGATGAGAGTAATGGCCGGTGCCGCGATGTGAGGGACACTGGCAGGCGAAGTCGGTGCCGCGCCGTCGCTGTTGGCATCACCCGTGGCACCCTTGTCTTCACTTGGGGAGGTGGCCAGTTGGTGGCGAGGTGGAGACGCGTCGCCGTTGTTGTTTGTAGGTGGCGGCGCGTCTGCGTCTTTGTTGGCGTTTGCCGAAGTGATGGCTCCACTATCCGGATTAGGAGTCGTCCCCATACCATCTAGGTTCGCCTTTGGTGCAGGAGAGGCTAGCTCCGTCGCGCGCACCATTGGTAGAACAGATGGCTGGGAGGTAGAGAAGGCTCCACTATCCGGACTAGGAGTCGTCCCCGTACCATCCAGGTTCGCCTTTGGTGCGGGAGAGGCTAGCTCCATCGCGCGCACCATTGGTAGAACAGATGGCTGGGAGGCAGAGAGGGTGACCTCGAGGATCATGGGGTCGGCCACGCTGAGGCCATCCGCTTGCTGGCGATTTGTGCCGGCGTCGAGCTGGAGGTCTTTCGAATGGCCGACAGCGTCTGCTGCGTTTGGCGCTGGTGCATCGTGGCCATGTTCTAGGAGCCACCTTTCGGCCCACCTGCAGCTGCCACCCTCATTCCCAGGTGGCGCCGACTCATCGTCAATGACTCTACGCGCGCATGGGAACCCATGGAACCGGTGCACAGCTCTACCAGAGGAGTCATGGCGGTCGCTACGTTTACTGTCGTCATCATCCGAGCTTGGTGGAGAATTTGGTGGCGTCGGGTTCTCTGGGTTGAATTTAGTGAGGTGTCAAAGATGGATGAGGACATGGTACCTTAGTACCTTCTTCTCTCACAGGTACGGTGGTAGATTCCCGAAGATGGGGTTTGGGGCAACCAACATCTCGTTCTCTGCGATGTATAGCCAGACAACCTTGGGGATGGCGCGCAGGTCGCTGGTCCATGCGGAGAGCTTGAAGGAGGACATGTCTGACTTAGTCCTGGTCTACTCATCAACGCTATGAAGCCAGCAGTTGGGCGTGAGGATCTTGGCCGCCGTATCTTCATCCCAGGCATGGGGTGGTATCCCCTCGAGCTCGATGGAAGCCTTGAACTTCATGGAGTCAACTTCGGTGTGCGCCAGCCACGTCTAGGGGAGAAGGACCAGGAAGGTTCCAGCGTGGCGAGCTTCGTAGGATGGCGTCCCTGGCTTCCTAGGAGTTGCACTCGACGAAGAAGTTCTCCGGGTAGAATGGTTTGATCGAGAACGCTCCCTGCGCCCCCGGAACGCCGTGCAGCGCGTCGTAGGCCATGGAGATGGCGATGTGACGGGAGGCGTTTGCGACAAGGGCCGTGACGGCACAGGGTAGCCTAGCCTCAGCGTTGTCCATGATGTGATTGCGCTGGATGATGCAGGCCGCCTCCCACGGTCGCACGTCCGGGTGGCCTGGCGGTAGGGGGTCCCGGTCATGCACGGACGGCGACCGGGGCGTTTCGCAAGCTGCTCGTGCGGTGGCGTGGAGGTGCCAGCTTGGGAGGCGTCTGGGGTCCAGTTGGAGGCTGCCCCCAGCCTCTACCTGATGAAGCGGTCGCGACTGGGCTTGCCGCCGGTGGCGTTGGCCGACGAGCGTGGCCTTTTGCAATCCTGAGCCAGGTGATTGTCACCGAAGCAGTTGAAGCAGCACAGGGGCCGCCGGCAAGTCACGATCTTATGCGTAGAGGAATAGCAGTTGAGGCATTTGCGCCTCAGGGCCGCTGGAATTCCCCTGCTGAAGCGTTGATCGGCGCTGTCCTGTGCCCGATGACCAATGGGTGCGCGAGGGTCCCCACGGTCAAGGACCTTCCTCCAGCCACCTACGTCAGGCGGTGAGATGTGTTAGCGGCTGCGGCGGGGCAAGCGTGGCCCAAGGCACAGCTAAACCGGCACACGGTCATCAGCGACCCACCGGCCGAGTCGTTGCTTGGCCGGGATTCACGCGGTGGGGTGGCCGTGGGCACCGAGTCACTGGTGAGCTGGTTGACGAGGCCATCCGTCCCTATCGCTCCCCGCGTGGTGGAGTCCTCTGGCATTTTCTGGCGGCGCCCCTACGCCGAGGTGGCCGGTGCTGGTCTGAGTGGCCGAAGGCGGACCGGTCAGCTTTGCTGCGTCGGATCTGGGCTTACGGCGGCGCTTCCCTCTCTTCCTCTTCATCCCCCCATGAGCCTGGATCTAGATCTGGCTTGGGGCGGCATCCTCTAGCTGTTCTGCCTCGGTGCCGACACGTGGCTGGGATGAACTCCCTGCCTCCGTGTCAACCGGTGCCGGCGAACCCCGGAGGACGGCCTCGAGAGACTCGACGGAGTCGTCGTCGGAGTCGGACTCGGAGGACCAATGCGATGCCTTTGGGCGGCTAGTGGTTTCCGCGGGGATGAAAGGGGTGGCATGAGGCGAGAGGGTGGGGCTCGTCGGGGAGGGCTCCGGTGTGGTGGCCGACGGCGCCTGGGTGGCTTCCGGCGGGCTGGAGTTGGAGGCGGCGGCGGGGGTCGCCATCCCGCACCCGCGCTCTCTTCAGTGTGGCTCAAAAATCATCCTCTTAGACCGGCCACTACTAGAATTATTCCATTCCAAAAAAAGTCAGAAGCCCAATCTGCAGGGCCTGCTGCTTGTACCCCAACATATCTCCCCTGAAGGCTGCCTTGAACTTGCACTCAATGTCGGTCTCGACGGCGTCCTTGTGAACCTAGACCCCGTGCTTCCTGAGGAGTACCTTCTATGCTTGCTTAGTCGCGTAGGTCGCGCGGGGTCTGGCCGTGATGCGGCCGCTCTGTCTCAGCGAATGGGTGGACACCGGTGTTCTTGAACGACGCAACCTCGGCCTAGCCCGGATGATCGGCGTTTGCATCGGAAGACAGACCTAAGGCTCAATCTGCTCCAACACCGACGGTGTCCGCCCGCCATGGCCATCATCTTCAAAGTCGGAGGACGACAGCATGCCTGGCCCCTGCGATGCTTCCGTCATGACATCGAGGCTAGAGCCCAGGACAACATTGGGCCTACAGTCATGGCGCACAACATTGCCACTGTCCGGCCTGCTGGGCCTAGGCGTCTGCACACTGTCTGGCCCACGGAACGAAGGCGAGAAGGCCTGGTCAGCATGAAGGCCAGAGCCCACCGACTTGTCTTGCCTAGGCGTTTGCACATCGCCTGACCCACCGAATGAAGGCGAGAAGGCCTGGCCAGCCACAAGGCCAGAGCCCACCAGCTACGCCAGACTGGCCCATACAATGGCCGCCTCAAGTTCCATCAGGTCATCACCCACCACTCGGCTAGGCTGTCCACCAGGAGGCTCGGTGTCATCAGCTTGCGCGTCCACAAAGTCTGATGGTGCAGCACTGGCGATGCAGTCTGCGGCTCACGTAGCCCCAAACAACGAAACATCCTCCTCAAGCAGTGATGCCACAAAACCCGGGTGCATGCCTCCACAGGCATCACCGCCAACGAGGAACGCGATGTCATCGCACGGGTCCCGGTGTGGTTGGTGAATGTTTTTTTATTTTTAACATTTTTTTAAACCGTTGCTTCCCCTCTTCTCCCCTTCTTTCCTTTTCACTTCGTTTATATTTCAAAACACCACCGCCACTGTCGTCGTTCCCCATCTGCCGCCCTCACCCTCCACCCCCATTCCCTGCCCTTCGACCCGCAGGCGCCGTGAATGAGCAGGGGCGCCGCTGCTGACCCACCTCCCCCGCCCCCGCCCTGCCTTCGCTAGGCACCAGCCCGCCGACCCCTCCCGCGCCTGCCCTCGCCATCATTTGCCGGAGCAGGGGCGCCGCCATCGACGCGCTGCCCCTGCCCCTGCCCTGCCGTCGTGAGCCACCGCCCCGCTGGCCCCACCCGCCCTGAGCAGCACCGCCATCGACGTTTAGGCAGGGGGCGCCGTCGTTGACCCCCAGCCCCTGCCCGTGCATGGCGACCGCAACTTGAGTACCTGGAAGAGTACCCGGTTGATAAGGCTTCTTAGTGACAGACACGCTGGCGGAAGCATCATCAGCCCACACCCTCTTATTGATGGAACAAGGAGCTCGAGGAACTAGGCGTGGCACATATTCATTGCAAGAAACACCAGGAAGAACTGTGGATACTAGAGACTTACTAGCCGGAGCCGCTATGGCTAGACTTCCTCTAGCCTCCTCACTAGCTGGGTTGTCATCAGCAGGAACCAGATCAACAAAGTTACGCCCCAATTCCTACAAGACGACCAAAGGAGAAGGAATAAGCAGAAAATTAAAGACAGAAAGTACCAACAACAAAAGACATATAAAAGAAAGTACTCGTGAAAAGTAAAACAACTCACAGCAGGGGATGGATTACCTCCACAATATTCAGGAACTACGTAGGGGACAATGGTCACCCCCTTCAGAACTTTCCTCAGGCGCTCAAGTACCTCCTCTTCAGTCAACTCAAGGGCAAGAACCATCCGAGAAGGGTCCTCAGCCCCAGAATACTCAAAGCCGAGATGTTCCCTCTCCTTCAGGGGTTGAACTCGGTGACACATGTAGCTGGCAATGATCCCAAAACCGGTCAAACCTTGCTGCTTGTTGACGGTAAATAACCATCAACTTTATAAGTCAATAAGGATCAAAAGAAGGGTTAAAATGAGTTTCACCTTAGACTTAGGGGTTTTAAACTAACAATTTCCACGAGTTTTGGTGAATGTCTATTTTTGCAGGGGGTTATCAGGAAAAGAACAAAAAGAGACCCACATGTCAGATTTACATAGAGAGAAATCAACCATGCTACGAAAAAGAATAATCTAGAAGACTCGGGAAGACACTCCCTCGAAGGGGAGGGCCAAATGGGCTGGCAAGTGGGGAGGCCACCCCTGGCCTAGGCACCCGCCCCACTCAGGTGGCCAATCAGGTGCAACCTCGTGGATCCTGCCTCCACCGCCTTTGAGGATGAATAAAAACCGTAGATCAAGGTCGGTTTGATCCGAGGGCTGTGGTGCTTCCTAGAGGGCTATATAAGCAAGCCCCCTCACCTCAGGAGAAACCCTAATTCATTAGCAATTCATTAGTAGAGGGAGCCATCAGCAGAGCTAGGGTTTAGAGAGTTTCTCTCCACCAGAGAATTAGAATAGCTACTCCAAATCTTCAACTTCTACATAGGTTTAGACTAGATAGAGGAAGAGTCGGGCAACCTATGCTCGGAATTTGGATCTTCGTCACCAAAGTATTGGTACTATTTTGTATCTTAGCTCTACTACTTTATTCTAATATGATTATGTTTCTATTTATTATGTTCCTAGTTTGCTCTAGTAGTACATTTGATATGGTTATGATTGATAATGAGTTTATGTATAAGTTTGCAAAGCGCTTAGCTCTCGTCGTGAGGGGGTTAAGTGGTAGATCACATGTAAGCGTGGTGCTTAGATGCTATTTACCTGTAAATGTATCTTATTGGCCGGGTCGTGTGGTAGTTCATGGAAGTGACAGTTCTATTGAGTCTTATATAGTCCACCCTCCGTTGATAGGACAGGCAGAAACAACGTTATGTAGGAAGTCTTGCTATGTCCTGACTTTCTTCAGTAATATTCCTTATACATAGATGAAGAGTCTTTTATGCTATATATGATGGTGTGTTTGCTAGAGTAGATGAATGACTTAGTAGATTAGAACCTACCTAGAATTCAATCTCTTGAACTAATCAGACGTCAACCTACCTTTATGATGAGTAGTCTATCTCTAATCTCTACGTGATTTATTCCCTATGCTTTACAATTCAATTATACTTATTTATCAAGGTTTATCCCCCTGCCAAAGTAAGTGATTGTGTGATTGATTTCTCATAAGTAGTCGTATTTTGTAAATCCATCCCTTTAGGTTTAAGTCCTTAGTTCTTTCCCTTGAGCTAAATATAAATTAACGATACCTGAAATATTTCCCGGTGAAGTGCTACGATGATATTTTATCTGTGGATCCCATTTTTATTCTAAGAGGAGCAGTTCTATACCAACACTTCTGGCACCATGCTAGGGATGACAACTTAGCTTAAGTGGTGTTAGAAGTGTCAACAAGCATTTCTGGCGCTGTTGTCGGGGATCGAATAAACCTTTGAGAAAAATTGCGTAAATAGATACTTAGGAAATGAGAAATCATAACAAGGCACCTCTGCTTTGGTAGGTTCACCTCTGTTGTTTTTCTTTGTCTATATTTTATACAGGGTATTAGCAGGATTGATTCTAATTCACTCAAATCTCCATCATCAGAATCGAATCAACCCAAGAAGGAGCTTATCACCAATTCCTGAAGCTATGGCTATAAAAACCCTACGTGAATTCTCTGCTCCTACAGTTGAGAATATCCATACAGGTCCAACACTGGAAATAAATAATCTTGAGTTTGAGCTCAAGCCAAGCCTCATTAATATGGTGCAAGGTACCCTATTCAGTGGAAAGGTACATGAAGATGCAAATACACATCTGCATAATTTCCTGGAAATTGGAAGCACTATCGTCATCAAAGAAGTTAATCAAGATATCATACTACTTCACCTTTTTCCATTCTCACTAGTGGGAAGAGCGAAGTAATGGTTTTATGCCAACAAAGAAGACATCAACACATGGGCGAAGTGTTCAAAGGCCTTTTTAGCAAAATTCTTCTCAATAGGCAAGACCAATGCCTTAAGAGGAAAGATTACCAATTTTTAACAGCAGAAGACAGAAACCATTTCAAAAGCATGGGAGCGTTTGCAAGAATACATCTCAGATTGTCCTCATCATGGAATGGAAGAATGGTTACTCATACAAGGCTTTTATCATGGATTAACTCAGAAAGCATGTGAGCACCTAGATGCAACTACTAAAGGATCATTTTTGTCACTTATAGTTGGGAAAGCCAAGTTACTTATGGAGAAGATATCAAAAAATCAAGGTTGGTCCCAAGACCACACTCAACATTGTCATCAGAGTGAAGAAACAGTTGAAGAAGTGAATGCACTGTCTACCAAGATGGATAATTTGCTCAACTAGCTTAACCAGAGGGCTAAATACAAGGAAGATCAGAGGGCGATTGAAGCAGCATACAAACAGGATACAAACTCCGCAGACAAGAAGCCTTTGTATCAGCCAAATTAGAGACAACAACAAAATCAAAAATCGATTCGATAGCCTACATTAAGGGATTTAGTCGGGCAGCAGATTAGAATGAACAGTGAAATCAAGGTAAAGCTTGCCACCAATGATAGAATCCTGGAGGATATAAATTTCAAGATGGACAGTTTCTCAGTTGCCATTGAAGATCAGCTCAAGTTTAACAAAAAGCTAGAAGAGAAGATAAAACAGCTAGCTGTGGTATTGCCTACTGCCACTGATCCTGAGCAAGTAAGAGCCATTACCACGAGAGGAGGGAGATCCACCAAGGATCCTCCCTATCTAAAAGGAGCAAGAAGAGCACCAGCAGTACTACTGGTGACAGAAGAAGAGAATAATACTGAAGCTGAGCAAGATGTACAACCTCAAGACATATTACAAGATCACGAGATGAGACAGAATTTTCATGATAAAAACTATATATCGTTTCCTCGCAGAATTAGAAGATCACAATCGGATGAGCAGTTTAGCAAGTTCGTGGAGGTTATTCAGAAGCTATATGTCAACATACCTCTATTAGACGCCATTAAAGTCCCTACATATGCCAAGTATATCAAAGACATTTTGAACAAGAAGAGACCATTGCCATCCACTGAAGTGATCAAGCTAACTGAAGAGTGTAGTGCAGCTATCCTGAATAAGTTACCAGAGAAGAAGAAAGATCCAGGATGCCCCACTATTGATTGCTCAATTGGAGATCAACATTTCAATAATGCACTATGTGACCTTGGAGCAAGTGTCAGTGTGATGCCTGCTGCAGTCTATCACAAGCTTGACCACTCAGCGTTAGAGCCAACATTAATGTGCCTACAGTTAGCAAATCAATCAGTTCGGTACCCATTGAGCATCGCCGAGAATATCCCAGTCAAGATACGAGAATTCTTTGTTCCAGTAGACTTTGTGGTACTGGATATGCATCCAGACTCAAAAGTGTCACTCATCCTCGAGAGACCCTTTTTGAGCACCGCCAATGCACACATTGATGTCGGGAAAGGAGAAATCAAGTTCACCATAAATGGGCAAGAAGAGCAATTTGCATTCAAGTCAAAATAGGAACTCAATGCCTCTGCGAAGATGGTAGATCAAGACAAGAAAGACATATCACCAGAGCCATCATCTCTGGGATCGTTAGAAGAATAAAATATTAGAAGGTCCAGTTCGAAGGACTCTAAAAAAATCGAACCCTTACCGGAAGGTAACTCGGTATTTATCCGCATAATTTTTCTTAAGCATATTTACATTCTCAAGTACTACACTATAAAAATTCTAGCCCCATGTAAATAATTTTTACGGTGTGTAAAAACCCGTTAAAAGTATTTACCGTGGTGGTACAAAAATATTTATGCATTTTAAGCATTTTAGTTTCTACTCTTTTATATCCTGCATTATATATATATAGTGTATAGTGGACCCACCACCATGGGACCCACACGTCATACACTCCACCTCACATACATCACATCACATTATTTCATCCATTTCCACTCACCTCCACTATTTTCTCTTTTCCATCGTCAAATCCACCCACACACCACTTTTTCATACTTAGCACTTAAGCAAGGTGGAGAGTTGAAAATTTTAGCCAGAAAAGAGACAGAGGTGGGGCGGCCGCCCCATCCACTTGGGCGCCCGCCCGGCCATCTCCTCATCTATAAAAGCCCATTCTCCCATTGCTTCTATGCACCACCAACATTTAGGATTTTTAGTGTACAAGCTATTTTCAGTTTTGAGTTTTCTGCAAGAGCATAGGAGAGAAGGAAGAGAGTGGAAAGAAAAGAAAAGAGGAAAGAGAGGAGAGTGACCTAGAGTTTAGAGTTGAGAGAAGGAAGGTTTTGAGTGCTGCTATAATCTTTTATTTAGTGGTAACGCTGCCCAAGTAAAGCTAGAGAAATTAAAATTTGAGGGGAGGTTGTAAGGTCCTAGATGGCTAGAGGGGGGGGGGTGAATAGCCTATACAAAATTCTACAAGAACCACTAAGCAAACTTGTTAAAATAACAAACGGCGTAAAGCGAGTTTTGCTTAGCCTACGGTTGTGATGCAAGCCTCCTATCCACAAGTCTAGTAGATTATGATCTCTAGTTCACACAAGGGCTATGTCACTAAACTTACACTAGTGAGCAAGCTAACAACTACTAGCAAAGGCTACAACTAGAGCTACATAAGATAAACTAGTAAATGTAAATGCAAGAGAGAGGATTGTGTATCTTATACCAATGGTGGAGGGAAGATGTTGCCAGTCACCAAGATGATATACAATCAATCAATATTGACAACAACACAATATGAAGACCAATCACCGGGAGACAAGAGACATAATATTTTTGTTCACCCGGTGTTCACTTGTGCACCGACAAGCTACGTCACCGATTGTGTCGACCAACACTTAGATGGTTTCCCGGTGTGACCCTCAAGTCACTTGCCCCTCAAGGCACTCCCCGCAAGGCACCGCAAGACACCACTCTCAAGTGTGGTAACTCAATGACACGCGCATTCCACTAGAGTTGCTTTTGGCGCTCCGCCGAGGAAAGCACAAAAACCTCTTACAATAAACCGGAGGTGGCCAAGAACAATCTCCTTCTCTTGCCAACGCCTCCAACAATCTCCAAGCCAGCTAGGAGCGGTACTCTCCAAGAGTAACAAGAAATCCACCGGCTAAACCACCCACAAGTGCCACTAGATGCCCTTAAGCTATGCAATGCACTTTGGGATCACTCAATCTCACTTTTGATTTGCAATCAAGCAAGAGAGATGAGTGGGAGGGAGAAGCTCTAGCTCAAAGGATGCACAAGAGTGTTAGAAATCACAAGAGACCTCTCCAAGGGCCGGCCAACAAGTATTTATAAGCATCCCAAACGAATAGAGCCGTTGTACCCCTTCACTGGACGTTTTTCGGGATGACCGAATGCGCCGGTCGAAACTGACTGGACGCGTTCAACCGCGTCCGATCCTCCAACGGTCACTGCGCCAACGGTCAAATGCAACAACCGGACGCGCCGATCGCATAGTACCGCGCGCCCGCGAAGCATCGACCGGACGTGCTCCAGGCAACGACCGGACGCGACAGTGCCAGCGTCCGGTTGGAGTCCAGTAAGCTCCCTCAACGACAGGACGTGTCTGATCGCGTGTGACCGAACGCGCCACGTGTCCGATCAGCTTTACACCACGTGCTAAACTTCTAGGTGCCCGACCGGACGCGCCGGTCCCGTGAGTGACCGGACGCACCGGTTGCAAACCCTAACACCCGCGCGCCTGACTGCTGCGTTGAACTGACCGGACGCGTCCGGTGCAGCGTCTGGTCACCTCTGTGACCTCCGTTCGCCTCCATTTCTTTTCCGACTTGTGGCGTAGTGGAAAATAGGCATTTCAACTCCTCAAAAACGCCTGAATCCCGCGCTCGCAAAGCTCGGCGGGAGGGAGAGAGGGACCCAAACCCTCTCTAACACTCAAACTCTGTCACCTTCGCAAATGTGCCAACACCAACAAGTGATCACCACCTTGTGCACGTGTGTTAGCATTTTCATAATCATTTTTGAAGGATTTCCAGTTAGCTCACTAGGCCCTACATGCAATGCACTTCATGAATTCACCTAGTGGCACCCGTGCGTCGAATAACCGATAAGACTTCCTGTAACACCCCAGGTGTTTATCACCAATTAAGTAGTGGGTTTAAGCTCAAACATGATAGATTAATGGAGATGACAATGTCAAAGTCAAACCTATGGAAATAAGCCCTAACCTAAACTTGGATATTGCACCCTCGCTTACATATAGGCTCAATTAAAAGATATATGCTTGGGTGTTGCTATCAAAGTATCTTCACATGTCTCACCTCAATAACTATCTATATTGATCCCTGGAAAAGTTTCTTGAAGTTTGGAATCAAGAAGTCAAATAAAATGATAAGTCATAGTAGAGTTGGAAATTTTGAAGGAATGAGTCATATCTTGCTTGGATTGTTTTGTTTAGAGAATGAGAACATATGTCATCAACCAAGTCTTGCAACCTTGACCAAACAACTCCAATTGAACCCTACAACAACACTTATGAAAGGCTCATGTGGAACAAGTGACAAGAAGATGCCGCAAATCGGTCCCGAACCTCAAAACTAGGGTTTCTTCCGACGCGGTGTTGACCGAAGTGAAACTACTATTTTTGTTCGAGATATGAAGTTTGACCTTTAATGAAAATTGGAGTTTAGTTTGTATGCAACAAACTTTATTTTTGGACCGCGTCCCGATCCCACCCCGAAGTGCTGTCAAACTGATCACAGTGCAATTTTGACTCCTCCTGTGCAACCCTATGGTGGGAATTAATATCTCGCAAACCAGTGGAATTTGACTGAGCTCCTATAAGCAATGTTGTAGTACTCTCATAGCCCTACACAGCGGTATAATTTGTTGGTCGAATTGTCATCTGGTTTAAGAGATAGAGGTGAGATTAGAAGAGTGGCAGACTCGTAAATACGTCGCTTTTGGATGGCAGTTTTGGAGGCGCTGAAACTTGGTGGCCGACATCGGAAAGGACCGAGCGCCGTGTGGCCTCCGTGCCCGTGCATGAGCGCCACCTCCCCGGGCTGCTCTGTGTCGAGGGGGAGAAAAAGGGGATCGAGCCCGACCCTTCACTCGCTCCCTTCTCCTCTTTTCCTCGGTCTATTTCTCTCTCGCTCTCTCGTGCCCGAAGCCATGGCCGAGTCGGGCTAGAGCTCGCTGTTGTCGTCGCCCCTCCTTTGCCCCTCCTCTTCCAACACCAGCCACCCCTCTCCTCCTCCCTCCTGCCGCTGCTGTTGGCTGCCATCTGCTCCTTCGTCGTCCTGGGCCGCTATCTCACCGGAATCAAGCCGGCCTCCTCCGTCCCCTTCTCTGTTTTCCGTTGCTGTGAGGAAGAAGGACCATCTAGCGAGGCAGAAACTCTTTGTTGTGTTCACTTTACAAAAGTGCTAGAGACAAAGGATTTACATATAGGGGCTTACATGATTTGTGGAAAGTTTTGTGTTCACTCTGCATAATGTTTTCTTTTTTTTCTTTTTCGGAATTAGTATTGCATTTAAATGGCTGAACTTTGAAAATACATAGTAAATGATAGAAAAATCGTAAAATAGCAAATGAAGACTTTTTGGAATCCTTGTGAAATTGTCTATGCAGTGGATATATAATATGGCATGTTTTAGTTTAAAGTTTTAGCTGTAAAAATAGATTTATGCAACTAGGTTTTGAATGCTAGTTGGATCTGTTATTTTTAATAACTGTAAATATATAACTCCAAATGAAGTGAAATTTTTGTGACGTGTTACTCTTGTGATGTATGATGTCTAGTAAAAATTTCAAGATTTTAGGCTTGATAGTTTAGGAGCTATAAAAATATCAAATGCTATATGCTGCTTTGCTTCTATTCTGGGCAGTTCTGCATATATGCATTGTTTGGCTTAGTTAAGTTATGAATCATGCCTTGATGACAATAAATGATCTGTAGTAATTTTCTTAAGCTTTTCAAAAAGCTAAAGAGCACAATTTTTGGTTAAGTATATGTTTAACTATAGTAGTCTAAAGTGTTGTAGCTGTTTCTGTCCAAACCCAGACAGGGTTGCCTTGTTTATAATGTGTGACCTAGTTAGTAGCACAATTAGCTCTAGATGTTTATAACAAAATTGTTCGCAGCTTGTTAATCTTTCTAAAAAGTCCAGAACCATAATTATTGGATTTGTGAAACTCAAGTTATAACGGTTTAAAGTGGCATATCAGATTCTGTCCATATTTTGGACAGAGATGCAATTATTTAATTAATTGACCATGTTAACTGTAGAATCATCTTAAGATGATTACAAGAAAGTTGTAGGTAACTTTATAAGCTTTCCATAAAGTTGAGAATCATGTTTGTTGGAGGTCTAGAACTCCATTTATGCTTCTCTGAAGTTTCTATCAGTTTTCTGTCTATAATTGTACCACTGCTGTTGGGCTGCATGTGTGGTGTTACTCGTGCAACTAGTTTCATGGTGTAAATGATGTTTACTGTGATTTTGGTAAATACAAAAGTTGTAGATAATTATCTTATCTTTCTTGTGTTAAATTTTCATGATCCCAAGTCTGATAGTTTAAGAGTTGCATGCTTAATAAGTCTACTGTCAGATTTTAATTACCTTCTGTGCAGACTTTAAAGATTGACATGTTTGGTCATGATAACTTGGGAATCAGGTTGAGATGATTAAAGATAAAATGTAGATAATTTCCTAAGATTTCCAGAATGTCTTCTTGCAAGTCATTTGGATTTGTAGAACTTCAGGTATGATTGATTTACTCAGCTATTGCATAAATGTCCAGAATTGTTGAAAATACATGATTGCTTGGTATTGCTTTCTTTGCTATTTTTAGCATGTTTGTTTGTGTAAGGTTACTTAAGTAATGTGATGTGCTTACGTGTCTTTACTATAACCTTATACTTGCCTTGATTAACGTGCGATGCATCACCTATTGCATTTCCTTGTCTTCATGCACTTGCATCTTGTATTTCATTTAGGTACGCTAGCTAAAACGCGTGAAAGATGTGGTGTTGGAGCCAAACCCGAAGACGGTGTTTGGTGGAACTATCCCAAAGATGGAAGTACTCAGCGAGTTTCATCTGACCAACACTAACTTGAGTCAGATCCCAGGCAAGCCCCGGAGCATTATAAGCCTCCACCTTCAAAGCAATTAATTCTATATATGTTATAAGTATTGTTGCATTAAGTGGTAGGAGTTGGTTGAAAACATTGCTGCATTATATCATTCCTTGTCCAGATATATGAATCCTTGAATCCTACATAGACTAGGATCGAGTAGATGCTTAGCCCTGCTTTAAGCGGTAGAAGTCAGGTGATTTCCTGTCACCTGCGAGATATAGGGATATTCATATATGGCACGGTTGGCTATATTTGCTATCGTGGAATGGAACCATGTGTTAATAAAATGAAATGAGACCGGGCGGGATGACGATAGTGAAGCAACAAGGCATGGAGGTCTTGGGTGTGAATCTATCCCCGTCTGAGTCGTTTAAGGACCGATTCGCTGTATGTCCTTGAGTCATGTTGAACGCAGTCTAACACTTAGTTGGCCGGATAAGTCATTCCGACCGCGAAGCCGAGTAATGTGATTCAGGCCGGGAATCGAATGGTAGGTTGCTTCTTGGAGGAGAGAAAGGATGTGCTTGGGGACATTGGCGTGAGACCAAGGGAGGGTTAGAGTCCCTATCACCTGGCAAAGTGTCGCCCTTGGGGTCGCGACATCATTTGGACCCGCGATTCCTGAATCATATGAAAAGGTGGCCTGTGCGACCCTGGCAGTGGTCTGCACGGTGAGTGTTAGAAATACCCCTCTAGCTGGATAGGAATTCGATTCGAATCGCCGTCGCTCCCGGTTAGTGAGCACTTGACTTGAGCAATGGCAACGTAGATTCAATTAAATTGAACTGATGGTTAATTGGATCACGATGGAAAGGTTGCCTCAATTTATACCTGCTATGGTTAATATTGTTTGCTCCTAATAAAGTGAGTGCTCTAGTACAGGTTCTAATATAGATGATAGGTTAATAATAATTAACTTGATGCCTAAGCATTAATGATTGATCATCTATATTAAGCTTTTTATGCAAAATGTTGTCAAGCCAGCCCACTTTATATCAGCCTTGCATGATCCTTGGTGTCACCTTATTTCTGGTTTCTGACGGGTAAGTCTAGCTGAGTACTTTGTCATACTCAGGGTTTTATCCCCACTTGTTGCAGGTTATGATGTATCATGGCGGCTGCAAGAGTTGGTTGACTCCTGCCGTAGAGGCGGAGTGTGATCATGGGCATGATCCTTCTTATTTACCTTATCTCTAATGCTTTTGTTGGAAGTCGACCGTGGTACTGGCATGTATTTGAAATAAGATTAATGTTAGTTTCAAATTACTTTGCTTCCGCTACTTTTCAATGTAAGTTGTAATAACTATGTTGAACTCCGATGTATATTGAATTACTTGTGAAATGGTTGTAACATGTGACTTGTTATGTTGAATCACTACGATCTTGGCTTGTATGTTGGTTGTTTTGAAATCCCTCGTGATTTCATTGGACTACCGGAGTTATATGGGCTCAAGTGCGAGAATTTGATCACTCCGGTGATTGTTTTTGTACTTGTGCTCTTATAATTTGGACGGTTCTGTTACACTTCCCCTCTTAATAGTTCGGCTATCGATCCTAAACCACTAACACCCTCTATGGTGTCTTGAGTGCAAAACAAAATGGCCTTATGGTTATACCTTTGCCTTGAGCCCATTTTGTTTTTCTAAAAGATATGATCCACTTCATATCATCACATGATCGTCTCGATCTATCGACCTTGACTTCACTTGCTCTTCACCGTTGCATTGGTCCGTCGGCGCCAAGTCTTGCTCAAGCTTCACCATCGCATGGTCCTTTGCTTCGAAGCCTCGACTTGCCCTTCACCTTCACAACTGGTCCATCGAGCCAAGCATCATCTCGGTCTTCATCATCTTGGTCACATGAGTTAATGTCGTGTCTCATATTCAATGACCACCTTTATCTAAATCATCTACTTAGATACAAAGGTTAGTCCTAGGTTTCATCAATTAGCCAAAACCAAACTAGGGACTTTCAGAGGTTCTGTCGGAAAACCAACTAAAAATAATCTCTTGGACAACTAACCTCTGGACCACTAACTCTGGACATCTAACCAACTAACTGAAGGGTCGAGATGGCGGACTAGAGGGGGGGGTGTGAATAGTCCTTTCTAAAAATAATCGCGTTGGCAAACCGAAACAAATGCGGAATTAAAACTATCGGTCTAGCCAAGACTACACCCCTCTATCTAAGTTCACAAGCACCTCACAAAGATCATAATTAAGTAACTAAGGTGCTTTCCTTAGCAAGAGCTCTCCTAAACAATTCTAGAGCAAGGTCACACAAACCTATGCACTAGTACTTTAGCAAAGCCGGGAAGCTCCTACAAAATTCTAGTAAGCAAAAACACAAAGCCACCTATGCTCACTAGCAATGCTCAATAGCAAGGCAACTAATGCCAAACTAGAGAGCGCAAATTACTTAGCTACACAAACTAAGCAATATGACTAATAAGGTTACACAAACCAAATTAGCCACGCAACGGGAGCTACTTCTATGCTACACAAGCAAGAAGGTAACTAGCTAACTACACAAGGAAACTAGTTACAAGAGCAACTACACAAGCACAAGTATATGAATGTAAATACAAGCTTGTGAATCAAAAGCAAACCACCGAGAATATGTACACAATGTTGACACGGTGGTTTTTTCACCGAGGTTCACTTGGTTGCCACCAAGCTAGTCCCCGTTGTGGCGATACACCCACTTGATGGATCACGAGCTAATTGACTATCAAGAGTCAAACCCTCAGCGGGTGCCACACATCCACTCTCAAGATGGGGATCCTCCAAGCCACGAGCTTTACTAGAGTTGCTCTTCGCGATCCCCGCGGGGTGAGCACAATCCCCCTCACAAATTCTCCTCCGGAGCCACGCACAATCTCCACGCGTGCTTCAACGGAGTCGCAAGCCACCAAGCCGTCTAGGAGGTGGCAACCTCCAAGAGTAACAAACACCACCGCCTTGCAACACGATCACCTAGTGCCACTCGTTGCAATCCTCTCGATGCAACGCACTAGAATCGCTCTCTCACTCGATCCGATGAACACTATCAAGCATGAGTGAGTTAGAGGGCTTCCAAGCACTACCACATAAGCCACCAAGGCCAAAGTGTGCTCAGCTGCCGGCCACGGCCGACCAAGGCATCTATTTATAACCCCACGGTCAAATAGAGCCGTTACCCCTTCACTGGGTCCTTTTCGGGATGACCGGACGCGCCGGTCGTAACTGACCGGACGCGCTCAACCGCGTCCGATCCTCCAACGGTCACTGACCCCCAATGGTCAAACCAGCGACCGGACGCGCCATTGCCATGACCGGACGCGCCGCTGCCACGACCGGACGCACCCCTGGCAACGACCGGACGCGCCGATCGCACAGTACCGCGCGCGCAACGACATGACCGGACGCGCTCCTTGCGACGACCGGACACGACAGTGCTAGCGTCCGGTTAGAGTCCAGTAAGCACCTTCAACGATCGGATGCGTCCGATCATGTGTGACCGGACGCGCCGCGCGTCCGATCATCCTTGCGTTCTGCAATTCCCACTGGGCGCATGACCGGACGCGCCGGTCCCGCGAGTGACCGGACGCGCCGGTTACAAACCCTAACACCCGCGTCTGCGCTGTACTGACCGGACGCGTCCGGTCATACCATGACCGCGTCCGGTGCAGCGTTCGGTCACCTCTGTGACCTCCGTTCACCTCCGTTTCTTTTCCGACTTCCGGCGTAGTGGAAAATAGGCATTTCAACTCCTCAAAAACGCCTGAATCCCGCGCTCGTGAACTCGGCGGGAGGGAGAGAGGACCCCAAACCCTCTCTACCGCTCAAACTTCATCACCTTCGTAAATGTGCCAACACCAACAAGTGATCACCACCTTGTGCACGTGTGTTAGCATTTTCATAATCATTTTATTGAAGGAGTTAACCACTCAACTTGCCACGCCACTCGATCCTAGCAACGATGCATAGTTAGATCACACGAGTGGCACTAGATGACTGATATGCAAACAAGTTTGCCCCTCTTGATAGTACGGCCATCTATCCTAAATCCGGTCATAAACTTCTCTACACACCTATGACCGGCGAAATGGAAATGCCCTTAGGTTATACCTTTGCCTTGCGCATTCCACTCCATCTCCTCTGACGTTAATGCAACACATGCACCAACCATATCACAAATGATATGATCCACTTCATATCATCATGTGACCTTGGTTCATCGATCTTGACCTCACTTGCTCTTCACCGTTGCATCGGTCTATCGGCGCCAAGTCTTGCTTAAGCTTCACCGCCTCACGGTCCATCGCTCCAAAGCCTCCGACTTGCCCTTCACACTTACAACAGGTCCATCGAGCCAAGCCTCATCTTGATCTTTGCCACCTTGGCCACATGACTCCATGTCATGTCTCATATGCAATGAGCTCCTCCATGACACCATCACTTGTGGACTAATCTCCTGTGTATCTCTCATTAAACACAATTAGTCCACCTAAGGTTGTCACTCAATTACCAAAACCAAACAAGGACCTTTCACTAACCCCTTCTCTAATTCTCTCCATGAGTTTTGTCTTTGTCAGTTTTGCAGGATGAGCAGATTAAAGAAGCTTGCCAAGGGAGCTATGGGGACGATCAAGAACATCAAAACTAGGAGTTTGACCCGAGCATCATCAAGAGCCGACTCCGATACGAGCGTCGACCCTCCTACTGCCCCTGCACCTGCTTCCTCTTCATCACCAGCACCCAAGATCCTTCTCAAGCCAAATCAGCTTGGCTTGCGTGATTCCCGCGAGAAGGATGTGTACAAGAAGATCAAGGACAAAGAGTTCACCCATACACCTGCATTTGATCTAGCACTACTCCAAGAGGCAGGTATGAGCTCTGAATTTGATACTATTTTCTCATTACTAGGATGGGCTTCTGCTTGGGATGTCGTTAAAATAGGATCTAAGTTGTTAACCATAGAATTTCTTTGCACCCTAAGGACCACAGAGTCGGGAGTTTACTTTAGGCTCTTTAAGTAAGAGTTTTACCCCACATGGAGAGAGCTTAGTGATCTCCTTAATTTTCCTTCCAACATTTTAGTAGATATAGATGAAGCTTTAGGAGATTTTGAGAAGCATAAGTTTTGGACTGAGATTTCTAAGCATACAATTTTCTACTCGCATCGTACTAGTGACATAGAACATCCAACGCTTAGGTTTTTCCATAAATGGTTGGGCTTTACTTTCTTTCCACGTGATGATACTAGCAAGGTCAGGATGGCAGACTTACAGCTAATGTATGCAGCCATCAAAAAGATCAAAGTCTCGCCTATCCGTCTTATAGTTGCCCATTGGTTGATTGTTCCCCGAGTAGGACCTGTTGCTATCTGTTCACTTGTTACTCGCATTGCTACTAAATTAAACATGTTGCAAGGAGCCTCTCTTAATTTTATTGAAGATCATCGTGATACTTTTGGCTATGAACATTTTTATCATGCTCACCTTTTGAAAAGAATAAAAAATGAACTTTTTATGACATATGGTGAGACCAAGCTCCGGTTTCCTAACCCAGAGTTGGGCCTTTATTCTGTTCGAACTTTTCATGTTGAGTTACAAGTTCAACCAGTGAACACTAGAGTGCCCCAGAGAACCGCCTCTGAAAGAATCACACGTCATCATCAAGAACCAGTTTGGCACGGTGCTGACCCTGAACCAGAACAGCTAGCTCATGCCAGCTATGATGAGTGGATGGATCACCACTATCGGGTTCTGAACCCGTGGGAGTATCCTCCTCATCAGCCGCATGATAGCTATGAGCAGCCGCCGCCATCGACTGGACCATTCCATCCCTATGGAGAAGGAACTTCATCAGGGGGTGTCAGGCACTCATTTGATTACCAAGGTGGAAGAACATCGTCTGGTGGAGCACGTCAAGAATTTGAGCGCGAACGTAGGTCCGACGCTGCTGGGTTCCACTACACCCCGCAGTACCATGAAGAACATATGGCACACCACCAGCACACTGACAACGCTCTCTAGACCCTCCAACAAGGTGAAAGCCCAAGTTTGGTTTTGGTAATTAATGACACCAAGTTGCTAATGCCATGTGTTAAGTGTTTTGAGTTAGGCATAAGCAACACATGTGATGAAGGTGTATGTGGCAAGGTGTGGTGGCCACAAGATCACAAAGAGATGGTGCATGGACATGAAATGATGATCATGGTGAAGATGCACAAAAAAGGAAGGATATGATGATCAAGTGGAGAAGGATCTAAGAGCTCAAGGCAAAGGTATAACCATAGGGTTTTCCTTTTGCCGGTCTAAGATGAGTAGAGAAGTGATTGACCGGGTTTAGGATACATGGCCGACTATCAAGAGGGGCAATCACGGTTAGCTCGGAAATCAAGTGCCACTAGATCAATGTCTTGAGCATATGCATTAGGATCTAGTAAAAAGCTAACATAACGCCTTGAGAAATGATTTATGAAATGCTAACACACATGCACATGGTGATGTACACTTGGTGGTGTTAGCACAGTTTGTGAAGGCGGTGGAGTTTAAGCGGTAGAGAGGGGTTTGGGTTCCTATCTCCCTCCCGCCGAGCTTGCGAGGCGGGATTCAGCGCTTTTTGGAGAAGTGAAATGCCTATTTTCTATTGCGCCGGAAGTCGGAAAAGAAACGAAGGCGAACGGAGGTCACAGAGATGACCGGACGCTGGACCGGACGCGGTCTCTGTATGACCGGACGCGTCCGGTCAGTGTTCAGCGTCTGCGCGGTTTTCAGTTTGATAATCGGACGCGTCCGGTCATCCAGGGAGCTTACTGGACTCTAATCGGACGCTGGCACTGTGGCGTCCGGTCAGTTCAACAGCGCGTCCGGTCAGTTCTCCTGAGCGAATCAGAGCGCGCGACCGACGCGTCCGGTCCCTCACGTAACCGGAGCGTCTGGTCAGGCGTCCAGAAGGGTAGAACGAAGCGGAGTAACGATCGGACACGCGGCGCGTCCGGTCACGTGCGATCGGACGCGTTCGGTCTCAACGGGAGCATACTGGAATGCGACCGGACGTGGGCACTGTCGCATCCGGTCAATCGGTTTAGCGCGTCCGGTCACGGCAACGGCTAGTTCTGACACGCACTGTTTCTTTCTGTCGTGTAATGACCGGACGCGTCCGGTCACCCTGACCGGAGCGTCCGGTCAGTGCGTTTTTCGCTGCATCGTCTGTAACGGCTAGCTGCGTACCCCTTCGTTATAAATAGACATTGGCCGGGGTTTGAGGGTATCTCTTGCAAATTTTGAGAACTAGAGACATACTTTGAGCTAGAGAACAACCCCTCCACTCATCTCTTTGCATAGTTGCATATCTTGAGTGAGATTGAGTGAGATTCAAGTGCATTGCTTGAGAGTTGCATTCTAGAGGCACTTGATCTTCGAGTTGCTGCGGATTTCTTGTTACTCTTCCGTGTTTCCCGACACGGTAGACGGCTTGGAGCAGCGGAGGTGATTGAGCTCGCAATTGGAGATTGTTGGAGCCTTCACCAAGTGTTGTAAGGGGTTCTTGATCCTTCCCCGCGGGAGTTCGCAAATTGGATACTCTAGTGGAGCTCGTGGCTTGGAGGATCCCTATCTTGTGTGCGGTTGTGCGGCGCCCGCCGAGGGCTCGACTCTTGATAGTCGATTAGCTCGCGAACCGACAAGTGGGTGTATCGCCACAACGGGGAGTAGCTTGCCGGGAAGCAAGTGAACCTCGGGATAAATTCTTGTGTCATTCTCTTCCTGAGGATTTCTCTTGTATGATTGATTGATTGGTATTTCTCTTCTCTTCACGGCGGTATAATCACTTGAAGCTCTTCTCTCGTATTACTTCTCGTTTCTAGCTTTTAGTTGTTGTTGTGTTTAGTGAATAGCCTTGTACTAGACTTGTGTAGGTGGCTTGCTTAATTAGTTAGAGCTAGTGCTTTTGCTTCGCCACCTTTCGTACTAACTCGTAGTTAAGTAATTCTTATAGAAATTTTAATTAGGCTATTCACCCCCCCTCTAGCCTATTTGGACCTTACACAAGGCCAAGCACGCCATTACCAGATGTGGGAGGAGCAGTGCCAGTGGAACTACAACACCACCCAGATCTTAACGAGTATTCGGGAAAGTCAAGAACAAGAGGCCAAGAACATTGAAACATTGTTGGGATTTTTCCCTCTCAATTGAACGACTATGGCAAAATCTAGCTTGGGGGAGGACCGCCATTATCTAAGGTAAGTTTTCTTTTTCTTTTTACAATTTCCTTTTGTTATCGTTATGCATCTAAAAAATCAGTAAAACTTGAAAACAAAATAAATATTTACTGCTTTTTAGTGTGCTTATTTTAGTTTGTTCTAAAAACATAAAAACCAAATAATAAGAGTGTCTTTTTAATCTTGTTACTTTAATTTGTTAATAATTTTGTAGATTTAAAGAATGCATGATGGAAATGATGAACAGTTGCTATGTTGTAATTCTTTTCAAGTACCTAGTTTTCAACCTAGAATTCTCCCAAGGATTGGATAAACTGTTGACACATGAATTTACTCTACACTTTAAATCTGTGGGAGCATATGCTTAATCTAAGTCTAGGTAATTGACGGACATGATATGATATAGTCTGAGCTGCTGTTTATCTTGTTCCTAGTGACCCCAAATTCTGGAGATTTATTTTGAAAATTTAAAATGCCACATGATGAGTTTCTTATATGACGAGAGTTAAATTCCTACCACAGCCATACATGATTATTAGAATAGGAAACCTTTCATATATTTACTGCTTGTAATTGTATTGAGTTTAGTTGGGCTGTGTCGACTCTTAGGGGCTTGTCATGCGGTTAAAATCAAGATTCACACACACATCATGCATCCTTGCTACTTCTACCCTGAAAGTACGCACCACATATTTGTCCCATTTAGATCCACCAAAAATGTTCTACTCTTACACTGAGAGTAAACACAAAAAATATTTCCCATAGAATTTCTTTTTCTGCTTGCCAAATACCTTTATATTTGCTCCAAGTTTTAATCATCATTCCTCTCGTATCAATATTTCTACGTAAGAGACTTGCTGCTGAAAAAAAAGAGAGAGAAGCAAAAGCAAAAGAAAAAGATGGACAAGGGTCCCAATAAAAGAGAGAAAATAAGAAAGAAAAGAAAAATATGTATGCAGCCAAGTTTCCATTTATTTTTAAGATTCAGAAGAAAGAAGTTATTTTCAAGTATGGAGCATTATAGAATTAGGCACTCACCTCTTTTTTTCTATCTCATTTATTCCCCATCATTTTAGCCACCATATCAAACCACACATGCACATCTTGATTTGATTGTATGATGAGTTCCTATGGATCCATAGTTTGACTAGGCAATATATGCATTGCAAGTACGTATGAGCTATCTCCATACCCCTAAACTCCACATAAGCCTTATTAGTTATAGGGTAAGAGAGAGAAGGCATACCCAAGATTTGCCTTGAGTAAAAAATACTACATATTTTGAGAGAAGAGACAAGGCATAACCTTTCAAATGCCTTAGTGAGGATCCATAAATACCACATATTGAGAGACTTGTGAGAGTCATATTCAAGGAACTCTGAGTTTTGTTTGCAAATACTTATGAAAACTCCAGGACAGAGGTGGAACAAAGAACATGAGACATAGTGCTTGACTTAATTGTTCTGTCTTTCAATTGCTCAAGACCCAAGTGCAGGTAAAAGCCCCATGGTTGAAAGAAACATGAGTAAGTTTGAAAGTCAGTGCAGTCCACTCTAGTCCAAAAGAAGAATTCTTGTTTGAACGCATGTGTACTTTTAAGGAGTTGCGGCAATGTTTTCAAAAATCCTAAAACTCCTGATCCATCTTAGGTTTAGCTGTTTGCTCAGGGACGAGCAAAAGGTAAGCTTCGGGGAGTTTGTTGACGGTAATTAACCATCAACTTTATAAGTCAACAAGGATCAAAAGAATGGTTAAAATAAGTTTCACCTTAGACTTAGGGGTTTAAAACCAACAATTTCCACGAGTTTTGGTGAATGTCTATTTCTACAGGGGGTTATCAGGAAAAGAACAAAAGAAGACCCACATGTCAGATTTACATAGAGAGGAATCAACCCTACTACGAAAAAGAATAATCTAGAAGACTTAGGAAGACACTCCCACGAAGGGGAGGGCCAAATGGACTGGCAAGTGGGGCGGCCGCCCCTGGCCCTAGGCGCTCGCCCCACTTAGGTGGCCAATCAGGTGCAACCTCGTGGATCCTGCCTCCACCGTCTTTGAGGATGAATAAAAACCGTAGATCAAGGTCGGTTTGATCCGAGGGCTGTGGTGCTTCCTAGAGGGCTATATAAGCAAGGCCCCTCACCCCAGGAGAAACCCTAATTCATTAGCAATTTATTAGCAGAGGGAGCCATCAGTAGAGCTAGGGTTTTGAGAGTTTCTCTCCACTCGAGAATTAGAATAGTTACTCTAAATCTTCAACTTCTACATAGGTTTAGACTAGATAGAGGAAGAGTCGGGTGACTTGTGCTCGTAATTCGGATCTTCGTCACCAAAGTATTAGTACTATTTTATATCTTTGCTCTACTATTTTATTCTAATATCATTATGTTTCTATTTATTATGTTCCTAGTTTGCTCTAGTAGTACATTTGATATGGTTATGATTGATAATGAGTTTATGTATAAGTTTGCAAAGTGCTTAGCTCTCGTCGCGAGGGGGTTAAGTGGTAGATCACATGTAAGCATGGTGCTTAGATGCTATTTACCTGCAAATGTATCTTATTGGCCGGGTCGTGTGGTAGTTCGTGGAAGTGACAGTTCTATTGAGTCTTATATAGTCCACCCTCCGTTGATAGGATAGGCAGAAACAACATTACGTAGAAAGTCTTGCTATGTCCTGGCTTTCTTCAGTAATATTCCTTATACATAGATGAAGAGTCTTTTATGCTATATATGATGGTGTGTTTGGTAGAGTAGATGAATGACTTAGTAGATTAGAACCTACCTAGAATTCAATCTCTTGAACTAATTAGACGTCAACCTACCTTTATAATAAGTAGTCTATCTCTAATCTCTGCGTGATTTATTTCTTATGCTTTACAATTCAATTATACTTATTTATCATGGTTTATCCCCCCTGCAAAAGTAAGTGACTGTGTGATTGATTTCTCATAAGTAGTCGTATTTTGCAAATCCATCCCTTTAGGTTTAAGTCCTTAGTTCTTTCCCTTGAGCTAAATATAAATTAACGATACCTGGAATATTTTCCGGTGAAGTGCTACGATGATATTTTATCTGTACGCTTGTAGATCCCATTTTTATTCTAAGAGGAGCAGTTCTATACCAACACTTCTGGCGCCATGCTAGGGATGACAACTTAGCTTAAGTGGTGTTAGAAGTGTCAACACTGCTTCAGAGTCCGGATTCTCTCAAGAAGTGGCTTGATGGCCTGGAGCTCATCGCTTGTCAAGGGGTTCTTCTCCCAATGATCATTAACCGATGGACCAGAACCGGAATGAATAGCAAGGGGAGGAATCATGTTCGCAGCATAAAACCACTCGGAACACCAGTCCCGAATAGAATCAACAAGATCATAATAGAAAAAGAGGGCTTTCTTCCCCTGATGGAATTGGATGCCACAACCACCCAACGGAGAAGTACTGTCACTTCAAGGATGCGACTTCAAACGAAAAAAGAAATGAAACAGAGAGATTGAAGGAACGATGCCAATAAAAGCTTCATAGAGATTGACGAACACTGACAGATGAAGGACAGCGTTCGAAGTCAAGTGGTTCAGAGAAATGCCGAAATAATGAAGGAAACGATGAAGAAAAGCGGAAGCAGACAAGCAGAGGCTAACTCGAATGAAAGAGATAAAAAAGACGATCTCACTAAGACCAGGAGTAGGAACTCGATGCTAGCCTGGGACCTTCCAATCAGCAAAATCCTTCTCCTAGATTAGGCCGTCTCTAACCAAATCACGCAACTGATCCTCCATTGTAGTTGAAACCGGCCAGAGCTTCTCCGCAGCCCTCATGGTGACGAATTCCTGATTCTCGATGACTGAGAGTGACGCCTCCTCGTCCACTAAGACCTCCTTCGACTTGCTCGACGACTTCTTCTTACCCATACAATGGCGAGGATCTGAAGTCGGCGACAAAAGTTCGACGGCGGCAGCATTGGCGGCGGTGGAACTCTGGTGGTTAGGGTTTTGCAAAGGCCGAATGCTAAAGGGCAAGGACATGGTAAGAAAGAAGAAGAAGAAGGAGGGCCCTTAAATAGATTTACAAACAGTAAAAACGCGGCCCATCAGGCCTGCTTAACGCGGCATGGAAATGCAACTGTCTGTTTTTTGCCATAACTGACATAGCCAAAATGACGAACGATGCAACCTTTCACAATGGTACAGTGCAACGGGCAGATTTCAGACTTATCCATTCACACTGCGCCATTGCCGAATTGTTACGATTGCACAACTCAGAAAGAACTCACCATCCACAAGATTCACAGAAGATGTTATAGTATGCCTCCAGAGAATCCGGATACATCAGAAACAACCCAGATCATACTCAAAAGCACTCAGACAACAAAAAAGGAGACAACAACTGAGAAAGAAAGATTTTTTTATTATAAATATCATCAAAGGACATAAGTTTACAGATCTTACAAGACCCAACGAACTCGGTACTACAATGAGCAAGGTACCAACAAAGAGCCCAAGTAGAACTCAGCTCTAGAAATGACTACATGCTCCTAGCCACAACACGGCAGAAGACAACCAACTCGGATGCACTATTTTCTTCAAAGGAAGGACACAGTGCATTCAAGACAGATATCAGCAGCACAGCGGGACAACCCGGACCAGGCGAGGCTCACAGACATTAGTCTATCCAAGCCCGATGTGATCCTAGATCAGACACTGATCTGCACTGGACAGTCGTAAGGTAGTGTGGAAGGATCAACTTGAAGCTACTGGATGATGAAACGCATCCCATATCACAAGACTTCTTCCACCTGCCACCACGTACTATCTGGTACAATGCTGTCGCGAGATTAGTCTACCTCTAATCTCGATCACAAGACTTCTTCCACTTGCTACAAGACTTACAAAACTCACAACTCACGCCCGGAGGCTGCTCTACTTTACAAACTATCATAATCATGGCTACGGAGGTTTTGGACTATACAACAAGACACTTGATGAATTGAAGCAGCACACTAGGAGGGTATTTATAGACCAAAGAGCGGCGTACATAGACTAGGAGCACTAACAGAACAAGCTTGACAAAGGTATCAATGAAAAGACAGAAAACAGTAAGAAGAGGACACACGCGTGAAGGAACAATATTCAAGGACAGGCATATTCGAAAGAAATATACCAACACTGTACACCTCGTGACTACAGAGAATTCAATTCAACTGCCAACCACCACCAACATCGGATATAAATCTGGCTACCTAAGAAGACAATAGAAGACCATCTATCCGAGTTCTTAACGATCGAAAAGAACCCGGAAAGATGCTCGGGGGCTGTAGAGTACATATCCTGAGAAGAGATTTTTAGTTTTTTCAACAACCAAAATTCAAGACCCTCCAACTTTTTGTTCCAAATAGCAAGAGGCTTAGGGGCTACACTCAGTGAGTGCGCTTTTTCTTCAAAAAATCACACGTCACTTGGAAGACTTCTTCAAGACAGGACCACTTCAAGGCTTCACATCAAAAGAACCCAAAACGAAGGAAGTCTTCGAGTTCAACCATGAAATGCTCGGGGGCTTGTCAATGCGGGATCCACAGGGTTCCCCAATGATGTGACTACAAGTCGTGGGCCCTGGCCTGGCCCATGAACTAGAGCAAGAAGAGGTGTAGCATCCACTACACCGAATCTGAGTAGAATAGGCCAGACTAGCCAGATTCCTATGAAAAGTAACTTATGTATCTAGTTCAGGACACCTTCTTTGGATCCGACTAGGATTATAACCGCACCACAGCCATCTCTACCAATATAAAGAGAGGCTGTGGGCACCCCTGTAACAAGAGACAAGATAACACAATCAATCTAACGTAAAGGCTAATGCCGACTGGACATAAGATTATTACTTGATCACGATCGAGGGCCCAAACCAGTATAAATTGACTGTCCCTACGTTCACCGTCGAGTTCTAACACGCGTCGAAGCCCAAACAACTGTCCCGGATACCCTCGTGGCTGGCTGTCGGTGGTGAAACACCGACAGGCTTGGACCGAGGGATCTAGAGGCCGGGTGACTAGCTGCGGTGGCTGACACTTCGGACCTCGACAAGTGCAAGAAGACATGGGAGTGACGATGTTGACCGACTCAAGACGGCGGACGTGCGGGTCGAGCGAGGCTCAGAGGACTTGGCGTGCAGGCCGATCAAGGACGGCGGTGACACATGTCGAGTGGCGGGGGACGCATACGGAGTACGCTACTCGTGAGCGGGTTTGGTGGTTTATGCCTCAAAACCTTCGGTGGCGGATTTATGGGTTTGGGCCTTAAAACCTGGGTGGAGGTTCCGAGGAGGAACGGACGGCACGTGGCAGCATCATGGAGTTCGCGTCGAGGCGAAGCTAGTAATGAGGAGGCGCGGTGGCCGTCGGATGAAGATGACACTAGGTTAGACCATAACGCCCTTAGGCTAAGTGATTTGACTCAATTGTATCTAGGGGCAAAACTAGGATTGTGTAATAGCCCTGTTAAATAGGATGAGAGAGCCCCCATCTCCCTCACCTCTCTCTCCCCACTTTCATTTTTTCCTCTTCCACCTAGGGTTAGGTCTTCTATTGTTTCACGAGATGTCACATGAACTGAAAATTGGTGGTGTATTTCTTGTGATTTGGAGTGTGAATAGAGGCCCAAATCCTCCTCTTGCCCTATGGGGTTTCTATTTGAATCTGTGATTTTCGTTCTTTATTTTTCTCTATTTTTCGTTCATGGCTTTGATCTCGATTTCCTAGAGTTTGAGTCAATCCCAGGCAATAATTTTTTTGGAAATAGGTTCGTTGATAGTTGAATTGCATTTGTGTCAAGTTTGGGAGTGAATCCTTTTGTTTTGGTCGAGTTCTGTCTATTCTTAGGGTCGCCCTTTTCTCTGTTCGTTCGTCCGGGGCTCTGCTCGTGGCTGTTCTTCGCGTGAAGGCCAAGCACGGGAGCGAATCCAGGTTCAGCGCTACCAGCTCCGTGCGCTCAGGCGCTGTGGGTGCTCGCTTGAGCAGCACTAGCTGTGGACCCCTGAGCCGGCAGCGAACGGACCCGCCGCGACTCCTCTCTGTCCATCCGCTCGAACTCATAGTCGAGCGTTCTTGTGCTGGGTACGGAAGCCACCAGTGCGGTGGGATTCAGGCAGCGCAGACCCTGCCAGTGCCCAGTAGCGCCAGCACCGTGCCGTGGTCGCCGTGGTTCCAGGTGACCCTGTTGTTCCTCTCGTCCGTTCTTGCTGCCTTGGGAAAGTCCGGCACTGCAGCCCCTGCCCGGCACCTGGCCTGCTCGTGCGTAAGTTGCTGTTTCTCTCTTCCTGGTGAGCAGCTTGCAGGTGGGGGTCTACAGCAGCAGTAGTACTTCTAGCACTAAATGTTTCAGCACCGTCAGTGCTTGCTCCAAGCTTGCTTGCTCCTGGCCGTGCGTGGTCTTCTAAGCTTCTGTGCGTGCGTGCCTCAGCCACCAGCTCTGAACTGTGCAGTGCTACTAGGCCCAAGTGGCCCATCCAATTTGGTCCTGGTGAGGTGGTTGGACGTATTTCTTGCTGATTTTCTCGTGAATTATCTCCCACTTTGATTTGGTACTCTCGTCACAGGTTGGCCTGAGTATTTTGGTTTCAGGAATTCGCTTTTGTTTGGAAGTGATTTTGGGACAGCGGCCAAATATTGCGGAAAAAAATTTAAGGCTCCCATTCACCCCCTCTGGTCGCCATTTTCGGCCCTTCACTCTATTAATCAATTTCTAATGCCACTGTTTAAATATTCACTATCACAATCTTAAATTACCTTGAGTGTCCAAAATCGCCAAGGAAAATGCTTAAACCGCCAAGGAAATGATCCTTCGCCACAAACCGTCAAATCAAACTCCCTCAAGGATAGAAGATAAGGGAAATTGGTTTGCCTCGTGGTTTTGGCACTCAAGGATGATTTCCTTGGAGCCTGATCGCCAAGGAAACTAGGACTATACCTAATTTACCAAAGGGACAAGAAAATGTTGCAACCGCTAAGAAAATTAGTTTCCTTGAGGGTCAACAACCGCCAAGGCAATATAGAGCAAGAGCAAAAACATAAATCAATGAAAGCCCTTTCTCATGTACCTCCTGGGAATCAATCCTGCAACCTAAAGCTTCGGGTTGAAGCACATGTACCAGTACACCTCAAAGTAACCTGTGACTAAGTGAATTATTCTTTTCTTTTGTATTCAATTTATTAAATCTTGTAATGAGTATTTGAGATCCTAAATGAGTTAAAATGTAAAAAATTTGAACTAGAAAGTTTTAGATCTCATTGAACACTGTAACTTTGGTTTAGGATGAATCTCCATCCGAGATCATTTGGAAAATTCAAAAACATTGAATTTTGAACCTCTTAGAATTTCCTTGGGGGTTTCTAGTTGCACCCAAGAAAATATGAATTGCCTGCTATTTTGAATAGCACTCAAGGAAATACGAATTACCTTGGCAGTTTGGATAGCTCCCAAGGAAATGAGCAATTACCGGCGGTTTGTAACAACACTCAAATAAAAAATGAAATTAACTCGGTGGTTCAGGCTAGCACTCAAGGAAACGAGCAATTACCTTGACGGTTTGGTTTACCACTCAAAAATATCCATTTCCTTAGAGGTTAACGTCGGCAGCCAAGGAAACTACACTTGGCGGTTTTATTTTGGCACTCAAGAAAATTCTTGGCCCTCAAGGTAATTTCAGATTCAGGTTGATTGTTGTAGGATTAATCCATGCATGAGGGACGAAGGATACATGGGTCGTGGTCGCAATTGTGTAGGGTCCGCAGGTGCTTTCCATGGCCTCACCATATATAGAAAGGCGAATGCATGATTGATCTTGCTTTGCATATAACAAGGAGAAGGAAACAAAGAAGTTTTTCAAAATTCAAAAAAAAGGGAAATTACGTAGTACATGGGACAGCAGGAAATCAACGCCTTCTGTATAAACACGGAACCAGGTCTATAATCAAATCATTAGTCCTTTATATATCTTGGTCATTTCACACACCGGCCGGCCGGCTGCATTGCTGACCCCTCTCTCTCTCTCTAGTTCTAGCTGTACGTTGAATTGATTGAGGATCGGGCGAAGTGCGGCGGCGGCGGTCACATGAACCTTCATCCCATCTTGTTCGCTGCTTTTCTCGGGTTTCTGATGTCGACGATGCCTTTTTGTAAGTAGTCCTATATCCGTTTATTTTGTCAAGGACTACTACTGCCGCTTATATACTTGTCAATTTCCAGACGCTCTTGTTACTGCTCGTACATCTCTGTCGTTGATAGTTTGAGATCCCGATCGAGTGTTTCAACAGGTTCTAGTGCCGCCCTACGACTACTCGAGGCTGGAGATCATACGGCAGGCTATGCAAACACCGTTGCAGATACTACTACGAGTAGTTCAAAAGCTGTCGCCGCCGTCATCGTCAACGATAGATCAGTCATGGAGAGCAAGTTCTATGTGAAATTTTGTATGCACTATACATGCGCTGATGGGGTCAAATGCTACTGCTGCGACAACAGGCCGAATGACGATTGTTACAGCACCAGGGACAAGTGCTTGGCTGGCTGCCCAGCGTGCAAGCCTAAGTGCCCGCCGCGCCCAACATTTCCGATGAAACGTGCAATGATGAATGTTACCTTGTAAAACACAGTACTGATCTGATGGATAATAATATATATATATAGGAGTTTATTTTTCAGCCCTTCATTCAGTCTCATATGTATTTATACTGTCGTAGTTTCAGATCGTATTTTCTCCTTGAGTATGCGGTGACGCACACACACTATATATATATATATATATATATATATATATATATATATATATATATATATATATATATATAGAGTATACTCTATAGCTAGCTACAGAATACCTTATTTTATAGCGAGGCCATCAGGTGCACCACCGACCGCACCATGCTCCCAACCGAACCAGGCACCTGGCTGGTGCGGATGCAAGCCGAGCCAATTCGAGCCGACAGCCACGGTCATTAATGGAATTACTGCAAGGTCAATAACCGCACCAGCACCACGGTCATTAATGGAGTTACTGCATGGTCAATTACTGGACGGTAATTTCGGAGTTGCGGCCAGTGTGCATGCAAGCTAGCTAGTAGACTTACTGGTTACTTTTTTGTGCGAATTGGACTGAGTGCAAGTCAGTGAGAATACTTGGTCAGGTTACGAGAATACCTGGTCCTCAACTATGGTATATGTTACGATAATACTTGGTCAGGATATAATTTAGCGTCAAGCACTTATGAGTAACTAGTTACTATATGTCAGGATCAATTTTGCATAGAACGTGGCTACTATAATGTCGACATATCTAGTTACTATATTTTTGTCACGATATAACAAAGTTATATTTACGAGAATTTGCACCAAAACATATTTACGATATAACTAGTAATATTTACGAGAATCTGCCTTAAGAAGTATTTACGAGAGTTTGCACTAATAATATTTACTAGAATCTGCACTAAGTATTTACGAGATTTTACATTAACAAATATTTACCAGAATCTTTTTTTGAGAGGACATTTACGAGAAGGTGCATAAGAAGTATTTATGTGAATTTGCACTAATAATATTTACGAGAATCTGCACGAAGAAATATTTACGAAAATTTTGTATTCTACTAATCTAACTTAATTTAAATAAACAATACAAAGCGACAAAGCAAGCAAATACATAGTAAAATATTGGCTCGAATTCTAAATAACAGTACCAGATACAGTACACAAAATACAACACACCATCCCTACACACTGTGAGACAACATGTCATCTCAAAGGTAACTGGACATTGCACGATCTAAGTTTAGTTGCTTCTCTTGCACATTCTCTGTCTAGCACTACTCCAACGCCTGCATCCTAGTGCATGACTAGTGATCAGATTGAGATCAATAGGTCATGTCTGTTTGATGCTCTGTAAAGTAACCAGCTGCTGTCTAGAAGTCTCATTGCCTGAAATCGTAAAACATAAGAACAATTGTAAATAATATCTGATGCTTTAACATGAATAGGTATGAGATTTATGAGGAATAAAATTATGAATTGACCAATTGAAGGCTTATCAGCAATCTGCATCTTGTTGGCTGAGTCATGGCAAAAGAAAATCACGCCCTAACCGGCAGGCATTGCTGATGAATTGGCATCGTTAGGGTAGTAATCTGTTGGGTGCTTGAGGGCAAAACTAGAAACCAATTTTTTAATCAAGATTGATGAATAGTAGCAATAAAAATCGCAAGATCAGCTAGCAAATTGGTATAGGTCATAGATGCATGCAGCCAAAGGCTGCTGTCTAAACTAAAAAACACGGATGCTGCCTGGTAATTTCCCCTAAAGTATCATCACCTGAAAACTGAAACAGTAGCAGTAGTTATTAATATGATCATTTAGCAAGCAATAAAATCTGGAACTTTACAATCTTGAACTAAAAACAATCATGCTGAAAAGAGCAAAAATTTGGCAGCTAAGTATAAAAAATACTTAGGATGCAGATTTACAATAATCCCATGACTATGGTAAAAAGATCAGTTAAAGAGAGCTTTAGACAACAATAAGAGACATAAGCATTGTTTTCGTGTAACACATTAGTAATCTATATTTGATAAGTAGACTAGTACTACTAATAATCCAAATATATATGATGTACAAAGATATTGAACAGTAACCAGCAGACATATCGCATATCTATGCTCCTATTGAGGATGGCGTCTTCGATCAAACTCCCACAGTTGAACTTACCACAATGGTGTGATCAATTACCATAAATAGATGCCAAACTATTATAGTAAATAAGTTGTATGATTGGTTACAACAATATAACATACAAAAAGTTAGGTAATATTTATATATATCAGACTTAATAGAAGGAAACATTACGAGAATCCACTGATCGTTATGTGTAAATTACTACTGTTTTCATACTAGAATTGTGTAACATGAATATAAGGATTTACTATAATAGGCTAATCACCTACGAGAGTAACTCAACTTCCATGTCTAACTAACCTCCTCACCAAAAGAAACATTCTGAAATTAGAAAACATGCATATGGATGATTTACTGGATAGAAATAAGTACAAGAGTTTTGTAGTAGGAAAACAGATAATTTACCAAACAAGGGACCTGACATTCAACTATTTTGGTTGAAAGCAGGAACATCAATTACTACTTAAATTCACTAGAATCATAGAAACTTATGCAGCCTGGTTTGAGATGCCTAATCAGACCAACAATGTGCATCGGTAAACAGGGACTAAGAAGGTGAACATAAAGTAAAATAAACAATTGTTCACAAAGGCAATAGTTGCAGTGGGCATAAGTGAACCAAGTATGTACAGTGTAAAATTGACATTAACAAACACACATGGATAAGATAAATCACCCCCGTAGCCTGTCTCTGCTAGCCTGATGGGGATGTGCAGGGTACAGACGAGCAGGCAGCTTCCCAGCAGCCAGCAGAGACACGAGCATGCAGCTCCCCGGCGTGGATGATTGGGCCTCTCCAGCAGCCAAGACCAGCAGCGGACTGCACTAATTAGGAGGAATCCGGATCCACGCGCTGGGATGTCAGATCCGCCGCTAGGCTTCCCGTGCGCCACCGCGGGGAGCGCAGCACCACCATGGAGACGGGCTCCGCTGCCGCCACCAGAGAGAGGGCCGCCACCTCGTACCGACCGATCCACGCGAGGTGAGTCGCTCCACAGGGGCCGGCATCCACGCGAGGCGGACGCTCCTCTGCCGGGGCCACCATCCGAGCGAGGCAGGCCGCGTCGCCGCCGGGGAGCCCCGTGCGCGTGGGTCAAGCCGCACAGACGCCGGACCGCATCTGCGCAAGGCGGGGGCGCACGGGGGAGGAGCAGCCACAGCCACCGGTTGCAAGGAGGGGCCACCGCCGCCGTGGGGGAGAACCAGCTGCGGCCGCCGTGTGGGAGGAGGCGTCGCCGCTGGTGGGGAAGGAGGAGGAGGCGCCGCTGATGCTACTCTGCCTGTGATCTGGATGGGGAGGAAATGAGTGGCGGAGAAAAAAAAATAAAAAAAATGGTCTGTAGAACGGAACTAATGAATGGCAGAGTCTGTCAATTGGCTTCGGCTATAGATGGCAAGCGGCCAAGCCGAGCAGGAATCACGGGAGCCGGAGTGCATGTTTGTCGGGTTGATTCGGTGCCTCTTGTCTGGGTCGGGACGGGCGAGTTGGGTTCGGCCACAGAATTAGTTATTCTGTAGCTAGCTATACAGTAATAGTTCTATATATATATATATATATATATATATATATATATATATATATATATATATATATATATATATATTCTATGTATTATCCTGGTACTGAATAATAATCGGTACCCGAGTCCATATCACCGAGCCCGAATCACCGGACCGAGCCACGGGCGCTCCCCGGTCCCTCTGTTTTTCTCCCGCACCCACCCCCTCTTTATCGTATTTTTTCCGTCCTAATCTCCAGATCGTGGGGAGGACCCGGAGGAGACGCCGGTTTTGCCCGACCCCAGCTCGCCGTCACACCTCACGAGCCTACCTCACCACCTCCCCCTCACCTCCGCAGCCTCCGAGGCGGGTTCCGCCGCCTCGGCAGGCTTCCACTGCCTTTGCATCTCGGCGGTGGACTCGTCACGGCACTGTGGGGCGTCTTGTGTCCGGCATCGCTCCTACTTCCAAGCTCGGCCGATGCCGCTCCTCAACATGGCCGCCATCCTCAACTACCCCGTCGCTGTCGACCCCTCTCCCATCGCTGTTGGTGCTCCTCAAGGCCTCAACCTAACCCGCCGGCCCCCATTTCTCCTCCGGACGTGGCCTCTGGAGTGGATCTCTCTCTGCACCACGGTAAGCAGCTGGCCCGTCCTCTTCCATGAACTCCAAAATGGGTTGGATCTTGGCCCTAAAATCTCAGGGATTGTAGTTTCCTCTGCCTCATCTGGATCCAGAGGTGGACACATGCATGTTTGATCTGTAGGAGAATAACTGAGGCAGATCGTTAATCAAGCCTAAGGTAACGTCTCTTTAGCTCCTCGTTTTTTTATCTGCCAATTGATAATTTGTTGTTCGTTTCTAGAGAAATGGCCGATACTCTGTTGCATGCAATTTCTGTCCCTATAGATGGATCGACTTGAGGAGGTTTGGTGCAAGATCAATGTAGGGCAGCAGGAGCTGGGAGCAAAGCTGCTGGCAGTAGTGCTCTGCTTGCAGGAGTGTGGCGTCTGGATCCGTGGAGGAACAATTGATGGCAACACCAGCATGATGGGCATTATTATGCTGAATTGGGTTTCGGCGGAGGAGCAAATGAGGCAAGGAAGCAGAGTGGATGCATGTAGATAACTAGATATAAAATTAACTGCTTGTGGATTAGATTCAATTTGGTAATGATGCCTTGTGCAGGCTTCAGTTTGCATCTGTGGTATTAGTACACAAGCAATCATTGATTCTTGCAGCGGGTAGTTCCTAGCACGTCTATAGAATTGCTTCGGCTTTGATTTCTTATTTTCCTATCCAAATTTTCTCCTTTGATTTGTTTATTTCCACTACTAAGTGATGTGTGCTGATAGGAAACCGTTGTCTTAGGCTTTTCCATAAGCAGCAGCATGTGACTGCTCAACTAGAAGGTCCTATATGCCTCTGCTGTGCAATTAACATACTCTGTTGCGATAGTTTGGGACTTCAGTATTATTCATTACCAATCTTTTGACCAATTATCAAGCATTTTAGCATGACTATTGACACATTTTTTAAAAGAGGCCATGTTATTTATAAGAAAAAAAGAAAGAAAAGAGAAATCAGGATCACAAACTACTGTAAAGGCTATAACCAGTTACTACTTGATGGGAAGTAGCTCTTCTTTTGATTGATGCATAAGCATCACAAGTTAAGATTTGAACTTTATCATCACTGCATCTAGAGTTAAGTCAAATTGATTGATCCAGCTATCCAATCATCCAATGTGTCAGAAACTTCATTTATTCAGCTTATGTGTTTTTAATCTGTCAATCAAATTGACTTTTCTGATGGTTTGGGTTTTTTTGTAGTGATGGAGCTGATGGCTATGATCACTCAGGTGCTGAATGAGAAGGGATGGTCAGTTAAGACATTACTTGTCCATGTCTATGTGCGCCTGTTAATTTTGTCTTCCTACTGTGTTGCTCTCGATTGTCTCTGCCTTCCTCTGTGCTGCAGTAGGCTTTGATTTTTTTAGTTCAGAATGTGCTATGTTGGTTTCGATTATGTAAGGGAGGAATCAAATTAGATAGACTGATTATGAGATAGTGTCTGTGAGTCGGTATGACGGGGGAGACAAATAGGACACCCTATTATATGGTTTCATATAAATGAGAATTTTGTTGTACTGGCATCATGAATTGTTTTTTATATTAAATATGTTTCTAGAATCACATATGTCACCATCATTAAAATTAGTGTTCCCTTCTAACTTTGATGTCTTTTTCTTCTTTTTTCATTTTCATTAACTCTAGGTTGTGGTTGTTTTAGTCCATGATGCAAACTCTATGAACTATGATGATGTCATCTTTCCTAAATTTACTGGACACACTTTTATCAGGCAAAGTTCAAATGAACTAGAAGTTTCTAGTTTTCAGCTTATTAGTTCCTGTTGCAGCATGTTCACTTGGGTTTGTATTTTGTTTAGTGATTTTGTGGACACTTATTTATCGTTTTTGGTGGACACATTTTTCTAATCAGGCAAGCTCAAATGAAGTAGAAGATTTTCTGGCAGCATGGCATAGAATGCATGAACCATAGGTGAGATTCCAGCTATAATTGAGGAATTTCATAAAATACCTTTTTGATCATACATCACTACTTGATTTCAGTCTAGAATTATCCAAACCAGATTGTACGGTAGTAAACAGAAGTCTCTTGGATGCTCCATGTTTGTGTGTGAATGTTACTATATTGAGTTCTCTCACATAGTTGGTTCAAGAATGAGTTTTTTAACGGTACCAGATTGCTTCTACTATTAAATTGCCTGATTAGAAAAATAAATCCACAAGTTATCAACACATCCACTTTCAGTACGCGATTCCGTCTTGTATAGAGCCATCTGTTAGTTGGTATCCCTCCTATTATTTGGAATTTTCATTTTACATGCCATGGCCTGAAAGTGGGGGCAAATACCAAAGTATGTTCTGCTAGTTTGTGAAGCTGCAACTGCAATGTTGTGCCACTAGGTTTGTAAGCTGTCGTCCCCAGCACAACGTTTAAACTCACATTTGCTTTCAATATAAGCACAACATTTCCTAAACATGAAATAGTTCCTGATTTGATCTTTAATTCACTTTTGTTATTTGATTGAAATTCATTGTAGTTTGTTTCGTCTGAGTCCTATGTCTTGGACACATCCGTAAATGGCAACTCTGAGCATGGGATTGTGATATTCTTGTATATGAAATGAAACCTTCTCCATGCTCCTCTCATGCTCATGTATTTTTTACTTAGCTATCCATTTAAGTTCAAAGTTTCAAGAATGTTACTCCTGATTCAGTTCAGATCTTACCGGGCGTGGACAAAGTGGATCTTGTATTGTTTTTTTAACTCCTTGCCATTTCAACTTATTTACCATATTGCTTTGATCCTTCTGAGTACTGTTGTTAAATAAATCCACCTATGATAATGTAAAGAACATGAGGATTACATTGCAAACCCTACAAAGTGCAAACCTGCTCTGCTCCATTTCCTTGGCTACCACCGGATTAATTTTCTTGATACTTCTGTATATTTCTTGGTTGCTCTTTTATCACCATTCATATAAAATAGAAATATTTTAGTCTGCAAATTAATTATTTCTTCCACTCTAATTTCAGAATTTTCTTGCACATGAGGAATGGTGATTTCTTACCCTGGAACAGCCTTGCATTACTCTATATGTTCCTGCCAGTTGTGATGGAAACGTCAAGATTGATGTGGTATAAATTAACGACCTTTATGCCAAAGATTTCAGTTATCTTTTACACCCCCCCACACACACATGTTTAGTGTTGTATTATGTATGAAATTGGATGGTCTCTTTTAAATGCTTGTAATACTATCAGTGTTGGATGCCATTTTTCTATGTATCTAATGACTATTAGTTGTAGATACAGTGTAGATCACCGACACTATCACAGCTCAAATGTTGACTGCAGGATTGGGAGACATGCCTGTAGAGAACGGCGGGCATGGCCAGACCGCAGAGGACAGCGATCTTCATTACTGCTATTTATCAGCGACAGAAGGACTTGACGGCGGTGATGGTAAGGTGCTGGGTGGAACCTATGTGGGGTGAAGATATCGAGGTACATTATTTCTTTGCTATGTTGTTATGCTCTATTCACTTCATTTGGAAGATATCGAGGTTTTTAGAAGTCCATGGAACATTATTTGTGTGCACAATATCAAGTCCGGCACCTCCATGGTCCAGTGATATTTAT
This sequence comes from Saccharum hybrid cultivar R570, assembly GCA_038087645.1. Lineage (NCBI taxonomy): Eukaryota > Viridiplantae > Streptophyta > Magnoliopsida > Poales > Poaceae > Saccharum > Saccharum hybrid cultivar. The sequence goes on from JAQSUU010000425.1 coordinate 1,349,167, forward strand.
GTTCTGATTTAAGGAAATTTCTTCTTTTTTGTCGAATGAATTCATGAGTTTTCTTACACATTTGTTGTTGCAGGATGTAGCATAACTTGGTGTCAGGAGAGGCTTCTTTTTGAACTGGTACTTGCTGCAGGGAAAAAAAGAGGTTCCATTCATTTACTGCCTTCTCACATCTTTGCAACAATAATCTGTTTAGTTGTTTGTGCTCTATATTTTGATTTCTACCTAGGTAACAATTTTCCTTTCGAATTGAACAACTAAACTAGCTGCATTAGTAATGAAACAAAGTCATATAGTGCACTCAAAAAAAGTAAAGAACGCACCTGTATTCTATCTCTGAGAACAGCTCAACTTTTCATAGCAGATTACTGGCTCTTCCTCCTTATGAAAAATGAGTCATTTCATTTCTACCTAGGTAACAATTTCCCTTTTGAATTGAATTTGCACTATTTGTCTTATTTACCTTGAAGTACAATGCAATAATTTGCAACTAAAGTAGCTGCATTAATTAGTAATGAAACAAAGTCAACAGGCAAAAAAAAGTTAGTACTGTTAATGTTAGATCCCTTCATACATCGTCAATATGATTTCGTCAATATGACATCGGCTAGATTGACATGGCTTATGGAATCTTAGAATAAATTAAAATGTTAAATACATGCAGTGATAATTTGCTTGATTGGAGAAATCAGGAGAGATGTTTTAGTGCATGGGCCTGAAACTTTCTGCACCTAGCGCCAATAAAAATTGAATCATATACCTTATTGTGTCCGTATATTAGGACTCCTTATACTGAACATTGGAATTTTTTATCAACCTGCTGAATATTTGGCATGGAAAGCATGCTTTGGTTTGAGCTGTAGTCATCTACCAGCAACTCCAAGATCCTGTCATTGCAGCCAGGTGAGAATCAACAAGCTTGGCTGCCCTCTGCATTATGGTCATGGTTATTCTTGCTTTCCTTCCCCTCACTCCTTTCATCTGGAAGATAGCGATATTTTTCACACATACTGTAAATATACATTAAAATATATGATACATGTTTTTTTTTCTTACCAGTACTCACTATATCCATTGCAGAATTATCTCATGGACTCAACAAAACATTTCATTCATTCAAGCACTGCGTGAACCATTATTGTTGGAATCAGTGTCTTTTTTTCCATTTTCTTTTCGGAACCAGCCATTCTGTTATGAATTATCTCATGACTCCCAACCAAACTGTAAGGATAAGGTAATAATGAGCTTGCTGAAGTGGTCGCTAATAATGAATTACACCTAATAAGGTAATAATGAGCTTGCTGAAGTGGTCGCAGCTAATAATGAATTACACCTAAGGAGACTATTTTGATCTTGTCACTGTATTTGCAGTCTTATGTACTTATGAGTTTGCTGAAGTGGTCGTAATAATGAATCACACCTAAGGAGACACTCACCTAAGAAACTATCGTGCATTTGATTCCTACTAGTAATTGTTTTTGGTAGAACACATATTTTCACATTTGAAAAATTACCTAATCAGTGTGGTGTGTCATTATGCGCAATAGCCGATAGGTATTGCCTCTTCTTGTGTTAGTTAGATCAAGTTCGGGTGAACAAGCATAAATTATTTATCTTAACCATAGTTCCCTGCAACTGAACTGAATCTTCTTAGCTTAAGGAATATATCAGTATTTTTTGTTTCATCTCAGAAGATCTAAATGTTTGTTGCTAAGACCTAATCAGCTACACAATGCAATATTCAAATGTCATATCATGAAAATTTTATATGATAATTTGATTTATACGTGAACTCTCAGCTTATATAAATAATATAAATAATGTTTGTCTGGATGCAATTTCTGATGGAAAGCTATATTCAAATATATATTATTCTTATTACAATGAAATTCTTTTGATTTCTTGTCAAAGTCAGGAGTCTAGGAGTAGTTTCCTAATGGTAAACTTCCGCTGCTTACCATTTCCTTTTCATTATGATATTTTGTTTGCTTGATGAGTGGCAAAGAATTTCATGTTGCTTTGGAGTGCACACTTTAGAGTTCAGTCACACCCTAAAGTTTGATCAAGTGGATCTATTCCATTTTGCGCTAGCACTCTCTTTGCATCTTTGCTAATTTTCTCCATTCATCATACTCACATATTCATAAGCCTTTCTGACATACTCTTTAATTTTTCTATGACAAATTATGCAGGTTAGCGGACGTTTACATGCACGATGATCCAAATCCTCTGACGGCACTTTTCACTGAAAACTTGCGAATGTGGGAATTAGAGCACTTTCTCCCGCTTGTCTGCATCACTAGATTCACCATTAAGAAAAGGTAACCTTAACTTGCTATTTTGCGTTGTCTCTGCATGACAATGACCTAAGAAGTACCATGGTGCCAGCTGCACTAGGAAGTGGTTCCCTAATGCAATTTATATGGGTCTATGTGTGAATCAGAGAGCCAGTTGTTTATCTTTTGCATACCAAGACTGAAAGGTAAGAAGCTATAACCATTAGTAACACTAGTAGTAACTTGATATGTCATAGCAGTATAAAACTTATAATATCTAAAACTGTGATCCAAGATAGGTGCCTTCTTTCCAACAATTCAGCATGGTACGTATGCATACCATACATGCATGTATGGATTCTTTTTGCTAATAAATCTAGGCAGCTTACTTGAACTAGTACTCACTTGGGTTGCCAATGAAATGATAATAATAATTGGTGGTGAGCTGTTTAGTGTGGCATCAATGACACAAAGGATATAGAAAACAGAGTAAGAACCAAGACGATCCACCTAAGACACCATGATATCACACATGCCATTTTCAGCATCATGTTTTACATATAGCATGGATGCCTCCTAAGTTTCCTGCTACTAATTAGTACTAGTTAGATATCATGAGCTCTGTTTTGGCCTGTTCTGCTAGAGGTTCAGTGTAACGCTAAGGCTGGTGTCATACTAGAATATGTGCATGTTCTAAATTCATGCAGATTAGGAAGCTCTTCTGGTCCATCTTAATATCCCCACCATGGTTTATCTATTACAAGAAAAATGCCTTGCTTTAGATCAAGTTCTGTGAAATGCAAATGTCTGATCATAATTGCAAACAATTGAGGCTTTTATGGTTCACTCACTCCATTATGTAAGATAGAGAGGTTTTTGCATGTACATATTCATTATCAATAATTAATCTATTTCTATGCTAGATTAAATATAATGGAAGTCTTATCTGGCCACACATGACAATATTTGTGACTAGGCTAGTTTGGCCACAAATATTTGAGGTTTCTATGGCTCCCTAGTTTTTTCAGCATAAGCAGATCAAATTAGCAATGGAAAAAAATTTAAAGAAATACAAGCTAATATTTTCTTAGCTTTTATTGACTATTCAATTTGTCTCTTGAGTCAGGCAATCAATTACTTCATGAATTTTATACTTGTATCTTATATTGCAGGTTTTTAAGAAGTGACTGTCATAATGCCTGTGTACTTAATGGATGTGTTAACAAGTCGGGTCTGGGTGCTATGCAAATGAAGGTCAATGTTAGCAGCATCCCAAGTGTTTGCTGAAGGGGACATATAATATAATCAGATAGGAAAATATACATGATAACAGGCCATCATCCAGAAAAGTTGTGTTGCATTGCTGCATTCTACAAATGACATCCAAAGCCCATAATAATGCAGATTTCAGTTCATCAGAAGGAAAGACTTGGATGTCTGTGCATCATCTTTGTAACTATGATAACGAACCAAATGGTACTATTTGTGATTTGCATCATGTACTATTGTAAAATATTACGAGAACATTGTCTCCTAGGATTGATTCACAATTCTTAGCAAAATTGTTGTCAAACAATATTTTCTCAAAAACAAATATTTGGTATCATGTCATATAAAGATATCAGGATCTCGTTTGGTGAAAATATTTGTGGTTGGAATAATAGCTACAAATAAATTTATTTGTGTCAAGATTGTCATGCAAGATATGTCTGTAATGATCAAATTAAAATAATATTTGTAGTTTAAATAATGAATTATCATTGTTGAGAAGTAATTCGTCACAAAGAACCTGGTGTAGAAAGAAATTAACGGCCAAATATATGCATCCATGGAGGCCTAGCAGAAAAAATGACCCCATAACCGAATTCTGTCCATGTACATGAAAAGAACAAAAAAAATTGACCAGAAACACACAACGGACAAAAAAAACGTCCGGCCAATAAAAAAACAGGTAAGAAATACACAAAAGACAAAAAAAATGGCCGAAAACACAGTCGTGGCAACAGCCACGAAAAAAAATCAACGAGCATCGCGCGGGGTAGGCTACGGACGTTCGGGGGTTTGAATCGGGAAAAGGTCGCTCATCATCCGTGCGGGCGCGGGGGATCGTCGGGCGTGGCGTGGGGATTCGGGTACCAAATAATATTTAGTACCCAGGGTACTATATATATATATATATATATATATATATATATATATATATATATATATATATATATATATATATATATATATATATATATATATATATATATATATATATATATATATCATAAGGTGATTTTAAAGACGACGTCTCAAAATGATGTGTCTTCTTTGTAACAAGTCATCACATTTGTTCATTGCTAGATATAGTGTGAGCCACCAACATCGCCTACGTGAATTTTTAGCCTTTCCTTTTTCTACTCACTCCGTTCCAAATTATAAGTCGCTTTGACTTTTTTGGTATATCCATTTTATTATGTATCTCGATATAACATATGTCTAGGTACATAGCAAAATGGATGTATCAAAAAGTCAAAGCGACTTATAATTTGATACGGAGGGAGTATAAATTAGCATGACATTAGTACTTTGTAGATGAATCAACAACATGTAAATATAATGTCATTTTTAACATTTGCTAGTTTAGTTAATTAATGATGAAGAACAGAACATATTGGAAAGTTGGAAATAGGATGACAACACATACATGCATGTAGGCAGTAGCAACTTCAACTCGTTTTACATTCTCCTGATTTGCAATTTCACTTTCTCTTCAAAATTGATATCCTACTAGCCTAACCCATTAACAACGTTGCTACTTTGTCCCTAACAAATCAGACTGATCAACGAGAAATAATAATAGAGGATAAGAGGAAGCAAACTATTTCTTACCCTGGTGCATCTTGATGGCCCAGCGAGCGCGGCAGCCGTAGCTTAGCTGCAAACCAGCCGTCATCTGTGGCTGCGGGCCTTCGGGACTAGGCTAGGTGTTTTCTTTCTGGAAAAAGTCCACTTTCTCTCCCTCAACTTTTACAAAAGTCCACTTTTTCTCTCTGAACTTCAAAACCGGGCAAACCACCTTCCTCAACTTTTCAAACTGTGCGTTTTACCTCCCTGGAGCGGTTTTGAAGGCAGTTTTGTCTTTTTCTTTTTTATTTATTTTGCCTAAATCTTTGAAAAACCATAGTAAATCACAGAAAAATCATAAAATAAAAAATCCAATTTTGTTGGACTCCACATGAGTAGATCTACACAGTCAATATATAATATAGTATGCTTTAGTATAAAGTTTTTGCTGTAGATTTAGATCTATGTTTTTCTATAATTAATTGGAATAATTCATAACTGCCGTTTGTATGGTCCAATCATGGTGAAATTTTTATGGTGGTCTAATTATTGTATGCTTGAACATAATTACAGAAAAGCATAGATCTAAATATACAACATAAACTTTATACTAAAGCATACAATATTATATATTCACTGTGTAGATCTACTCATGTGGAGTCTAACAAAATTAGATTTTCCATTTTATGATTTTTCTGTGATTTACTATGATTTTTCAAAGATTCAACTGAAATAAATAAAAAAGAAAAAGACAAAACCGCCTTCAAAACCGCTCTAAGGTAAGGTTTGAAAAGTTGAGAGAGGTGATTTACTCGGTTTTGGAGTTTAGGGAGGAAAAGTAGACTTTCGCAAAAGCTGGGGTAGGAAAAGTGGACTTTTTGCTTTCCTTCCTCTCAAGCAAGTCAAAGGGCCGCAAGTGCATCTACACCGTACGCACGGGCTCACCATTACTGGGCTCTGCCGCTGAGAGAACCATCACATTCACATGCACGCGCACATTCACATTCACATTCACATGGGCCGGGCCTGCCGCCGCTCTTGTGTATGCCTCCGGAGTCCGGAGTCCGGCCAGCGTCCGTGGATCCTCCACACGAAGTGGATAAGGCCGGTCCTGTTGAGCGTGGCAGCGCCCCAGCTGGGTAGCACTCCCTCTTCCTTTTTTTCTCTCTATGTAACAATAATATTATGTATCTCCATTTCTTATATTTTTATAGGTACAAAACAATATATAGGGAAAAATGCAAAATGGACAATACTTTAGGGAATCACCAACAGCTTGATAAACCCACTCCTACCCATCTATCTACACATGGAAAACGGAGGCATCCACATAGAAAGATAAGCTGATGACCGACGGTGTTGGCGCCCCAAACAATGTTTTTTTTTTCCCTTCGGCGCTCTCCATTGTTCCCGATTGCTGCCTTCGCCTCCGCCTTCGCCTAGAGGTTTACTGGAATTGAATCTCCGGACACTGTGTTTAGATATGAGAATACTAGGGGATAGAGCAGGTAATGGGATTCCATTTCAGAGGTTCTAGGTGTGAGTAATGGTATGGAAGGCCGACCACAGCTTGAGCGTTGTTGCCTGGAGGGTTGCTACAATTGGATCTCCACCACTAATTTTCCATATATGAGAATATTAGAAGGTATAGGAGGCAAAGAAGAATCTATTTCAAAAAATTTTGGGTGTAAGCTAGGGTGTCGGGATGGCTTGCCAGGACAGCGAGTTATTTCCCCATGGTCAGTGGCTTGGTATGTGTATTTCCTCCATCCCAAATTATAAGTCATTTCAAGAATCTTGAAGAGTCAAAACATCTCAAGTTTGACTAAATTTATATGATAAGATAATAACACTTATGATATCAAATAAGTATCATTAGGTTCTTCATTAATTAAATAATTATATTTTCATAGTATATATATTTGATGTCATAAATTTTTGTAATTTATTTTATATTTTTTATCAAACTTGAGATGCTTTGACTCTCCAAGATTCTTGGAATAATTTATAATTTGGGATGGAGGGAGTACAAGAGAAGATAACGGTGACGCGTATGTTTTTAGGAATGAATAAAAAGGAACTGTTGCTGCAATGTAATTTTCCATACCCAATAATTTTTGGAAAGTTTTCAAAACCAGGTTTTTAAGACTTAATTTTTTAGGTATTATTGGATGTACCAACTAAAATTATTGGTAGGTTGCAACTAGTTGTGTCAGCAGCTTCGGCGTGTTCACCTTGCCACAGCTTAATACACCTTGTCACTGAAAAGCATTAGCTAGAGAACGGAGAGGAGCAGCTCAAATCTGATAGGATGGCAGAGGCAGGAAGTGGCTAGGGATGGGGCTCTGATTCAAGCAAAGCTTAATACAAGTTCAATTCTTTTGTACCATTGACGTTTATTTTATATATACCTCTGCAATAATGTTGTCCGTTAAGTTGCTTGTTTGGCCTTGGACGAAAGGCTGCAGACCTGGCCTGTGCTTAGATCCACCACTAGATATATGCCACTTCTCCTGTGTCTGTTTGGATTAGTGTCGGATAACAAGCATTATTTCGGCACTTGCATTGGGTGCATAGAGTACTGCATGCTTTCCGCAGTTATTGGCACTTCAGGGTTTCTTTAGTTTTTATTGCATTTGACTCCAGGTATGAACTGTGTAAGAAAATGTCACAGAACCCGCGACTAGCAAGTGAGGACATGAGAAATTCTAGTTTAGAGTTAGCTGCTCTTTGACTTCAATTTAGGAACTCTCACGCCGTAAACGAGCACCCATTGTTATTTGTGTCCTAGTTAGTATGTACTCGATCACAAGGCCCATTTGGTTCATGATGAACTTAACTAGCAAACATGTGGCTATTGGGCTAGCTTGGGTGTATATGACCTGTGCAAGAATTTTCAACTGCATGAAACATGGTTAGGTTGAACATAACAGGCTAGGTTCCAGTTGCTAGTCACTTTAATTAGTTTTGTTTGGCCGGGAAGTAGATCTCAAGCTGTAAACTACACTTTTGGCTCAGGTGATTCAAAGAATGTCAACTGAAAGGAAGTGTGGCACACGAAACATATTATTAATAAGTGGCCATGTCACGCCAACCTAATTAAAGAGCAAGGGTTTGGGTATTAAGAACTTAAATGTGCGAATTACAAGTAGGAGACCTCAGTTGTCCATGTGGGGGTGATCTGCGTGCGTCTGAATCACTACAGCAGAGAAGGACATCACTAGCGGTTCAAAACCCCCCTTCACTGGCGGATTTTGAACCGCCATAACCAACTCAGCTGTGATGAGCTGATCACATCACTGCCGGTTATAACAAACCGGCAGTGATAGCTCATGTATCACTACCGGTTCGTGTTACAAACCGGCAGTGATACTTAAGCCATCACTGCCGGTTGTTTTAACCAACCGGTTGTGTAGATTATATTATCACTGCCAGTTTTCTTTGAACCGGTAGTGATATACTTTTCACAATTTGCATTTTAATAATTGTTTTATTTTCATTTCGAGGGGAGGTGGTGGGGTGGGAGGTCGGGGAGGTGGAGGTGGTTGCTATCGATCAATTTGATATCGATGTGAAGGTGGTTGTTGATCAGCGACAATACAAATCCATCAACATTTATATTACAAAAGTTTCAAAAAAACTTTAAGTATCGAATTAAGAGTCGCATTACAATAGCCTATCAATGTGGTCTCTTCCGTACTGCGCCTTATACTTCTTAGTCCTCGCAATGGAGAATGATCCTTTCTTGGTCAATATCTCGTCCATCACAAACCTTGCTATCTCCTCTTGAATTCCTCTCATCTCAAAATCTAGCAACTGGTTGAGATTGTTTGCTTTACGCTGTAATTGAAGCAAGATGATATTGAGATGCACAAACGTAAGACAAAACAATAGAAATGGGATGCCTACGTACCATGTCATCTCCCTTATTTGTTTTTGCGCCAAAGTATTTTAGCATTGTCCACATCACATAGAACCCGCATTCGTTGTTCCCCATCGGTTGATCTAGGGTCTTGAGATCCTCCATATATTTTACACTGAATGGGGCACTCCATTGCTTTTGCATCTTGCTATCGAGATTTTTCCAATTAGATAATGCCTTCATTCTATGTTACATTATAAATAAAGTGTGAAGACCGAGGATATTACAATATCCTATGTGATTAGAAAGTGTTGTGATATTGGGTTCACTTACTTATTCAGCACTTTGACTAGGGGGTCGATAAGAGAAAGTAGCTTTTTCTTTGAGTGCCACACCTCGATATGTGAATCTTCAAGATAGATATCTACGAGGATGAAATGGTTGCTGCAATCACAAAGTCCATGTTATTGAATGACATATCAAGAAAAGAAACACTAAAATAAGGGTCGAGAACACATACTCGCAGTTGTAGGGTAGGAGTACATTTGTTTTGTTGTTTCTGAACATCCTTTCAAACTCAATCTTCAAACTTGTTGGTACATAGTCATCTTCACTAGGGGCGGTGCATGTTGTCTCATTTACAAATATGGGATCCAAGAAGTCTATATTGCTCAATTGCTTCTTTAGGCACCATTTTGCCATACACCTGCATAATAAACATATGATATATTCAAATGCAAATCACATAGTTTATTATAACGTTGTGAGGGTAGGGTACTTACATAGACCATATCATCAAAATCTGCGTATCGAGCGAGCACCGTTGGAAGAGCTGAAAGAGGTGTTCATAATAAATAATATGCACCGTTTCTTCAGGATGATTAAAAACCATTCCGGGAGGGATGCAAACTTCAAAACCGACACAGTCTCCGTTGGCAGTATCCAGGGAGTAATAATCATGCAACTGTCGCATGTATGTTGGCAAATCTCTATACTCTTGTTCGGTGGCGACCAAAGGATTGCCTCTTGAATACTTGTATGCGACCGTGGCTTTTTCAAAATCTCTCGTTCCGTAATACAACTCCGTGGCCATCTCCATGGATATGCCCATGTTGTTGGCCAAGTTCTGTATCTCTAGCAATTCTTTGGTGTGTATTTCTCTAGCTCTAATTTGATTACTCTCTTTGTTGTGTTGCCTTTCAAATTCGGTCTGTTGTCTCCACTTAGGTAGACTGGCTATTCGATTAAAGAAGACAACGGCGGCTTTCTTGCTTGGAGGCTCCACAGTCGGGTCCTTCATCTTACTCGTAATGCTAGCATCCACCTTCTTTTTACTTGTCTGGGGAGCATTACCAACCGAAACTGATGACCTCTTGTGTTGCGAGGTCGAACCTGATTGCACTTTGGATTTTCACGGAGGAGGAGGAGGTGTCTTCTCCTTTGGCTGTGGAGGAGGTGGAGGAGGTAGAGGAGGTGTTTTCTTCTTTGGCGGTGGAGGAGGTAGAGGAGGTGTTTTCTCCTTTGGCGGTGGAGGAGGTGTCTTCTCTTTCGAGGCAGGAGAGGGAGAATGAGGATCTTGCAGAGAAGAGAATGGCTAGGGCTCCAATCGTCCTGATTGTTACCACCACCATTAGTTGGATCCTGCGGCGCTCCTGTCGCAGTGCTCTCTGCTTGTGGGGTATCAGTAGTTCGGCGACGGGTGGTGAATTGGCGATGACGAGTCATGTTTCTAGACATGCATTTCGACAGGCAATTAAAAAAATAGAAACCTTATTTGCCTCTCAGAGCCGAGGGATACTACTGTCCTTTCATGTAGGCATATGGTAAGCCTGCTGGCAATCTATTCAAGGACTACATTTTTTTGTTAGAAACTAGCAGTCTATTATTGAAGTAACATGGTATAAGTTTTTATTATTTGACGGTATTCCAGATTAAACACAGAGTTATCTTTTGATAATATGTGCCCCAAGTTATTGAACGCTTCCTATCCGACCCCTCAGAAGTAGAGACCCTCCAAATCCCTCCTCACTTATCTATTCCCACATGTGGCTACCTACTTTTCTATCAACTATTTTACCACCCACCATACCTCTCCATCTACCGACACGCTGCCACCTCGTCTTGCTTTTCATGCCACCAGATACTGATTTTCAGATGGCTTTTAACAATCACCCAGAATATAATACATATATATATTCTAATGCTATAGTAGTATAGTTGATTGGCAATTTTAGTGGCAAACATGTTGTGCAAACAAAATTATAGGATTCACTACAAGTAGCAAACTAAATCACCAAAAGTCATAACACAGCGTGTCCCTGTACTGCTTACAATTAGGCATGAGCAACATACTACCTCCGTCCCAAAAAGAATGCAATTCTTGATGCATTCTTTGGTTAAAGTGCCTAAAGTTTGACCAAATATATTGGTAAAAAAATTAATATATATGACACCAAATAAGTATACTACAAAAATATATCTTATGACAAATCTAACAATACTTATTTGATATCATAAATATTGAGTTCTAGACAACATGTGATTCAGCACTAAAAGGGAAACTGCATTCTGCAAGAAGGTTGCCATATCCAAATTCGTTATACATGTTAGTAGGCCAGTCAGCACTTCAGCAGGTAAGAAGAACCCAAAGCACATAAGTTTTATTAGCAATCAAAGGCATCACGAACCTAACAAGCAATTCAGCCACCCTCCCAGAAAGCAACATTGAGGTGGGCATTCTATCGAACACCTTTTGGACACTCACCGAGTAAGCAGGGGTGACGCGCTCAACAGCGACGTGGAGGAGCTCCTCGCGGCATCGGCGTAGCTGTAGGGGACGGCGGCGTTGAGGAAGCGGTAGGGGACGGCATCGTGAAGGGCGGCGTCGGGCTGCGGCGTTGTGCAGTGCGTGTCGGGCGGCGGCGGCGTGCACTGGCGAACAACGTCGAGCACGTAAAATGTCGTGCACTGGCCTTGGAGCGCGTCAGCGCCTTATATAACCCACGCATCACTGTCGGGTGGTTATTAGAACCGGCAGTGATGTCCCATATCACTGCCGGTTCTAATAACCACCCGGCAGTGATATGGGACATCACTGCCGGGTGGTTATTAGAACCGACACTGATATTGATTATTTTTAAATATTTTGGGTCCCCAATTGATCTCAAATGAAAAAGTTGTAAACAACAAAGTTGTGGAACTCATGAATGTCTACAACTATTATTTTAGTCATTTCTCAATTTGAGAAAGTTTTATTAGGCATGTCTCATAAAGTGCTCTGTCTCACACAAAGTTATGTCACTTTGTTGGAAACATGGCATCCGTTATATCAACAAAGTTCCAAAATAATAGTGGTAGAACTCATCAATCTCTACAACTCCATATGATCTCAAATTCGATGCAAATTACTAAAACAACATTTCATTAAGGATTACATGTCAAACGGATTCATCCCATCTGTGCTCAAACCTATCCAAAGATGCCTTACCTCTCCACCGATGTTCTTATAGAACATAGTGTTGATAGTCCTCCAGTCCGACCCATCGGCGGGGTGCCTCAACATTGTATCTTTCTTACGCTCTTCGCCGTGCCAACGCAACAGTTTGGCTGACTTTGCATTTGCAAACAACCTATGCACTCGTGGAGCTATAGGAAAATACCATACGACCTTTATGGGCCCTCCTCTGGTCTTGATTCCCTGATTTGACGACCCTTGCTTGTATCGGGGAGCTTTACACTTGGGACACGCATCCAAGTCTTTGTATTTTTCTCCACGGTACAATATGCAATCGTTGGAACACGCGTGTATTTTCTCAACCTCGAGGCCGATTGGGCAAATCATTTGCTTGGCCAGGTAAGTCTTTTCTGGTAACTCGCTACCCTTCGGGAGCAGTTTATGTAGTATACCTAACAAGCTATCGAAGCCTTTATCACTCAATCCATTCGTTGATTTGAACTCTAATAGCATGATGTTGGCTTCCAGTTTGCTTATTGGGCAGGTCGGATACAATGGTGTTTTTGCATCCTTTCTCATGATCTCCAGTTTTTTCAACTGTGTAGCACTAAGGAATCCGCCATGCACATCATGTAGAAACTGTGAAATGCCATCATTTTCCTCTGTGTCGTCAACTAATGTATTCCTAAACACATTATCGTTGGTAGGCACAGGTACTGTGTAGCATTGGTAATCATCAATAGGCAGAAATGCGTTTAGGGATATGCTAGGCATGGGCACATCATCATTGTTTTCTTGTGCAACATTTTGACCAACCTCCCCATACAAAGTCCAAATCGTGTAGTCTCTCATGAACCCCCTGGTAATCAAGTGCAATCGTATATGCTCCACGTCGCCCCATTTTCTCGTATTCTTGCAATCTTTGCATAGACAGAATACAGGCTGTGAGTCCCCAGCATTGGCTCTAGCGAGCTTGATGAAATCGTCAATGCCCGTCAAGTACCGTTGGTCTGTACATGATAGATCGTACATCCACCCTCGATCCATGTCTGCACAGGTAAAATGGGCCGGGCAGAGGAAACATAGGAAAGTTTTAATAAGAAACAATTATTACACAATATTGAAGAACAATTATTCTACTCCATGCAACATAAAAATGGAGACACTAATTTAAAAAAGACTAAATTTGGAGACATGATCATGAATAACAATGTAGCTCTAAACAATGCCCATATAAATTAAAAATCGCAGCCCCATAAAAAATAATTATTGCACAATATTGTAGAACAATTATTCTACTCCATGCCACATAAAAATAGAGACATTAATTTAAAAAAATACTAAAATTGGAGATATGATCATGAACAACAATGTAGCTCCAAACCAGTGACGGATGCAGGATGATAATCAAGGGGGGCTAAAAACAATGGAGATGTTGATTTGCATGATGATTTAATGGTGATTTGAGATTTTTGGTACAGTGTTTCTAGTAGTAAATCAAGTCATTAGGGGGGGCAGAAGCCCACCCAGCCCCCTGTAGATCCACTACTACTTCTCCAAACAATGCATTGTTTGGTGACACATGGGTTAATTTGCTCATCAACATTGTAAAAGAATCTACTCTACTCCTAAGAACCAATTATAACATCACATACTAACAATGCATTATAGCCATGAATTAGAAAAGTGCTCTGTAGAAGAATGGAGAAATAAGAATAAGAATCAAGCATTATAGCCATCAAAACAAAGCTAATTAAGCAACAAAATCAAAGGAATGGAGGCTGGTTACTGACCTTAAAGCAAAAAGATCAAACCATTCTTCCAAATCCAAGTGGTAGCTTCACGGATTTGGGCGACCGCAACATTGGAGGGAGTGGCCCAAACGCGCGCCTCTGTTCTCGGGATAAAAGAGTGGAGAAAGAAGATGACGGCTACAACCTTTTTGTGCTGTCAGGCTCATCACTGTCGGTTCTATCCTAGAACCGACAGTGATAGAATCAAATCACTGTCGGTTCTTGGCTTGAACCGGCAGTGATAAGTGGAGTTGTCATCACTGCCGACGGGAGGCACAAACCGGCAGTGATAGTTGTCATCACTGCCGGTTCTCGCACCCCACAATTATTTTCTGGTTGTCAGAGCCTAGAACCGGCAGTGAAGGGTCATCACTGCCGGTTGTCCTAATTTCGGCAGTGATGTGGCCGACACTGATGACTGAATCTGTAGTAGTGAATGCATGATTTATAACCAAAAGCCATAGTGGTACCTGAATCTGACAGTAGATAACCAAGTAATTGGTGGTTAGGTGGGTCCAACGGTCCTAACACTGTCGGGTCAAACCAACATCTAACAGTGATGATATTTGTCACATCACTGCTAGGCTATGGCCTGAACCGGCAATGATATCCCACCTATCACTGCTAATTGGTGCCTCTAATCGGCATTGGTATATTACCATCGGATCCTTCCTCCATCCGGCGGTGATAGGTGTCGTCACTGCCGGGTCTATCGAGTTCACAATTATTGGCTGAATCCTAGGCCTATAACTCGGTAGAGAAGCAAGATCATAGTCGGCTCTATTATACCTGGCAATAATGGGCTAGTAGGAATTGTATACCTGGCAGGGAGATAAGAAGTGTTGTTTCTGTTACTCCAACGAGACTATACAACATTTACTCTTTGACTGTCATTATGCTAAATTTATTTAGAGAATTGTTCATGTTTCCTTTAACCTAAAACCCCAACTAGTGTACATAATTTGTTTACAAGTTGGTTGGAAGGGCTAAATAGGAAAATGAAGTCTCAAATTCTAGTGGGTGCAAGTGCCATTTGCTGGGCACTTTGGTTAACACGGAATGAAGTTGTGTTTGACAAGATCATAGCACCGTCCTATTTGCAGGTTATTTTTAAGGGGACGTACTGGACTAGGTCCTGGACCTTACTTCAGAAGGAAGAAGAGGATCGCCATTTGATTAAGGCGGGCTGCAAGACTATTGAGTCAACCGCGATGGAGGTGTTTGCAAGACACAACTGGAGGTTTAGCAATAGAATTGCTCTTTAGTTTTTCCATTTGAAAACTTTGTCTTCTTGATGGCTCAAAACTTTGTTTTTGAGATTCCTTGGATTGTGTGACGCTTGCTTTTAATAATGAACAACCATACACGTTAGTCGATGCAGAAGCTGAGATATTAATATATTTCTTTTTCTAAAAAAAGGAATTATCTGTTCTGTAATAGTGTCCCTCTCTCTAGAGTGTGGCTAAGTCGTGGAAAAAGGTAGTAGGACAAGAAAATGAGTTTGGGTTGGGGGACCTCGATCTCATACTAACACCAATTTCACTGGGCGGGACGAACTGTACTCATCCAATCAGAGGACCAACAAGTAAATTGGAGGCCCAAATGATGATCTCCGGTAAGTTGCTTTGTTTGGCCTTGGAACCGACGGTGGTGACTGGTGAGCCTGCTGATGTCGAAGTACGTGTGTTTGTACCTTTACATTTAGGAGCCGTTCGGCTGGAATTATAAGCCGGCTGAAAAACACTGTTGGCTAATT
Source organism: Saccharum hybrid cultivar R570 (assembly GCA_038087645.1). Lineage (NCBI taxonomy): Eukaryota > Viridiplantae > Streptophyta > Magnoliopsida > Poales > Poaceae > Saccharum > Saccharum hybrid cultivar. The sequence continues at coordinate 1,365,137 of JAQSUU010000425.1, forward strand.
TTTTGTGAGAGAAAAATACTGTTCCGGCTGAAAAAAACAAGCTGAATACAGGGCCTTATTTTATAGCTCTGCAATAATCATTTCCGTTAAGTTGCTTGTTTGGCCTTGGACCAAAGGCTGCTGCCCTGCCCTGGCCGGCTGGCCCTAGATCCACCACTAGATATGCCACTTCTCTTGTCTGTTAGTATTATTGTCAGATAATAAGCATTCACCCTGTTCAGCTGGCTATAAAAATATTGCTGAATGGCTGATGCTGATGCTGATTTGTTGTGAGAGAAAAACACTGCTGAATAGCTGACTGATTCTGGTAGATAAAGTTCAAGCGAACAGGGCGATTATTTTGCCACTTGCATTGTGTGCATATATAGGGTACAGCAGGCTTTCCTCCGCTATTGGGACTTCATATTTCTTTAGTTTTTAGTGCATTTGACATCAGGTATGTACTGTGTAAGAAAATGTCACAGAACTTGGCCACTAGCTAATGAGGACATGAGAAATTCTAGTTTAGAGCTAGCTGCTGTTTGACTTCAATTATTTAGGAACTGTCACACGCCGTAAACGAGCACCCTTTGTTATTTGTGTCCTAGCTAGTATGTACTCACAAGTCACAAAGCCCATTTGGTTCATGATGAACTAGCAGACACATGGCTATTGGGCTAGCTTAGGTGTATATGGCCTGTGGAAGAATTTTGAACTGCATGAAACATGGTTAGGTTTGAACATAACAGGCTAGGTTCCAGTTGCTAATCACTTTAGTTTGTTTGGTAGGGAAGTAGATCTCTCAAGCCGCGCGTAAACTACTCTTAGGCACACGTGATACATATTATTAGTTGTTCGTTCTATGCACAGGGTGTCTTTTCTCTGTTTCTGTTCTTGATGATTCAGTTAGAAAAAGAAAGGGGGGATCTACATAATAATGCAGAAAGAGTACCATTGCTCAAAATTCTTCCAGCAAGGTGAGAATAAGCAAAAAAAGATACAGACTATTTAACTAATAATAAGTGGCCCATGTCATGCCACGCTAAAGAGCAAGGGGTTTGGGTGTATTAAGAACTTAAATGTGTGTTTTAGTCACCATCAAGCTAATAACAGCATGATTTTTTTAAGCCAACCAATCAAGATGATTGAAATAAGTAAAGTTGCTAGTCACTTTTGTTTGTTTGGCCGAGAAGTAGATCTCAAGCCGTAAACTACACTCTTGGCTCAGGTGATTGAAAGAATGTCAACTGAACAGAAGTGTAGCACACGTGATAGGTGATACATATTATTAGTTGTTCGTTCTATGCACAGGGTGTCTTTTCTCTCTTTCTGATCTTGATGATTCAGTTAAAAAAAAGAAAAGGGAATCTACATAATAATTCAAAAAGAGTACCATTGCTCGAATTTTTTTTGAGCAAGGTGACAATAAGAAAAAGAAGAAGAAGACTATTTAACTAATAATAAGTGGCCCATGTCATGCTACGCTAAAGAGCAAGGGGTTTGGGCATTAAGAACTTAAATGCGTACACTAGTACACATAACATAATTAGTGGTGGTTCTAAACCTATTTTCACTGGCAGGGTTTTTACCAACCGCCAGTGTGAAAGGCCAGTGCAAGTCGCAAACTTCACGGGCATCTTCTAGAGAACCACCACTATAAAAAAACCCGCCACTATAAATGATTTTCTAAAAATTGCAAATCGGGCTTAACAAAATTTTTGTTACCCGAGGAGGCTCACACGAGGCAGCCACATATGGTTCTGAGCATTTTCTTTTAATTTTGCGAGAAATCCATGCATATGTACCCCTGGTGCGGCCGCACCAGGGGTGGCTCCTCTCGTCACCGTCTTCGTTCAGTCGGTTCCTTAGTTGGTCTGGGCCACTGCTACGTCAGTGGTTGGCCCAGATTTGCAAGGTACATGGGCCTTCTCTTCATTCTTTTGCGCGGATTCTGCTTTTACGCTTTTCAGGTTGCGCATTTTGACTCTATTTTCATGTGTTTCATGTATATGCCCTGTAAAATAATGATTCTCCAATACATGTGGAAATAGGTCAATATAACTAACATATGTGAGTAATCATGCTAGTTTTATCCTTTATTTGTGTCTTAATTGGCAGTCGAATATGGTCATTAAGGACCGCCAACAATGACAATAGAGTCGGTTGCTACAATAGCAAGCCATGTTGATTGCTTCAGCCCAAAAGCATTGACTCACATTGTACTCACTAAGCATAGACCTTGCCATATCCATAAGTGTTCTATTTTTTCTCTCAACAAGGCCATTTGATTCTAAAGTGTACTTAGCCAAGAATTGATGGCTAATTCTAAAATTATCACATAACTCATCTATTTTAGTGTTCTTGAACTCACTACCATTGTCACTTCTAACTCTCTTGATGGTTATTTCAAACTCATTGTGTATGCCCTTGACAAATGATTTGACAGTTGCAAACACACCACTCTTGTCCACTAGAAAGAATGCCCATATGTATCTAGTGTAGTCATCCATTATCACAAAGTCATATTTGTTTCCACCGATACTAGTACATTGTGTTCGCCTAAACAAGTCCATGTGCAACAACTCAAATGTCTTGCTAGTGCTCATTATGCTCTTCTTAGGATGAGTGTTTTCAACTTGTTTGCCGACTTGACAAGAGCTACAAAGTTTATCCTTCTCAAATACCACATCTTTCAAGCCTCTAACTAGATCATGCTTAATCAATCTATTCAATTGTTTCATTCCAACATGACCAAGCCTTCTATGCCATAACCAATTCAAACAAGTTATCAATTGAGTCACTAGCATTAAAATCAATCAAGTATAGATTCTCATATCTAAAGCCTAAATTAGAGCCATCTACACTTATGATCTCTACATTATCTACTTTAAATATGCACTTGAATCTAAGATCACATAATTGAGCCACGGATAGCAAATTGAAGTTCAAGCTCTTAACTAGCAACACATTGGATATGCTCAAGTCATTGGATATTGCAGTCTTGCCAAGTCCCTTGACCTTGACCTTGCCTTTGTCATTGTCACCAAATATGATACTATCATAACCATCGTTGCCATTAGTATTGATTGAGTTAAACATTCTTGCATCACCGTTCATGTGTTGCGTGCACCCACTATCAAAAGCTCAATACATTCCTCTGACTTTGTAATTGACCTACTATAGACGACAAAAGGTGGCTCACCACCAGCACACAAAGCAAGACGAAAGAAACCACGTGGAGCAGATCCCGAGCTCTCTTCAGATTTAGGAGGACACCGGACCGAATGGTCGTGACCTAGGGCGTGCCAGTCAATTTGACCCTGTAATTGACAAGAGAAAAGATTGATCAGAATTTAAGGTGGAACATGCCAGTATTTATCCAGACAGTTCCAAATGTGTGGCTAAGTAGCCGATGAGATAAGGCTATCGACTAGAGAGTCGATATCCAGCATGTTCATGATCTATAATAAGTAAAACGAGCATATCGGCAATTATCAGTTACTCAATTGTATCAATTGTATAGATCTAAATAGCCGATGATCATAAAAACATGCAAAGGTGTAATAAATAGGCGTGAAAGCATTCATATTAATTGAGAAAAATACCAGCTTTCAACCAAAATAAAAATAAGTAAAAGCATGTAAATAGCCAATATATTCTCAATAGGCAGGCTATCGGCTAAAACAGCCGATTCTAGTGAAATTAAACTCATAACATGCAAGCACTCAACCATTAAACGTGGATAAATCCATACACCTATGAGATCCAATCTATTATCTCTAACAGTGGGGTTCGAGCCGGATCGATGCATCCATGATAAAGATAATAGGTTAAACCTTCAAATAATACGAATCTATACACACTTAACGGAATCATGGTTCCTAGCTCAAAAAACATAGAGAAAGATTTCATGTAAGATATGAAATTGATTTCATTTTTTCTTTAGTCAAAACAAGTTTTTTTATGAATTTTCTAATATTAATCAGATTTTAGTATTTTTAAATGCGTATTTATTTATTCCAAAAATATTTTGATATTTTTTTGAAAAGTTATTTCTATATTTTTTTTGTAAAATCTAATTGACTTCTCTAATAAACTATCATGAAAGTCTGATTTATCTTTCTCATGGTTCACTTGGTGCCATGTAGGACGGTTGACGTGACGCCTCGTCAATCAAAACCGCTTTGGGGAGATCAATCAGACGATTTTAAGGGACAAAGAGTATAAAAATTTGGTTTCGTGATACGCAATAGTCGAGGAACCTGAAATGGACTTTTCCTCATCCAATCGGAGGCCGCCAAACAATTTTTTATCACAATACGCACAACATATATTACAAAGTAAGGAAAACATTCTGATGCGTGCACACATACAAACACATACGCAAAGGATACGTGGGAGGAAGCTGCCCCATCCAAACTACACAAAGGCCCTCGGTGAAAAAGAAAATTATAAGGAAGTCCTTGAGAACCTTCGTGTCCACTGAAGTCGACGCCTTTCTCCAACTTCCGCCATCGACCATGTCTCTGGAGAAAGCCGAGATGAACGGCCCCATCCATATGCCTAGGAGAGCGCCATCCGTCCAGAGGCTTTGAGAAGAGCCGCAGTAGCATCCCACAATGAATGGGAAGAAAGACCGTAGCAAACATCAGCCGGGGACACAACCTGTGCAAACCCGGGCCTGGATCTGGCCATCCTAGCGGAGACTAGGAGGAGAGGGAGCCAGACCATCATACATGTCCATCGCAAACATGATAACTTCCCCACAAGCCTCCCTGCGTAGTGCCGCCAACACCATCACTCCTACACAGGATCTCTGCAAATCCGGTCGACCTCCACCTCACAAGCCCATCGTCATCCTTGGAGGAGAAGATGACGAGGTGGATCGGGGCAAGGAGAATCTTATTCCACATAAGTCGCACCGCCTCCACCAAGCAGACTTCGCTAGGATACAAACCAAAGGGACCTAATCTACACTGCCAGGCAAGGAGACGCAGATCCCCCAACACATCCGAGGCTAGGAGGCCGCCGGAGGCGGAGGGGGTCGATGCTCTGGCCCGATGGGAGCACAGGAAGTATGAGTCGCCCTCTTTCGCCTCTCGTGGGGAGAGGTTTCAAGAGAAACCATTTCGTAGTTTGGAGATCCGGAGGACAAAACAAATTGGTGGCCCAAACAATGATCTCCGTTAAGTTGCTTGTTTGGCCTTGCACCAAACGCTGCAGCCCTGGCCCAACCCTAGATCAACCACTAGATCGATCTATCTGCCACTTCTCTTATCTGTTTGGATTATTGTCAGATAACAAGCATTATTTTGCTGTGAACTGAGCGTAGCTTAGGTGGTTAGCTTCCTTGTGGTGGAACCAGCCCACACGGGTACTCGCATTTTTCTGAACTTTATTTCAGGGTTTAACGTCACTATTCTTTTAGTGGTAAACGACATACCCGTCGGCAGCGATACGCCTGTGGTGACTTCGTCAATCTCGCGTAAAAAAAACATTATTTTGTCAGTTTCTTGCATAGAATGCATGCCTTGCTCCGTTATGACTTCAGATATGATTTCTTTAGTTTTTAGTGCATTTGAATCCAGGAATGGACTGTGTAAGAAAATGTCACAATGCGGCCACTGACAAATGAGGACATGAGAAATTCTAGTTTAGAGTCAGCTGCTATTTGACTTCAATTTAGGAACTCTCACGCCGTAAACGAGCACCTTTTGTTATGGACTTGTGGTGTCCTAGTATGTACTCACAAGGCCCATTTGGTTCATGATGAACTAGCTAACACATGGTTCTGAGCTAGCTTGGGTGTATATGACCTGTGTGCAAGAATTTTAAATTGCATAAAACACGGCTAGCTAGGTTGAACATAACAGTCTAGATTCCTGTTGCTAATCACTTTAGGTTTGTTTGGCCGGGAAGTAGATCTCAAGCCATAAACTACTACTTTGCTCAGGTGATCCGAAGAATGTCAACGGAAGAGTAGCATACGTCATACATATTACTTAATTTATTAATAAGTGGCTCATGTCATGCCAAGCTAATAAAGAGAAAGGGGTTTGGGTATTAAGAACTTAAATGTGCAAATTCAACGCCCCTAATCAGCGCAAGATTATTTTTTAAGCCTACTGATCAAGATGGATGTGGCAGAATCTTTTGTAAACAAAACATAGATGAAAGAACAAGCTCATGTGAAAACAAACGGGCAATCCAAACTTTTGGGGATGCTTAAAGAAAATTGAAGTTCACTTCGTAAGTAATAGTTTCACTACTACAGATTCAGTCATCAGTGCCGGCCACATCACTGTCGAAATTAGGACAACCGGCAGTGATGACCCTTCACTGCCGGTTCTAGGCTCTGACAACCAGAAAATAATTGGGGGGTGCGAGAACCGGCAGTGATGACAACTATCACTGCCGGTTTGTGCCTCCCGCCGGCAGTGATGACAACTCCACTTATCACTGCCGGTTCAAGCCAAGAACCGACAGTGAATTGATTCTATCACTGTCGGTTCTAGGATAAAACCGACAGTGATGAGCCTGACAGCACAAAAAGGTTGTAGCCGTCATCTTCTTCCTCCACTCTTTTATCCCGAGAACAGAGGCGCGCGTTTGGGCCACTCCCTCCAATGTTGCGGTCGCCCAAATCCGTGAAGCTACCACTTGGATTTGGAAGAATGGCTTGATCTTTTTGCTTTAAGGTTAGTAACCAGCCTCCATTCCTTCGATTTTGTTGCTTAATTAGCTTTGTTTTGATGGCTATAATGCTTGATTCTCATTCTTATTTCTCCATTCTTCTACAGAGCACTTTTCTAATTCATGGCTATAATGCATTGTTAGTATGTGATGTTATAATTGGTTCTTAGGAGTAGAGTAGATTCTTTTACAATGTTGATGAGTAAATTAACACATGTGTCACCAAACAATGCATTGTTTGGAGCAGTAGTGGCGGATCTACAGGGGGCTGGGTGGGCTCCAGCCCCCCTAATGACTTGATTTACTACTAGAAACACTGTACCAAAAATCTCAAATCACCATTAAATCTTCATGCAAATCAACATCTCCATTGTTTTTAGCCCCCCCTTGATTATCATCCTGTATCCGCCACTGGTTTGGAGCTACATTGTTGTTCATGATCATGTCTCCAATTTTAGTATTTTTTTAAATTAATGTCTCTATTTTTATGTGGCATGGAGTACAATAATTGTTCTACAATATTGTGCAATAATTATTTTTTATGGGGCTGTGATTTTTAATTTATATGGGCATTGTTTGGAGCTACATTGTTATTCATGATCATGTCTCCAAATTTAGTCTTTTTTAAATTAGTGTCTCTATTTTTATGTTGCATGGAGTAGAATAATTGTTCTTCAATATTGTGCAATAATTGTTTCTTATTAAAACTTTCCTATGTTTCCTCTGCCCGGCCCATTTTACCTGTGCAGACATGGATCGAGGGTGGATGTACGATCTGTCATGTACAGACCAATGGTACTTGACGGGCATCGACGATTTCATCAAGCTCGCTAGAGCCAATGCTAGGGACTCACAGCCTGTATTCTGTCTATGCAAAGATTGCAAGAATACGAGAAAATGGGGCGACGTGGAGCATATACGATTGCACTTGATTACCAGGGGGTTCATGAGAGACTACACGATTTGGACTTTGCATGGGGAGGTTGGTCAAAATGTTGCACAAGAAAACAATGATGATGTGCCCATGCCTAGCGTATCCCTAAACACATTTCTGCCTATTGATGATTACCAATGCTACACAGTACCTGTGCCTACCAACGATAATGTGTTTAGAAATACATTAGTTGACGACATAGAGGAAAATGATGGCATTTCACAGTTTCTACATGATGTGCATGGCGGATTCCTTAGTGCTACATAGTTGAAAAAACTAGAGATCATGAGAAAGGATGCAAAAACACCATTGTATCCGACCTGCCCAATAAGCAAACTGGAAGCCAACATCATGCTATTAGAGTTCAAATCAACGAATGGATTGAGTGATAAAGGCTTCGATAGCTTGTTAGGTATACTACATAAACTGCTCCCGAAGGGTAGCGAGTTACCAGAAAAGACTTACCTGGCCAAGCAAATGATTTGCCCAATCGGCCTCGAGGTTGAGAAAATACACGCATGTTCCAACGATTGCATATTGTACCGTGGAGAAAAATACAAAGACTTGGATGCGTGTCCCAAGTGCAAAGCTCCCCGATACAAGCAAGGGCCATCAAATCAGGGAAGCAAGACCAGAGGAGGGCCCATAAAGGTCGTATGGTATTTTCCTATAGCTCCACGAGTGCATAGGTTGTTTGCAAATGCAAAGTCAGCCAAACTGTTGCGTTGGCACGGTGAAGAGCGTAGGAAAGATACAATGTTGAGGCACCCCGCCGATGGGTCGGACTGGAGGACTATCAACACTATGTTCTATAAGAACATCGGTGGAGAGGTAAGGCATCTTTGGATAGGTTTGAACACAGATGGGATGAATCCGTTTGACCAGGTTAGAAGCAATCATAGCACTTGGCCAGTGACGCTATGTATATACAACCTTCCACCCTGGCTTTGTATGAAACGGTCATACATCCAGATGCCACTACTAATCGAAGGGCCAAAATAATCTAGTAATGATATTGATGTGCTTCTACAACTAGTGATCGATGAACTACTACAGATGTGGGAGACGGGTGTGAAGGATGTTTGGGATGAGTACAAAAAAGAACATGTCACGATAAAGGCTATACTTATCCCTACAATCACTGACCTGCCAGGGTGAGGTTGCTTGTCTAGAGAGAAGACAAAAGGATACACTGGGTGTGTCAAGTGCTTGGACGAAACTGATGCTATACATCTACCAGAAAACAAGAAGATGGTCTATATGGGACACCGTAGGTTCCTATGAAGGGATCACCCTTACCGCAGGAATAGAAAAAGATTTTAATGGGACTACTGAGAAACGTGGACCTCCAAAGTATCGAGACAGGAAACAGATACTTAAACAAGTAAGCAAACTCACAGATGTTGTCCTTGGGAAGGGGGAAGGTGCAGTACCAGTGCCAGCTGATAGTATCTGGAAGAAAGAATCAATCTTTTGGGAACTACCTTATTGGCCACTTTTGAGTGTACGTCACTGTCTTGATCCAATGCACATAACTAAAAACGTGTGCGGTAACACACTTAACGTGTTGATGAACACCGGGGGAACAACAAAGGATTCTCTCGCGACACACTTGGACATGCAACACCTGGGCCTCAGGAAGGAGTTGCACCCAATAACTCTTGAGGATGGCCACTTGAAACTTCTGGTGGCATCATGGACACTGAAAAAGGAAGAAAAGGCCATGCTTATTTCTTTCTTCAATGATCTCAAAGTGCCAACTGGCTACTGTGCGAACCCGAAGAGGCTAGTTAACATGAGAGAACTTAAGTTTAACTATGGTTGTATGAAGGCCCATGACTGTCATGTCATTATGACTCAGCTGCTCCTAGTTGCCCTGCGAGGTATCCTCCCTGACAAGGTCCGTGCCCTAATCATAAAGTTGTGTTCGTTCTTCAACGCGATCTCTAAAAAGGTCATTGAAGGGGCCAAGCTAGACCAGCTGAAGCAGGAGATAACCGAGATTCTATGCAGGCTTGAGATGCATTTCCCACCGACTTACTTCGACATATCAGTGCATCTACTTGTTCATCTTGTGGACCAAATTAAAGCCCTTGGCCCAATGTACCTACACCAGATGTTTCCTTTCGAGAGGTTGATGAAAGTTTTTAGGCGGTATGTTAGGAATAGATTCAGACCAGAAGGGAGCATGGTAGAAGGATGGACAACGAAGGAGGCCATTGAGTTCTGCACATATTATATGGACATCAATCGGGTCGGAGTTCCAGTATCTCGTCACGATGGAAGACTAGGGGGCAAAGGAACGATAGGTGAGAAAGCTGTCAAAATAGTCGAAGTGGTTTCCTTCAGACAGGCACACTTCGCTGTTCTCCAGCAGGCCGACGGTGTGATGGCATACATTAATGAGCACAAGCAGTTACTGTAAAGTAAGCACATCGGTAGGTCACAGGCTTAGCTTGAGAAAAAACATAAGGAGGAATTCGGTGACTGGTTTCGACGCCGTAGGCTAGGAATGGTGACGGGATGTCGGCTAGATCTCTTAGCTCCCGGACCTTCGACTACGGTGATGATGTACCAAGGTTATGATATAAATGGTTTTACATTTTACACAAAAAAACAGGATGGAAAGAGCACCAACCAAAATAGTGCTGTTCGTTTCGACGCCCACGATGAATATGGCACGGTGGAGGCAACATACTATGGTTTCATAGATGAGATATGGGAGCTAGACTATGGACGACAGTTGAAGGTCGCTCTTTTCCGTTGCCAGTGGGTCCGGCTAGATGAAATCAACACCGACAATGATGGGTTCACTACCGTTGATCTATCCAAGACCGCATACAGAGATGACCCCTTCGTCCTTGCAAAGGATGTTTTGCAAATCTTCTATGCAAGGGATAACAATACAAAGGGAAGACTACAAGTAGTCATGCAAGGCAAAAGGAAGATTGTCGGTGTTGAAGGAGTGACGGACAAAGAAGAGTACAAAGGTTATCAAGAAATGACTCCTTTTGGGGCAGGCATTACCCTACCTATCCTTGAAGAGGGTGACGAACCTGCTTACCTCCGGAGTGATCACAATGAGGCCATCATAGTTAGAATATCATAAACTATGTAATCCTTAATGAAATGTTGTTTTAGTAATTTGCATCGAATTTGAGATCATATGGAGTTGTAGAGATTGATGAGTTCTACCACTATTATTTTGGAACTTTGTTGATATAACGGATGCCATGTTTCCAACAAAGTGACATAACTTTGTGTGAGACAGAGCACTTTATAAGACATGCCTAATAAAACTTTCTCAAATTGAGAAATGACTAAAATAAAAGTTGTAGACATTCATGAGTTCCACAACTTTGTTGTTTACAACTTTTCCATTTGAGATCAATTGGGGACCCAAAATGTTTAAAAATAATCAATATCACTGCCGGTTCTAATAACCACCCGGCAGTGATGTCCCATATCACTGCCGGGTGGTTATTAGAACCGGCAGTGATATGGGACATCACTGTCGGGTGGTTATTAGAACCGGCAGTGATATGGGACATCACTGCCGGTTCTAATAACCACCCGGTAGTGATGCGTGGGTTATATAAGGCGCTGGCGCGCTCCAAGGCCAGTGCATGACATTTTACGTGCTCGACGCTATTCGCCAGTGCACGCCGCCGCCGCCCGACGCGCACTGCCCGACGCCGCAGCCCGACGCCACCCTTCATGACGCCGTCCCCTACCGCTTCCTCAATGCCGCCGTCCCCTACAGCTACGTCGACGCCGCGAGGAGCTCCTCCACGTCGCTGTTGAGCGCGCCACCCCTGCTTACTCGGTGAGTGCCCATAAGGTGTTCGATAGAATGCCCACCTCAATTGTTAGCAATGCTCTGATGGATATGTATGCAAAGAGTGGGCACATTGAGATGACATTTTCTGTGTTCCAAGAAGTTCAATCAAAGGATTCTTTTACATGGACAACTATGATCTCATGTTGTACTGTCCAGGGAGATGGGAAGAAGGCTCTTGAGCTCTTTCAAGACATGCTTAGAGCTGGGGTAGTTCCAAACAGTGTAACCTTTGTTTCTGTTTTGTCAGCATGCAGCCATGCTGGCTTGATAGAAGAAGGTAGAGAGTTGTTTGACATAATGCGTCAAGTATACAAAATTGATCCCCTACTTGAGCACTATGGTTGCATGATTGATCTGTTAGGATGGGGAGGACTACTAGAGGAAGCAGAAGCTCTAATAGCTGATATGAATGTGGAGCCTGATATTGTCATAAGATATATTTTTGTAGTATACTTATTTGGTGTCATATATATTAATTTTTTACCAATATATTTGGTCAAACTTTAGGCACTTTAACCAAAGAATACCGTCAAATAACTTGGGGCACATATTATCAAAAGATAACTCTGTGTTTAATCTGGAATACCGTCAAATAATGAAAACTTATACCATGTTACTTCAATAATAGAATGCTAGTTTCTAGTCCTTGAATAGATTGCCAGCAGGCTTACCATATGCCTACATGGAAGGATAGTAGTATCCCTCGGCTCTGAGAGGCAAATAAGGTTTCTATTTTTTTAATTGCCTGTCGAAATGCATGTCCAGAAACATGACTCGTCATTACCAATTCACCACCCGTCGCCGAACTACTGATACCCCACAAGCAGAGAGCACTGCGATAGGAGCGCCGCAGGATCCAACTAATGGTGGTGGTAACAATCAGGACGATTGGAGCCCTAGCCATTATCTGTAGCTAGACCAAGGAGACGAGGTAATAACTTAGGTCGTACCTAATAACGCGATAGTAAGAAATCACGCTAGATAAGTTTGATGGGGACTTATTTATGAATTTTGAAGCAGGTTCCGCCGCAAGAGCCAAGTGGTGAGGGTACCAGCAGGACTAAGCGTGGTGCAACAAAGCTTCCTCAAACAAGTAAACATTGACACATCTCTGAGTTCAACCAAGTAGGGAAGCCGGTGGAGCCTCTTAAAGCATTAGGCCCATACAAGAGTGTCATCGGGGCACTTGTAAGAGACTTTATCCTAATCAAATATAGGAAATGGACTGGTCGTGAGGATGACCCATGGAGGGTTCCAGAAAGTGAGAAGGAGCTAGTTTGGAACAAGTTGAAAGGGTATTTCACTTTTCCTAATGACTATGACGAGGCGACAGTCAAGAAGAAGGCCAAGGAAATCATGGGTCGCTCGTTCAAGACTTTCAAGGGAACCTTGTACAAGTTAATCAAGGAGGACAGAGAACCAAATTTTGAGGGAGGTCAATACAACAAGCAAAGAGACTTCTGGGAGGAGTTCAAGGCTTATAAGCTATCCGAAGAGGCCAAGGCATCAAGCGAAAGAAATAGAGCAAACTCGCTTAAGGCAAAGGATCCTCATCGCCTAGGATCACGTGGCTATGTAAGGAAGATTTCGGAATGGGAAATAGAAGTCCAGAAACTAGAGCAGCGCGGCGTTAGACCTCAGACAAGCGATTAGCAGCCCAGATCAGTAAACTACCTACTCGCAAGGGGGGAACAATACAATAGTGATGGGAGCCTTAATGCTAGTAGTGAACCCGTCAGCAATCTCCTCTAGAGGATTTCAACCTTAACTGAGGAAGTGAATAGAGGTAACCGTAAGTCCGATAGAGAAAATGACGTGCTCACACAAGCACTTGGAAACAAGGAGCACCCCGGTCGCACTAGAGGAGCCGGGAATGTTCCTTGGGTGAAAGCATTCGAAGGTGAATCTTCATCCTATAGGAGCCGGGCGAGGGCTAGAACGCAAAGAGAAGAAGAGCTCCAAAGGTTTCGAAAGGAAATCGAAGATAGCATGGAAGCACGGATAGCTGCTCAAGTTGATGCACGAGTTATGTCAGCTATGCAATCCATGTGTTCGACACAACCGCAGCCTATCCTGACTTTGAATAGCCCAGTGCCCAAGGGTCGCAGTAGCTGCGGCTCAACCCCTATGCTTGACGAAGAAGAGGTCAATGCTCCTCATCCGGTGGACAACATCACTAGACCTATTAATGTCAGGTTGTACATCCGTCAGCAGTGGACAAAAGATAAGGTGGCGGTCGGACAAGCATTTCCAAGAGGAGACGGCATCATTCATGGCAAGCCAATGCCACCCGGGTATGCCAGGGTCAGCATTGATAAGATCTTGGATAAGAAGTACAATAAGATACACATTGATTTCCCAGTGGAGGAAGATAGGCCGCATCTTGTTCACAACTTGGGCACTCATGTGGCTTGGCGCAAACGCTTCATCAAGCTGGATGAGCAGCCATCTTCGGATGATGAGGATGACAGTGAATCATTGGCATCGCCGCCGCCAAGAGGTTTCTCTTATCTGCAAGATCCTCATTCTCCCTCTCCTGCCTCGAAAGAGAAGACACCTCCTCCACCGCCAAAGGAGAAAACACCTCCTCTACCTCCTCCACTGCCAAAGGAGAAAACACCTCCTCTACCTCCTCCACCTCCTCCGCGAAAATCCAAAGTGCGATCAGGTTCGACCTCACAACACAAGAGGTCATCAGTTTCGGTTGGTAATGCTCCCCAAACAAGTAAAAAGAAGGTGGATGCTAGCATTACGAGTAAGATGAAGCACCCGACTGTGGAGCCTCCAAGCAAGAAAGCCGCCGTTGCCTTCTTTAATCGAATAGCCAGTCTACCTAAGTGGAGACAACAGACCGAATTTGAAAGGCAACACAACAAAGAGAGTAATCAAATCAGAGATAGAGAAATACACACCAAAGAATTGCTAGAGATACAAAACTTGGCCAACAACATGGTCATATCCATGGAGATGGCCACGGAGTTGTATTACGGAACGAGAGATTTTGAAAAAGCCACGGTCGCATACAAGTATTCAAGAGGCAATCCTTTGGTCGCCACTGAACAAGAGTATAGAGATTTGCCAACATACATGCGACAGTTGCATGATTATTACTCCCTGGATACTGCCAACGGAGACTGTGTCGGTTTTGAAGTTTGCATCCCTCCCGGAATGGTTTTTAATCATCCTGAAGAAACGGTGCATATTATTTATTATGAACACCTCTTTTAGCTCTTCCAACGGCGCTCGCTCGATACGCAGATTTTGATGATATGGTCTATGTAAGTACCCTACCCTCACAACGTTATAATAAACTACGTGATTTGCATTTGAATATATCATATGTTTATTATGCAGGTGTATGGCAAAATGGTGCCTAAAGAAGCAATTGAGCAATATAGACTTCTTGGATCCCATATTTGTAAATGAGACAACATGCACCGCCCCTGGTGAAGATGACTATGTACCAACAAGTTTGAAGATTGAGTTTGAAAGGATGTTCAGAAACAACAAAACAAACATACTCCTACCCTACAACTGCGAGTATGTGTTCTCGACCCTTATTTTAGTGTTTCTTTTCTTGATATGTCATTCAATAACATGGACTTTGTGATTGCAGCAACCATTTCATCCTCGTAGATATCTATCTTGAAGATTCACATATCGAGGTGTGGGACTCAAAGAAAAAGCCACTTTCTCTTATCGACCCCCTAGTCAAAGTGCTGAACAAGTAAGTGAACCCAATATCACAACACTTTCTAATCACATAGGATATTGTAATGTCCTCGGTCTTCACACTTCATTTACAATGTAACATAGAATGAAGGCATTACCTAATTAGAAAAATCTCGATAGCAAGATGCAAAAGCAATGGAGTGCCCCATTCAGTGTAAAGTATATAGAGGATCTCAAGACCCTAGATCAACCGATGGGGAACAACGAATGCGGGTTCTATGTGATGTGGGCAATGCTAAAATACTTTGGCGCAAAAACAAATAAGGGAGATGACATGGTACGTAGGCATCTCATTTCTATTGTTTTGTCTTACGTTTGTGCATCTCAATATCATCTTGCTTCAATTACAGTGCAAAGCAAACAATCACAACCAGTTGCTAGATTTTGAGATGAGAGGAATTCAAGAGGAGATAGCAAGGTTTGTGATGGACGAGATATTGACCAAGAAAGGATCATTCTCCATTGCGAGGACTAAGAAGTACAAGGCGCAGTACGGAAGAGACCACATTGATAGGCTATTGTAATGCGACTCTTAATTCGATACTTAAAGTTTTTTTTAAAACTTTTGTAATATAAATGTTGATGGGTTTGTATTGTCGCTGATCAACAACCACCTTCACATCGATATCAAATTGATCGATAGCAACCACCTCCACCTCCCCGACCTCCCACCCCACCACCTCCCCTCGAAATGAAAATAAAACAATTATTAAAATGCAAATTGTGAAAAGTATATCACTACCGGTTCAAAGAAAACCGGCAGTGATAATATAATCTACACAACCGGTTGGTTAAAACAACCGGCAGTGATGGCTCAAGTATCACTGCCGGTTTGTAACACGAACCGGCAGTGATACATGAGCTATCACTGCCGGTTTGGCATAACCGGCAGTGATGTGATCAGCTCGTCACTGCCGAGTTGGTTATGGCGGTTCAAAATCCGCCAGTGAAGGGGGGTTTTGAACCGCCAGTGATGTCCTTCTCTGCTGTAGTGTTTCTTTCTTTCACAAAAAATACTAGGTACAGATTATATTAATCTTTCTATCGTAATGGCAGAAACTAAATTAAATTCCTATTTGGAATGCCACGTGGCATTTTTTTGTACAGCTGTGTATACGGATGCGGCTGCCAGGTGGACCACCAGTCGCCACTCACAATTCAAGCTATTTGACAATGTGATGGCTATTACAAAGAGAGACGTGCTGAGAATGTTTGATGGTGACCTCCCAAGCAAGGGTATTTGTATCTATGGATGAGGACATGATGAGGATGAGCACAAACCTTAAAATCATACATGCAGAGAGTACTTGTTGCATTTTAATTTATTTTTTGAAACAGTTACTAAAACGATAATTGAGAGATTAGTACCACACACATACCACCGTACCATATAATAATTAATGCAGTCAGATGACAAGCATATTGTATTGCCACTTGGTGGAATAAAGTCAACCATATATATGCGTGCTTTCCTCCGACATTGCCGCTTGTAGGTTTATTTAGTTTTCAATGCATTTGACAATTTCATGTACTGTCTATAAAAATGACAAATAACTAGGCCAGTAGCAAACGAGGACAAGTCTAATTCTAGTTTATTGAGTTAGCTGATGTTTTTGACTTCAATTTATGTAGAGCGCCAAAAACGAGCACCCTTTGTTATGCTATCCTGCTGTATACATGTATACTCACAAGGCCATTTGGTTTAGGATGAACTGGCTAACACATGGCTCTTGGCTATAGCATAGTCTGCATGGGTATATTTGAACTGCGCAAGAATTTCAAATGGCATAAAGCACAGCTTGGCTGGTTGAACAGGACAAGCTGCTAGAACCAGTCGAGCTATCACTTAAATTTGTTTGGGGAAGTAGATCTCAGGCTGTAAACTATTCTTTAGTCATTCTCTCAGGCTGAAGAGAGTGTCGTTAGCACACACGTACGTAATACATATTTGATTGTTGTGTGGACATGGGTTTCTCTTTCGTCTCTCTTGTTGCTTGGTACACTTGCCATGGAAGGTATGATAAAAAAAGAGTACTGTAGATCAAGATTCTTTTGGCAAAGTGATGAGCATAGGGGAAAAGCACAGACAGAGACTAATTAATAAGTGGGCCAATGTTATGCCAACCTAAAGAGCAAGGGTTTTGGTATTAAGAACTTAAATGTGAAAATAACTCAACACACTCATATAAGGTAATACTCTCTTTGTCCCAAAATAGAAGTTGTTCTCGCTTCCCGAGAAATCAATATTTTTTTAACTTTGACCAATTATATATAAAAAATATTAATATTTATAATACATAATTAATATCGTTAGATAGATCTTTGAATATACTTTCATAATAAACTTATTTGGAGATATAAATGTTGTACGCATTTTCTACAAACCTAGTCAAAGTTGAATTTTTTTGACCTGCACGCATCCCATGACGTTCTTCTTTTTGGGATGAGAGGGAGTATGAGGTAAGTGGATTTTTAAGCCAGCTATTGAATATGGGATGTGGTAGAATCTTACTTGAAAAATATATCTGAAAGAAGAAAGCACAAGTTGAAAGCAAACTAGCAATCCAAACTTTTGGGGGATGCTAAATTGAGTTCACTTGCTGAGCCTAGATTCTTTCTATCTAAATGACAGAAAAAAATAATATCTTCTTGGAAGACAAGCTGGCCTGGTAGGGTTTCTCTTAAAAGAGCTTGTAGGACAGAATGCACGTATATAGTTTAACTAGCTAAGGTTTTAAATATTTTCCAGTGGATGTATCTTTCTAAAGATCACTTGTGGCCTCAATGTTGAGCCTCACAACATGTGATTGAGATAAGAAATAAATACTAGAAATTCCCATAAAAACAATATCATCTGGCTATCAATTTAGGACACTTTAGTCATCAAAGAAAACAATTGGCACTGATTAATTAATTTTTAAAATTCCCCATACCCCATTACAAGAAAAGTAGTCTAAAGTAACTCCTAAAATCTATATATAAATTACCCACATCATATTATGAAAAATTACACAAATTAAGCTCCAAATCTTCATCTAAATTACCCACTTTGTGCCACTATAAAAAATGTAAAGTCATCACCCTTAATTTGGATCTAAATTTCCAACTCTACCATTATTAAAAATGATCAGAATTAACCCATAAATCTACGTACATACATATATGAATAGCACATGTTAAGGGTGCGATAGATGCAATGTTTGTGTGTGTGGGGGGGGGGGGGGGACTATGAACGCGATTAGAAAAGTAAAGCTACAAATTTGGATCAAATCTACTATCAGTGATGGTCCATAGGCTAGAATCCATTGTACAAGTAAGTGGTTATCGAAGTTAGTTTGTTCGTGGAACAAATTGTGATAATGCCATTTACCCAAGTGGTTCATGTATATTGGACCAAGAGTGAAGATACCTCCATCTGTATAATCAATCTGTAGTTTGGAAGCTGACTCTAGGCAATTACATACATTATGCAAAAGTTTCCTTATATGTTTGGTTAGGTATTGAGGGACTCATTTGTGACACTATGCAACTTTGAGGGGCCCTTTGTAATGTGCAAAACCCATCCCAAACACAGAGCTTCTCTTGTATGGCTTGTTCTTCCCCTTTGAGGGTTAGAGAGAGGGAGGGAGAGATGAGATATGAAGGGTGAGGCTTTGACCTGCCAATTCCACCATTAGAGAGTGAGTTTGGTGGGGTTTTGGAGCCTCCCCCATCCTTTTTGGCTCCCATCTCATATACTTTCATCTTCATAGTGGATCAGTTGCTTGGTGCCGCTTGCGGTTTCCCCGCAAGGAGTTTACACGTAAACCTTTGTGTCTATTTGTGGTTTGATATTCCTCTTACCATATGAATTGATAGGTTGTTGTCTTGCTTGCTATTGGTGTCATTTGTTGGAGTTATTTGAGTTAAATGTCATATTGATTAAGTTCGCATGTGAGGCATATGTGTTCTTTGGTATGTTGATGATTTGGTGAAAGGGAATGATAAATTGGTGAGCTAGTTTTTGCATGTACCTTGTGTTGAAGTCACACACAAAATTTGGTAGTGCATTTGATCTATTTGAAAGTTATGAAAAGTATCCCAACCAAGCTTGAACTATTTGTTTCTGTCTCTCAATAATTTAATGGAAATAAGACTTATCCCGGTTAGTCAACTCTATGGTTGGTGCTTCGTTTGTTCTTGAGTTTGCTTCAAAGGTTTTGCATAAGAGTTGTGATGTGGGTTGTTGTCTTATTGTGGCTATATTTGTAACCGGTTGAGTATGGCTTTTGATATTTTTCTTTGACGGTGTTGGCAGTATGAGGTTCAAGGCACATTCGTACCATCTACCGCTGACTACATTTGGTTGAGCCTAGCAATGCTACCGTGTTCAGTTGTGTCTATTCGTATCTTGTGTCATACAACTGGTTCAAAGTTCTGGTTCTATTTAGCTGTCTGCATTGATAGTGGTTGCCACCTTTGAGCCTACTTCTGGGTTCAGTTTGTAAGGCGCAGTTGCTTGACGTGCAGAATTATCGGGTATGCCTTCTGTTAAGAATCATCATGTTTGCTAGTTGCTGTGCTAAAAAGATTCAATCAGTATGTCCGATAGTTCATTGCAGTTATTTCATTTGGGTAACCTCAATTGCTTCTATTTTGTATCACATTTGATATCACTAGTCTCATTGTGTATTTTCACAATTTGTAGCTTAGTAAAGTAACTTCCGCACATGTGCGGAACTTTTCTAGAAATGTGCAGAAGTTCTGGACTGGACTGAGAAATTAAAGTGCATTCTGGTAGCATATTTCTAGGCACAATTTGCCACTTCCACCGCCCCGTTGCGGCCACAACAATAATGCATTTCCACGGTTGGTTCTCTATAGTATATATGTAGTGACGGTTCTTAGATGGCAACTGGTAGTATATTAATGTATATATGAACTTAATTTGACACATGCATGGTAGTACATATATATAGTTAAGCAAAAGGCAAATTGTGTTCTGTTTCTAGAACCATTACGATTGTACAACAGGTTAGTGAGCCGGCCGATCCGCTAGCTGCTATTGACGACGTTGCAGAACTTCCTGACCTGGCCGGCCGTCCCGGTGAGCACCTGGATGTTGCCCATCTTCACCAGCGCCGTTTGGAACTGGGTCATCCACGTGGCAGCGTCAGCGGAGCTGTTGGCCACCTTGGCCGCCGTGTAGGTGGTGTTCATGAGCTGCTGGTCCGACACGAAGAGCACCTTCCCCGCCAGCAGGTTGCTGTAGTACTGGTTGCTGAGCACGTTGGGGTCGGTCACCCGGTTGTTGTTGATCACCGGGTTGCCGCTGTTGCTGCCCGGCGCCGGGCACACCGTCTTGAGATCGGAGGCGTAGCTGGCGTCCATGGTGGGGTCGACGGTAGGGTACAGCCGGCCGTTGCAGAAGGAGCAGTGCGCCTGACCGAAGGAGTGCGCGCCGGAGAGCGTGATGAGGTCGTCGACGTCGAGGCCCTTCTTCGCGAAGTTGTTGATAAGGTCCTGGAGCTTGAAGGTCGGCGACGGGATGTTCTGCAGCACCTCGATGAAGTTGGACACCGTCCCGTCGCGGCGGCCCGAGGGCATGTCGAAGCTGGCGAAGCCGCCGGAGACGACCGCCGTGTCCCGCGTCGCGAAGGCCAGGATGTCGGCGCAGGAGACCACGCCGGGGCACACCGCCTCCACGGCCGCCTTGATCGTGTTCACGGCGGCGTACCCGCGCAGCGCGATCGCCTTCTTCTCCACCTGCGTGTTGCTGCTCGTCGGGTCGAGCAGGATGGAGCCGTCGCAGCCCTGCGGTGCAAATTAAGCCGCCGGAGCCATGCATTAGTATACTACTATTACTACTCATACGTATAGTACATGTACTATACGAGTACTAAGAATGAATATGTTTGGCATCTTTTGAGAGAGTTGCCAACATGGCATTGGCATATCTACTTGTCATTTAATTTAGAATAACGAGGTGTTCTCGTTTGACGCAGTATATATAGTTTAGATTCATCCGATCCCTCCGGCGGTATATATGTGAAATTTATAAGCAAGTATCAAATAGACAAATGAAGAAGATTGGATGTCCTATCTAGTAACAATGCAAGATGACTCCAGTTCCCTAAAAAAAACAATGCAAGATGACGATGATCAGTAGTATGTAGTTATACCCTGACGAAGCAGTCGTGGAAGAAGAGGCGCATCAAGGCGGGGCCCATGGTGGGGTCGTTGGCAATGATCCCCGCGGTGACGTTGCGCACCGTCGCCTCCACCTGCGGGCACGACGTACCGTAGAAGTTGATCTGCAGCGGCGACTGTGCCCACGACGTCGTCGTGCTCAGGGCAGCAGCCACGACGAACGCCATGAGTAGCGTGGCCTTGCATGTTGACGTCGGCATCGCCATGATATATATGCTGCTACTTAAATCTTCAGCTTATATTATATGTATGATCTCACCTAGCTAGCTCTCCTTAATCCTTGTAAATTAACGTACCCAAGATCGATCTTAGAAAGCTAGCTAGGATATTACAAGCAAGCTACTATTGGAGGATGTGATGTCTACGACTTCTGAAAGAGACGCGAATGCTTGTGGTGGCAATGTGAGGCACCTAGTTAGGGTATTTATAGAGACGAATGCATGCCTCTATTTTGTTTCTGGTTAACGTGTTGTTCTTAACTGCAACAATTATGTTCTTGGGAGGTCGTTACTAGCACACAGTCGTTAGCTGGTACAACATACGCCGAAAAGGTAGCTGGCGATCCAATTGCAAGGAGTGTTGACATTGCCAGTTTTTCCACCTGGCAACAAGAAAATACGTGCTAATTTCGTCGGCAAATAATAAAATAGGTGATATGGAGATTTGTTAGGACATGATTCATTCCATCAGCTAACAACTATATATTTAAGCCGAAGCCGTGTGGTCGACTCAACTGCTAGCGTAGTACGTCAACGCACTCTACGTCAACTGCTAGCATAAGTTTCTGATGATGAAGGTCAATGAAATCTCTAGATAATTACATCATGGTTACTTCTGGGTATATATGGTACGTCTTCACGATATATATAGTGGTTGGATTGTTTATCTACTACTCCTATCTGGAAGAAATATTATATATATATATATAGAGAGAGAGAGAGATTATGTGGATTGGAATGCCTTGATGTTACCCATCGCCATGGACCAGGCCGGAACAGTTGCACATGAACAAGAAACCAAGCAACCGAATGGATAGCCGAGCTTTTATTTGCTGACACGTTAATAAGGTCACAATATGATTGTGTAGTATTAAAATGTTTTATATGTAGTTTGGACAGAAGATGTGTATAATATTGTTTATTGGTGGTTGATATTATTGCATGCCTCCACTAATTATTATGTCTGATTATTGTCGGCAAGATTATTCAATATGTAAACTCAGCTTAAGGGTCGTTAATAATCCACGTCATCAGTGAACAAATGAATATAACTTTAGTGGTGTCGGCTCTCGTGTGTGTCTCTCTCTATGTTCCTATTCCTATACACATCGTAATAAGAGAATTAACACAGGGGATGTAATTAAGTTTATTTTTGGGCGGAACCCATAATATAATAAAAATGCACCTCCAACTAATCTATGGTTTTCTCATTATTTTTTATCACATTAAGCGCGCAAACGCTTATACAAACACGTAGACACACTTACCTCTATGAACGTATACACATGCATGTACACCTACACATAGGAGCACATCTGAAAGATTAAGCCAGCAGTGGCTCATTGTCAATACGCACGTTGCAGTATGAAATAGGAAATATAGAAAAATATAAGCACCATGTAATATTGATGACTTGGACTTGGGCAATAAGTAAGTCCCACCACAATGAAGCTAACTACCTGTGTTATGCCCAGTTCATAGCCTATGGTTCATTTCCTAGCTTAGATTTGTAAACCGAATGAATTGCTTGCTTAGAATTGTAAAATGAATGAACTCAAGTACATTAGCGGGTACCAATGGATATCATAACTTTTAACACTAGGTGGCACTCCCATCCTTTTATTGGGCCATTGTGGGTGTGTATTATATAACTTTAAAAGGTCAAACTCCTATTTTCCGTTGACTTGACTTAGGAAATAAGCATTACATTCACACACACATATGCATACCCAACTGAAATATACAGTAGTTTATCCACCGTACTTCTGGCCAAGTTCATAAACTACTGGCCAAGTGCACTCGATCAGAAGACGTTGAGCATGCATTGTCCGAAAGCTGTTAATCTAGTATATATAGATATACAGGTGTAGTACTACTATATTATATCTAACAGCTTAGCCTGGTAAACTCATGCAATTAAATATTAACTAACAATAATTATATATGCACATACGTTCCCACTGGCTAATCATCCTTCAGCGTCAGCGTTTGTTTGATGTGGCAATAAATTAATGAAGAGAGACGAAATGATTTCTGACACAGCGGCTTTTGTAGTGGGTTAGCCAATTTGGTGCCCTTTGGTGTGGAGCAAGAAGTGTCTTGTCGGCCAGGGTAGAGCCAAGAGAAGCCCTTTGGTGTGGAGCAAGAACTTTAAAGTCGCATGATGAGATGTGGTGAAAGGTAGATGGACGGGACTCCTTGTAGAAGAGGAGTGCTCTCGGTTGAAACAAGTGACCCCATGGATCACTGTACTTCTCACAAAACAACTCAAGGGGGATAGGGGAGAGTTAGATATAGCAATGGGGACCCGAACCTCAATTCCTCATAAGGGGAATTCTCCTATATATTAGGGGGACTGAGATGGAGGCGATTTAATCATTATAGAGACTGAAACGGGGAAAATTTAGTACGCGTTAGGTTCACGGGGACCGAGTCATACGTGTCAGGTTCACAGGACGGAGATGGGGAACCATCCCCCGCCCCTGTTCCTGGTGTACCTGCCCCATGAACTCACTCTTACTCTAAATTATCCCCTTGGCATGTTAAAATTCTAGAAAAAACTCAACACATAGCCTAGTATATAAATAGCAAACTAAACCCAAGTAAATGTCTCTTGTAATATGAAATCTTGCTTGTTTAAATATATTGATTTGACATCATGAATTTGCTTTTGCTCTCTAAATGTTGCATTTATAACGGGGGCGACTTCCTTGCGGGAATAAATTTCCCACATTGGGACGGGGACGGGAGAAAAATCTCCCCTACGAGCGTTCATGAGGACGGGGATGAGGAATTTTTCTCCCCATGGGAATGCTGATGGGGAGCTATCCCTCGATAGTAAATTCCCCATTGACATCCAGGGAGAGTGTTCAAAGTTGGAAACTTTGAAAAAATTAGTTGTGGCAGACACTAGTATATAAATGATTTTGCAAGACAGGACCCAAATAATAATGGAGGTGGTCATCACAAACTTACGTGTCTCCAAATGAAATACCTGAGGATTTACGGAGACAGTTGTTTTATTTATAGAGGTGGCCAAAAATTGTCTGTCTCTCAAAATCTATTTATGAAGGCGAGCATAAAATGCACATCTATCAAAATAAATTAATAGAGGTGGGTCTCATAAAAGGTCTGCCTCTGAAAATAGGGGCCATTTTCATCAGAGACAGACCTCTTATGAGGACCGCCTTTCACGTATAAAAGCAACACATAGGGTTTCACCACTCTCTTAGGGTTTCTCACACCTCTCTCTCCTAGCATAGACCGATGATGACTTAGGGTTTCTCTCTTGCTCATTCTCTTACTTTGAGCATGGACCGCGCAGGAGCGGTGGCGCCGGTGGTGCCACGCCTCGGGGCCATGCAGGCACAGCAACATCGGTGCATCTAGGGCCCGCACAGGAGATCCAGCGGCATCGGCTGCGGCGTGCCCTGGCATCTACATAGGAGATCCAGCAACGGTGGCTATGACGCGATCGACGGGTCTCGGATCGATGGAGCGATGCCGAAATCGAGGTCCGGGTTCGGTTGGTGGGCTTTTTTAACACATTTCCAGAGGCTAGCATTTGACTCCCTTCGAAAATAGCAATTTACATAGATGAGAACACGAAGGTGGATAGTATGCCCGCCTCGGGAAATTTGTTTTGATCGTCTACGAATATCTTGTGTAACGACCCAAGTTCGTTACAATATAGGCAGTCATTTTTTACCCCCTGAAAGAAGCAATCACCCTGAACTTCTGTGGAGATCCCCGGTGCTCTAAACACGTAGGGTCATTGAAAACCTGCCAAAAATAACCCACAATCACCTTCAAAGAGCCATGGTCAGGCTCATACCCGGAGCAACAACGAAACCGGACCAAGACTAGAGGAGTCATCCTATTGACATCATCAACACTAACTCAACCTCAGCCAAGTACCCTAAGACATTATAACTTGACCCCAATGCCAAACCATTCTAGGATTGGATCAAATCAGACCATCCGTTGAAACACAGAATAGCAGCAGAAAATTTGAGATGAGTTGTTTGCCACTTATGGGAGGTGGACCCACATGTCAGCATGAAATGGGATAGATATCTCTCAGCGGAAGCCACACTCTCTCACTCATCCTTTCATTTGCAACACTCACTCTCTCTCTATCCACTCAAGAACAAGCAAGAACCCTAGAAACTAGAGAGGGGAGAGATTGGAGAAAATGTTGGAGAATGAAAGGGAGAGGAAGAAGGGGAAGATCCAGCAGCAGCCCATGGATACCATTCACCCCTCAACCCCTTCTTGGTGAGCTAAAAAAGAACCACCCCCATTTCTTGGATTTCCACCCAAAGTTCTAATCCAAAGTCTTTTGATACAAGGATTGAAAGTGTCTTGCTGGTGGTGATTCCATCGTATGTAAATAAGTTCAAGAAGTTCTTGCCTAGCTCAATCACCCAACACCCCCATGAATTATTCTTTGACTCATCTTTTTGGAAATGTTTGCAAGAGGAAGATCATATGAAGATAGGTCATATTTGGATGGAGAAGTAAGAGTGAAGAAGTTATAAATCTTCAAGTTTTTGGCTACGGAAGCTCTCAAATCTTAGAGCTAAGGATTTCATCTCAATATCATGGTTTTGTCTTCATATCCTCTTATCTCTAAGTTTGATCCAAAATCTATAGCCACACTTAGCAAAACAAGCTTCAAACCTAGCTATCTTAAGCCTAGTAAGCCACCTAAACTACCCCAGAGATATCTTGCACGTGCATGGATCACAGCTGAGCACATCTAAGCTTGAAACCCAAGATCACCCAAGAACATAGGTTCTGTCAACCGTTTGACAGAGTGTCCGTCAAAGTTGATGGAGTGTCCGTCAACTCCAGAAAACAACCCAACGGAGCCTAACCTTCTGTTAACCTGAGTCAGTGGAGAGTCCACGGTATCTCACGGAACATACGCCAATTTATATAGGTCAAAACCCCATAACCCAAGAGCACTCAGTCCTCAACGGAGCGTCCATGACCCCTCATGGAGTGTCCGATGATTTATAGACCCAGCAAAGTAGAGAAACCCGAAGACCTCCTAGTTCCTACCGGAGTGTTCGTCACCTTAGACGGAGTGTCTGCCGACCCAAACAGAGTCAAACCAAACCTCCGCCACCTATGTAGGAGTGTCCGTCAAGAAGACAGTAAGTGTTAGTTGTTGAGAGAGCTTACCCAAGAGGTCAAAAAGTGCCATAGTTAGATGTATCTTCCCAAGTTCCAAAGCAAGCCTCTATCCTCGAAAACCCGTCAGTTATCCTCAACCTTGATCGTCATCCTCTTTCAGGAGCCGAGTAGCATGAGGAACGTGTGTGAGTTGTTGTCTACAACTTTGAATTCCTTCGAGCAGCAAAACCAGACAGGCACCCCACTACTATGAGCTCTATTTTGGATACTTGTTATGTTACATTGAGAGTTATGCATTTAATGCAGATTGGTTAATCAACTTAATGATGTTTCACTATGTTAGAACTACTCACTAATCAATTAGAGCCTTCATTTAATCAATTGGTTTGGTAACGCTTAATTGTTTATTTTGCTTAGACAATGGTAAGTCGAGTATGAGAAGGGAACTCATACTTGCGCGTGTAGGATGCTACATGTAACACCCTAAAACTTGGCATGATTTAAAATAGGTGAATATGATTTATTATGCATTTTTGTGAGCTTACAAACTTAGAAAAATAATAATTTTATTAATTTAAATTCAAATATAAGGTTAGGAACATGATTGTGTACTCATGCTACTGCATTGGATTTTTGTATTGAGTGGTTTGATTCAAATACAGTAGAGAAATTCAAAATCCATTTGAAAATTTGCTTTGGAAATTTTGAAAAAAAAAAGAAAACTCTTCTCTTCCTTTGTATTCGGCCTGGCAGCCCAGTGTTCGGCCTGCTCTTGGCCAGGCCCGCTTTTCTCCTCCCCACCGAGCTAATGGCCTAGTCGTGCAAGAGCCCATCCTTCTTTTTCCGCAAGGCCTCCTCCGTCCTCGCCATGGGCCGAGCCCAGCCGTTGACCCATCGTCCTCATAAGCGAAAACTCCCGTAACTCTTGCCATTAGAAATAGAAACTCCTGTAACTCCCTTAATTAGGAATAGCCAGTACGAATAGAAACTCCTGTAACTCTCATTTAGGTATTGAAACTCTCGCCCATAATTGACTTGAGTTACAAAACCAATTCATGCACCATCAATTAAACATCCAATTAAAATCCCATATGAGCGCACAATATTTAACATGGGCCTTAGGATTATTTGATTTAATTAGAAATTATTTTCAAGGATTAAAGGATGGTTAACCAGATAGTGTTTATACCATGGGATGGGGAAGGAATGCTAGGAAACACCCAAGTGAAGAACCAAGGCTCGTACCTAGTTCGCCCTAAGTATTAGGCATGTTATGCTACGAGAGTCGAAGAGAGCGTTTTTTATTCTCTTATCTATATCTTTCCTAGTCCTTTTGAGCCCCTTATCTTTTCTAACCTTAGGAGTGTCCCTAAGCTTGAACCCCCAATCTCCTTAGAATCCTAAAGCAACCCCTTTATCCCTTATCTTGCTTTGGAAAGCTTCCAGCAGAGTCTCCTTTGTATCTTGGCCTTATATCCTTCGAGTCACAATAAGCATAGAGACAAATTGCAAGCAAAGACAACACCAACGTCATATCATGGACAAGTCAGTAATGACCGTCACCTCAAATACATCAAGCAAGTTTAGACACCACCCAAGTGCAACATATGACCAACCGTCATGAGTACGTCAGATAGAGAATTCACACACAAGACCGAGATTGCAAGTTTAAAGTCTGGTCCCTGTTGGAAGAAACCCTATGCTAAAGATCAATACTAAATGTGAAGGGTGAAACTGCGAAGCCATCAATGCTTGCAAGACTTGGAGTCGCAAAGGAATAGAAGCCTTGATGACCAATGTGGGCCACACACTCCGAGCGAAGAAGGTCCTGCAAAAAGGAAAAATAGACGATGAGTGCAGGAGAAGGAAATAGTAAACTAGAAACTCAAAGTTTGGGGGAAACTAAAGGCAAAAGTGTGCAATATATGGCATGAAGGCCCGAAGTAGCAAGAGAACTTTGAACATACCTTGAGAGTTCGATTTTGACACTCTGTTAGTCTATGGCGAAGGCGGTCTCTCCATGTAAGCCCTGTCATGCCAGTATGGCTCGAAAGCCTGGTGCTGGACCTCACATACCCCGTAGAAGTCCTTGACCATGTGAAGCACTAAAGCCATGATGTACGGCTGTAGCGCCAATGCTGCGTGCATGTCCCGCTTGCATTCTAGCATATGATTCACCATCAAATCCAACAAGTTCAGCTTGTCACCAGACATCACAACATAGATGATTTCGAGAAAAGGCCAACCAATGGCACTTTCCTCAACCACGGTGGAAGGCATAATGGTATGCCTCAAGATCTCATAAATCACCCTAGGAATCCTCCTCATACCACCCCTTGGACCATACATGGAGGTCTCCTGATAATGAAGCTCGAGTATTTCATCG
This sequence comes from Saccharum hybrid cultivar R570, assembly GCA_038087645.1. Lineage (NCBI taxonomy): Eukaryota > Viridiplantae > Streptophyta > Magnoliopsida > Poales > Poaceae > Saccharum > Saccharum hybrid cultivar. The sequence continues at coordinate 1,394,251 of JAQSUU010000425.1, forward strand.
GCCAACAACATAGGGAGATCAGCAACCAACCTGCCCTTCTTTGTCTTGCGGTAGTTCAGCCCCACCGCAACAGCAAGATCCTGAAAAGTGGGCTCGAATCTGCGAGTACCAGTCATCCAAATTAGCTTCTCATTTTTAGCCTAAACCTTCAGAGTGGCATAAAACTAACGGATCACTGTCTCATTCTAGTCATGATGAAACTCAAGCACTTTCTTCCGGCCCATAACCTTGAGTTTCTCCACTATGTCAGCTAGCTGTGCACGAGTCCTCAGGTATGCCCAGCATAGCCATCATTGATCCGGGTGCATCAGTCTAATGTCAATACCCCCCTCGATACATATGGTATTGGATGCGAGTGTGAAAGAAAGGACATGGCGAGTCCCTGGCCTACCCAAACTGCCTCGATAGCATAGCCCTGCTAAAGCCAACAGTCGTCCACGCGAAGCGTTCCTCTGAAATTACTGTTGTGTCCATCAAAAAGGTCCCCTCAAATTTGTCAGTAGGCGCATCGCAAGACATCACCTCTAACAGTTTGTCCTCCCAATGGTTGGAGCCTATAGCGGATCTATGACATGAGGAGAAGAATTCAAAGATTAGTGAGAATTGGAATAGTACGAAACAGAATAAGCACCTTGGAACAATAGTGAGAGGTGGACCACAAGTGAAGTGACCACGCGCCTTATAGTAAGCAAGCATAATGGGAAGAGCACTTTAACAAGTAATCATGAGTCAGCACACCCTTGGGATCGAGTTGAAATAGAAACAACAAGCATAGACACTAACGGGCCATCCACCAAGACTTGCGGACCATCCATCAAACTATAGACCCGCAGCAATAAAGCAGACAGAGAGCAGCGGAGGACATTGGAACATTCTGATGCTTTGCCAAAACATTCCGCTAATCAACAGGCGTACACAGAGAGACAAGCAAAGGAAATAGACCCAATACTGGAGCATCCGTGACATCCACGGACTATCCGCCACCATCGCAGACAGCACAATCTCAACCGTGACTACAAGAACCCCAATCCTAAATGTTCCAACATTCAAGCAGCACAACTATGTTCAAATCCATACAAATGTACCTCTGAGCATTCCCTAGCAAGTCCCTGAGATGGTTTAATACTAACCCTAACCGAATGAGAAAATGAGGAAACCCTAAACTAAAATGGATTAAGGAGTAAAGCAAGGAGGAGATAAGATCAAGAAGATTACCTGTCACTCATAATGGAAGCGCACGTGGAAGCTCCTAGACACTTCTTCCCAAGCGCGTGCACAGCGGCCATAACAGCTTAGGCGGCGATAGTGATAGTTTGAGAAAGAAAAGGAAAGGAATGAACCCCATCAGTCACTGCCAGCCTATTTATAGGTCGTGACTCACTGGAGAGTCCGATAGACGTGGTGGATCATCCACCAACTTGGATATATGAAAAACCCTAAGTCAACTGTCAATCCTCCGAAGCTACCGGACCGTCTGACAAATGAATCGGACTGTCCACCAACATGCAAGAAACACCCAAGAACTTCATCCACCTGGACCCAAAATGCCAGCCCCGGAAACCATGGGAGTCATAATAGGACATCAGAAAGTAGAGCCCAAGATGCAACAATCGAGATACTCAAATCAAGTAAGAGATGATATGATGCTTGGAATCCTAGAGAGGAAAAAGTCACAGAGTTCCAAGGATACTAGAAAAGTTATCATGAGATGACCAATCATTGCAACTCTTCCCAAGTACCCTCGAGTGAGCTCAAGGATGAGCTATGTTTTAAGGAGGGGAAGTTTTGTAACGACCCAAGTTCATTACAATATAGGTAGTCATTTTTGACCCCTGAAAGAAGCAATCACCCTGAACTTCTGTGGAGATCCTCGGAGCTCTAAACATGTATGGTCATTGAAACCCGCCAAAAATAACCTGCAATCACCTTTAGAGAGCCATGGTCAGGCTCATACCCGGAGCAACAACGTAACCGGACCAAGACTAGAAGAGTCATCCTATTGACATCATCAACACTAATTCAACCTGAGCCAAGTACCCTAGGACATGATAACTTGACCCCAATGCCAAACCATTCTAGGATTGGATCAAATCAGCATCAGCAGCAGGTTATCGGATAGTCCGCTGATTCCACCAGACCTTCTGGTGAAACACATAACAACAACAAAAAATTTGAGATGAGTTGTTTGCCACTTATGGGAGTGGGACCCACATGTCAGCATGATATGGGATAGATATCTCTCAGTTGAAGCCACACTCTCTCACTCATCCTTTCATTTGCAACACTCACTCTCTCTCTCTATCCACTCAAGAACAAGCAAGAACCCTAGAAACTAGAGAGGGGAGAGATTGGAGAAAAGGTTGGAGATGGAAAGGGAGAGGAAGAAGGGGAAGCTCCAGCAGCAGCCCATGGACACCATTCACCCCTCAACCCCTTCTTGGGAGCTCAAAAAGAACCACCCCCATTTCTTGAATTTTCCACCCAAAGATCTAATCCAAAGTCTTTTGATGCAAGGATTGAAAGTGTCTTGCTAATGGTGGTTCCATCGTATGTACGTAAATTCAAGAAGTTCTTGTCTAGCTCAATCATCCAACACCCCCATGAATTGTTCTTTGATTCATCTTTTTGGAAATGTTTGCAAGAGGAAGATCATATGAAGATAGGTCATATTTGGATGGAGAAGTAAGAGTGAAGAAGGTTTGGATCTTCAAGTTTTTGGCTATGGAAGCTCTCAAATCTCAGAGCTAAGGATTTCATCTCAATATCATGGTTTTTTTCTTCATATCCTCTTATCTCTAAGTTTGATACAAAACCTATAGCCACACTTAGCAAAACAAGCTTCAAACCTAGCTATCTTAAGCCTAGTAAGCCACCTAAACTACCCCAGAGATATCTTGCACCTGCATGGATCACAGCTGAGCACATCTAAGCTTGAAACCCAAGATCACCCAAGAACATAGATTCTATCGACCGTTTGACGGAGTGTCCATCAAAGTTGATGAAGTGTCCATCAACTCCAAAAAACCACCCAACTGAGCCTTACCTTCTGTCAACCTGAGTCAATGAAGAGTCTGCGGTATCTCATGGAGCATTCGCCTATTTACATAGGTCAAAACCCCACAACCCAAGAGCAATCAATCCGTAGCGGAGCGTCCGTGACCCCTCACAGAGTGTACGATGATTTATAGACCAGCAATCCAGAAGAACTCGAAGACCTCCTAGTTCCTACTGGATTGTCCATCACCTTAGATGGAGTGTCTGCCAACCCAAATAAACTCAAACCAAACCTAAGTACCCCAAAGCCCAACCTGACAGAGTGTCCGTCACCTATGTCGGAGTGTCCATCAAGAAGATAGTAAGTGTTAGTTATTTAGAGAGCTTACCCAAGAGGTCAACAAAACTAGGTAAACCTTAGTTGCAAAAAGTGCCATACTAGAGCCATAGTTAGATGTCTCTTCCCATGTTCTAAAGCAAGCCTTTATCCTCGAATCCCTGTCGGTTATCCTCAACTTTGAACTTTGTCCTCTTTCAGGAGCCGAGTAGCATGAGGAACGTCTATGAGTTGTCATCTACAACTTCAAATTTGTTTGAGCAGCAAAATCAGGTAGAGGCACCCTGTTGGCGTTTATTAGCGCAATCACTAGGAATGGTGCTTCCTAGCAATGGAACCAAAAATGCCGTGATGATATTTCTGAACACATGTAGAAAAATTCCACAAGCGCATATATATATCATTATAGCATTTCACCCGAAAGTATTGGGTATCGTTCATTTATATTTTTCCAAAGGAAGACATGGTGTAAAAGCCTCTATTAGGGACAAGGTCAAGTTAACATGACTGTATAATAAACCAAAGTTCATAATAGGGGTAAGATAGGATAAATATTGGATAGCATGACACACACACTTAAGCCAATCTCAAGGATAAAGATAAAAGAAAGAATAAAGAATAAAAGAATAAACCTAAACTAGAGTAGGCTTATCTAGCATAGCTACGCTTAAATTAGCAGATCATAAAAATACATGAATTTCTAATGGTAGATATCCTTAGTTAAGATAGCTTTAGTCACTATAAACTCACTTCGGGCACCAGATTGCAACTGGTCTGCCAGTCGATGCGGTCTACGGCTCTACGCTGTATCCGAACGTGGAGGATTACAAAGGATGGACAGGGCTATCACCACCTACCGCCTCCCTCAACCGTGGGATACGAGGCAAACGAAGGTAACTTCTAGCATAAACACCACGTCTATGCTATTGGTTACTACTCTAGCGGTGGCCAGAAACTTTTGTCTTTATCAGGAATCCTCTTATTAGAGCATCCACCATGGGGATGAACGACGAACTCGCAAGAATATAATGACCAAAACAATCTTAATGTAGAACCTACTACCTCAATTTAGGTCTTGGTCTAAACATGTATATATGAAAGATTAAGCATAAAGTTCTATATTCTAAATGAATAACATAAGAACTTTGCTCTAATTTCTTATCATAGCTATAATGATAGGATAAGAACAAGAACAAGATGAAGAACATGACATGAATCACAATGAAGAACATTATATTGATCATACCAAATATCTTCAAGATGTTCTTGATCTCCAATTACAAGCTTTGCCAAGCTCCTAATACTAAAAATAGTAAAAAGAATACAAGTGTGGAGGGAGAGAGGCTATTTTGTGGTGTGTGTTTCTTGGAGAGCACCACCCATCTATTTATAGCTAAGTGAGGTTGGTTTCGAGGATGGAAAAATAGGAAACCACCGTGCACCATCATTGCATGCCCCCACGCAACCGCCAGAGCAATGGTGGGCCGAGACACGCCAGTGGCGGTGCGGCCGCACCCAGGGTGTGGCCACACCGTGCCTAGCTCCGCTGGCCACCGCCTTTGCCAGGTGGGTTGTTGGCTGGGCCTGGGTCGCGTCCTTGGTGGTATTCTGCCCAAGTAAAATGTGTAGGTGGGCTTTCTCCATTTCTTCATTCGTGCATTTCTGAATTGCACCTTCTGCTTTGTGCCTTCTTCTTTGTTTTGTTTGTTTTCCACTTGAATTCGAATGTATGTCCTGCAAAATACGTTTTCTCAAATACAAGTGGAACTAGGTCAATAGTAAAGGCATATATGTTAAAAGTATGCTTATTTATCCTATTTTGGATTATAATTGGCGGTTGGAATTGGTCATTAGTGACCGCCAACACAGCCCACTATTATAAGCTCTTTTTGGATACTTATATGTCACATTATGAGTTATGCATTTCATGTTGATTGGTAAATTAACTTAATGATGTTTCACTAAGTTAGAACTACTCACTAATTGTAACACCCGGTTTTAAGAACAAAACCAGATACACACCATATGTGAGCCCAGGAAGTCAAATCTCACATATAGCTACAAATAAGGGTAATATCAAAAGACAATGCTCAATATATAACGTACTTATTATAAAAGATATAACCTTATAAAGCAAACAACAGAAAGACAACTCTGGTCTTCAGGTGAAGACTCCACTCCACAGGGACAACTGACTGGTTGATCACAAGTCTATCTACTCCAATCTCTGGCAATCCGGTACCCATCCAGGATTTTTCCAAAGTATTGAAAATAAACAAGTGTGAGTACATTTCGTAATCCACAAGCATAACATAGGGACTCATGAGGCTCAAAAGGCAGACACGGTTTACTGCATTTAGCATTTTAGTAAGTCAACATTTTGTTATTGATCAACATTAAATTATGCTTAAGCTCCCAAATTAACCCACATGATCATATACTATAATTAAATAGAGTCATTGATCAACATTATATCATCATAATCGTCATCATCATCATAATACCATCATAGTTCACCATGAACAACATCATCATAAGTAACCATTTATTATGTGACTTTTCCGGGCTACTCGTGACCGTTAGCACGGCTGTTATAACAGTTTTAACACTTTGTAGAGGTTGTGCATCTTTACCCGTGAGTTGTGTTGCCCATATGCCCGGGTTAATTACTCCCATAACACTTTCAAGGTGAGCGGGCAGAGTACACTATGAAGCCTTCCATAGGTCTCGTCTAACAAGTTAGGGCCGCAAGGTTTCCTCGGCAGGCAGATATAGAGAACCCCCCCTTTCTGTGGCACAATTCTCGCAGGCTATACACACTAGAACAGAGGCAGTTCTATACCCAAAGTGGCAAGCCCTTCTTGCGTCCTTTCGGGTAACCACTAACAAGCTAGAAAAGATCCTATTACTGAGCTAAAGTCAGAGCCATGTAACTCTCACGGTTGCACTGTATGTCCCAACTTTTGCCCTACAGATAAGTCCTTACGGAGGGTTTAGGGCAACATGATCGACATCATTTGCACCATCACCCTATAGATCAATTATTACCATCATGTTTATCCGTTTGTTCCATTAATCATAGTATTGATCATATTTGAATAGAGCACTAGCATTCTACCCATATGCAAATAACCCCATAGGAATCAAGGTACATATCATCATTGGCTAGGATGTCCTTATAGTCGAGCAATATTAGACACATGCAAAATGAGTAGGATATATAATGAATAGGACATCAAGGTAGGCCCATGCTATACTTGCCTTGGTTCACAAACTCCTGTCAGTCCTGCTGGTCTTCGAAGTACTCCTGATTACCAACGTACTCCTCACCGTCTAAACTCGACCAACACGGCAACATACACATTTTAGGAGCATTCATGCATAGCAAACAAACCTATAATTATAACAGTACACCAGTAGTATAAAAACAAGATAAAATGTTTACAAAAATATTCTATGTCTCGCTACAATCACAACGATGCGAAGTGCACGAAAAATGGAGCTACAACGCAAAAGATACGAATTAAACAAGATTCCTATAGCAAGTTAATTAACTTAACCTAATCAAGAATTTTAAATGTTGCAAACCTAACTAATAGTGGCATTAACGCGTAGGTTATGAAATTACGAACCTAACGCAAGTTGAACGGGTCGAATCATAGCTAAAACGATGATTTTATAAGCAATTTAATGCAATGGCAAATCTGTAAATAAGTTAAACTATTTTTAGATTTAAATAAATCAATGAAAATCGTATTTTGAATTCTGGCCAGGGACTACGGGCACGAATAATAAAAAGGACAGGGTCTCTTAAGCAAAAGAACCCGCGAAGGGGTATGTTCTAATCCTAGCCGTAGATCTCAAGATCGACGACTGGGAAAGGATGGGAGAGTGAGAGAAGGAGCTGTTGGCCGAGAACAGTAGCAACTGCGGCGGCGCCGCCATGTCCGACGGCGAGAAGCTCGCTGGAGCATAGGAAACAGGGCCTACGGGCGACGGTTCAATGAACCGAGAGCACTGGGGTGACGCGGAGATGATGGCGACCTCGACCGTGCCATTTTCGCGGCCGAGGAAAGTCCCGCACGACGCTCGCCATGGCCGGCCATGGGGAGAGCTCGCCGGAGCTCACGAAACTGGCCCTAGAGACCATGACTCACCAAATTGAAGGCACCGAGAGAGAGAGAGGGGAACAAGGCGACCTTGCCTAGGCCCTTAGTGCGGCCGGGGAAGAACCCGAGTGGCACCCGCCGTGGCCGGCGGCAGGTGTACTCATCGGTGCACACAGAAGATGGCCCTAGTGGCCATGAAATGTGAAATCGAAGACACTAGAAGGGAGAGGAGATGAAGACGGAGCTCACCGTGGCTTCAAATGAGGCGAAGGCGAACCAGAGACGACGGACGGCGAGCAATGGCGCTCGCGAGGTCGTGGTCTGCTCTGCTACTACGGTAGGGATGCTATGGCTTCAAGGGAAGGAGAAAACTACAGCGGGGAGTGGTGGCTGGAGTCTGGGCTCCCTTTTGAGGAGGCAGGGAATGCGGAGGACGCCCCCATGACGCGAGACGTGGGCACGGGGCGGCAGTTGCTGCCTTGACCGAGAGAGAGGTGCGGGAGGTTGGGGAAGGGGAGGAACTGACGGGCGGGCCCCGGCTGCTAGTGACTACGAGAGGGAGGAGGCGCGGCAGCGACTGCTTGGTTGAGCTGGGCTGGCCCAGGAGGGAGGCGGAAGGAAGGGCGCGTGCGTGGGCCGGCTCAACGGGAAAAGCAGCAGGCCGAACGGGCCGCTCAGGCCGGAAGGAGGGAGAGGAAAGGAAAAGCAAATTTTATTTTTCTAATTTGATTTTTCAAATCCAATTTTCAAATGTTTTTGAATATCTTTTGAACTTTGACTCAAACCAATAATCACAAAAATATTTGTGCAACAGCATGCATGCATGAACATTTTCTAACCTTATGATTGATTTTATTTTCACAAAAATTTATTATCTCCTACATTTGAATGCACACTTAAATAAATAATTAAATCAATTTCCACTATTTTGAAACAAAGCAAAATTTAGGATGTTACAATTCTACCCCCTTAAGATGAATCTCATCCTCGAGATTCGGAAGCCGGTGATCAAAGAGATATAGATGCTTTGCCTTTGGATCTTATTCATTTTCTCACAACGGTCACACTGTAGCTTGCACGTTTGTTACAACCTTGCTCCTAATAGCTTAATCCACTCTTGAGCATAATTCCTTAGCCTTTATGTCATTCCTCCAATTGACCTTTGCAATTCCTTTTGTTCCAAGGTGATACACTTTGTAGTATAGGTGACATCACTCAAGTTTCTCACAAAACTCAACCTTGGTGTCGACCGAACCTCCCTAGCACACTCTTTATGCTAGGAGCATCGGCAACAACTTTTGCTTATCCGGGTATTAACACACTTCCATGCCATAATCATTGATCGCTCTAATTCATCGATGATATCATAAGATCAAAACTAACTTAGTGAAGATATCCTTTAGATTCCTAAGATCTTTGTAGATGTCACCCTTATATCCAAGATTATAATGCCTTCAATGAACCTCTGACGATATCTTCTATTCCTAGGAAAACTTTGAATCTCACTCACATCCTTTGGTGGGTTCCAACTCAACACATCATTAGCTTTCTTAAGTTCCCCATAATTCCACCATTTGAGATAACTTATCCAAGGAGAGATCTTCCTTGAATCAAAAATTTCTTGCCATATTTGATGTCGCAACAAGTTTTCCGAGTCTCCATAGAACCAACTGTAGATGAACCATATCTCATTGCCTTGTCATTGTTGCTGACTTGTCTTGGGTATGTTGAAGTTCAAACACCCAACTGTGCTTTGTTGGTGACTTCTCAACCAAAGGGATAACTAATTCTTCCAGGTGGAGTACTTGAATGTAAGAAACCTTCATCTTGTTACTTCTTCACTCGGCTAACCCCCTTAAAAGAGATCAACCAGGGGAACAACAAAGGGTAGCTTGCATCTTCTTTCAAGTGAGTTAACCATCATAATGACCTTCTGATATCCCACGGAAACTCATGTGCATAAGTAAGAACCAGAAGTCTGAAATTCCTCATGAGTAGAAAAATAGAAGCGCAGGAAAACCGCTGTAACTCCTATTCTGTTAATCCAATGAAGTTGTAGTTTATATTATTGGAAAGCTGTTGAAATCCTCTACAACTTTTGTATAGAACACTTTTCCTGATTCCAAACATAATTTGGTCGAAAACTGTGCACCACAAAAACTACTCCAGGTTTCAAACAGCACAGCTATATCGTCTTGTGATTTTCTTAAATCCCAAACCAAAACAGCTATGGAATTGATTCCAGCGGCAGATGAAACATAGAAGAGTCTTCTTTTATCTATAAAAGTTTCATAACTTTTGGATGTCCAGATTTGGAGATATATCATGATGAACACAGACTGCTCTGGAAAACAGGATTGATAAAATAGGAGAAAATCAAAACCCGCAAATTTTCTTTATTAATCCTTATGCCTTAGGCCTATAGACTAAATGAAATTGTGGACAATCCCCACAAGATCATTACAATCATTACAAAAGATCCAAAACAAGCACATGCATAATGACAATTCAATAAGCAATTAATATGCATACTTCAATCATTGACTCAGCTTGCGATACTATCGTTCTATTCATATTAAGGGCAAATATCCTAAAGCTCCGCTTCCGATGTCATAGGAAGATGGCAAAGGAGAAGATTCTAAGAGAATATCAAAGCAAGGAGTGAAGATGAGAACAAAGGCTTAAACAAGTATCAAGGAGGAGATGAATATCAAGAGTAGAGAAATAATAGAGGAGGAATATCAAGGTTTATAGAACAAGGGTGTTATAGCAATTCCTAAACCTTAAGACGGTCAATTCCTAACTAGGCTTGTATCCTACAGTCAGCATTGCTCTGATACCACTTTGTAACACCCAGTATTAAGAACAAAACCAGATACACACCATATGTGAGCCCAGGAAGTCAAATCTCACAGATAGCTACAAATAAGGGTAATATCAAAAGACAATGCTCAATATATAACGTACTTATTATAAAAGATATAACCTTATAAAGCAAACAACGGAAAGACAACTCTGGTCTTCAGGTGAAGACTCCACTCCACAGGGACAACTGACTGGTTGATCACAAGCCTATCTGCTCCAATCTCTGGCAATCTGGTACCCATTCGGGATTTTTCTAAAGTATTGAAAATAAAAAAGCATGAGTACATTTCGTACTCCACAAGCATAACATGGGCGGCAGTTGCTGCCTTGACTGAGAGAGAGGCGCGGGCCCTGGCTGCCCGTGACTGCGAGAGGGAGGAGGCGCGGCAGCGACTGCCTGGCCGAGCTAGACCGGCCCAGGAGGGAGGCGGAAGGAAGGGCGCGTGCGTGGGCCGACTCAGCGGGAAAAGCAGCAGGCCGAATGGGCCGCTCGGGCCGGAAGGAGGGAGGGGAAAGGAAAAGAAAATTTTATTTTTATAATTTGATTTTTCAAATCCAATTTTCAAATGTTTTTTAATATCTTTTGAACTTTGACTCAAACCAATCATCACAAAAATATTTGTGCAACAGCATGCATGAACGAACATTTTCTAACCTTATGATTGATTTTATATTCACAAAAATTTATTATCTCCTACATTTGAATGCAAACTTAAATAAATAATTAAATCAATTTTCACTATTTTGAAACAAAGCAAAATTTAGGATGTTACACTAATCAATTGAAGCCTTCATTTAATCAATTGGTTTGGTAATGCTTAATTGCTTATTTTGCTTAGACAATGGTAGAAGGCGAGTATGAGAAGGGAACTCATTCTTGTACGTGTAGGATGCTACACCGGGATATTCAAATATTAAAATGAACAAGGGTTACAACTTGTCTAGTTCCCTAAACTTGATTAAGGACTCAACCTAATCTTGATTTATGAACACAATGATCAATTTGGTAATTCTTGCTCAAGTGAGGGGTAGGTCACTGTAAGTGTGGGATCTCAAGTGGCATAGCTCATGGGGCAGTTAAGGACCGTGCATTGGGGTACATGAGTTCGAGTAACCACCCGTATAGCCCACATGTCACATATAAGGGCGGCAAGCCTAGTAACTAATTGTGATCGGTCTATCCATGAGACTGGCAAGAAGGTGGCGCTGGTTAGATGGTGGTAGCATTAACTGGGCACTAGTCGAACCTTTCATGGGATATTCGGGCCAATTTAGGGAAAGGTTGGAAGACGTGAGGCAACCTCTATCTTATGCATAAGGTATGGTGGTTAGTCTCGTTCTTTCGTGTGGATACAAGTTGTACACCTCTATAGAGTTTTGAAAGCCTGAAGTCCCTCGGGACGGACCCTTCATGGTTGTTCCTACTTTCTATACCCATTTTAGTGTAGTGATGAAACTTGATGATGATGTGAATTACATTTGTTGATCACCCTTTTGGTTGCAACAAACATAACTATGCTAATATCTTAATAATGGATCATGAGCATGTCATTATAAGAAACGCCATTGCTTTTCTGCAAATGTACAAATGCCTGATAATACCCTTGCATCCACCAAACATTTATATGCTAGAATTAAGTCATGCGAGTATGCAATGTACTCGCGGTACTGCCGTTAAGTTGTTTTGCAGGTGTTGTTGCCTTGGTGGATGTGAGGTAATGCTCTACTCACTGCTACATAATAGACCTTGGATTGGGTGAATCCAAGATGATGTGGCAGAACCACCTGAATTATATGGCCCACATGTGCCTACCATTGTCTTTCAGACTTTCGATAACTACACATGCAAGCCAGACAACTCCGGTAGTTTATCGGGTGTCCTCGGGAAAAACCCAAATCATCCATGTTTTACAACTCATGCAGGATCAACAAAGGAGTTGTTACAACATTATAACATTTGATATAAGATATCTTACATCGGAGTGCAGAATAATATAACATTAGTTTACAAAACTTGTAGAAGTTAAACTTTAACCTAAGCTCCAAAAGATGAGTAGACTGCAGAAGCATTCGAGATGAAACATCTAAGGTAGAAGAGGTAGACAGACCATGTCGAGCCCACCGACATGACCCTGCCTAGCTGCTCAAGTTAGAACCTGTAATGGGGTTTAACAAACCCTGAGTACTTGAGGGTACTCAACAAGTCTTACCCAAATAAAAGAAAAGACTCCAAGAATATGCAGACTTAAAGGTAAGGTAGAAACAAGAAGTAACTTTTGCAGAAAAGGTTATTATAAATGAATCCTTACTTTCAATCTTTTAGCTCTGTGTTAAGTCATTATCAGTATCCAATTAGCACTTGGTCTAAATCAATCACTTCTTTAAGCATCTCATCTCATCTCTGATTATACCATCTCATGTCCATCAGTATCCAATTTACATAGATTAAACTACGATACAGTTCAGTTGATCGAGTCTTCTTCACCGAGACGCTATGGCGATTTGAATCGGTTTGACCCAGCTAGGGTTTCCTTACCACATGATATATGCAGGTCTAGGTCTATAGACCCGAACCTTCATATATCAACCCTCACTTGGATCCTCCAAAATAGGAATCGGTCTAGTGCTACCTAGGAGCACAGTACCCACTTCACTGCGTCGTTCATCCCTGACAGATTCACAGGAGTGTGTTACACGGTACTCCCGCCATCTCTCCACTCCCAGTGCGCGGTTATCGTTTCCCATAATGGAATAGCCTAGATGTTGGGCTTACCGGAGTATATGACAAACTGGCAAGTACTACAAGTCACGATCACATGCGGCCCTTACAACGAACGGTCCTTAATCGACACAGGTGGGGTCACTACATCAGGCCTCAAACCACAACGCAGGCCAGGATTCCGCCCGATCTCAATTTAACAATATTAACATCATGGTATTCACAACCCATAACAGAGTTGAGAAAAGCAAGGTGAAACTGTTTCCCTCAAACGATGAAACCATCGTTCGACTTTCATCGTAGACTAAGCATTACTAAGCATAAGAGGTAATGACCTTTTTATACTAACAGGGTATAACTGAGGATATCTGTATATCAAGGTAATCATGTAGTAACTGTATAAACAAACTCCTAATTACTTAATGCACATCTCATAAGACTTAAAGTGTAATCAAGATTTTATAAATACTATAGAAGGGTGTTATGCACAGGGGCTTGCCTGCGTTGCAGAGAAGGTTAGTTTCCCTCAGAGAGATCCAATAGACACCAACACCTCTGGTGGATGGATCTACTCCGAGACTTGATCAACACGAGCCTTCTCACTCTCGTACAAACTACATGTAGTAAATGATGTTGTGCTTAACATGATGGAATGCATGCCATGATGCATGAGGTATGATGAAAGACATGTAATTGCATGACAGAGCGCCAACAAAGTAAGGATGGGCTAGTAGGGATTGTCTGATGTGTAGTAGTGTCTCTCTCTCTAGAGTGCAGCTAAGTCATGGAAAAGGTGGTAGGACAAGAAAATAAGTTTGGGTTGGGGGACCTCATACTAACACCAGTTTCCACTGGGTGGGACAAATTGTACTCATCCAATTAGAGGAACAAACAAGCAAATTGGAGGCCCAAACAATGATCTCTGGTAAGTTGCTTATTTGGCCTTAGAACCGTCGGTGATGAACCTGCTATCACTAGTATAAAAATCTTTTTATATATGGCAGAGATCTTTTTTATAGATGGCTCTCATTTCTAACAGAAATGGATGACATAAGAAACCGCCAACAATTAGGGTCAGGAGCACCGTAGCTCATGAACCATCTCTAAAAATCTATTTTTTGGAGCGGTTTTGTTAAGCAAACTACCCCTAGAGACATTTCTATTTTTTGGGGCGGTTTCGGTAACAGAACCACCTCTGAAAATAGGATTTCCGTGGGCGGTTATCTTAACTAAACCGTCTATAAAAAAAATCAGACTATCAGGGGTGGTAATGTCAAGAGAACCGTGTCTAAACCATATCAATAGGGGTGGTTCGCGTAGTCAACCGGCCATATAAAGAACTCCTTGCAAATACCCTTCTTGCTCCTCACGATCGTAGCTGGTCATGCATGACTATAGCTTTCATGTTATTGTTGAGTTCACTTGGAGGCAAGAAATTGCAAAAATAGAGGTTTTGTCCTTTGAATCTTTGAAGGAGTTGGGTTTGAGAGGTAAGTTTATGCCATCCCTAAAGTCTTTTCAAAATTTACCTTTACATTTCTTTTACTAATTTTTGTTCTCAGCTAGAGAGGCATGGTTAAAAAAATTGTTAGCAATTTGGACTGATTTTTTTGCCCAACTTATTTGTCTCACATCAATCTCTAGTTACTAGGCCCTTCGCACTTTGACCTGCCCTTCTGTTCATTGTTAACATGAAACACAATGTTAATAGTTTGTAAATTAAAGTATCCCAAAAAATACTCTGTTGTACATTAAGCATGTGTTTGGTTCAGGAACTATGTGAGTTGGGTTGGATCGAACCTAGTTTTTTGGGTTGGGTTGAACCCATCTCATGTTTGGTTTGAGGGTCGGGGCCATTCCAATTTTTTGTTTGGTTTGAGACATTGAGTGGGTTGGGGTGGATGACATTTTAGACAACGTTAGCATGGGGCCCACAATGTCAGCTTCTTCTACCTCCCATGCCGTAGCGAGGGTGGGGGAAGCAGGCGCCCAGGTGTGAACGGGAGTGTCGCAGAAGCAAACCACCGTGATTCATAGTATCAAATTGGAGGTGGCCGGCACGCGTCGTCGATGGCCCTGTCCGTTCGTGGAAGCAAACTGCTGCGACTCGCTGCTTTTCCTTGTCGCACTCGCTGCATTGTCAGTGGAAATCTGGAGTACCAGCGTGGGTGTTAGGGACAGGGTGGGCCCAGCGCCGATGTCGGGGACAAGGATGAAGGGGGGGGCGCACATCGACGACACCGTTGATGAGGGTGGGGCCGATGCCGGGGCCGGGTTTGGTGTGGGCGCCGGGGATGGGGCCAGCACAAGCACGGGCGCCGGGAACAGGTCTAGCACGGGTGCGGGCGCCGGGGACAGGACCAACGCGGAGGTGGACGTGGACGGGAGCTTGACGCTGGAGGAGACGAAGTGGACATCGCGACTGCGGCCATAGCGCCTAGATAGAAGTCGGGTACCATGCCGTTCATCTGGGTCGGCTCGGTTCCTTCGTTTTGAGCGGATGAGTCCAACCCGCGTCTTCTGGGAATATACCCATGTGGGTTTGACCCAGATCTGCTGGACTCGGAACCAAATAGCAGGAAAACTAGGTCCAACATATTCCAACCCACACCAACCCTTTATCCAAACACACACTAAGCAAGTGTGTATTAATTAAATAGTGCCTTAAAGTGTGTATTAATTAACTAGTTCCTTAATAATGTATACATATAAGGAGTTATTTTGAATGAAATGAAATAGGGTTTTGAATTTGCTGGGAAACCAAGATTTCAAATCTGGTGCAAAATTTCAAAATTTTAAACACACGCTAAGCTCTGCATACCCTAACACAGGGGAGCCAAGGAACATTCTCTAGGACCTATCAACAAGTAGAGTTTAGGACAGGTAACCAAGAAGTTCGAAAGAACATTACAAAAGTTGCAAACACACGGCAACTCCTGAAGCCAAACACCCAGTGTCAAACAACCAGCAACTGCTAACTTGGAGAAGACTTCAACCGTTCTGTTGACTATCATCCGAGTCCTTCAGCAAGTGATGGTCACCCCTCCGTGGCTTCTTGTTCAGCAAGCTTGTTGCAATTCGTAGCATAGTGTTTATACCTTCCTCCAGAGCCTCTCTGTCCATCCCTGCATATAATCCTGCCCAGTAGCTCATAAGGGCGCAAGCATGACATACTATAGAGATTGGATTAAGTATTAATTTGCCTTCAAAGCACAGTCTATTCCTGGCTTTCCATATTGCCCAGCAAACGGCCGCAATTCCCAAACTATGAATTTTTTTCCCAACGGCAACCACCTTTCACACCATTCCCAGCATTGGTTCAGAGACCTGGGTACATTATTAGCCCCAAAGCAAACAGCCACAGTGGCCCAAACCACCTTGGCAGTACTACATTGAAATAACACATGGTCAACAGTCTCAGGTTGAGAACAGAAGTAACATGAAGGATCCCCAAGCCATTTCCTTTTGACCATATTATCTTTGGTTAGAATAGCATTATTCAAAGCCATCCATAAATTTTTTTAGTTTCTCAGGAATTTCCCCTTTCCAGATTTTTTTTATGATATCTACCGGTTTCATTAACAGTGAGAGCATTGTAAACAGGTTTAACTGAAAAGATACCTTTTAACCCAAATTTCCAAGATACCACATCATCATTCAACCCCAGGTTAATCAAAGAAGTATCAAACAGGATTCTTTCCCAATCATCTCTCCAGCTACCAACCAACCATCTAGTAAAGGTTACAGCAGTGAAGTCGTTTTTCACTTGCTCAACAGTTATGTTTTGCTTAAGACACATAGCAAACAAGTCAGGAAAGAGAACTTACAGGGATTTTTCGTATAACCATTTATCTCTCCAAAACAAAGTTTTTTGACCATTCTCAACAATAATTTTCCAGCCTTGAAGATAAACATCTCGAACTTTTAACAAATCAGACCAGATAGCAGAATCTGCCTGCCTGTGTTTCACAGTACACACAGAATCGTGCTTGAGGTATTTATATTTAATATTTTCTTGCCAAATCCTAGACTCAGTTCCAAGTCTCCACAACCATTTACAAAGCAGGCTAACATTCATTTTCCTGATATCTTTAATACCTAGTCCCCTTTTTCTTATTCTTACAAATTTTAGTCCACCTGACAAGATAATATTTTTTCTTTGTTCCACCCCTTTGCCAGAAAAAAGATCTTCTGATTTTATCCATTTTACTCACTATTGTTTTGGGAAGCAAATAGATAGACATCTAGTAAATAGGTACATTACTTAGACTAGAATCAATCAAAGTTTTCCTCCCAGCAATAAGAGGTAGCCAGTCAGCGACATGAAATCTACTGGGACTGACAGGGACCCCCAAGTATTTTATAGGAAAGGTGCCCATCTGACAATTAAAAATCTCAGCATAGACAGCTGCCCAGTTCTCCTCATCATTAATCGTCAGAATCTCACTTTTCATAAAATTGATTTTTAGAACTGCCATCAACTCATACATATACAAGAGTAGCTTCAAGTTTCTTGCACCTTGAATATCATGTTTTAGATAGATGATAGTATCATCAGCATATTGTAACACAACAACACTTTTGTCTATGATGTGATCAATTAATCCACAAAAAAGATTGTTTGAATGAGCTTTCAAAATCATTCTAGTAAGACCATCAGCAACAAAATTGAATAGAATGGGAGACAAAGGGTCACCCTGTCTCACACCTTTGTAACTTTTGATATAGGGACCTATGAGGTTATTTAACTTAACACTCACAGTCCCACCAGAGACAACTTGTTTTATCCAATTACACCATTTAGCACAGAAACCCTTAGCAGCTAAGCACTCAAAGAGAAAGTTCCAATTAACTTTGTCATATGCCTTTTTGAAATCAAGTTTTAAAGTTATACCCAGCTGTTTTTTTCCTTTTAGTCTCATGAAGCATCTCATGTAAAATCATGATACCACTCATAATATTTCTTCCTTTCATAAATGTTGTTTGATGTGAGTGGATCAGTTTATCAGCAACTTTTTCCAATCTCAAGGTCAGAGTTTTGGTTATCAACTTATACAAGCAGTTCAGAAGACAAATGGGCTAAAACTGTTGAATCCCAGAAGCATCGGATACTTTAGGAAGTAAAGTGATTATACCATAATTAATTCTACTGATATTCACCTGATCATTATGAAAATCAGCAAAGAGCTGAATGATCTCATCTTTCACAATATGCCAGCATTTTTATAGAATTGCACAGGGATTTTATATGGCCCAGCAGCTTTATTCCCTTCCATTTAAAAGAGTGCATCCTTAATCTCTGATTCAGAGAAAGGCTTGCAAAGATCTTCATTATCTTTTTCAGAAACTACCTCTAAAGTAGCCCACACATTTTGGTCAATATGTATGTTATGATCCTCACCTGGACCAAATAACTCAAAATAATATTCTATGGCATGATTGAGTAAATTTTCATCACCTTCAATAATTTCACCATCTTTTTCCAAGGAAATCACAACATTTTTCTTTGTCTACCATTAGCAATTCTATGAAAATAACGGGTGTTGTTGTCACCTTGTAACAACCATTGCTCATTACATCTGTTACACCAATATGTTTCCTCTTGATCAAGCAACTGCAAATTTTCTTTAATTAAGTTCTTTTTCTCAAGAGTTTTGTTGTACTAAGTCCAAAATGTTCTTCCTCATTTTCCAGATCAACTAATTCTTCACTAATCACTCATCTTTTCTTCTTTAATTCTCCTTGCAAATTGAAGCCCCAACCTTTGAAGTATTGTTTCAATATCTTCAGCTTTTGTTGAATTCTGTATAGAGCTGATTTAGCATTGCAATGTTTTTTTCCATATTTTTTCTACAGAAGGGAGAAAGTCAGGATTGGTAAACCAACTTAACTTAAACCTGAACTCAAGGTGTTTGACTACTTTACAAGGACCAGATGACAAAAACAAGGGGTTATGATCTGGAATTTCTCTAGGAAGTCTCTTTACCAGAGAGTTGGGAAAGATATTTTCCCAATCCCTGGACACTAGAATCCTATCAAGTTTCTCTAAAAATGTATATTGATTTGATATCATGAATTTGCTTTTGCTCTCCAAATATATTTTATAATGGGCCTGCTGGTATAAATTTCCTGCACGGGGACAGGGATGGGAGAAAAAGCCCCCATCCTCGCCCGCCACCACGAGCGTTCATGAAGACAGGCGACAGAGAATTTTTCTCCTTACGACGACAGAGATGGGGAGCTATCCCCGTTGGAGAATTTCGCATTGACATCCCTAGGGAGTGTTCCAAGTTGGAAAGTTTGAAAAAAAATAGTTGTGGCATAGCTGCAGGCCTATCTCGCACTTGTCCAATTAATCCCTAGCTACCATATATCTTCTTCTAATAAGGTTCATATGGCTCAGCTCTAAAGCATGCTAAACACTACTGCAGAAAGGATTTTCGGAGACGGTTAAAATCTATTTTCAAAGAACTCGCTTAACACACGCGTCCACCTCTATTAAATGGTCACTATTAATCGAACCTTCGGCACACATATGACGCTTCTCTACTAGTAGGCTACACTCTCTTTTGTGAGTATATCTGGATAGCTATCTTTTTTATCAACATTTCATAATCTCTTATTGAATATTTCTGCACCTAAATGATTTCAAATGAAAAAAATAACTATAAAGTTTTAGATCTCGTTGAGCTCTACAATTTTCATAAAGGATGTGTCCATCCGAGATTGTTTGAAAATTTCAAAAAATTTAATCTCAAAATATGTGAGCTTAAAACAAATATTTGAGACACTAAAAACTTTAAATCAAAAAATTATCAATAGCAAACATGTAGGTCAAGTCGGCCACTATAACTTCGGTATTACTATGTGAACATTCAAGGTCCTTTAGAAATTCTAATTTTAAATTTCAAAATCTATAAATTTAAAACTCATATTTGGGATTCTAAACGACTTCAAATCCAAAACTTTTCAACTATAAAGTTGTAGACTATATTGAGAACTATAACATTGGTATATATGCCATGTCAACATTCGAGGTTGTTTAAAATTATAAATTTCAATTTTCAAAATTCGTGAACTTAAAATAAAATTTTAGGACTCTAAATAATTTCAAATAAAAAACTTCTCAACTACAAAGTTATCACACGTTGTTGAGAGCTACAATCTTCATATAAAGTTTGTCTTTATCCGAGTTTATAAGCAAAAGTAATGAATTATTTTTTAGATGCAACTATTTATAGAGACGTACATCTTAGGATAACCCGCTCCTGAAAATTGATTTTTAGAGAAGGCGCTTAGAATGGCCGCCTTTGTTGCCCACATCTGAAAATAATATACAGAGATGGGCATCCTAAGGCATCCGCATCTATTAATCAAAAAAATTCAGAGACGGTCGACTTAGGATATCCATCTCTGTAAATGATTTTTAGAGGCGGGCATTTGCCTGCCTGTCCATTTACAGAGGCGGTCTCTAAATATATTTGTCTCTGTTAATTAGAGGTATTGTCTCCTAAAATATTTTTATGAAAAATGACTAACATATCCCCGAAAATCATTTACAGAGACGGGCTCACTAAGGTGCCTATCTCTAAAAATCACCGATTAATAGAGACGGACACCTTATGAAGCCCATCTCTGTAAACCGATTTTCAGATGTGTATATCTTAAGATGTCCGTCTCTGAAAATTGCTATTAACAGAGGCAGGTGTTCTAAGCATCTGTCTCCAAAACAGATTTTTAGAGGAGGGAATCTTAAAATGGTTGTCTCTAAATAGATGTAACAAAAAATAATTCATAACTTTTTTCACAAGAACTCAAATGTAGACAAACTTTATATTAAAATTGTAGCCCCCGACGTGACCTCCGTCTTTATAGTTCAAAACTTTTTTATTTGAAACTATTTAGAGTCCCTAAATATTATTTTAAATTTATGGGTTTTTAAATTTGAAATTTTCAAAGAACATCAGGTGTTTACAGGGTCTATAACAAAGTTATAGTTCTCAGTACAATCTACAGTTTTGTAGTTGAAAAGTTTTTATTTAAAGTTATTTATAGTCTCAAATATGTGTTCTAAGTTCATATATTTTGAAATTAAAATTTAGAATTTTTAAATGACCTTCAATGTTCGCATAGTTAATACCACAGTTGTAGTGACCTACCTGATCTTTTTTTTAATGCATTTCTTGAGGATTAGCATGGAGGCTTGGTTTGGGCCTCCAATAATTAGCTTAGCAGCAATAGTACATGATAATTCTTAATCAGAATTTATTTTTCTAAAGAATTTTTCTGCAAACATTTCTAATTAAAGAAATTATTAATCATCAGACACATCATCATTGATCTATCTATATCAAATGTACGTATGTCCGACGGCGTACATACATGCTTATGATTATGTCCGACTCGGGTATAGTTTTATGACCAATAAACCAGCTAATTTCCTTTCGGTTGTGTGTGCTCAACGTGCAATATTCTCCAGCATTGATCCCTGCGTCTAGCTAAGTCAATGCCTGCTAATATGAAGCACGCATGTCCAGATCTTCAGATTGAACCTAGCTAGGCACATCATCGTTCCGTTACAATGCAACCTCCAAAAGAACTCATTGGCAGATATAGATATGGTTTTTTTTTTCCAAACTCAAGTCAACAACAGCTACCTAGCTAACCGTGGGTAATCTCTTGTTCTTCACCGGCATCCAGTATGTAAATTTTGTCAACAACTGGAATGCGCACAAATAAATAAACACTGTCAACGTGGAGATTAATGTTAACCTACTCCAGGACACCGTGTACGAAGTATGAACATTGTAAAAAAACACACTACATTAAGTAAGTTACAGAGTCACGCAATACATCTATATACTTTTTTTATTGGTGTGTCTATATGCATAGGAAGACGTGCTTAGCTGTGTCGGTGATAATAACGTGCTAATGTGTTATATATATCTATATAATTATATAAATCAAGCTATTTGTTTTGCTGACAATCGGTTCTTCCATCTTCCTAAAATTAGTGGAGAGAATGTATAAACGGAGAGACAAAAAGAGAACCATATATGATATATAAATATTCAAATGTGGATTCTGTGGTAACGACCCGCCAGTTGGTTTGGTTGACATTCTTTTGTTAACAAACAGACAGCAACAATTAGCGGAGAGAATGTTCGAGCAATACATATTTGTCCCCAAATCTCTCTCTCTCTAAATAAGATATGTCCATATATAATCCTCAATCAATAAAAACACATCGTCTTAGATCAAATAAATAAAAGAGAGACAACGTTCATGATCGGGCATATATATAATGCTTTCCAACAAGTATGAAACATATAGCTGGCCATTTCATTCTAGGTCGTTGCTTCTGTTTGTGAGTTTGTCGGTAGAGAGGAGTTCCCAAATCGAAGTCAACAAACAACTTGATTATTAGGTACATGGAATCTTGCCCTAAGCTAGCTAGCTGCGTTCTCATCAGTGACATTGAATTTCTAACTCTTCACACCACAATGTCAATGTGCTAGCTCAAACTAAAGTCTTCTAATCCTGTAACGAGATTAATAAGCTAGCACGTATATGTGTATATATGATCGATCGGCAATGTCAACACGCCAAGAACTAGCTGCTGTAACAACCAACAGTTGTAACCAGTTTATGGTGTAGCATTATCAGTAACCTCCCAAATCATTGTTAAGTTTCAGTAGTTGACTAGCTTACATACATTATTCAAACACAAAACAGAAAAAGCAATGAACGAACTAGTTCCCTGCACTTGAGAGAGATGCGTTAGCAACGACGCTTGTTTCCTCGCGTCTTTATCTATAAATACCCACGGAGACCACACTGCTGTCGGCATCAAACACTCCATTCATCACACACACACAGAAATTTCTGAAAGCTTTGAATAGCTTATACACTGAGACATGGCGATGGCGACCTCAGCATGCCAGGCCTTAGTGATCATGATGATTGCTGCAGCTGCGATGACCACGGTGTCCGGTATGGCATTGCAGTACAACTTCTACAGCTCGTCATGCCCAAAAGCCGAGGAGGCGGTCCGCAACGCCACTCTGAAGATCATCTCCAACGACCCCACCATGGGCGCCGCCTTTGTGCGTCTCTTCTTCCATGACTGCTTTGTCAGGGTAATGATCGATTGGTCCTCCTTTTTGTGTCATATATACTTTTATATGAAATTCTGAGTGACAATGCATGGTTAGAACAAAATGTCAAAAACGATGCATAGTGTATATATGTAATAGAACTACAAGCTCATGTGTAAGTAATTGACCACAGATAAATTGATTTTTCGTTTCAGGGTTGCGACGCTTCCATTCTGCTTGACCAGTCCAATAGCAACTCACAGCCGGAGAAGTTAGCTATCCCGCTACGTGGTTACGTCGAAGTGAACACGATCAAGGCGGCCGTGGAGGCCGTCTGCCCCGGTGTCGTCTCCTGCGCCGACATCCTCGCCTACGCGGCGCGCGACTCCGCCATCCTCTCCGGTGGCTTCGCCTTTGCCATGCCCGGCGGCCGGCGCGACGGATTCGTGTCCGACATGAACGACATTTTCGGAAACCTCCCTGCCCCGAACATGCAGGTCCAGGACCTCATCACGAGCTTCGACAACAAGGGCCTCAGCCCCACCGACCTCGTGGCGCTCTCTGGTGCACATTCTTTTGGCCAAACGCACTGCTCCTTCGTCACGCCCCGGCTGTATCCCACCGTGGACACGACCATGAACGCCACCTTCGCCCAAGGGCTCAAGGCAGTGTGCCCGCCGCCGTCACAAGGCGGCGGCGGCACCGTGCTTAACAACAACCGTGTGACGGACCCCAACAAGCTGAGCAACCAGTATTACTCCAACTTGGCCTCCGGGCAGGTGATGTTCACGTCGGACCAGACACTGACGAGCAGCAAAACCACCAACAAGATGGTGCAGGACAACGCTGCCAACCCTATCGCGTGGATGGCACGGTTCGCAGGGGCAATGGTGAAGATGGGAGGCATCCAGGTGCTTACGGGGACCCAGGGTGAGATCAGGAGAGTCTGCGGCGCCACCAACAGCGGTAACTGAGGCCGTGAAGCAAGATCCACCACCTACTGCTGCCAACACTTCTAATCTTGCATTTCATATATGAGTTTCAATCTCTGCTTGTTGCTTCATTTCTTGGCTCTTGCTGCTCTTGTAGCCTCAGAGGTGTACAATTAATTGATTGCATTATAGATTTAAAGTTGTTTCTAGTGCTTATATTTTATATAATGTTTCCTAGAGGAGGTACACAAAGTTACCTTCATGGTGTAATCAGCCAGCGGTTGCCCTTTTTATCTTGACATCACACTTGAATGAAGCAATTATTCAGCTTACACTACTTGTGATAATAGATGGTTCAGCCATGTAAAGGCTCGATTAAAGCAACATATTCTATTTAACCTTTGTGGGGATGGGCTATGAAACCAGAAAAGGACTGTATGTTTGTGGTTTGAGCCAAAAAAAAAATAGGAAAAGGTTTTGGAATTTCTAATAAGATTTTGGGTTCCGGTCTATAGAAAAGGAGATAATTGTCTGCACAAACCTGACAAAGCTGAAGTTGTCACTGCAAATTCAAAAATCGAGAAGAGTGCTTATTAAGAGTTGGCAGCTAGAGCTCCCAAGTCTAAATTCAAATATTGCTAATATAAAACTGGCCATCTCCCTATTGAAAATCATTGAAGAATACAGAGACCGAAGCTTAGCTGAGTGGAACTTCTGAGAAATTTTGAAAGAAAACTTGATCTCCACTACTACAGGATTTATTAATGGAGGTGCGAGGCGGACATGGCGTCTGCCTCCATTAATTAGGCTTTTCGGATGCGGATGCCTTAAGATGTTCGTCTCCGTTAATGGTCTCTAGAATACCCTAAAACCAAAAAAATGTTACTTCTGGGGGTTCAACCTAACACTCAACACTGCCTCGTTTCTACCACTGTACCGCATACTCATTCATGTCTATATATAATATGTCATTGTTTTATATCATAATTTTATATTAGATATTTTGACTACTAAATGAACTTAAATGAAAAACCTTTAACTATAAAGTTTTAAATCTTATCAAGTTCTACAACTTTGTTATATGATGTATCTCCATCTGAGATTGTTTGAAAAAATTTTAAAAAAATAAATCTAAAAATTATATTATTTTAAAACACATATTTGAGACTTTAAACCACTTTAAATTAAAAAACTTTTCAACAGTAAACATGTAGCTCAGGTCAGCAATTACAACTTTGGTATTAACTATATGAACATTCGAGATCATTTAGGAATTTCAAAATATATTACCTTCGAACACATATTTGGGACTTGAAACAACTTTAAATAAAAAACTTTTCAACTACAAAGTTGTAGATTCTATTGAGAACTCTAACTTTCGTATAGGCCATGTCAACAACCGAGATTGTTCGATAATTTTAAATTTAAAGTTTCAAAATCTGTAAACTTACGACAATATTTTGGGACCCTAAACAGTTTCAATTCAAAAACTTTTTAACAACAAAGTTGTAGATCACGTCGAGGGCTACAATTTTGATATAAAATGTGTCTTCATCCAAGTTCAGATGAAAAAGTTATGAATTATTTTTTGGTGCAACTATTTATATCTTAAGACGTCCGCTTTCGTAAATCGATTTTAGTAGGCGCACTCTTAGAACGTCCGCACCCGAAAATCATTAATTAGCGGAGACGGACGTCTTAGTATGCCCGCCTCCAAAAATTGATTTACGGAGACGGACGTCTTAAGGCGATCGCCTCCATTAATCGATAATTTTCAGAGGCGGGCGTCTTATTAGAACACCCGTCTCCGTAAATGATTTTGGAACGTGAGCATTTTCTGGAACTCTCCTAACCATTTACCGAGGCGGTCACTAGATGTGCCCACCTGCGTTAATATTTTGGTCTGCCTTGCAAAATGATTTTTGTAGTAGTGCTCTTTGCTTAATCAATAGAAAATCTATTGGAAACAAAGAGGAAAAGTCAGATGGGTTAAGTTTGGTGACCCTGGAACAAACCATTTTCATGCAATGCCACCATAAGGCATAGAAACAACTTGATAACTTAGCTAGATTCTGCCACTGGAGAGCGCATGTTCAATCATCATTGAAAAGCCCCGCTGCTTTTGGAAGCCTTCAAGGAAAGATTGGGGAAATCTTAATTCCAATATAATCCATTTGATCTTGCCAATCATTAAGTCCCATTTTGACCTTTCCTTTCTTGAGGAACCTTTTACTAGGGAAGAAAATGACCGAGTAATCAAGCCACTACCTTCAGACAAAGCACCTAGCTTGCTTGGATGGATTCAACAATGAATTTTCTTCGAGTAATATTGGCCGATTATAAAGGAGGATTTTTATGCTCCTTGTCTAGTTTTTATAGAATAATGAAGTTTGTCTTAAAAGTATCAATGATTCCCACGTATAACTATGATTCCCAAGAAAGAAGGTGCCAAGCCCATTTTTTATTTCAGATCAATCTCTTGGATAAATTATTCAGTCAAGCTGATCACAAAGCTATTTGCAAATAGGCTGCACACAGTTATCTTGCAGTTAGTTCCTTAGAATTAGTATGGCTTTATCAGGACCAGAATCATTCAAGACTATCTAGCCTGGGCTTTTCAATAATTACATCTATGTCATCATTCAAAAAAAGAAGTGGATATTCTCAAGCTGGACTTTGAGAAAGTTTTTGATAATATAGAACACAATCTAATGGTGGAAGTCATGAACCACAACCTTTGGAGATCATGGTTAACTTGGATGAAAACAATTCGCTCCTCTAGAACATCTGTAGTAATGTTGAATAGTGTGCCTGGGAAAACCTTTGATTGCAAAAGCGAGTTAGGCAAGGGGTTCCTCCACCCCCATTGCTCTTTATTCTCTCAGCTGACCTTCTCATTAAAGACACCTCTCTTGGATTTCCTAATCCTGCAGTATGCTAATGGCACTCTCATCATCATGGAAGCTTCAGCCAAGCAAATTTCCTTCCTAAAAATGTTGCCCTTCCTTTCACAAGCAAGTGGCAAGCTAGAGCTCACAAACTTAGTTTTCTCTTCACTTCCAAATTTCTACATGTGCACTCTAACCCAGCAAACTTCAGTGGTCAAACAAGTAGACAAATACAGAAAGCATTGTCTCTGGAGAGGTGCAGAAGCAAGTGCTAGAAAGCCACCAAAAGTAGTTGAGTAATGGTTTGTCTGTCTAAGGAGGTCTTGGAATTCTAACATTGAAAGCTAAGAACGAAGCACTTCAGTTGAAAAGTCTCTAAAATTTTTTTAAACAAAATGGACATTCCATAGGTAAAGCTAATATGGGAACATACTCCCTAGTCGTGTAAAAAATGGATCCTTTTGGTGGATAGACAACCTCAAGCTCTTGGATAACAAACGCTTTCTTTGGGAAGATCTTTAGGCAAACGACATCCCCAAACTTTAGTATCATGAATTGCATTCTTCTGCAAAGAATAAATTTATCTCAATGGCGAAGGCTTTCTCAAATGAATCACTTCTCCAACTTTTTAATCTACCTCTACCTCAAGAAGCCTTCACTCAACTTCAATAATTAAGAGAAGCTTTGGACAGTCTAGATATTTCACACATTCATAACACCTGGACATATATTTGGGGATCTAGTTACTTTACTTCCTCAAAAGTTTACAAAGCTATCACTAGCCATGCTAAAACCCATACTGCATTCAGATGGCTCTATCATGCTAGCGCAAACAAAAAGGGTTTTTTTTTTCTAGTGGCTCTTGCAAGATAGGTTAAAGTACTAGGAACCATTCCTAGAAGAAAGAATATGATCTTAGATGACCGAGACGGTTGCTGGGCCGGCTGCCCTGCCATGAATAACCGAGGCTGGCAGCCGGCCCAACCGCCTTGGAGCCCATTTTGAAAATACCTCACAAAAGATTTTGTGTAGTAGTGCAACTGTGTGCTTTGCTCACAAGATTCTAAAGAAACGACAGTGTGATTTTGCCAGAAGCTGCTGGAATCTAATTAACTTCAACTACCCACAACAGCTTGGATTACCATTTTTATGTACATTTCATTCTTATGAGCTAGTGTATTTGGACTCCAAGGAATTATCTCATCTTCAATGGACATCATTTGAACTTAGCTACCAACAAGGCTTTCACTACTATAAAACTCATTTTCACCGCCAATTTTGCTAGAACCAGCGGTGATAATGCTTCACCATCGGTTTGAAAGAAGACGGGGTGTTGTGGGACAAAAACCGGTGGTGACCAGTTTTGTCCCACTATGTCACCTACTAAGCAACCGCAAGAGGAAAGAGCTGTCACCACGTGTTAAAGCATAGAACCCGCAGTGAAAAGGGTCTGGTACAAAATCCCACTCCCCTCCTCTTCTTCCTCACTCCCTCGATTTTCTTAGCTCTGGCTCAAATTTCTAACTTTTTTGTTTGGTTAAATACAATAAAATACATATTTATTCCTTTTAGAGGGCTTCTTGCACCCAATTGATCATGGAGACTCCTGAATTTTGAAGTTCTTCGTTCACACCAACTTACTCTAAGGTTAGTATGCAGCATCTAATTTAAGTGTTAACTTGTTTACTTGGTTACATTGTTTTCAATATATTGAGATGAATGTGATGCATAACCTCTTTAATTTATTTTCTTCATTTGAGATGGCATTTATTATTTCTGAATTCATTTTTACGTTTTAGAGGATATTTTGCATCAAATTGAATACCCATTTGGATGCCACACATTTTTAGTGTAGTTTTTTATGAAATGAAAAGTCATAGTTTCTTAGCAAATACTTTTTATTAAATTAAATGGCATACATATATATTAGTAACAAACTATATTGATATACGATACACGACCCGTATGCGCATCGACCGTCAATACGTCCCTTTGACGTATCTAGAATTTTTTAAAAAAAAGTCATACGTGGTCCAAGACGCCTCCGACCAATTTTCATCGATACGGCCCAGCCCAGCAACGTTTCCCGTCCACTAACCCTTGCAGGCAGTCCAGCTCGCACACAGCCGCCGGACCTGCCTCCACTCGCTCGCCTCGCCCGCCCGCGGCACGACCCGCGGTAGAGCCGTCGCTCTCCGGCCACGCTCCACCGGAAAGGAGCACCGGCGGCTGACTCGCGGAGCTGCGACGCACGCCGGCAACGTCCTCCAGCACTTCCCGGTGGTGATTCAGCAGCAACCTCTGGTGATTTCCCCTTGATAATTTTTTTTCTTTCTTTCTTCCCCTCTTGATCTAGTCACTAGCTGCTTGATTTCTTCCTCAATGGCAACCTCCAGTCAGTTCTTGTTCCTTGTGTTTGTCTTCCCGTGTGGAAACTGGAATCGAGTGGGAACTGGGGGAACGAGCGGTGGAGATCTGACTCTGATTTGGTATCGGTAGGAGTTGTGGATTTTGGAGAGCTGCGTCAGGGGGGATAGCTCAATGCCTACCGATTGTTGTACTAGCGAGTAGCGAGTAACCGCTAGAAGCTGTGAAACAATTGACGCTGTGAACTGAAATAATTGGAGTCAGCCTCGAGAGAGCATCCATCTATCCATACTGATTGCTGCCACTAATTTTAATGTACCTTATTATTTATTTTAAAAAAAATAATAAAACGTGTATCCCTTTATGCTTTTTTATAAAAAAAAAGTGATGTATCCGCGTATATCCATGCTACATAGTCTCTAGATGATGATAGCTCTGGGCGATTGGCTATATTGCCTCCTTGATTAACATCTCTGTAGCTACATCTATTTAGTTGATCAATCTAAATTTTTAACTCACAAAGAAGTTCAGCATCAGTAAATCTCATCATCATTATTATTATTTAACTGATGAATTTGCTCACCTA
This sequence comes from Saccharum hybrid cultivar R570, assembly GCA_038087645.1. NCBI lineage: Eukaryota > Viridiplantae > Streptophyta > Magnoliopsida > Poales > Poaceae > Saccharum > Saccharum hybrid cultivar. The sequence goes on from JAQSUU010000425.1 coordinate 1,424,145, forward strand.
TGAATAGGTCTGAAGGATGAGGAAGGGACTGCATCCCCAGATGCAATGGATTTCATATGTGACGCAGAGTGGTAGATTGATCAATATCATGATGACCATGGTGAACCATACTGGCAAAGTGTACCACATGAGGGCCAAGCGACAAATGGCTCAAAGCCTTGGTCAGATTGCAAAGTTCAAACGTCGATATGAGCAGGAAGCAGAGGAAAGCAAAGACAAGTAGGATGATGTTGGGAATGAGATATAGCCTCTGTAACCACCTTAGTTTTGTTGACTGCAAAGTTTTCAGCTAAGGAACTAAGCTTTGATCAAGGATTTTATTTTAGATCACATCCCCTTGTGTTCCACCTCAGAATTGGATTGTACCCCATCTTGAGCAAACTATGGCACTTGTTGCACCCTAAAGCCCCAAGAAAATTGCCTATGGATTGCTTTTGCTCTGTCCTTTGAGTTTCATGATTGATGTTTTTCCTGTTATTATGCTGGGTTTGATGATCTTGTCTTTGTTGGTATCTGACGGATTGATTTTGCTCAAAGGTCAAAGCAAATCCATATATATGCTTCTGAATTTGTCCTGCCTTCTTGGAGTAAGCAGCAAAGCAGTCTGTACAATGAAGCGACTGTGCAGTGTACATTTCTTTCTTCTTTTTTTTTTTTTTGAGGAACGTGCAGTGTACACCTTGACGGGGATAGAATAATTATGCTGGAATTTGTAATGCCATCTTGGGCCTCAGCCCAGGTAAAGAGAGACCGAGCCTATATGTTGTTTGGGCTAGGTTATTTATCCAATGGTGTATTGGCCCGGAGACGACTTGAGCTTATATGTTGTTTGACGACCACCAGGTGAATCCATTCCGGTGATGACGGTAGTCAGGTCAGGACGTGAACGAAGAAAGAAATACAAATACGGTAGGATCAGATACTAGCATCCGACCCCTGTTGTTACTTATAGTAATGATAAGAAATCCGAGTAATAATGATGTAAAATATGATTATGCATTTATAGAGATGTGGTCTGTGGATATGATTCGGCATTTGCACACAGATGTAAGCGACACTAAACATTGTATGTTTCAGAACTCACCAAGCAAGATGCATCACGGCATCAGGACGATCCATTGTACAACAAGACTAAATCTTATGTATAGAGTAAAACAAATCAAAGTTCCAAGCCTAGGGGAGTGCAGTAATGACAACTTTCTGTTCCACACCAACCTGATCGTGTAATCTTGAACTAGCAATGACATGCCGAAACCACAATGCAGGTGCTTCACCAATGCAGGGATGCCTACTTCTTCACTCGCTGTCCAGTAACGAGCTCAGATCCCTGACGACGATGTTCATTTCAGGCCGGGACTCTCGCTTGGACTGTAAGCACCGGGCAGCAACAGCAGCCATCTGTTTGCCAAACTAAATCAAGAATTACACAGACTCAAAAAAAAAATTACACACACAAAAAAAAAAGTTTGTTTGTTTAGAATACTATCAGAACAAGGATATGTTGTTCTCTTTTAGGCAGAAATACTGATATTAGTTGTAATCTTGAGTAGCAAATTCAGAAAATACAAATTGCTTATGGTTCAGTTTAATTTGGTGCGCTCCAAAAAAAAGTTGTACCCTTTGTCAAAGTGTGTGTTTACTCTTTTTTAAAATAGTATGAATGTTTAAGTCACCAGAAAGTTTGTTTGCTTAATTTATATAGTGTGTCGTGTCAAGACTCACAAGCCATTGCTGACTGTGGTTTCCGCTGTATCTTTGAAGGGGCAAAGCTTGAGTTATTGTGGAGATTCTTGGAAATGGAAAGCAGAAGTTTTATCTGTCTGACGCTAAATATTATTTTCCAGTTAAGTTCAGCTTAAATGCAGCACAAGCAAACGAGATCTAAAAATTCCCTTTTAAAAGAAGAAAATAAAATAATGATTATGTCTACCCTTTTCCAATGTCAAAAGATGGTTATGTTCAGTGGTACGTCACACTGTATAGACCTCAACTTTCTCGCTTTAGCACACAACATCTAGGTTTAACAATATTGTTACCTTGCTGACAGCTTTTAGTTGGTACCCTCCTCCAAGCATTGGATCTATGCACTGTTCCACCTTGTCTTCACTAAGCCTTGGTGTAGCCTGCGCCTTAGGATAAGCAAATTAGCTGCTGCATCCTATAAAGAAACTAGAACATGGAGTGCTGGTACAAGTACCCATGTCACTAGGCTCTGCTGTTCAAGTGGCATTGTATAATCAATTACTTTGCGGCCAGTTAAAAGCTCCAACAGTACAATTCCGAAGCTGTAGACATCGCTTTTTTTGCTATACTCTCCTGTGATTATGCACCTAACAAGTTCAAAAAAGGAAGCAGCACCTAAGTAGCAGAAATCCTGGCATATCATTTAACAGCCTAGGCATTAGTGTAATTCTGAAAGTGTGGAAGTCTTCCATCACATACTCAGGTGCTTGTACTCCGCAGCCAGGTGGTTGTGATCCCCAGCCAGAACTGTACCGGGGATCCCAAATCATCTCAAACAGGTAATCATCCCTGTTAGGGGTTCGATATATTGAGACACCAATATCACCTATTTTTGCAACATCATTGTCAAAGAGAAGAATGTTGCTGGACTTGATGTTGGTGTGGATGATGGGCGGATCAACCTTCTCATGGAGGAACTCGAGGCCTTTTGCAGCACTTACAGCAATCTTCACACGCTGCAACCATGATAAAGGTGGTCCTGGTTGGGCTCCCTTGACGCCCTGTTTACCTAAGATCATGTCAAGCATGAAAAATATCAGCTGGCGTTTCCTTGTTTGATAGTTTGCAGATTATTCAGACTAACAATACAGTCAATACAACTGGTTTAACCGTTTTAACATAGATCATACTATTGACATATGTCTGACAAGAAAACACCAGATGATCACACTAGGAACTTACGGAAGTAAATCTTGTGTTCCTCCATTATACCATGAAGAATATCATTCAAGGAGCCCCTTGGGGCGTACTCATAAGCAAGAACACGAGTTCTCCCTTCAAGAAAACATCCAAGAAATTGCACAACATTGTCATGGTAACACATTCTTAAAATGGCCAGAACCTGCAATATAAGTATAATTTAGAAGGTAATCCTTTGCTGTAGTGCTGTACACAACAATAAATGAAGAACAATAACTACAAAAGTTAAAAAAGGAAGGCACACAGGCATAACCTCTACTTGAATTTCTTCAGAAGTACCAAACTTTTTTACAGCAACATTCTGTCCATCTTTAAGAACTCCCAGGAAACATTTGGCGGATGGTCCCTGTCCTATAAGAAGATCATCACTGAAGTTCCGGGTTACTTCATTCAGCTCCTCCATGGAAATGGTTGATATGAGACCTGGATGAAGTTTATCAGTGTTGTTAACAAGGGCAGGACCCGTGTGTTGGCTAGGTTTATTGTTACTACCAGCTACGTTGAAGAAAATGAAGTGTTTGCACGGTTAATCCAAGACCCCAACAGATCTACTAAAGAACGTGAAAGCATAAACACCATAGAAGAAAATACACAAATGAGAACGACATTGAGGCACGATGTTTCTTAATGAGGTTTGGACATCTGTTAGTCATCCCATCAGTTATAACAGTTAGGCTTCATGCACCAACCAGATGAACCCAAAAGCTTAAGCCTTTGGGAAGAGGTGGGCAATCCACTTATACACTTCAACACCCCCACTCACATGAAGCCAGAGACAAGGCGCAAACGTGGAAATAAAGGGGCGAAGGTCATAATTATTGAGAAATGTATAGTCTAACACATGTATATCATGTTACTTGTACTCCAAGTTGTACTTGACTACATATATGAAAGTCACCCCCTCCCCTAATTGGCTGTGAGGTGTTCCCTAATTCTCTACATTCGCCACCATGTGTCTTCATCGGTTATCCCAGCTCTCACAAGGTTTATCGTTGTCTTGACATCTCTACTCAGCAGGAGATTATATCACGCCATGTGGTCTTTGATGAATCCGTATTTCCATTTGCTGCCCACTCCGTTTGTGGTGGCTTCACTTGACTTTCTTCTGCAGGATGCATCTTCGGCCGCTCCCTCTGTATCTGAGGTTGAGCAGCCGTTGCTTCACCACCTCGACGACCAGGCCATCATCATGGCCGGCCCTACGCGGTTGGTTGCCCGGCTAGTCAGCATGCCGTCCAGCCAGCAAGCACTGTCGCCCAGCCGGCCAGCCAACCGGCCCTACCCCTGCTGCAGCTCCGAGCGGGAGCTCCCGGTTTGGGGTCGTCTACCAGTGTCGGTCGCTATCGCCGCCTGCTGACCGTCGCTTCAGCGGCAAGGCTTACCAGCGTCGTCCGTCTTCGTCATCGTCGCCTGCGACGGATGGGGCTGGGTGAAAGCTCTAGTTTGATTTTAACTAATTGAGGAAACCCTAGGTACTAACCTTTGGCTCTAAGTGAATATAAGATAGGTTGGTATACACCAAGCATTGGAGCAAATGGATGATGATCATGATGGTGGTGATGGCCATGGTGATGATCAAGTGCTCAAGCTTGGAAAAGAAGAAAGAGAAAAACAAAATAGCTCAAAGCAAAGGTATATTTGATAGGAGCATTTTGTTTTGCCACTCAAGACACCAAGTGAGTATGAGTGGATTTAGGATAGATAGTCGTACTATTAAGAGGGGGTGAAACTTGTCATGAAATGCGGTTATCAAAGTGCCACTACATGTTCTAACTCATTGCATATGCATTTAAATTCTAGTGAGTGCTAACACCCTTGAAAATGCTTTGAAAAAATGCTAACACACGTGCACTATGGTGATACACTTGGTGATTAGCACTTGGGAGCAAGGGTGAAGTGTTTGGACAAGGAGGAGAGGTCACAGGGGTGACCGGACCCTGGCTTCGGCCAGGACCGGACCCTGCTGGCCGAGTCCGGTCACACTGCGCAAAGGTGGCGTAGCTCTGCTCCATGATCGGACTCCGGTGAAGAGGTAGGACCAGACTCGGCGGGAACACTGTTCCCGGGTCCGGTCCCTATGATGTGGTAGCGCGCGGCATTGGAAGCTAATTCAGAGAAGGACCGGACTCAGCGGCGCGTTCGGTCGTGAAATATCGTTTCTGGAACCTCTCTACATAAAAATCAACGCGCGTCCAGTCGTTGAGTGTCGCGTCCGATCGTCGGCTCGTGGGCGCAGGGGAGCGCGCGAGTGGACACTGCGGCGGCACGTCCGGTTCGCTCGGGCGCGTCCCATCATAACTTAACGCACGTGTGCGTGGCTGCTAGCCGTTGGAAATCAACGCACGAGGTTTAAACAGAGGGACACGTGGCGTACATCATGCGACCGGACGCTGGCTTGGGTGCATCCGGTCATCCCGACCGGCGGGTCAGGTCGCTGCGCAATGACCCCATTGTTGAGCCTAACGGCTCTATTCTTGTGGGGGGTCTATTTAAGCGTGTTGGCCAACTTTGGATCACTCTCTTAGCCATTTCTATTGAGAATACACTCTAGTGAGCCTAGCCATTCCTCTCTAATTCATCTTGCTTGATTGTTTCATCATTTGGTGAGATTGGAGAGTATCCAAGTGCATTGCTTTGAGTGATTATATCTAGAGGCACTTGGTGATTGTGTTTTGCTATGGATTTCGCTTGTTACTCTTGGTGGTTGCCACCACCTAGATGACTTGGTACAGCGAGGATCGTCGAGCGGAGGAAAGTGATTGTCTCCGGCTCCGATCGTGGTGATTGTGAGGGGTTCTTGTGCCTTCCCCGTGGGAGATCACGAAAGGCAACTTTAGTGCATTGCTCGTGAGTTGTGGATCCCTATCTTGTGTTGGTTGTGCGGCACCTGATTGCGAGTTAGCCGTGTGATGCCTATTAGCGCATGAACCTCCAAGTGGGTAAATCGCCACAACAGGAACTAACTTGACGGCAAGCAAGTGAACCTCAGTAAAAAATCATTGTGTCAATTGGTATTCATTGTGATTGATTTTTCGCTTGCCCGGTTCGGTATAACCACTCTATCACTCTCTTGTATTTACATTCATACTTACTTGTGTAGTGGTAGTTGTAGTTGCTAGAGTAGCTCTCTTGTTTAGCTAGTTGTCTAGCTTGTTAGTTGATTAGTTTCTTGCTAGCTAAACTAGTTATAGAGAGTAGCAACTTAGCCTTTGTGTGCCTAGAGCCATTACTCAACTAGAATTGTGGATAGGTGGCTTGCCTATTTGATTAGAGCTAGAGCAAAATGCTATTTCGCCATTTATTGTACTAATCACTTGCTCTAGTGTTTTTGTAGAAATTTTTATAGGCTATTCAACCCCTCCCCCTCTAGCCATTTAGAACCTTTCACTAGGCCGTCCACTGCCGTGACTCTGACTAGCACGTCCGGTCAGCCTCTTCATGACGTTGAGCGCCTGCCTCCGATGCCCCACGTGGTTCATGCACCCCTGCCTTCTCGGAGGTTTGCCTCTAGGGTGCTGCAGCCGCCTACGCCACCTCCACGACCTATGCAGGGCACGACATCACCACCTCCTCCTCCAGCGGGCGCTGACTCGGTTACAGACTGGTGTTGTGCAGCCTGTTAACTACCAGGGTCTCTCTGCCACATCAATGTCTCCGCTTCCTAGAAACTACCGCAGCGTGTTGGCTGACCCGCTATGGCAGATGAGTATCAGGCGCTCATCGACAACGACACTTGGCACCTCGTACCTCGACCCCCGGCGCCAACATTGTGACGGGTAAGTGGATACTCAAGCACAAGTTCCACTCTGATGGCTCTCTTGCCCACCACAAGGCTCATTGGGTTGTTCGAGGCTTCTCTCAGCAGCACAGTCTCGACCACGACGAGACCTTCAGTCTGGTTGTCAAGCCAGCCACCATCCATGTTGTACTCAACATTGCAGTGAAGAATGCTTTTCTTCATGGCGATCTTGAGGAGACCGTCTACTGCCAGCAGCCCAGGGCTTCGTCGACCCATCCGGCCCTGACTCGGTTTGCCTTTTGTAGAAGTTGTTGTACGGCCTCCAGGAGGCACCTCACGCGTGGCATCAACGGTTTGCCACCTACATCTGCAAGCACGGCTTCTCCGCAGCGAAGTCCGACACATCTCTCTTTATTTATAAAGATCGAGATGATGTTGCCTATCTGCTACTCTACGTCTACAACATTGTACTAACGGCATCCTCTTCTGCTCTACTACGGTAGATAACCGATCATCTCAACTCTGAGTTCGCCATGACCGACCTTGGCGCTCTCCACCACTTTCTCGTTATCTTCGTCACACGCTCCTCCACTGGCTTGCTCCTGTCACAACGCCACGACGCCGTAGATCTGCTCCAGTGGGCTGGCATGGCTAAATGCCACCCCATGACGACTCCAGTTGACTCTCGGTCAAAGCTACCTGCGACTAATGGCAATCCCGTTGGTGACCCCTTGGAGTATCGGAGTCTAGCCGGCGCTCTACAGTATCTCACGCTGACTCGGCCCGGCCACGCCTACACTGTTCAGCAAGTCTGCCTCTTCATGCATGACCCACGGGAGCCACATCTTGCTCTGATCAAGCGCATTCTGCGTTATATAAAGGGCACCCTCAACGTAGGTCTACATCTCGGCATCGACAGCGTGTCATCCATCACAGCATACTCCGACGCCGATTGGGCTGGATGTCCAAACTCCCAGCGTTCTGCTTCAGGCTACTGCATCTTCCTCGACAACAACCTGGTCTCCTGGTCTTCAAAACAGCAAACCACGGTGTCTCGGTCCAGTGCAGAGGTGGAGAACCGAGTTGTTGCTCAAGCAGTTGCTAAGTGTTGCTGGCTGCGACAATTATTTCAGGAGCTTCATATCTCGAGTGCAGTTTATATGACTGCCAATCCGGTTCATCATCATCGCACGGAGCACATTGGGATTGACATCCACTTTGTTCGTGAGAAGGTGGCTTTGGGGCAGTTCAGAGTACTCCATGGCTGCTCAGCTCATCAGTTCGCGGATATTATGACTAAGGGACTGCTGTACAGTTGTTCAATGACTTTAGGTCCAGTCTCTGCGTCCAGTTTCCTTCTGCTGTGACTGCGGGCAGGTATTATAGATATGTATAGTTTAACACATGTATATCATGTTACTTATACTCCAAGTTGTACTTGACTATATATATGAAAGTCACCCCTCCTAATTGGGTGTGAGGTGTTCCCTAATTCTCTACAATAATGAAGCCTATGCCATGACTCATGCACCAACCAGATAAGCTTTTGGGTTTACCTGGTCGGTGTGTTCACTCTAACATGGTATCAAATCCAGAGGTCTCAAGTTCGAGTCCTGGCAGAGACTTCATTATGTCCTCCGCCCCTTTATTTTCAAGTTTGTGCCTTGTATCTGGCTGCAGTGAGTGGTGGTGTTGAAGTGTATATGTGGATTGCCCACCTTCTCCCAATGGCTTAAGCTTTTGGGTTCATCTGGTCGGTGCGCTCACTCTAACAATAACAGGGGTTGGCCTTCATTTTTTATGTATCCCTAGGTTACAAAGTCCTGACTCAAACTCTATCCCAACCCCTAATAGAACTCAAGTCCAAATGTAACCAATTGTACTAATACTCGACACATCTAACATGAAGAAGTAAATACAATTGGCTAAGCTTATTGCTTCTCTCGGAGAGCACTATGGCACAAAAAATAGTATATTTTGAATTACATACATGGTAGACCATTACAAACCAAAATTCAGCAAAGCAGGGTGTATATGGTAAGGGTGCAATTTATTGTGCTGAAAGTTATACCTAAGCTAAGTGCTATAGCTTCTATTTGCCTTTTATGTGTGTATCTACCAGGTTAAGGCTGACAGACAAATATGAGAAGAGAATTTGTTTTGCATACCAGAAAGTTTGCTTCTAGCAACAATGATCCGGAGACGAAAAAGTACATGATCCATTTCTGGCCTCATATGGATATCAAGTTGTAAGCAATCGATGGCAATGGAAATGGCCTCATGAACAAAGTATCCCTCATGTTCATCACAAACCTTGCCAAAAATTCCAATTGCATCACGGTCTCTCCTATAAGAATCAAGGAAGTCTGTGGTAAGCACATGAGCCCTACCATTGTACATGTATCTCACTGTCTTCCAAGTGATGAGCTCTAAAAGAACAACTCCAAAGCTATATACATCAGATTTTTTGTTAAAAAGTTGACCAGAAACATCCCTTGGGTCTGAATAATACTTTTCGGGTCCATTGTCATGAATAGGAAAAACGGTATTTTTTTGTGCAACTGAAAGTCCAAGAAATGTTGACAAGTTCACATTGAAGATTTTCGGCACAAAGTTCTTGTCCAGAAATATATTGGCAGATCTGAAGTTTCCAAAGAGGCTGGTACCACATGAATCAGGATTTTCAGCTGCTAATGAATGGATATGAACCAGGCCCTCTGCACACTGGACTGCTATCAACAGGCGCTGATGAAGTGGAAGTTTTTCCATGGAGCAGATAGTGTCATAAAGGTTTCTGTTAGATAACGATATAGAGCCAAACCTTGTCTTGGATAGATCACAACAAGACTCGTATACACACTCTAAACTGGATTTCCCGAAGTGGAAGCCAACAACATTCACAACGTTTTTGTGATTCTTTTGACTCAATATGCTCATAGTGTTCATAAATATCTCTCTGTCAGTTTCTGAACTTGTCTTAAGTAGTCTTACTATAATTGGACGATTCATGCCGAGGACTCCATTGTAGAGACATTCACGCATCGATTTCCTAAAGGCCATGCGGTAGTTTTTTGTCATTTCTTTCATTTCGGTTTTACTGAAAATTTTTAGATCTCCAAATTGGTATGCTGCTAACAGTACATCCAGCTCCCTCTGCATGGCTTTCCTGATCATCCTTAGACTAGTAGCTACTTCAACCATTTCAGGACGTGCTTTGACGTCCCTCCGCAAGCATTTAGCTGCTAACTGTCCAATGTCTCCAAGAAACTTCTTGTTTTCTGCAACACTGATTTCCTCATCGAACATGCGCTGCACATCCTCCCCCTTTGTAAGAGCCTCATTAAAACTTTGAGCAAGGGTAATGGTCCCATCCACTGCTTTTTTCCTTGTGATTAGTTCCAGCAAAACCACTCCAAAGCTGTAAACATCGCTCTTTGGGGTTAGATTTCCACTCTCACAGTATGATGGATCAAGGTAACCTATGGAACCAATGATAGTGGAAGTTTGCTGGGGCCCATTAGCACAAAGGAGTCTTGCAATTCCAAAATCTGATACCTTTGGTGTAAAATTTTCATCTAGCAGTATGTTAGCAGGTTTGATGTCACCATGAAGAACAGGACTATACATCGAATGCATGCACCATAATACTTCAGCAACCTCAATGGCTATTTCTATTCTTTTCTCCAAAGGGAAGGGAACCTGACCGTTATCGCTGTTGCCATGAAGTATGCTGTTGAGGTTCCCATTGGAGATAAACTCCATGACAATCATTAGAGAATTTTCTTCTGTGCAGCAGCCCATGAGTCTGACAACATTCTTGTGGTTTATTTGAGAGTGTACTATCACCTCCTTGGCAAACACCTCTTTCTGGGTCCCATGTATATATCTCTTTACAGCGACTGAGGTTTGGTCTTCTAGCGTTCCTTTGTAGACCTCACCAAATGCCCCTCTTCCCAGAATATACTTATACCCTTCGGTTATGCTTCGTATCTCATTCTCTGTGAAATATTTCAAGCTGTAGTTGTTTTCCACTCTTTGAAGCACCTGACACCCATTAGTTTGAAAGAAATCTCTAAGATTGTCCCCTTGGTAATCCATGCGCAACCAAGCACAGTGATAGGAATGCTATGGGTGGTTGCTGCCTGCATAACAAGGTCAAGTAATGTTACTATTCTTTGATACTCAAGTAATCTTATACTGAAAAGAAAGAAAGAAAACTATTCTTATATGGAATTATAATGGCTACTAGCTGACCAAAAGAACATCAAAGAATCCTAACCTGCCACAGTGTAAACTTTGAGTGTAACATATAACACAGTTATCTGAATGACAACTCTGCATTACTCATTACACCAGACCTAATATCGATATGATATGAACACAGGCACTAGTATTACAAATTTAACAGTATACAGCTTGTTCTCTAAAAAACCAGTAGGCCAGAAAATGTAACACCATCTTAATCCAAGGTAATAGGTAGTTTTGAAATAAAACTAACTAAAACTTCGACATCTAAGGCTTAAAACAGAAAGTACTAATTTTATTTACATAAGTAAGGTTCGACAGTGATTAATTAATCCAAGGTTAAAGGTTGCTGATGTATTTCAAGCGTGTTTCCGCAATATTATACATCGGAGAAAGCTTTTAGAGTTTCAGGCAAGTGTCAACAATTTCATAGGGCAACTTCAAAGCCTTCAAGCGAGTGGAAAAGTTTCAGAGAAACTAGAACAATGCTTCGATTGATGTTTCAGAGGTATAAAGATAGGAAATTCAGAGAAACCAACTTGCAACTAGGTGGAAACAGCCCGTGGCCGCCACACACAGCCTGTGGTGAGGAATCAGCCAGCCGCCGCTGCTCCTGGTAGCCGGCGGCATCACCCCCAGGCCCAGCCATCGTGGCTCCCAGCCGACCTCCTGGGAGTGGCATTTTTTAGCACCGGCGCGCCCCCGGTGGATTTAGAGCGGCGTAGCGTAGAAATAGAGCGGCATCGATGAGTATCGAGCAACAAGAGAGCAAAGGAACGAGGCACAGGGAGGGGAAGGGAAGGGAACACCAGATTTCAATTTTTTTGGGAGAGAAGGGGATAGGAAAGAGCTCTTCAGTTACTGATGACTGATAGTGGTGTGGCGACTCTAACAGACCATCTTTCTTTAACTCACTCTCAAGTTCCTCATTTAGAGCTATTTAAATAAAAAAAATGTTCTTTATATTTTCTATCCTCTAACAGTTTTTCTATATATATATTTAGAGTTTGAAAAAGTATCCTCTTTTTTTTTTTGTTCTAACTAGTAGGAAACGAGTGAAACATTTTCTAGGACATGTTTGAATCAACGAAGGCCAGCTATTACTCCTTCCGTCTGGAAACAAATAGTTAGCGACTACCAAATAACTAGTCTAACACGATCTCCTAGAAATAACTCTCTCACAGCTCGCATAACTCTCCATTCAAGTGTTTTTTTATCATTTCTAAGCCCCATCTAACTCGCTATTTGTAAATTGCCATTGAGGACACCCTAATATATAAGACGTAACCATTTTTTATTCATGTCCCATAATATAAGACGTGCTCTCCCTAGAGGCACGTACATCGATGCAGCAGTACTAGTGTTGAGAGAGAATTAAATATGTTCCTTGGCCTTTCAACCGAAGGTGGTTATACCTTATATACTGGGACGGAGAGAGTAGTTGAGGACTAAAAATAAACCCACGTCAGTTGCAGTTGGCTAGCTAGCAACTTGTCAGAGGCTTGGCTAAAAAGTTAGTACATCTATTAGCTCATGTTTGGATGAGGTAGGACTAAAAATTAGTTGGCCAAAAATTAGCTCAAGTCATAAGGAACGCTGAAAGGGTGTGATCACAAATGTTTAACTCTGAATTACCTAGAAAGTAACTAGAATAGGGGTGATCAAATGTCTATTAATTAGCTCTAGCTGATTCAAACAGGCTTAACTCTGAATTATCTAGAAACATTTCTAATTTTAACACTAGGGAGAAGAATCACCTAAAAGGGTGTGATCTAGATTGATAGTTAAACAAGTCAAGCAAGTGATCCGGTTAAAATATAGAATTATTTTTAATGAGAATCTAGATCTGATATGTTTTTTTTTGTTGAGCATCTAGACGTGTGTTTGGTTGGTTTTGGGAACGGAAAGGGAAAACAATATTTTTGTGAAATAGACCGCCGAGCGGAAGATGTTCAACACGGTTTCAACAAATTGTTATTCCATATTATACATCGATGCATCCCCAAAGGCATCTAAGCCCCCTCAAATTGGAACCGAACAATATATGAAATGAAATCAAGTCGTCATAAACTCACAGTACACATCAAGAGCTGAAACAGAACAGAACACATGGAGAGAGAGAGAGAGAGAGAGAGAGAGACGACTGACAACACCATGGATCAGCTATGATCCTCCATGGAAGTACTCCGTAGCAGCTAGGATCAACGCATGAGCTAGTAGGTTGCCTACCTGTCGCAGCAGCAGTGCAGTAGGTAATACGCGTAGGCGCCACCGCTGGCTCGCTGATTGGAGTCGATTGAGCTTTTTCCGCGTATGCGCGCAGAGTCTTGGGCGGATGGTATATGTCATGGACTCGGTACAACGGGAAGTCATAAAATCAACGGAGGAAGAGGCGAACAAGTCTGACACGGATTCTGTCGTCCGCTGCTGCGAAGCCCGCTCCACCCACCGCACACGGTCTTCATGACGAGTGAGGGCGACAACAGCTGCTTGTTTCTGAATGTTCTGTTTTGTCCGTTCAGAATAGGAGCTGCACTGTGTGTTGCTACTACAGCTTCTATTGCACTCTGTCTCTCTGAAATGGTTGTGTGATCCCTCACATTAACAATGGCAATGGTATTGTAATATGCAATGTACTGCTCTCTGAATATGCAATGAATCTTCAGTAATGGCAGTACGTATGACAACGCTCTGTAATGAAATGTGATGCTCCCTGCATATGCAATGCAATTGTTGCTCTCTGAAATGAATATGTGCTCCTGCTGCCTGATATTAATTAATGGGCTATTGGCCAATGAGTTTCCATTCAGTTGGCAATGCAAAATGAATCATTTGCATGATAGAAACTGCATCATTCACTTCCTCAGATTGACAGGATTTTGCCATGGTCATGCTTCGACTTGGACTGCTGCAGCCTGCAGGTGTCAAAACAAAAGTGAAGTGAACCTAGTGTAGCAAAATGCTCCCAGAACTGAACATTACAGGCAGATCTTGGAAACCCAGTTACTTCACCAAAAGAAAGTGAACTGCATGCAGTGCTGCCGTTTCCTGCTGCATTGAGCATATGTTGACCTTTTCTTTCATCTAAACACTACATAATACAATCTGAACTGCCTACTTCTTCCATAAGAAAAGGGGAAGCACGGTCTAGTTTACAGCACTGATGATGGAAGTTTGATCAATTCCATTGAGCCGTTCATGCACAAGATAGCGGGACCAAGGCAGGCCAAGACTTATACGCACAAAGAATACAAGATTGAAGAGAGCAGCTAGCTCGATCGTGCCCTTCTTCGAGATCGACTCTTCGCGACGTTTGTCATGCACTTTTACGTCGCCCTCGAGCCTCTGGGCCGACTACCGCGCTAGTCTGAGCCTCTCAGGGTTAGTTCCGACGTACAAATCGCTATCTTCTGTAATGTGATCTTGGGCTAGGCTATCCAACGGCGAAAGAGAGAGAACGAGCTCATATGTTGTTTGGGCTAGGCTATCCAACGGCGTATTGACCCGGAGACAGATTGTGTTTGGGCCTTCTGCTGCAATTTGAAATGCGATCTTTATACTGGATTTTTTTGTTTACGACCACCACAGCTGATTCAGCATTTACAGAGCTGCGGATATGATTCGGCATTTGGACACAGATGTAACCAACACGTAGCACTGCATCTTTCAAAACTGACCAAACAAGATGCATCTGATCAGGACGATGGTCCATTGTAACAAGTCTAGATCATATGCATACAGACTGAAACAAAGCAAAGTTCCAAGCAAGGGAATGCAGTAATGTGAACTTTCTGTTCCACACCAATCACCTTCACGAAACCCCAGAGAGTGTAATCTTGAACTCGCAATGACACACAACGAAATCACATTCCAGGTGCTTCAACAATGCAGGGATGGTTACTTCTTTGTTAGGGTTTGTTTTTTATCTCTCCTCCTATTGGACCCAACGGCCCATTAGGGACCTTGATCCGCTCCTTGATCGGGGGAGCCCAACCCACCTATGGTTGGAGGGCCCATGTCACGTGCGGTACATAAATAGAGGTGGGAGGCCGGGGCACGGATCACCGAGTTCTACCGGCCGCCACTACTCCCACCAACAAACCCTAGACCCTACTCCGATCACAGGGACCGCACAAGTGACGGGAAGCTCTTCTCCGCCGCCACTGCGCCTCCTTCCTCGCCATGGCGGACTCCAGCTCATCGGCGCCTAAAACTGATGGTCGCTACTTCTCCCTAACTCCTTTTATTTTCATGTTGTGTAAAGGATAAAGTGATTCTCTCGTTTTAGTTAAGTCTCGGCTAATATCACTGTTAGTAGATCTAACTATGGGAATCGGCTTCACAGGCGGTGCCTAGCACCTGCGCGCGTCTTATCTAAGCCGGTGGCGACCGAAGGTTCGCCGGCCGATTATCTTACCACCGGCGGTGGTTTAGGCTCCGGTGAGGTAGGTTACTCAACCTCTCCTTTCCCGATCCGTTTTTTTTTGTTTACTGATTCACACGGGTTAGGGGTTAGGGTTTTTCACCTGAGGGCGTCCGAGCCGGCCTTTTTGTTATCACGAAATCAACGCTCCACCATCCGATCAAAGCCGACGGCTCAGATCGAAGCACCTCAGACGGGCCGGCGGGGGGAGCGCGGCCCATGCCTGCTTTCCCGGCATAGGCCCACGTTGCGGCCTGGGGCGCGGGGGGTAGCGCGCGCGCCGCGTTTCGCGGGCCGCATCAGCGGCTGGGCCTCTTCGTTAGCCGCGGCCCACTTAGCCTAAGTGCTATTTTTTTTAAATTTTCTTTTCCAGAAATTTGTTTTTAGCATAAGTATTTTCATGAATTTGAAATTAGTCAAATTTTTATCAAAATTGATAATTTTTTTAGTGACAATATTAGAAATGTTTCTGGAATTAAGAATTAGTTTAGTTTATTCACGTTTTCTGCTGCTTAGTAAGTATATTTTGCTCCTTAATTATATTCGAACCAACGAGAGATTTAGTTATGGGGCAAATTTAAGAAATTAGAAAATTTTATAATATTGTTATTTTCTGACCAGCGTTGATTATATCAATATTATAATTGCTTAGTCCATCAGTTAATGTGCATTATTTCTTTATTTGCCCAACGGTGATATAGATTTAATGCACAGAGGATTGTATGTATTAATACTGATCAACGTTGTTTTAATACATGCAATTTCAATATCAGTTATTTTCTTAAACTAAGTTTACTCACAGTTTTGTATCTGAATTTCAGGTCTCACCAACTGGGTACAGATGGTCCCGAAACTCAACGGGGCCAACTATAAGACGTGACGTGAGCAGTATGAATTAGCCCTTGTCATGACTGATAATGACTTAGCTCTCAATGAACCATGCCCTCAGGAACCTGAGGAACCGGTCATTGCACAAAATGAGACTGATGAAGCGTTTGCTACACGCAAGTGTGAGCATGCGTCAGTGAGGATGTCCTATGATCTTGCTAAGAAAAAATGGGACAACTCCAATAAGAAATGTCTGACATTGGCTAAAGCAACTATTTCAGAGCCCATCAGAGGATCACTGCCTGAGTGCACCACCATCACTGAGTATTTAGAAAAAGTCAAAACTCAGTTTCATGGTACAACTAAGACTCAAGCCAGTGTGCTTATTAGAGAGTTTATCAATAAGAAATACACTGGTGGTGGTGTTAGAGAGCACATACTGAGGATGAACACCTTGGCATCTAAGCTCGCATCAATGAAGATGGTTCTTCCAGATCCATTTGTCGTTCATGTGATCATAGCTTCTTTGCCAAAGGAGTTTGAAGCCTTTGTTGTGCATTACAACATGGCACCTGAGGATTGGAACATTGAGAAGCTCCTTGGGCAAGCCACTCAGGAGGAGGAAAGACTTAAGGAATCACGGGGAGACTCTGCTCTCTTCGTGAAGCATAACAACAATAAGAAGTTCTACCATAAGAATGCCAAACCACAAGGGAAACCAAAATGGGATGGTAGCTCTTCCTCTAATGCTCAGGCATCAAACTCTCAGGGCAAAGCCCCTCAGAACCCTCAGACTGCTCAGAATAACAATGGGGCTCAGGACCAAAACAGGCCACAGAACCCACTACGCAAGAAGCCTTGGCTAGCACCAAATCAGTGCATGTTCTATGAGAAAATAGGACACATGCAAAAGGATTGTCTTGGTTTCTTGAAGTACCTCAACAAGCATGGTGAGGATTTAGTTACATTTGTAGATGAATCCTTGTATATTAGTTATGCTAAATCTACTTGGTGGATTGACTCAGGTGCAACAATTCATGTTGCCAATTCTTTACAGGGATTCCATACGAGGAGAACCCTGCAAAGAGGCGAAAGAACAATTAAGGTGGCAAATGGAGTACAAGCCGACGTCGAAGCCACTGGCGATTTGACTTTAGCATTATTAGATGGTTTTGTACTTAGGCTTTCTGATGTACTCTATGTTCCTTCTTTGCATCGAAACTTAATAAGTGTTAGTAAGTTAGATGATGATGGATTGTCTTGCCATTTTGGAAATGGCAGATGTAAGATACTTTTTAATGATAAGTGTGTTGGTCTTGCCTTCCGACAAGACAAACTTTATTTGTTATTAGTTTCTGAGAATATTAATGCTATATCCGTTGAGAATGAAAAAGTTCCATCGTCTACGAATGTAAATAGAAAGCGTAAGAAAATTCAGATTGACTCTTCGAAATTGTGGCATTGTAGATTAGGCCACATTTCGAGGGGGAGAATTGATAGATTAGTCAAGGCTGAAATTCTTCCGCCATTACAACTTTCAGAATTAGATCAGTGTGTAGATTGTATTAAGGGTAAGTATGTTAAGAAAGTTAAGAAAGATGCCAAACGAAGTGCAGGAAACTTAGATTGTATTCACACAGATATTTGTGGTCCATTTCCTGTTAAGAGTGTGGATGGTTATGATTCATTCATAACTTTCACTGATGATTATTCACGTTTTGGCTATATTTATCCAATAAAAGAAAGATCAGAGGCATTAGATAAGTTTAAGATATTCAAGGCAGAAGTAGAAAATCAGCATAATAAGAAGATTAAAATAGTAAGATCAGACCATGGTGGGGAATATTATGGGCGACATACCCCGTATGGCCAAGTTCCAGGACCTTTTGCAAAGTTCCTTCAGGAAAATGGCATAGTTGCCCAGTATTCCATCTCAGGAGATCCTCAGCAGAATGGAGTGGCTGAGAGAAGAAACCGTACCTTAATGGATATGGTAAGAAGTATGATTAGCTACTCCACCCTACCGGTAAGCTTGTGGATGGAGGCGTTGAAAACCGCCATTCACATTCTTAATCGTGCTCCAAGTAAGTCGGTGCCTAAAACACCGTACGAGCTATGGACCGGCAGAGTACCCTCACTTAAGCACTTAAGGGTGTGGGGTTGTCCTGCTGAGGCTAAGATATTTAACCCAAATTTAAGGAAATTAGATCCTAAGACAGTTAGTTGCCATTTCATTGGCTACCCAGATAGGTCAAAAGGTTACCGCTTTTACTGCCCTGACAGGCATACTAAGTTTGTGGAAACCAGACATGCTGAGTTCTTAGAAGATGATTTGATAAGGGGGAGCAAGGTAGCACAAGAGATTAGTCTAGAGGAGAAAAGGGTTTATGCCCCTACTCCAATGCTTCAGGAACAATTCTTTGTGCTACCCATAGCTGTTGCACCAACAGTGTTAGACACTGTAGTGCCAGCACTGATTGTTAGTTCTCCGTTGCCGACATCCAATGAAAATCTGGAACCTGTGCTTCAAGATCCATTAGAACCACACGTCGAGCATCAGGAAGAACAACAACAACAATCCCAAATAGCGCCAAACAATCAGAATCTTAGAAGATCAGAAAGAGTTAGAAGATCAGCTATTTCATATGATTATGAGGTTTATGAAACCGAAGAATTTCATATGGAGGATGATCCCACTACATATGAACAAGCCATGAGAAGCGAGCACTGTGAGAGGTGGTTAGAAGCCATGAGAGATGAAATAAGGTCCATGGATTCCAATAAAGTTTGGGAACTGATGAAAATTTCTAAGGGAGCTAAGAAGGTTGGTTGTAAATGGGTTTATAAAACTAAGTATGACTCCCAGGGGAATGTTGAAAGACGTAAGGCGCGACTCGTGGCAAAAGGCTTTACACAGAGAGAAGGAATTGATTACAATGAGACTTTCTCTCCGGTCTTATGTAAAGATTCTTTTAGAATAATAATGGCGCTAGTAGCACATTTTGATTTAGAATTACATCAGATAGATGTTAAGACGACATTCCTAAATGGGGATCTTGAGGAAGATGTCTATATGGCACAACCGAAAGGTTTTGTCATGGAAGGAAAAGAGAACATAGGGTGCCGCCTAAGGAAGTCCATTTATGGACTAAAACAAGCTTCAAGACAGTGGTATTTGAAGTTTGATAATACAATAAGAAAGTTTGGGTTTAAGGCAAATGTAGAGGACAATTGCGTTTATGTAAAGTTTAAGAATTCTAAGTTCATTTTCTTAGTTCTATATGTGGATGATATTTTGCTAGCAAGCAACGATGTCAACCTACTAATGGAGACTAAGAAGTTCTTGTCCTCGCATTTTGACATGAAAGACCTCGATGAAGCTTCTTTCGTTCTGGGGATTGAAATTCATCGTGATAGAAATAGAGGGGTATTAGGGCTGTCACAAAAGGCATACATAGAAAAGATTCTTAAGAAATATAGTATGCACAAGTGTAGTCCATCACCTGCACCCATAGTCAAGGGCGATAAGTATGGAGAACACCAGTGTCCCAAGAATCAGATCGAGCACGAGCAAATGAGATCAGTACCTTATGCTTCAGCCGTCGGAAGCTTACAATATGCTCAAATTTGTACTCGCCCTGACATAGGGTTTGTTACCGGGTTACTTGGCAGATATCAGAAAAATCCAGGTGCAGAACACTGGAAGTTAGTTAAGAAAGTCTTGCGTTACTTGCAGGGCACTAAAGGCTTCATGCTAAGTTATAATAAGACGGACTCCCTTGAGATAGTGGGGTTCTTAGATTCAGATTATGCGGGGGATGAAAGGAAATCCACGCCAGGCTACATATTTACCCTCGCAGGTGGAGCCATATCGTGGAAAAGCTCCAAACAGACTCTCGTCACGTCATCGACGATGTACGCTGAGTTTGTAGCATGTTATGAGGCCTCGGGGCAGGTGAGTTGGCTTAAGAAGTTTTTGCCCGGATTAAGAGTGGTAGATAGCATTGAGAGACCACTTAAGTTATACTGCGATAATAATCCCGCAGTTGAATATGCTCACAACAATAGGTCAAGTGGTGCTGCCAAACACATTGACATCAAGTACTATGTTGTGAAGGAGAAAGTTCAGGATCATGTTATAAGTCTTGAGTATATTAAGACGGATAATATGTTAGCGGATCCGCTCACAAAAGGCCTACCACCCAACGTGTTTAGAAAACACCTAGCCGGCATGGGGATAAGGGAAAGCCTATGATTCCTGAACACTTAGGGCCCTTTAGTTAGAACTCTGTCTCAAATTAGAGAGATGTACTGTAGCCGTCAAGTCCAATAGAAATTGTTTCTGTGACGATGAGACGCGCTCTACGTATTTCTTTATAATGAGACGGAGTTAAGTGCTAAGCATTTAAGTTAGGTATTTAAATTAAGAATAAGACAAGGATGAGATAAGTTATTAGAAGAGATCAAGGGGGAGAATGTTAGGGTTTGTTTTTTATCTCTCCTCCTATTGGACCCAACGACCCATTAGGGACCTTGATCCGCTCCTTGATCGGGGGAGCCCAACCCACCTTTGGTTGGAGGGCCCATGTCACGTGCGGTACATAAATAGAGGTGGGAGGCCGGTGTAACACCTTAGGTGTTTAGCTCCATAATTGCATTGCATTGCATGAGCATAAGCATGCATCATTTCATGTTAATTCCTGTGGTTGCAACAAATATGTTTTGTTTTTAAAGTTTTGTTTGACTCACATCATGTGGCACTATGGAGTTGGTGTAACTAAAGGGTAGAGTAGCCAATTATATCTCACAACATCTTAGTTATACTTAGGGTCACTCATGGAGCAAGGTTCATGTTGACCAAAATCACCAAAATGCCCTCCAAGGTGTAGTCGACCACCATTTAGCCCTAGGATGCTCTAGTTTGACCATTTAAAAAGTCCAGTTTAGAGATCTTGCATGGAGGAGCAACCTTAAGCAAAGTTGTAGAGAATTTCGTAAGGAACAAAAGTTCTAATATGGCCATCTCATGAAAATGATCTGAACATGCTCAAAAATGGCCCACAAGTTAGTATTAGAGGCTGTTTTGGGACTGAGCAATTTTGGCTAAGTGTGAAGCTGAAAACCGTTTCACTGTACTTCACTTTGGCAACTTGTAACTCACAAACTAGGCCGAACCAGTCCTTGAGCCAATTGACAAAGTTGTTGTCCACACATAGCTCTACAACATTGTCAATATCACCATCACCTAGTTCTAAATAGTTTAGGAGATATGGTGCCTGGAAAAATGAGTTTCAGTCGGCATAATGGACTGAAACTAAGTTTCAGTTTTCGGGTACTCCACTTTGGAGCTCTGTGGTTTCAAATCCAGGCCGAACCAGTCCAAACTCCAATTGGTAAACTTGTAGCCCTCATGTAGCTCTACAACATTGCCAACATCAATCACATCTGGTTCTCACTGGTTTGGGAGTTAATCGTCGACGAAGTTGCTCTGTCAGTCGAACGAGGACGGCCTCCATTCAGTCAACGGCGACGCCATGCAGCCGGACAGCCGGCCCGCGTCGTGGCGCGCGGGCAGAGCCCGGTGGCCGCGTGGCGCGCGTGCTCTGCCGACGCCCCACGTCGACTGCTAGCTTATCGTGAAGACCTGGACGAACCGCTTCCCCCTCCATTTCCATCACCCTCCTTCCCCAGCTCACCGGTAAGGCGACCGAGTATCCTCCACCACCACAGCCGGCTCCGCCGCCTTCGCTTGCGTCAACCATCGCGCCACCACACCCGAGGGCTCACGCACAGCACCGCCTGCCCCTACTCTACAACCTCCGCAGATTTGGGTCAGCCGTTGGGTCAAGGTAGAGGGTGAATCGCCAAATCAAACCTCGGCGGTGCGGAGCTCCGCCATGGCCGCCGCCATTGCGAGCTCACCGCCGACGTCCTCTTTCACCCTTCTCTCTCTGTGGTTAGCGTTTGGAATAGGGTAGACCTTCCTCGAGCTCTAGGCATGACCTTACCGTGGGATGCGACCTCGCCGGAGCGGGACACGACGACCACCGTTGTCGCGCTCACCGCCCCGCATCACGGCGCTCCGTGGCCGGGGTGGTTAGGACCTCTTCCAAACCTCCTTTCTACCTCAACAGATTCGTCCGGGCGTAGGGTAGCTCGTACCGAGCTCAGATTTGGTCGTGCGGCCTCACCGGCTACGGCATGCCCTCACCCGACCCTCACCGGCCGCCGCTCACGACGGCGAGCCTTCCCGCCCTAACCTAAGCTCTTCCACTGGCACGAATCGAAGCGTCAAGGAACGGGGAACGTGTGGGTGGGCTCGATTTTCCCGGCGAGCTTCCCTCCGATAAGCTTGAGCTCGCCGGAGCTCGTGGCCGCCGCTCCCCTGTCCCTCTGTCCCTGACCATGGGGGCCCGCCTAGCAGGTGCCGCGCGCGGGCGGGACGGCCGAGCAGGCCGCGCGCGCGCCGTGGGCCGCGTCTTTTCCCGGGCCGACCCAGTAACAAATAAGATTTATTTCATTTTTATTTATTCTGTCACAGTTTTAGATAAGGTTTGGAAAATGTATATCTAGGGTTTTAATTGTCCAAAAAGTATGAGATAAATTTTGTTAGGATCTACATGATGTGTAGTATTTTAGAAAAATATAAATTGGATATGTGATGTTTAGCTTCTGGGAGATTTAAATAGGTCTTTGAAATGTGTTTTAAATTACATGCAAAATTGTTTAAATCATATCTTGAGTTTTAGTGTTCCAAAAATTATGAAATTTGGTGGGTAGGCTAATTTATACTTGCTCTAGCTCTGGTAAAAATTTAGGCAGTAGTGCTTAAGTACTTTTCAAGTTATAATGCTATCTTGTTATTTTAGGAAATACTTAAATGAATTTTTGTAATTTTTATACATGTGCAATGTTCATATAAATTTTTGGAGAATGTATTGGTACCCTAGAGTGTCTAATAAAATTAGGAAATCTGTTATTTGACACTTTTTACTATACTTTGTTATTTATACAAAAATCAGCCTTTTTGGCTTGTGAATTTTGTGTAGGAAGTTCATGTGAATAAATTTAGTTCAAATTTTTACAGTAGCCTCTCTTTGGGTCAAAGAGTCTCCTGTAATTTTTGTAGAATTTTAGGAGCAGTTTACATATATGTTTAAAATTCCACTTAATTACTTAAGTAAATTAAGAAATGAGTTTAAATAAATATTCTAGGTGGGTACACCTTACTTTCTGGTGTTTTTGTGACCTTTGTGAACTTGTGGTAACATTTGTTTTGTCTTATGGGATGTTTGCCACATCAATAAATATTTAACTTTTACAATTCTAGGTTTTCTGGACAGCTGGTAGTATCTTTGGGTTTGACCCTTAATAAAAGTGTTTGCTGGAAAACTTGTGAATACCAAAATTGTAGTAAACTTGATAAACTAGCTTGCGTCAAAATTTGGGAGCATTTGTCTTAGTAATTTTTGAGTTATTGCTGTTTTAAGTGACAGTCTAGAATTGGTTGCTCTCTGTTTGGGGAGAACAGATTCTGGAACTTTGGGATTTCGACTAGGTAAACTTTGGAATTAAGTGTTGTGGTCTGAAAATATTTTGTGGTGCATTTCATAAGCTTTCCAGATTTTCTTAGACCATATCTTTTGGAGTTGGGAATCTCCAGTTATGTTAGAAACAAGTAGCTGCTGTTCAGAATGTCTTACTGTGATATTTTGGGTTGGATGTGTTAACCTAAATAATGTCACTCTTGTGTTTGTTAGGTGTTAGGGCCTTAACCGAAGATGAACAACTATACTTTAGGTTGAGTAGCTTAGGTAAGTACTTCTCCTCCGGAGAAGAGATTTGCACGTACTGATAAAGTAACTTGATTAGATTATTATTTTTATTTTCTGAAATGCATTTCATTCCGAGCATTATGCACCATTATGCATCCATAATATTTATTATGCACTCATGCAATAGGTGTTCCGGAGGGGATAACACTCCTCGAGTTCGAGCCAGTGATTCCGGAGGAAATCTAGGACTAGCCAGAGGAGCCAGCGGAACCAGTCGGCGGAGGAGACGCCGCTGAAGACTTGCCTGAGTGTCCTAACCACCGGCCTTCGACCTTTCTGAAAGGCAAGCCCTGGTGCATGCTGAACCCATCAATTTATAAATCTATCTTGAGTACTTTTAACTGTTTAATGCATTAAGTTGTAGGAGTTGTATGAAAACAATTGTTGCATCATACCTGTCCTTGTCCAGATATCGTACTTACTCCTATATTAGGTTTAGGCACGTGTCTATGCTTAGCCCTGCTTAGTACGGTAGAAGTCGGGTGATTTTCGGTCATCCGCGAGATGTAGGAAGGAGTCACGAGTGGCTTTATGGCTATCGTGGATGGAACCATGCTTTAAAAGTGAAATTGAGACCGGACGGGAGTTCGATAGTACAGCCACAAGACACTTCACGTCTTGGGTGTGGAGCTATGCCCGTCTGAGTCGTTTAAGGACCGATTCGATGTACGTCCTTGAGTCATGTTGAACGCAGTCTAACACTTAGTTGGCCGGATAAGTCGTTCCGACCGTGAAGTCGAGTAGTGTGGTTCAGGCCGGAAATCGAATGGTAGGTTGCATCTTGGAGGAGAGAAAGGATGTGCTTGGGGACATTGGCGTGAGACCAAGGGGGGGGGGGTTAGAGTCCCTAGCACCTGGCAGAGTGTCGCCCTTGGGGACGCGACATTATTCGGGCCCGCGATTCCTGAACTGTACCAAAGATGACCTGAGCAGCCCTCGCCAGGCGTGACTCGGTGAGTGTTAGAAATACCCCTCCAGCTAGATAGGAATTTGATTCGAATCGCCGTCGCTCCCGGTTAGTGAGCACTTGACTTGAGCAGCGGCAACGTAGATCTCATTAAATAAACAGATGGTTAAGTGAATGATATAATGTTGCCACAATAATATACCTGTTGTGGATATAATAATAATGTTGTTTGATTATACTCAAGTGAATGTTTAGTACAGGTGCTAAGATAGATGACAGGTAAATGCTAAAAATAACTGCTAGTATAGGTTATAAGAGTTTCAATTACTTATGCCTTTATGCAAAAATGTGATGTCAGCTAGCCTCTTGTGTAAGCCTTGCATAATCCTTGGTGTCATCTTATTTCTGGTTTTTGACGGGTAAGTCTAGCTGAGTACATTCCAGTACTCAGGGTTTATTCCCTCCTGTTGCAGATGATATGCTCTACCAAGGCTTCTGCAAAAATTATCTCCACCCTGCGGGTGACGAAGACTAGATCACTTGGGCGTGATCATCTTTTATGTACTTTCCTGATGCTTTTGGCGGGTTGTTGATCAACAAGACTGGCAATAGTAAACAACTGGTGTGCGTTTGCTTCCGCTACTTTTATAAACTTGGTTTGTAATAATTTGCGACTCCGTGTGTGTAAACTTATTTTGGAACTACTTGCGAAATGTAACGTACGATGTTGTATGTTGAATGATGCGATCTTGGTTGTAAGCAAGTTGGTTTGAAATCCTTCGTGGTTTCAATTGACTACCGGGATTATATGGGCTCAAGTTCGAAAATTTGAGCGCTTCGGTGCTTGTTTTTGTACTTGTGCTCTTATAATTTGGTCGGTTCTGTTACAGCCAGTACCGGAGCATAATTCAACATTAAACACATCGTACGAGTATTTAAAAACAAAAGTATTTGATTATAAAAAGGGGTTAAAACATTAAAAATTATTTCATAGGTATGCCAGTGATCACATCCCTTAGGCCAAATAAGGACTCTTAGGTGGCTTATTATAAAGACTAACTTGGGGGCCTTGTTTGTTTTTGTTTCGTCGTCCATACGGCGTGATATTGTATGGATGCCATCCACTTGGGTGGTAATGTATGGATCAATTGCCTCGACGCTCTGGTAAGAGTGAGTTGTGAGAGCATGATCGTCCAACCGGCGATCTAGGGGAGAGTAGTTTTGGTGACTTGCATACTTACATGTTTAAACCTTGTAACTATATAGGCACTTAATTGTGGGAATCTTTATATCGGGTAGCTTTGATACTGAAGTATATACATCAGGGGATGTGTATATGGAAGGTATTTAATTTACCGCTTTCTTGTATGCTGATTTTGGGGAAACTGTTGGGCTGAAATGAGATTTTCTGCAGGTACACTAACAGCGCAAACGAGTAGACCGATAGTGTCGTCTATATGAGAGAACGTATGTATGCCACCGCCTAGCGTTAGAAATTTATGATTCTACTAGGATGAGAGGGCGTACGGAACGTGCATGCATCATGTTTAATTATATCATACATATCATTTACTCCCTCCATAAAAATTTTTCAATAGCCCCGACTAAATTAAATTTCGTATCCCCTAAATGATCCTCACTTTCAGTCGTGTCTTGTTGCTACAGATGGCACGTACCAAGTGGACTGCTCGCAAGTCCACTGGAGGCAGGACACCTCGTCACCAGCTCGCTCCACGTGAGCCCCGCCCTGAGCCCACTGAGGTGGAAAGGCTGAGGGCTGAGTTGGCCGAAGTGACTGCTGCCCAGAATGCAGCGCGTCAGCAACTGGAGCAAGTGATCCGTGATCGTGACCAGGAAACCCTTGCAGTTCAGAGATTGACAGTAGCAAACCGCAACTGTCAACGCATGTTGGTCCGTGTCATGAATCAGAGGGATGAAGCCTGGCACGAGGAGAATATTCTGAGAGCTCGTCAGTTTGAGCTCGAACAACAGTTGGAGAATGCTGAAGAATACAATGACAATCTTCATGAAGAAGTGCACCGCCTGAACAACCAGCTAAATCCTCTGCTGCCTAGAAATATCAACGCAGATGAGGACATGGGTTCGGGAATCTTCATGGCTGAAAATGATGATGAAGTGGAGGTCAATGGGCCCTAAGATGCCGCACCAGAAGAAGCACCAGAAGAAGAAGAAGAAGATGAGGAGGAGTTAGAGCCTGTTAGTGATGAGGACGGCGGGGAGATCCTTGACACTGACTCTGAGGACGATGCTTAGAGTAGCTATCACGTAGCTATGATGTAGGATTGTCTTTTGTGCCCTCCCTGTGTTGGAGTGAGGCTTTGTAATAACTTGACTTTTGGGATGTAAGGTCGAACCCTATGTTTCCTAGATGTTTATTGGAACCTGTTAATTTCGATCGCAATTGGATGTCTTATTGTGTTGCGTTCGATGATGGTGTCACGATTAGCACTCTTTGGTGCCGCGACGAAACCGAGGGCCTCCTATGGCGCGTGACATAAGGTTATGCTGCTTGGAACACGCTGGTATCGAGGTGGCTAGTCATGATCCACCATGGAACTCTACCGTTGAGAAGTCTCTTTGTGGTCAGTTGGAAGTAGCCTTTCTCAGTCAACTAAAAATGTCGAAATCAAATCCAAGTACCGGGCGAAAGGTCAAAAATCACGTAGATATTAATGTAAACGGTTCAGTAACTGCTGTGCTCCTTGTGAGTGAGCCTTTATCAAAGTACATCTTGTTGGATTCTCTCGCCTGATTTCGTCACTTGATGCGCTTGAATGGATGGTGCAGTTGTGATGAATTATTGTGCCATGATTATTTTGAGAAGTCTATTTCATGAAGTCAGTTTGACATATTTATAATAATTCATCTACAAATTTCCCACATCGTCAGTGCTCATTGGCTATATATTTTGCAGATGTCGTACAATCTCCGTCGGGGTCGTGGCAATGAGGATGAGGAACAGCCACCCCCTCCGCCACCACCTACCCCGGCTGATCTGATGCAGACCGTGGTCGAAGGGCAGCGCATGCTGGCAGATGCTATGCGCCAGCTTGCCAACCGGGAGGCTCGTCATGGCCGCCAGGGCCCAGAACCCAATCAGTACAGTGATTTCAAGGACTTTCTTGATACTAAGCCCCCGCTCTTTAAGGAGGCGGAGGAACCAATGCAAGCCGATGAGTGGTTGAACACTATTGAACAAAAGTTTCGTCTGCTTCGCTTGACTGACGAGCTAAAGACTGAATATGCTTCTCACCAACTGCATGGTCCAGCGGGGATTTGGTGGAGCCACTATCGTTCCACACTGCCTGCAAATGTCCCGATTGCTTGGGACCAGTTCAAGGCCGCATTCCGTGGGAACTATATTCCTCCAGGTCTTATGGCTATCAAACACACAGAATTTATGAGGCTGTCGTAGGGCAATAAAAGCTTGACTGAATATCTGCAATCTTTCAACAACCTGGCAAGGTATGCCACAGAGTTTGTGGATACCGATTCCAAGAAAATTGCTAGCTTTAAAAGAGGCCTCGGCCCAAAGCTGATGAAGATTATGGGCACTAGCAAGTGTACTACCTTCAATGAATTTATCAGTGATGCTCTGACTCAAGAAAACAATAACTCTATCTATGCTGCTTCTAAGAGCCGCAAGAGGGCAATTGAGGCAGGTGCTTCACAGTCTCGAGCTCCAGCTGCCCCGAGGGCTCCTCCTCGCTCCCCTGCCATAAGTGCTAAGTTTCGTTCTCCGCAAAAGAAGGCGCCAGTAAAGACTGGGTTTCGCAAGGCATATACAGTGGCTCTGCCAAAGGGTAATTCGGGCCAAGGCAGCTCCAGTGTTCCTCCTAGCAACATGCCTTGCTGGAACTGCAATAAGTCAGGCCATTGGTCCAGGAACTGCCCTTACCCTAAGAAGAATGTCAACCAAGGTGGCCGTCAAGGGCACGCTCATTATAACAGTATTGAGGAAATCCCATCTGGTGAGGTTGTCACTGCTGGTAAGTTCCTAGTTGACCAACACCCTGTAGTGGTACTTTTTGATTCAGGTGCTTCGCATTCCTTTATCAGTCCTAAGTTTGCATCAGAGTTTGCACACAAATTGCATACTGTTGAAGGTGGGGGTTATTGTATTAGCGCAGCAAGTGGGAATATTTCCACAAATAAAGTAGTGGGGAATCTTGAGCTTGAGATAGAAGGGCGAAAGTACTCGCTTGCCTTAGTGGTTTTGCCGGGCTTAGGCATAGATGTTATTTTGGGCATGAATTGGATGAGTCAGAATGGGGTACTCATTGATACATCCACTCGGGTAGTTATGCTCAGAGATCCTACAGATCAAAAGGGTTTTCTGGTACAACTCCCCAGAAAAGTTGATTTGGCTGGGGAAGTTCATGCTGTGCAAGCAAAGGCGTTGGCCGAAATTCCAGTAGTAAATGAGTTTCCGGACGTTTTTCCCGATGATTTGCCGGGGCTCCCTCCAGATCGGGATGTGGAATTTAAAATTGAGTTGTTGCCTGGCACGGCTCCCATCTCTAGGAGACCCTATAGGATGCCTCCGAATGAACTAGCTGAACTTAAGGTGCAATTGAATGAACTTTTGAAGAAGGTGTTGATTCGTCCTAGTTCGTCACCGTGGGGATGTCCTGCTATCTTTGTAAAGAAGAAGGATCAGTCATTACGAATGTGCGTTGATTATAGACCTCTCAATGCAGTCACTGTCAAAAATAAGTACCCTCTACCGCGCATCGACATCTTGTTCGATCAGTTGTCTAAAGCTAAAGTTTTCTCCAAGATTGATCTAAGATCTAGCTATCATCAAATTAAAATCCGTCCTGAAGATGTTCCAAAAACCGCCTTCTCTACCAGATATGGTCTTTATGAGTATCTTGTTATGTCCTTTGGCTTGACAAATGCCCCCGCACACTTTATGTACTTGATGAATTCGGTGTTTATGCCCGAATTAGACAAGTTTGTGGTGGTATTTATTGATGATATCCTGATATATTCTGTAAATGAGGAAGATCACGCTGAACATCTGCGTATAGTCCTCACAAGACTGCGTGAACATCAACTATATGCAAAGTTCAGTAAGTGCGAATTCTGGCTTCGAGAAGTACCTTTCCTTGAGCATGTGTTGTCCGATGGAGGAATTATGGTGGACCCCGCCAAGGTACAAGAAGTACTGAACTGGAAGGCTCCTATCTCGGTTCACGAGGTCCGGAGTTTTCTTGGTTTGGCTGGCTATTACCGTCGCTTCATCCCGGATTTCTCCAAAATAGCCAAGCCAATGACTCGGTTGCTATAAAAAGACACCAGGTTTGTCTGGACTCCTGATTGTGATGCGGCTTTTCACCAAATGCGAACCCTCCTAACCTCAGCTCCGGTTTTGGCACAACCGGATATCGAGAAACCGTTTGATGTTTATTGTGATGCCTCAGGCATAGGTTTGGGAGGTGTTCTGATGCAGGAAGGCCGAGTAATTGCATATACCTCTCGACAACTTCGGAAGCATGAGGCGAATTATCCAACGCATGACTTAGAACTTGCCGCAGTTGTTCATGCTTTGAAAGCCTGGCGGCACTATCTGCTGGGCAATGTCTGTAATATCTACACAGACCATAAAAGCCTCAAATACATCTTCACCTAACCCGAGTTAAATATGCGTCAAAGAAGATGGCTCGAGTTGATTAAGGATTATAACCTTCAAGTGTACTATCATCCTGGCAAGGCAAATGTGGTTGCGGATGCTTTAAGCCGTAAGTCTCATTGCCTTTCCCTAGTTGAAACTGATTTTCATCGATCTCGCCTTCTACATCCAGTAGTCTTGTACAACATCACTATCAGTTGTACTCTCAAAAGAAGAATTATTGAGCTCCAAAAGACTGACACTGGTATATTCCACATCAAGCGTAAGATGAAAGAGCAAGAAACTACACAGTTCAGGGTAGATGAAGAGGGTGTACTATGGTTCAAGGATAGGTTAGTTGTGCCTAAGGACCGTGAGCTTAGAAATGATATTATGTCTGAAGCACACTCCTCTAAGTTGTCCATCCATCCTGGTAGCAATAAGATGTATTATGATTTGAAGCCATACTATTGGTGGACCAAGATGCGGAAGGAGATAGCTGCATATGTGGCTAGGTGTGACACCTGCTGTAGAGTTAAAGCTGTGCATATGAAAGCTGGGTTGCTTCAACCACTTTCTATCCCAGGTTGGAAATGGGAAGAAATAAGTATGGATTTCATTGTTGGACTTCCTCCTACTGTCAAAAATCATAACTCCATCTGGATAATTGTGGACCGCCTCACCAAGTCAGCTCACTTCATTCCTGTGAGAGTGGACTATCGTCCTACTAACTATGCTGAGTTGTACTTCAATCAGATAGTCTGGCTCCATGGGATACCTCGTACTATCATATCTGACCGTGGTCCCCAGTTCACTGCTCGTTTTTGGGAGCACTTGCATCACCTTCTGGGAACCAAGTTAGTGAGAAGCTCTGCTTATCACCCCCAGACGTCTGGTCAGACGGAACGGGTTAACCAAATCTTGGAAGATCTGTTGCGGGCATGTGTCATTTCATCCAAGGGTTCTTGGGAAAAATGGTTACCTCTAGCCGAATTCTCGTACAATAATAGTTACCAAGAGAGTATTAAGATGGCCCCATTCGAAGCTTTGTACGGTCGTAAGTGTAGAACCCCACTAAATTGGATAGAAGCTGGTGAGAGGAGATTTTATGGTATTGCTTTTGTTGAGGAAGCGGAGGAACAAGTCCGTACCATCCAAAAACATATGGCTGCAGCCCAAGCTAGACAGAAAAGTTATGCTGATCGTCGTAGAAAACCACTCGAGTTTGAAGTTGGAGACTTCGTTTACCTGAAAGTTTCTCCAATGAAGAGTGTCCAACGTTTTGGTGTTAAGCGGAAACTTGCGCCAAGATACGTGGGTCCTTTCCAGATCATAGGCAAGAGTGGTGCTGTTGCGTACAAAATCCAGTTACCTCCTGAAATGAGTGCCATATTCAACGTCTTCCATGTATCTCAGCTCAAAAAGTGTCTTCGAGTTCCTGAGGAAAGAGTTCCGTTAGGAGATATCAGGCTTGAGTCTGATTTAACTTACGAAGAAAAGCCAGTCCGGGTGATAGATACTCAGGAACGAGTAACTAGAAGCAAAGTGGTTAAGTGGTATAAGGTGATGTGGAGTAATCAGGGTAGTGAAAGTGACGCTACATGGAAACGGGAAGACTATTTGCGGGATGGCTATAAGGAATTCTATGAAAAATGGTACGCTTTCCAAATCTCGGGATGATATTTTGATAAGGGGGGAGGGGTGTAACACCTCAGATGTTTAGCTCCATAATTGCATTGCATTGCATGAGCATAAGCATGCATCATTTCATGTTAATTCCTGTGGTTGCAACAAATGTGTTTTGTTTTTAAAGTTTTGTTTGACTCACATCATGTGGCACTATGGAGTTGGTGTAACTAAAGGGTAGAGTAGCCAATTATATCTCACAACATCTTAGTTATACTTAGGGTCACTCATGGAGCAAGGTTCATGTTGACCAAAATCACCAAAATGCCCTCCAAGGTGTAGTCGACCACCATTTAGCCCTAGGATGCTCTAGTTTGACCATTTAAAAAGTCTAGTTTAGAGATCTTGCATGGAGGAGCAACCTTAAGCAAAGTTGTAGAGAATTTCATAAGGAACAAAAGTTCTAATATGGCCATCTCATGAAAATGATCTGAACATGCTCAAAAATGGCCCACAAGTAGTATTAGAGGCTGTTTTGGGACTTAGCAATTTTGGCTAAGTGTGAAGCTGAAAACCGTTTCACTGTACCTCACTTTGGCAACTTGTAACTCACAAACTAGGCTTAACCAGTCCTTGAGCCAATTGACAAAGTTGTTGTCCACACATAGCTCTACAACATTGTCAATATCACCATCACCTAGTTCTAAATGGTTTAGGAGATATGGTGCCTGGAAAAATAAGTTTCAGTCGGCATAATGGACTAAAACTAAGTTTCAGTTTTTGGGTACTCCACTTTGGAGCTCTGTGGTTTCAAATCCAGGCCGAACCAGTCCAAACTCCAATTGGTAAACTTGTAGCCCTCATGTAGCTCTACAACATTGCCAACATCAATCACGTCTGGTTCTCACTGGTTTGGGAGTTAATCGTCGACGAAGTTGCTCTGTCAGTCGAACGAGGACGGCCTTCATTCAGTCAACGGCAACACCATGCAGCCGGACAGCCGGCCCGCGTCGTGGCGCGCGGGCAGAGCCCGGTGGCCGCGTGGCACGCGTGCTCTGCCGACGCCCCACGTCGACTGCTAGCTTATCGTGAAGACCTGGACGAACCGCTTCCCCCTCCATTTCCATCGCCCTCCTTCCCCAGCTCACCGGTAAGGCGACCGAGTATCCTCCACCACCACAGCCGGCTCCGCCGCCTTCGCTTGCGTCAACCATCGCGCCACCACACCCGAGGGCTCACGCACAGCACCGCCTGCCCCTACTCTACAACCTCCGCACATTTGGGTCAGCCGTTGGGTCAAGGTAGAGGGAGAATCGCCAAATCAAACCTCGGCGGTGCGGAGCTCCGCCATGGCCGCCGCCATTGCGAGCTCACCGCCGACGTCCTCTTTCACCCTTCTCTCTCTGTGGTTAGCGTTTGGAATAGGGTAGACCTTCCTCGAGCTCTAGGCATGACCTTACCGTGGGATGCGACCTCGCCGGAGCGGGACACGACGACCACCGTTGTCGCGCTCACCGCCCCGCATCACGGCGCTCCGTGGCCGGGGTGGTTATGACCTCTTCCAAACCTCCTTTCTACCTCAACAGATTCGCCCGGGCGTAGGGTAGCTCGTACCGAGCTCAGATTTGGTCGTGCGGCCTCACCGGCTACGACATGCCCTCACCCGACCCTCACCGGCCGCCGCTCACGACGGCGAGCCTTCCCGCCCCAACCTAAGCTCTTCCACTGGCACGAATCGAAGCGTCAAGGAACGGAGAACGTGTGGGTGGGCTCGATTTTCCCGGCGAGCTTCCCTCCGATGAGCTTGAGCTCGCCGGAGCTCGCGACCGTTGGGTCCCCTGTCCCTCTGTCCCTGACCATGGGGGCCCGCCTGGCAGGTGCCGCGCGCGGGCGGGACGGCCGAGCAGGCCGCGCGCGCGCCGTGGGCCGCGTCTTTTTCCGGGCCGACCCAGTAACAAATAAGATTTATTTCATTTTTATTTATTCTGTCACAGTTTTAGATAAGGTTTGGAAAATGTATATCTAGGGTTTTAATTGTACAAAAAGTATGAGATAAATTTTGTTAGGATCTACATGATGTGTAGTATTTTAGAAAAATATAAATTGGATATGTGATGTTTAGCTTCTGGGAGATTTAAATAGGTCTTTGAAATGTGTTTTAAATTACATGCAAACTTGTTTAAATCATATCTTGAGTTTTAGTGTTCCAAAAATTATGAAATTTGGTGGGTAGGCTAATTTATACTTGCTCTAGCTCTGGTAAAAATTTGGGCAATAGTGCTTAAGTACTTTTCAAGTTATAATGCTATCTTGTTATTTTAGGAAATATTTAAATGAATTTTTGTAATTTTTCTACATGTGCAATGTTCATATAAATTTTTGGAGAATGTATTGGTACCCTAGAGTGTCTAAGAAAATTAGGAAATCTGTTGTTTGACACTTTTTACTATACTTTGTTATTTATACAAAAATCAGCCTTTTTGGCTTGTGAATTTTGTGTAGGAAGTTCCTGTGAATAAATTTAGTTCAAATTTTTACAGTAGCCTCTTTTTGGGTCAAAGAGTCTCCTGTAATTTTTGTAGAATTTTAGGAGCAGTTTACATATATGTTTAAAATTCCACTTAATTACTTAAGTAAATTAAGAAATGAGTTTAAATAAATATTCTAGGTGGGTACACCTTACTTTCTGGTGTTTTGTGACCTTTGTGAACTTGTGGTAACATTAGTTTGGTCTTATGGGATGTTTGCCACATCAATAAATATTTAACTTTTACAATTCTAGGTTTTCTGGACAGCTGGTAGTATCTTTGGGTTTGACCCTTAATAAAAGTATTTGCTGGAAAACTTGTGAATACCAAAATTATAGTAAACTTGATAAACTAGCTTGCGTCAAAATTTGGGAGCATTTGTCTTAGTAATTTTGGAGTTATTGCTGTTTTAAGTGACAGTCCAGAATTGGCTGCTCTCTGTTTGGGGAGAACAGATTCTGGAACTTTGGGATTTCGACTAGGTAAACTTTGGAATTAAGTGTTGTGGTTTGAAAATATTTTGTGGTGCATTTCATAAGCTTTCCAGATTTTCTTAGACCATATCTTTTGGAGTTGGGAATCTCCAGTTATGTTAGAAACAAGTAGCTGCTGTCCAGAATGTCTTACTGTGATATTTTGGGTTGGATGTGTTAACCTAAATAATGTCACTCTTGTGTTTGTTAGGTATTAGGGGCTTAACCGAAGATGAACAACTATACTTTAGGTTGAGTAGCTTAGGTAAGTACTTCTCCTCCGGAGAAGAGATTTGCACGTACTGATAAAGTAACTTGATTAGATTATTGTTTTTATTTCTGAAATGCATTTCATTCCGAGCATGTTGCACCATTATGCATCCATAATATTTATTGTGCACTCATGCAATAGGTGTTCCGGAGGGGATAACACTCCTCGAGTTCGAGCCAGTGATTCCGGAGGAAATCCAGGACCAGCCAGAGGAGCCAGCGGAACCAGTCGGCGGAGGAGACGCCGCTGAAGACTTGCCTGAGTGTCCTGACCACCGGCCTTCGACCTTTCTGAAAGGCAAGCCCCGGTGCATGCTGAACCCATCAATTTATAAATCTATCTTGAGTACTTTTAATTGTTTAATGCATTAAGTTGTAGGAGTTGTATGAAAACAATTGTTGCATTATACCTGTCCTTGTCCAGATATCATACTTACTCCTATATTAGGTTTAGGCACGTGTCTATGCTTAGCCCTGCTTAGTACGGTAGAAGTCGGGTGATTTCCGGTCATCCGCAAGATGTAGGAAGGAGTCACGAGTGGCTTTATGGCTATCGTGGATGGAACCATGCTTTAAAAGTGAAATTGAGACCGGGCGGGAGTTCGGTAGTATAGCCACAAGACACTTCACGTCTTGGGTGTGGAGCTATGCCCGTCTGAGTCGTTTAAGGACCGATTCGCTGTACGTCCTTGAGTCATGTTGAACGCAGTCTAACACTTAGTTGGCCGGATAAGCCGTTCCGACCGCGAAGTCGAGTAGTATGGTTCAGGCCAGAAATCGAATGGTAGGTTGCATCTTGGAGGAGAGAAAGGATGTGCTTGGGGACATTGGCGTGAGACCAAGGGGGGTTAGAGTCCCTAGCACCTGGCAGAGTGTCGCCCTTGGGGACGCGATATTATTCGGGCCCGCGATTCCTGAACTGTACCAAAGATGACCTGAGCAGCCCTCGCCAGGCGTGACTCGGTGAGTGTTAGAAATACCCCTCCAACTGGATAGGAATTCGATTCGAATCGTCGTCGCTCCCGGTTAGTGAGCACTTGACTTGAGCAGCGGCAACGTAGATCTCATTAAATGAACAGATGGTTAAGTGAATGATATAATGTTGCCACGATGATATACCTGCTGTGGATATAATAATAATGTTGTTTGATTATACTCAAGTGAATGTTTAGTACATGTGCTAAGATAGATGACAGGTAAATGCTAAAAATAACTGCTAGTACAGGTTATAAGAGTTTCAATTACTTATGCCTTTATGCAAAAATGTGATGTCAGCTAGCCTCTTGTGTAAGCCTTGCATAATCCTTGGTGTCATCTTATTTCTGGTTTTTGATGGGTAAGTCTAGCTGAGTACATTCCAGTACTCAGGGTTTATTCCCTCCTGTTGCAGATGATATGCTCTACCAAAGCTTCTGCAAAAATTGTCTCCACCCTACGGGTGACGAAGACTAGATCACTTGGGCGTGATCATCTTTTATGTACTTTCCTGATGCTTTTGGCGGGTTGTTGATCAACAAGACTGGCAGTAGTTAAACAACTGGTGTGCGTTTGCTTCCGCTACTTTTATAAACTTGGTTTGTAATAATTTGCGACTCCGTGTGTGTAAACTTATTTCGGAACTACTTGCGAAATGTAACGTACGATGTTGTATGTTGAATGATGCGATCTTAGTTGTAAGCAAGTTGGTTTGAAATCCTTCGTGGTTTCAATTGACTACCGGGATTATATGGGCTCAAGTTCGAAAATTTGAGCGCTTCGGTGCTTGTTTTTGTACTTGTGCTCTTATAATTTGGTCGGTTCTGTTACAGCCGGGGCACGGATCACCGAGTTCTACCGGCCGCCACTACTCCCACCAACAAACCCTAGACCCTACTTCGATCACAGGGACCGCACAAGTGACGGGAAGCTCTTCTCCGCCGCCACTGCGCCTCCTTCCTCGCCATGGCGGACTCCAGCTCCTCGGCGCCTAAAACTAATGGTCGCTACTTCTCCCTAACTCCTTTTATTTTCATGTTGTGTAAAGGACAAAGTGATTCTCTCATTTTAGTTAAGTCTCGGCTAATATCACTATTAGTAGATCTAACTATGGGAATATAACATTCTTCACTCGCTGTTCAGTAACGGCCTCAGAGCCTTGACCATGATGTTCATTCCAGGCCGGGCGTCTGGCACGCCGTCTAAGCACAGGGCAGCAACAAAAGCACAAAATCAAGAATTACACACACACACAAGAAAATAAAAGTTCTTTTGTTTAGAGTACTACTACTTTCAGAAGAAGGATATATTGTTCTCTTCTCTTCTAAGACAAAATACCGATATTAGTTTCAATTCTAAAGAGTAGCAAATTCAGCAAATATGATTTGCTTATGGTTTTCAGTTTAATTTGGTGTGCACCTGCTCCATAGAAAGTCATACCCTTAGTTAAATTGTCTGTTTATACTCTTTTTCAAAATAATATGAATGTTTAAGTCAACAGAAAGTCTGTTTGCTTTATGTTAGTGTTTTGTGTTAAGATTCACAAAAAGCCATTGCTGATTGTGGTTTCCACGGTATCTCTGGAGGGGCAAAGCTTGATTTATTTGTGGAGCATGCCCTCTGTAACACCCTAGGTGTTTGTCACTCATTAAGTAGTGAGTTTGAGCTCAAATATGACAGATTAAGTGAAGATGACAATGTCAAGGTCCACCTATGGAGATGAGCCTAACCTAAAGTGGATGTTGCATCATTGCTTTACATATAGGCCCCTTTTCAAAATATATGCTTGGGTAGTGTTATTACAATATATTCATGTGTCTCACCTTAGTACCTATCTATATGGATCCCTGGAAAAGTTTCATGAAGTTTGGAATCAAAAAGTCACATGAAATGATAAGTTATATGCTTGTTTGGATTATAACTAAAACCTGCCTTACATCCCATGGGAACTAGTGTTTATGCAACATACAAATGCAACATGTGCAACACATCTTGGACACATGTGGAACATGTGTAGCATGTATCTTGAAACAACCACATGAAACAACTATAGCATTTCACTTGAGTTCTATGTTTCAAGGTATGTGAGACCTACACTTTTGTGCAACCTATGCATGGTGTATATGTTTGGCCTCTACAACACCTCAACTACACTTAGGACACTTAATGGAACAATGTTCATGTTGATCATTTTGCCTAAATGTGCTTCTAAGTGATGGTTGACCATGTATGGACCCTAGAACCCTTTCATTTGACCATTTCAAAAGTCTGACCTAGAAGCTTTGCATGACTGTGCACCCTTTTACAAAGTTCTAGAGAATTTTATAAGGAACAAATTTTGTTTAAGAGTCAAGTCATGAAAATGTGTGGAACATGCTCAAAAAGGGCCCACAAGTCAAAATTAGGGTTGTTTCCCAACACTTGGCATATTCTGAGTCCCTAATCGGCAGCATCAAGTCAACATGTTCGTGACATTTTATCTTCCAATTTCATATGGTAGCTCAATTAGGTTCCTTAATATGAGTTGTAGTACTTTTCATGATGTAAACAATGGATCAAGTGTCACTCAAAATGGAGCTTAGTTGGACCTTCAATAAGAGATTCCAAAACAGCAAAAAGTTGTTTTATCACTTATTAGCCTTGACATGTTGACATGCCGTGTTCTCGAAATTTTGTTAAATAACTTGACATGGTCCCAAAATAAAAGTT
Source organism: Saccharum hybrid cultivar R570 (assembly GCA_038087645.1). Lineage (NCBI taxonomy): Eukaryota > Viridiplantae > Streptophyta > Magnoliopsida > Poales > Poaceae > Saccharum > Saccharum hybrid cultivar. Next base: position 1,463,281 of record JAQSUU010000425.1, read on the forward strand.
GGAGTGTATTTGGTGTAGTAGATCATGCAAAAAGTTGGCTTAAGTTTGACCTCATTTTGATAAGCAAAATTGAGTTTCCTTATTGGTTAGTGATGTGTTGACATTGCTAACTTAGATACTAATTATCTCCTAATCTACAGAACTAATGATCTTGCACCCTAAATGAAAGTTGTGGAGCATCAGGAGAACAACAAAATTTGTTTAAGGAGTTAGAGCCAAATCTTCACGGAATATGCTCAAAAACGGCAATCGAGGTGCTCAGTCCTTCGCCCGCCACCTGTTTGGGAGAATGCCACGCGCCCTGGACGTGGCGACCATGCTCACCTCGCGTCCCCACCGTGACGACGCGCGTCCACGCCGATGCCGCGTGCCCTGCCCTTCCTCGCGCAAGGAATGGTGGAGCTGAGCTCGTCCTCACTCGCGCGTGCCCTCACTGCCCAGCTCCCGCTCGCAGCACGCGCACGCGCGGGCACAAACGCCGCCATTGCCGGCCGTCAGAGCAGAGCTCCTCTGCCACCATCGCTGTTGCCCGCCTCCTTGTGTTCCATCCAGCCCAAAGCTTGCTCTTGCCCTGCTCGACCTTTCCTTGGTGTGGCGCACCCTCCGTCGGACGACCGAGCCGCTCGTCGTCGTTCTGCTCGGCCCAGGCCACCGATGTGCGTGGCTAGAAGGCCGTCGGCCACCTCTGTCCTAGCTGACGAGGCCCTCTGGTGCGCCTCACTCCGATGATGCCCCCACACTTCTCCTCCTCGGCCCGCAACCCCCGGAGCATCGCGTTCAGGAGAGCCGCCGCGGGTGAGCCGACTGATCCCGTGGCCAGTCACCTACCGACCATCTCCCGCCACATTGCGACCACCCATGGGCGTGGACGAGTGTGGTGATGCTCTGCCACCATCGCTCGCCACAGGAGCACCGCCCGGCTAGCCGGAGATCGGCCGGCAGGCAAGCCATCGTCGCCTCCTCTGTTTTCCTCGTCGACCGAAGGAAGAAGAGGATCGACTCCCTCTCTTTATTCTTTCTCTAGGGATGACAGGTGGGGCCATCTAGGCAGTGGGTCCCGCATGTCGGTTAAGTGGTGACAGAGTTGGGGTGTATGTTTGGGTGCGCCTAGCAAATTCAGTCAGGGTTAGGAAATGCTGATTTTGAATATTAGATTTTGTGTAAATCTTCTAAATTCCATAGTTCATGTTAGGTAATTCCAAAAATAGCAAATGTGGACTTTTTGGAAACCTTGAGAAGAGATCTTTGCAGTGGAGTCATAAAGTGTTAGGTGTTTGTAGATGTTTTCTGATGTTTTTATTTAAGCTTTAAAAATGCTCTAAAAATGCTTATAAACTTGACTAGAGCCACATCTTGAGTTTTAGAACTCCAAAAATAGTGATTCTTGTTTTGGTTAATTTTGTGATGACATGTACTTGCTAGGAAAAATATCAAACACACTAGTTGTTCACTGTTTTCTTAAGGTTTTGTTTTGACCTTGATAAATAAGGAAAACTACATTATATTGCTTGTCATTTTTATATCTTGAGTTCTGTTGCTCCAAATGATGTGAAATTTTTATGTTAGTCTTGTCATTCTATGTATGTAGTGTGATATAAATTTTATGGTCATTGCTTACTGTATGGTCAAGTTGTTGATTTAACTTGTTTACGGCTTAATAAATAGTTTATAAATAGCATATAAAGGATAAAATGGAAAATGTTGTTCCATTACCTTATTATGATGTTTCCCTATGATGTTGATTCATACTAGGGCCATGTGTTCATAGAAAATATGGAGTTTTAGGTTTAACTTGCTCTCACATGATTTATTGCAATAGCTATTTGTCTTTTTCATAGAGGTTGATATACATGCCCAAATGGCTTGAAATTTGGACAGTAGACTTTTTATAGCATATGTAGGCCACTGTAATTTTGGTAGAATTTATTGTGCACTTTTGATAGGTGTTCATAATTCCACCTAATTATCTAAATAAAGTAAGAAAATATATTAAAAGAATTTATTTACGAATGGGCACTATGTTTTCTGGTGTTCATTAGTCATGTGTGAAATGTTGGTAAAGTTGGTTTTGTATAATTATATGTTTGCAACATAAGTTAATAATTATTTCTTGCAAATGAGATTTCTGGACAGTTCTGGGGACAATGTAGATTACCCCATGTTACTGATGTTTTCTGAGAACCTTGTCTATAGCAAAGTTGTACATAATTCATGTATCTAGCTTGTGTTAAAATTTGGTGGCATTTGGTTAATTAGTTTTTGAGTTATAGCTGTTTAAAGTCAGGTCCCAGATTTGGTTGCTCTCTGTTTGGAGCAGACCAGATTCTATAGTTTTATCTTTTCGACCTATTAAACTTGGGAATCAGGCTTAGTTCATATTAAATAAATTGTAGAAAATTTATTAAGCTTTCCAGAATGCCTTCTTACAAGTCATTTGGATTTTTGGATCTCCTGTTATGATTGATTTACTCAGCTACTGCATGTATGTCCTGAGAGTAGCAGATTCTTGTTCTAGTGCTTTGATTACTTTGTTTATTGCACTTCTATGCATTCATACATATGCATTGTTGCACCTCATTTAGGTATGTTAGATGAAGCACGTGAAGGACCGGAGGTGGAGCCAAACCAGAAGATGGAGTTGGTGGATCCACCCCGAAGGAAAATGCTCGCCAAGCGGGTTTTATCTGACATACTCTAACTTGAGTCGGATCCTAGGCAAGCCCCGGAGCATTATAAGCATCCTACCTTCAAAGCAATTAATTCTATATATGTTATAAGTATTGTTGCATTAAGTGGTAGGAGTTGGTTGGAAACCCTTGTTGCATTATATCATTCCTTGTCCAGATATATGAATCCTTGAATCCTACATATACTAGGATCGAGTAGATGCTTAGCCCTGCTTTAAGCGGTAGAAGTCAGGTGATTTTCTGTCACCTGCGAGATGTAGGGATATTTATATATGGTACAGTTGGCTATATTTGCTATCGTGGAAAGGAACCAGGTGTTAATAAAATGAAATGAGACCGGGCGGGATGACGATAGTGAAGCAACAAGGCATGGAGGTCTTGGGTGTGGATCTATCCCCGTCTGAGTCGTTTAAGGACCGATTCGCTGTACGTCCTTGAGTCATGTTGAACGCAGTCTAACACTTAGTTGGCCGGATAAGCTGTTCCGACCGCGAAGCCGAGTAATTCGGTTCAGGCCGGGGGTCGAATGGTAGGTCACATCTTGGAGGAGAGTAACGTTGTGCTTGGGGACATTGGTGTGAGACCAAGGGGGGTTAGAGTCCCTAGCACCTGGCAGAGTGTCGCCCTTGGGGATGTGGCATCATTCGAACCCGCGACTCCTGAATCGTACGAAAGGTGACTTGTGCGACCCTGGCAGGGGCCTACGCGGTGAGTGTTAAAAATACCCCTCCAGCTAGATAGGAATTCGATTCGAATCGCCGTCGCTCCCGGTTAGTGAGCACTTGACTTGAGCAACGGCAACGTAGATTCCGTTAAATTGAAAGGATGGTTAATTGGATAACGATGGAAAGGTTGCCTCAATTTATACCTGCTATGGTTAATATTGTTTGCTCCTAATCAAGTGAGTGCTCTAGTACAGGTGCTAATATAGATGACAGGTTAATGATGATTAACTTGATGCTTAAGCATTAATGATTACTTATCTGTATTAAGCTTTTATGCAAAAGGTTGTTAAGCCAACCCACTTTATATCAGCCTTGCATGATCCTTGGTGTCACTTTTATTTCTGGTTTCTGACGGGTAAGTCTAGCTGAGTACCTTCTCGTACTCAGGGTTTTATTCCCACTTGTTGCAGGTTGTGATGTATCATAGCGACTGCAAGAGTTGGTTGGCTCCTGCCTTAGAGGCGGAGTGTGATCACGGGCGTGATCCTTCTTATTTACCTTATCTCTAATGCTTTTGTTGGAAGTCGACCGTGGTACTGGCATGTAATTAAAATAAGATTAATGTTAGTTTCAAATTACTTTGCTTCCGCTCCTTTTGAACTTAAGTTGTAATAACTTTGTTAAACTCCGATGTATATTGAATTACTTGTGAAATGGTTGTAACATGTGACTTGTTATGTTGAATCACTACGATCTTGGCTTGTATTTTGGTTGGTTTGAAATCCCTCGTGATTTCATTGGACTACCGGAGTTATATGGGCTCAAGTACGAGAATTTGATCACTTCGGTGATTGTTTTTGTACTTGTGCTCTTATAATTTGGACGGTTCTGTTACACCCTCTGTCTTCAAAGTGGAGGGCAGAAGTTTTATCTGTCTGACACTAAATATTATTTTAATGTGGGACAAACATGATCTAAAAAATTCCCTTTGAAAGAAGAAAATAAAAAAATGATTATGTCTTCCCTTTTCCAATGTCGAAAGATGGTATGTTCAAAGGTAAGTCACAAGTCACACTGTATAGACCTCAACTAGCCCAGTCAAGCACACAACATCCAGGGTTAACAACATTGTTACCTTCCTGACATTCTTTGGTGGGTACCGTCCTCCAAGCCTAGGATCTATGCACTGTTTCAACTTGTCTTCACCAAGCCTTGGTGTAAGCTGCACCTTAGGGTAAGCAAATTAACTGCTGCATCCTATAAAGAAACTAGAACAGTGAATGCTAGCATATGTACCCATGGAACTAGGCTCCACTGGCCATGTGGCATTGTAGTATCAAATACTCTGCGACCAGTCAAAAGTTCCAATGTACAACACCGAAGCTGTAGACATCGCTCCTTCTGCTACACATTCCTGGCATTGTGCACCTAACAAGTTCACAGAAGGAAACAGCACACAAGTAGCAGAATGCATATCATTTATCAGCCTAGGCATTAGTGTAATTCTGAAAGTGTGGAAGTATTCCATCACATACTCAGGTGGTTTCCAGGCGAAATTGGAATCGCGAGAAACCCGAACAGTCTCATAGGACTTATCATTAGGTGCTTCATGGATTGAGACACCAATATCACCTATTTTTGCAACATCATTGTCAAAGAGAAGTATGTTGCTAGACTTGATGTCGCCGTGGATTATGGGAGGATCGGCCTTGTAATGGAGGAACTCGAGGCCTTTTGCAGCACTTACGGCGATCTTCACACGCTGCAACCATGACAGAGGTGGTCCTGATTGGGCTCCCTTGACACCCTTTTTACCTAAAATCATCGTGAATTCCAAGAATATCATCTGGGCTTTCCAAGCTTGATACTTTGTAGATTATTTAGTAGCTAACAATGTGATTGATACAATTGGTTCAAAATTTTTAACATAATCATGCCATTGCCCTATGTCTAACAAGAAAACACCAAATGATCAAAGCTTGGAGCTTATGAAAGTAAATCTAGGGTTACTCCATACCATGAAGAATATCATACAAGGAGCCCCTTGGTGCGTACTCATAAGCAAGAACACGAGTTTCCTCTTTGACAAAAATATCCAAGAAGTTGCACAACATTGTCATGCTGACTCATTCTAAAATGGTCGGAACCTGCAACACAAGTTGTTAGAAGCCATTGTTGTACATACTAAAAAATAAAAATATAACGGCCCAGGATCAACTAGGACCAATAAGTGACCAGATTAGGCTCATGGCCAGTTCCACAGGTACTTTCGCCTAAGTGGACAGTACCATGATTAGATTTAGAGCATCTCTAAGAGTACCATATTTTCTCCCCAAAAAGCATGGTGTTTTCCAACTCCCAAAAAAGTATTAGGAGGAATAATTAAGGACATCTACAAGAGTTTCCAATAAATCACTCTCAAAACATAAAAATGTGGGTCCCACACGTTTTTTTTTCTACGGCATTTTTTTCGCGAGATCGATCTCGGCGCCCACATCCGTCGCCACCGCCTCTCCCAGGCTGCCGCTGCCGGCACCCTTGCTCATTGCTCCGTCTAGCAGCAGGCTGCCGTCAGGCCCTCCCGGCCGGCCACGAGGAAGCAGTATGCAGCAGCCGCCCAACAGGCAAGCAGCAGCCAGGCACCAGGCAAGCAACAGGCGTGTAGCACCTTCACCACGCGGCCACGCAAGGACACTCAAAGGCCGGCTGCAGAATCGGTAGCACCACACGAGGGTGACGATGTGGGCCAGCGGCGCAGGGGCATCCCAGGGGCGGCCAGCTGCGGCCTCTGCTCGGCGATCAAAGGCTACGGACGGCGCGAAGAGGACACCGTGCGGGAAAATGACGCCGCGAAGAAGAGATTGCGCGGGGAGGGCAGATACGTGCGACAGGCCGTCCGCGTATCTTTACGCGCGTCGGGGCTTTTTTCCCGAGTGCTAAAACATTGGGAGGCCAGTTTGGGAGCCGTTGGAGATGGATTTTTTCCATTCTTTATGAAAAACAAGGATGTGAAAGGATTATTGGGTACTCTTCTTGGACGTCAAGTTGGATCCTTCCTGTCTAAGGGCCCGTTTGGTAGAGCTCTGGCTCTAGCAAAAACAGCTTTAGTTGTGGCTTCACCTGTAGAGCAGATTCACTCGAGGAGTTGAAACACTTTTTAAAGACCGTTTGGTAAAACAGCTTCACCTTATGATTGAAAACAGCAAAATACCCAAAATACCCTTCTATTTTGTTTCCTTAACTCTTTTCTTTATTTATTAATTTTTCCACCCTTGATCATTTTATTTTATCTCAAATGTATGACTACTCCCTCTGCCCGAGCCTTACTTTTTATTTTGTTTTTTCCTTTCTTTTTTTTCTTTTCCTTTCCTTTTCCAACCATATCCGTTTGCTGTCCAACCGCACGCAAGAGTAGGCGACCCTCGCGTCTCGTCTTCTTCCTCGGCACGCCGCCCGCCCATCCCGCCACCGCACGCAGACCTCGTGTCTCCTTCACTCCTCTTCTACCTCCGCGACTTTGCACCTGGGGCCGCGCCCGGCCATGTGCCCCCGACGGCGCAGCGTCCTCCCCCACGCCAGCTCCCTCCCCCGCGCGCCGGTCTGACACATCAGCGCCGCCGGTCTCGCTCGCGCTCATGCCTCTAGGACAAAACGGACGATGACTGCGCACGGGCCCACGCAAGCGAAGGCAAAGCTGGGCGAAGCTTGATTTTTTAGCTCCGTCTGAGCAAAACAGCTCCGGTCACCGGGTTTTCCGGAACTTCTCAAGCGAAGCTGTTGGATCGATGGGCATTTGGTTGGAGGAGCCGTAAAACAGCTCCTGAAGCTGTCTCAGAAGCCCTACCAAACGCCCCCTAAATAAAAAGGGAAATGCAACTATTTTGATAATGCAGACTAGCAGATACAGGGTTTTGCTCCTCTGCCTTTTTGCTACAGCCTTCTAAACAACTCTCACTTCCTCATCCTAGCAGCCAGCCAGCCAAAGCCTCTCCCCCTCCATACCCCTCTCCCTGTGCCCATGCCACCATGTCCTCTGTCCCCAATAACTCGGACCCAGAAAAAATAACAATTACTGAAAAAGGTGGAAAGGCAAGCCGCAGATGCATGACCTGTACTTGAATTTCTTCAACAGGATCAAGCTTTTTTATGGCAGAATTCTGTCCATCTTTAAGAACTGCCAGGAAAGTTTGGGCATATGATCCCTGCCCTATAAGAAGATCAATACTGAAGTTCCTGGTTACTTCATTCAGTTCCTCTAGGGAAATGGTTGATGTAAGAGTAAGAGTTAGACGAGGTTGATAAGGTCTACTTCTTCTTGATGAAATGACATGCAGCTCTCCTGCGTTGTTGAGAAAAAAAAGAGTTAGATGAAGTTTAGCAGTATTGCTAACAGAGGAAGGAACCGTGTGTTGGCTAGATTTATTGTTATCACCAGCTGCATTGAAGAAACGAAGAAGTAAATACTAGGCTAAGGTGATTGCTTCACCGGAAACTCTTATTTTCTTAGAAGCACTACAGTAACAAATATTATACTTAATGAACGGTGTATATGGTAAGGGTGCATTTTTATTGTGCTGAAAGGTACACCTAAACCTTAAGTACTGCAGGTTCTATTTGTTTTTTATGTGTGTATCTAGAAGGTTAAGCCTGACAGACCAATACGAGAAGAGATATCATTGCGTGTACCAGTAAGTTTGCTTCTGATCAGTGTTTTAAATCTCCGGCTAAGACATTTTAGCGGATGACCTCAAAAACAGCTATAGCGGAGCTAAATGGGGATATAGAGGGCTATAGCGGCTAAGTTGTACATAGACACAAATAGCTTGATCTTTCTTAAACAGCTATAGCGGGCTATAAACCTTCCTTCTGATACTTTGAGCTGAAGCGATAATCCGGAGACGGGAAAGTACAACATTCATTTCTGGCCTCTTTTCGATATGAGGTTGTAAGCAATCAACAGCAATGGCAATGGCCTCGTGAATGAAGGACTTGCCTTGTTCATCGTAAACCTTGCCAAAAATTTCTATTGCACCATGGTCAGTTCTATAGGAATGAAGGAAGTCTGTCGTAAGCACATGAACCCTCCCATCATACATGTATCACACTGTCTTCCAAGTGATGAGCTCTAAAAGAACAACTCCGAAGCTATAAACATCAGATTTCAGGTTAAAAAGCTGACTAGAAACATCCCTTGGGTCTGAATAATACTCTCGTCCATTGCCATGAATAGTATTCTGCACAGTTGAAAGTCCAAGAAACGTTGACAAGTTCCAATTGAAGATTTTTGGCACATAATTCTTGTCCAGAAATATATTGACAGACCTGATATTTCCCAAGAGGCTCAAACCACACAAATCAGGACTTTCAGCTACTAATGAATGGATATGAACCAGGCCCTCTGCACACTGGACTGCTATTGACAAACGTTGATGAAGGGGAATTTTTTCTATGGAGCAGATAGTGTCATAGAGGTTTCTGTTAGATACCGATAGAGAGCCAAACTTTGACTTGGATAAATCACAGAAAGACTCGTATACACACTCTAAAATGGATTTTCCTAGGCGAAAGCCAACAACATTTGCAATGTTTTTGTGATTCTTTTGGCTCAATATGCTCAAAGTGTTTAGGAACATTTCTCTATCAGTATCGGAACATGTTTTAAGTTGTCTTACTATAACTGGACGATCCTCATCAAGGACTCCATTGTAGAGACATTCACATGACTCTTTCCGAAAGGTCATAAGGTAGTTTTTGGTCATCTTTTTCATTTCAATTTCATTGAAAATTTTTAAATTGCCAAATTGGTGTCCCGATGTCCATACAGTTATTTGCTGACTCAGATTTTCTTGATCTATCTGCATAGCTTTCCTGATCATCCTTAGACCAGTAGCTACTTGGACGTGTTTTGACGTCCCTCCGCAAGCACTTAGCTGCTAACTGTCCAATGTCTCCAAGAAACTTCATGTTTTCTGTAACACTGATTTCCTCATCAAACATGCCCTGCACATCCTCCCCATTTCTAAGAGACTCATTAAAACTTTGAGCAAGGGTAATGGTCCCATCCACTGCTTTTTTCCTTGTGAATTGTGATAACTTCCAGCAAAACCACTCCAAAGCTGTAAACATCGCTCTTTGAGGTTAGAATTCCACTCTCACAGTATGCTGGATCAAGGTAACCTATGGAACCAATGACAGTGGATGTTTGCTGGGGACCATTAGCACAAAGGAGTCTTGCAATTCCAAAATCTGATATCTTTGGTGTAAGATTTTCATTTAGAAGTATGTTAGCAGGTTTGATGTCACCATGGAGAACAGGACTATACATTGAATGCATGCACCATAATACTTCAGCAACCTCAATGGCAATTTCTATTCTCTTCTCCAAACACTACTGGAGCTGGCGGCTTTGCCGAGGGCTCCAGGCTCTCGGCAAAGGCTCTTAGACCCTCGGCAAAGGCTTTGCCGAGAGCTGTTCTCAGCAAAGCTGTCTCGGCAAAAACCCGATCGGCAAAGCCTTCTTTGCCGAGAGCCGTTTATCGGGCATTGTAACGAGGGGGTGCATTATGCACGCTAGGAAGGTTCTCGGAGTAGTATTGTTCAGTGAAGTTTGACACCTCCTCTAGAATGAATGCCTCTGCAATGGAAGCCTCAATTTTGGCTTTGTTTCTACATTTCTTGCGAAGAGTCTTCAGATTTCTCTCGACTGGATAGCACCAACGGCAATGCACAGGCCCTCCCATTCGAACCTCATTAGGGAGGTGTACGATCAAATGCAACATCGGAGTGAAGAAGCCTGGTGGAAAGATCTTCTCTAGCTTACAGATCAACACAGGTGCAGCTTTCTCCAAGTCTGCAATGACGGACCGAGATATCTCCTTGGCACAAAGTTGGCGGAACAAATAGCTCAACTCTGCCAGGACAACCCACATAGGCTCAGGAACATAGCCTCGAACCATCGCCGGAAGAAGGCGCTCGATCCATACGTGGAAGTCATGACTCTTCATTCCTAGGACTCGCAGACTAGATAAGTTGACTCCTCTCCTCAGATTCGCTGCATATCCATCAGGGAACGTCAATGTCTGGATCCATTGAAGTATTTCTTTCCTTTGTGGCCTGCTCAAGACGAAATCGGCCTTGGGCCGTGTCCATCTCCTGCCGGGTTGAGGAGACCGCATCTCTTGCTTTGGTCTATCGCACAAGAGTGCCAGGTCTAATCTAGCCTTAGGGTTGTCCTTGGACTTTTCAGTGTCCATGAGTGTTCCCCAAAGTGCCTCAGCGATGTTCTTTTCAGTGTGCATTACATCAATATTATGTGGCAGAAGAAGGTCATCGTAATAGGGGAGCCTTTCCAAGCCTGACTTATGCGTCCACATATGTTCCTTACCATACCCCGCAAAACGACCGTCTCTTTCATTGAACTTGAGAGCATCTATTTGAGCATGAACCTCGGCACCGGTCAGCATCCGGGGTGGCGGATCTGTCACCATGACCCCTTTGGTGAAGTTCTTGGTGTCTTGTCTGAAAGGATGGTCAAGAGGCAGGAATTGTCGATGTTGGTCGAACGCCGAATACTTGCCACCCTTCTTCAACCAGATAAATCTCATAGCTGTCTTGCAAACCGGGCATGAGAACTTGCCGTGGACACACCAGGCACAGAATATCCCATATGCCAGGTAGTCATGCAGTGAGTACTGGTACCAGATATGCATTGTGAAGTTTGACCTTGAAGCTCGGTCGTATGTCAATACCCCTTCGTTCCAAGCAGTTTCCAATTCATCAATCAGAGGCTCCATGTACACACCCATGTTATTCCCCGGGTGTCCAGGAATTATCAACGACAAGAAGACAGTATGACGTTGAAATAGGACGCCGGGGGGAAGATTGAGGGGGATAACGAAGACGGGCCAACAGGTGTAGGGGGCAGCCATGAGTCCATAGGGGTTGAAACCGTCTGTAGCAAACGCAACACGAACATTACGAGCCTCTCTAGTTTTGTCATGATGAATGCGATCAAAGTGGACCCATGCTTCACCATCGGCGGGATGTACCATCTTCTCAGGATTGTATCGTGTACCCTGTTTGTGCCATCTCATCTGTTTCGCGGATTCCTCGGTCATGTAGAGACGTTGGATCCTCGGTGTGAACGGCAGGTAACGCAGGACTTTCATGGGGATAGAAAGTTGTCTCTTCAGGCCTTCACCATCATCTACCTCCATGTATCTCGACGCTTTACACTTCGGACAGTAACCTGCATCCTTGAGATCTTTTCTGAAGAGGACGCACCCATTTGGACATGCATGTATCTGCTCATACGGCATCTTCAGTGCACGAAGCAGTTTCTGTGACTCGTACAGGCTCTTTGGCAATATGTGGCCGTCCGGAAGCATGCTACCAAATAGGGCCAACATACCATCGAACGCTTCTCGACTCAGGTTGAACTGGGACTTGAACCCCATCACACGACCAATGGCATCCAGTTGAGAAACCGTTGTTCGATCATGAAGGGGTTTCTGTGCCGAAGACATCATGTCGTAGAACGCCTTTGCGGTCTTCTCCATCTCCTCCTCCGTACGTCCTGCAGTGTACTGTGCTTGTTGGAAGTCATCTAACAGGTCTGCTACCCCAGCATCAGCATCAAAGTCCTGCATACGTGGTCGCACCGCCTCCTCTCTCAAATGATGTACTTCACCATGGTAGATCCACCGGGTGTAGTCCGGCGTGAATCCATGGTTCAGAAGATGTTTACCCATGTTCTCCTTGTCTTGCCTTCGTCGGTTCCCACATCTGCTGCACGGGCACAATACTTTCATCTCTCCTCGCCGAGCCGGGCCAAATGCATGGTTCAAGAAAGCATCTGTCTTGTGCAACCATTCATCACTGAAATCACTCTTGCTTCTGCGGCCCGAGTACATCCACTGACGGTCATCCATCCTACTGTCATCCATCCGAGTACTTACATCTACATCCAAGTACTTACATCCTATTGTCATCTAATAGGTGAGGATAGGTCCTAATCCCACCCGCGGATACGTAGACGAGGATAGTTCCCATTTTCTGCCCCAACCCAAGACAGAATTTTGGCAGCACCTCCCCGCTGTTCTCCCGATACACGTCCCTGTAGGGAGAGTGTGTATCCGGAGAACAACAGGGAGGTGATGCCGAAACTCCGTCTCGAATCAGGGCAGACAATGGGAGCTATCCTCATCAACGCATCCGCGAGCTGTCCAAGTAACGTGGACAATCCGAAACAGATACAGTTATCGACATGCAGAGATCTGCATACCTTCAACCGTATCTCTTTCGGATGGGAGACGCCTAATTGGGTTCATGACCTACGACCCTTATCTGGGAGAAGAGGTTATTTATACCTAGGGTGGCGGCGGAGTCAGGCTAGCGGCGCAGTGACGAGTGGATGATCCTGCAACTACAGTTATCAACAGAAGGCTATTAGAAAACTCTAAAACAACTTAAGATGAGAAAGTGCACTATATTTTTGCTGATCTATAGACTAGCAAATGGCAGCTGGATGGGAAGGGTTTGAACTGTAGTAATCTTGGAGAGCTAAAGGATTTAAATATTGGTGGTTCATTAATGCTAAACCAGCACTAAACATATGTATGCATTTACTTGGACCTGTCCACATATGTATAATGTTCCAGTGCAGGTTAACACGGATGAATGACCCAGTTGAGGCAAGTCTTCACCGACTACAAGTGGAAGACTGAGGCTCAATCATATATTTTGTGCACATCGCATTGATGAAATACAGAGGGGCTAGATTATATGCTAAGACATGAATTCTAGGATACACCATGCAATATATTTCCATAAGCCCCTTTTTGACAGCAATAATATTGAACAATATCAATAACCAAACAGATAGACACTGAGAACCAGCCTTCTGTAGTGAGTAAAAACAGTAACGTTCAGATTTTCTTTTTTCTGAATGTGTTTTACATACAGAAAGCCAAGGACTGCAGCACAGAAAAGTAGTGAACATGAAAAATTTAACTTTACAAAGATATGGACGAGATGCAATTCAGACTTCAAAGAAAAACAAAACAAAGCTAGATGTTTGATCCGCGTAATCCATACTTTTTATCTTATTTTTTCGACCAGAACAGTATTTTTCTCTCACATAAATCAACCGGAAGAATGTTTTAGCTTGTTTTTTCAGCCTAAGCGAACGGGCCAATAACACAAAAAAAGAAAAGAGATTCTATTTGCGTTTGGAGATGCCTACCCTATACACCAGCAGGGTCCTACACAACAAGGGGATGGCGGTGGTCACATCGAAAAGATGCATGCAATTTGCAAGGGATCTTCCTCCTCCCGTCAGCAAATCGGATTATTTACGATCAATATTGTGTGCTACAAGAAATCTCTATAATAATGTAATATATCCAGCAAAGCCAGCAGCTGCCCTCTCCACCATCAGTATATATAAATAAAATAAAAGGTATTCTTGTCGCTGCATCATTGGATGGATGGATGGATGCAGACCACACGTAAATCCCAGACCAGCTTGCTTGTTCTGTTCCATTATTAATTATTGATTCCGTAGCTCCTTTTACAAAAAAAAAATAATTTATAAATAAATAGCAGATAGGAGTAGTAAATTGGAGGAGGGGTCCTTGGTACTGATTCTTTAATTTGAAAATGTGAAAGAATCTTGTCGTCCATCCAACCGATCCCCAAACATTTTGCTGGACATTCAATTCATTCATTCAGACGGTGACCTCATGTTCACATTATTGTACATGTGCCCAAGTATTTGAAGGGTCAATCCTCTTTACGAATTTCAGGAATCCTATGGATTATTGTTAATGACGTCTTCCTCCCATACTTTTAGAGCAAATATAATAATAGAATGTGGGGACGACGCGAGGAAGGCTATACCTTTGCCGGTGAGCGGACGGTGACGGCTGTGGGGACGACGCGAGGTCCGCGGCGAGCTCCTCCTCCCTCCTCCACCGGATCTTGGACGGCCGGGGCGAGCTCCTCCTCCCCCTCTTCTTCCACCTCCTATTGTCCTTCTCCTCCACCTACTCCCCCTCTCGGCCTCCTCTCCAACCGGTCGGACGGGCGGGGGACGGCCAGGGGCGGGGCGCGCGCTCGGGCGGGGGCGGGGGAGCGGACGTGCGGGGGCGTGGCCGGGCGGGGGAGCGGACGTGCGGGGGCGCGGTGGCGCCGGCGCGGGGGCAGGGGCGGGGGCGCGGCCGGGCCAGGGCGGGGCGCGCGCTCGGGCGGGGCGGGGAAGCGAACGTGCGGGGGCGTGGCCGGGCGGGGGAGCGGACGTGCGGGGGCGCGGTGGCGCCGGCGCGGGGGCAGGGGCGGGGGCGCGGCCGGGCGGCGGCGGGGCGGGTGAGGGGCAGAGGGGCGCGTGTGTGAGGGGTGAGAGGGGCGGGTTTTTTTAAAATGTACGAACCCCTTTGCCGAGAGCTAGATCAGACGGCTCTCGGCAAAGAGTTTTTCTTTTTTTTTATTTTCTTTGCCGAGAGCGGGGCTCTCGGCAAAGAGATTCTTTTTTTTATTTCATTTGCCGGCGTTCTTTGCCGAGAGCTAGGTCAGGCGGCTCTCGGCAAAGAGTTTTTATTTTTTTGATTTTCTTTGCCGAGAGCCCCCAAGCCCAGGCTCTCAGCAAAGAGGATCTTTGCCGAGAGCTTTAGGAGGCTCTCGGCAAAATATATATATTTTTTATTTATTTTTGCTCCTAATTTTTTTCCTGCAGCCTTGATATAGTACTAGGTGGCCATATTTGAAATTTGGTGTATTTTCCATGCATCTTGCTATATTTCGCGCATTTTCTTTATTTTCTTTATTTTTCCCGCAAGACGCACATTTGAACTGCAGGTGCATGAAATAATGAATCTTAGCGATTTAAAAAATGATATTCATGCTTCCGAGGCTATTTCGACGCCGTATCTCGGGACAAACGCGGAAACTCGACCATCTCGTGCACGCGACATGGCGACCAAGTTGCGTGAGATTTGATTTAAAAATATATAAAATGTGAATGGAGTCGGAAAATCATGAAAATAGACGGGAGGCCTTGACATCGCATGTAGAAGCTATAAAAAATTTTTGAATATGTTTTGAAGCAATTTGTGACACAAGATGGTTGAAACCCTGAGATCTCCGCATGCGATATCTTGTTATCACATGTGGAGATCTAAGGGTTTCAACCATCTTACGGCACAACTTGGTTCAAACATTTTCAAAATTTTTTTATAGCTTCTACATGCGATGTCAAGGTCT
The DNA here is from genome assembly GCA_038087645.1 of Saccharum hybrid cultivar R570. Taxonomy (NCBI): domain Eukaryota; kingdom Viridiplantae; phylum Streptophyta; class Magnoliopsida; order Poales; family Poaceae; genus Saccharum; species Saccharum hybrid cultivar. The sequence goes on from JAQSUU010000425.1 coordinate 1,478,891, forward strand.
GCCGTCCATTTTCATGATTTTCTGACTCCATTCACATTTTATATATTTTTAAATCAAATCTCACGCAACTTGGTCGCCATGTCGCGTGCACGAGATGCTCGAGTTTCCGCATCTGTCCCTAGATACGGCGTCGAAATACCCTCAGAAGAATGAATATAATTTTTTGAATCGCTGAGATTCATTATTTCATGCACCTGCAGTACAAATGTGCGTCTTGCGGAAAAAATCAAGAAAATGAAAAAAATACATAAAATATAGCAAGAGGGATGGAAAATACACCAAATTTCAAATCTTGGCTTCTAGTACTGTAGCAAGGCTGCACAAAAAAATTGGGACCAAAAATCCAAATAAAAAATTTGCCGAGAGCCTTGGCTGAGGCTCTCGGCAAAGAAAATATTTTGCCGAGAGCCTAACAGCAGGCTCTCGGCAAAGATGACGGCGTAAGGGTGACGTTTGTGGGGTTGGAGCTTTGCCGAGATTTTTTGTTTACCGAGAGTCGAGCTCTCGGCAAATTTTGGCTTTGCCGAGAGCCAATATTTGCCGAGAGTCGAGCTCTCGGCAAAGCTTGTATTTGGCGAGAGCCAATGTTTGACGAGCGCAGGCTCTCGGCAAAGGATTCTTTGCCGAGAGCCCGATATTTAGCACTTGGCAAAGCATATGACACTCGGCAAAGATACTGTTTCCGGTAGTGAAAGGGAAGGGAACCTGACCGTTAGTGCTGCTGCCATGAAGTATGCTGCTGGGGTTCCCATTGGAGATAAACTCCATGACAATCATTAGAGCATTTTCCTCCGTGCAGCAGCCCAAGAGTCTAACAACATTCTTATGGTTTATTTGAGAGTGCACTATCACCTCCTTGGCAAACGCCTCTTTATGGGTCCCATGTATATATCTCTTTACGGCAACTGAGGATCTATCATCTAGCGTTCCTTTGTAGACCTCACCGAATGCCCCTCTTCCCAGAATAGTCTTGTATCCATCAGTAATGTTCCGTATCTCATTCTCCGTGAAATATCTCAAGCTGTAGTTGTTTTCCACTCTTTGAAGCACCTGACGCCCATTATTTTGAAAGGAAATCTCTGAGATTGTCCCGTTGGTAATCCATGCACAAGCCAGTAAAGTGAGAGGAATTCTACAGGTGGTTGCTTGCCTGAAGAACAAGGTCAAGTAATGTTACTATTCTTGGTATTCAAGTAATGTTACTATTATTACTTGTAGTTTAGATATAAAAAGAAAACTCGTCTGGTGTGGAACAGTGGCCACATGGTGTTTACTCTGAGAAGAAACCTAAGTCAAACCAACCAAGAAAACCCCCTAAACTCCCGCTTCACCCGATAGAGCCATACCGTAACCTAGGCCAAGCACGGCCACTGATAGGGAATTATAATGCCCAGCTGAACAAAGGGGGCCTTGATGATGATGAATCCTAACTTCCCAGAATGTAAATTTATAATACAATATTTGAATCACAACTCCCCGTGACCATGAATTAAATCATACCTAATATGGTATAAATTAAGGCATTAGTGTTACAGATCTAACGTATACAGCATGTTCTCTGAAAAAAATCATTATGCAGGAAGATGCTACACCTTCTTAATTCTGGGAGCTCAATAGCTCATAGCTAGTTCTAAATCAAAACTAACTGAAACTTTGATATCAAAGGTTTAGAACAGGAAGTACTAATTTATAAGTGAAATTCAACAGAGACTAATTAATCCATGGGTTTAAGACTGCTGATGAATTTCAAGCGTGTTTTGGCAATTTTTCATACATCGGAGAAAGTTTTAGAGTTTCAGGCAAGTGTCAACAATTTCATAGGGCAACTTCAAAGCCTTCAAGTGAGCGGGGAAAATTTCAGAGAAACTACGTTCAAAAAAAATCAGAGAAACTAAGAATAATGCTTCAGTTGATTTTTCCAGATGTAAAACAGTAAAAGGATAGCAAATTTCAAAGAAATCAACTTGCATCCATACTTGAGGTGGAAACAGCCCGCGGCCGGCACACACAGCCTGTGCTGACTGGTGACTGCTGAGGAATCAGGCAGCCGCTGCCGCTCCTGGTAGCCGGCGGCATCACACCCACGCCCAGCCATCATCGTGGCTCCCCGCCGACCTCCTGGGAGTCGCATTCTTCAGCACTGGCGCGCCCCCCGGTGGATTTAGAGCAACTCCACCGGATTGACTAAAATCAATCCCCTTTCCCTATAACCTACTTTGGCAACTCAGGGCAATTAACCTAGGGAAGAAAGCAGAGGGGGAGGGATTTTTTTGGACATGCTAATCCCCTCCCCACCCGGAGGGGAGATTTCACGGAAGGGGTTATTTCCCTGCTGCTGTTTGGAAACATTTTTCCCATGCAGTGCAGTGGAGGTCTAGCACGAACAAAGTTTCTGGCAGCTGAGGACGTACACGTACACGTACACGTACGTCGGCCAGTCTAGTCAGTTCAACCAGCTCGGCCTCTCTCTTTGCCCTGTGCCTACTGCTGTTTCGAAAAAAAAATCACAAGATGCACATAATATAACAAAGCAATGTGAGAAGACCTGCATCAACATTATATAATAATAAATTTATTTGAATTAAGAGTCCAATTCATGTGCAAGAGTTTGATTCAGGAACCTAATAATATCCAAATCAAAACAAGCTAATACATGCATCACAAATTCATCTCCATCCACAAATTCTTGACAGATATATATATAAAAAATGGAATGAGTCTCTTCACTAAAAACTTGAACACTAAAAAATAATGACTTAAAACCCTTTCCAGAAGCTTGTCACATATGACATAGGCAATGCCGCTGCATGTTCAGTACCCAAGTAGAGAGATTATATAGCTCAAGGGCTCCTCAAATCATGTATTGCCTCCACCAAGAGCTCTGCATGTAACACCAGGAAAACACGTTAGACACTTGTATTGTATACATGAAATAAACATGTTTCCATCTACAGTTCCTTGCACTGAAACACAATAGCAATAATAGCAGCATGATAATGATGTTTCCATCCTGCAAGTGCTTTCGATGGGACGTTACCAGTATCCTAATAATTGGATGTCCATCTAGTGTGTGTACATTTATATTATTAATAAACACACCTTATTTGATAAAACAAAGTAACATATTACTTACTGAAGAAGATTAACACCATGAAGCAGTAACAGAAGCTATAAAGAACTAGAGTATATATGGAACGTTACCAGTAGTAACAGAAGGACAATCGAAGTTGTTGCATTTTTAATACTAAAAAAACAATGCAAAGGTAAAGTGAGCTACTAGATGATGCATATTATTCTGCATTACTATTTCGTTTTGACAGGGAGACACTGTCCAGGCGAGCAGATCGATGGTCAAACCAAGAGAGGATGCAAAGTAGTGCACAATCAATCCACCCCCCATAAACTCAAGAAATCAAATTCATATAACATAGGTAAGAGAAGATTGTTCTCATGATGTCCATGACTATCTATCAGTTCAGACTAAGATAAATGAAATACACAACTAGCACCGCACAATCATAAGTTAGATGGTGCTTTACTAGCAACCCTGATGACCACCAAGTTAAAAAAAAACGAATCACTATTATGAAAAACTGAATGAAAATTTAAAAAGAAAAAGGAGAAAAAAAGTTACTACTACCTGAATACTGAGCAGAGAACAACTGTATGGGACTGATCACTACTCTACACTGAGATCAAATGTATGATAGCACAACAAAGAAACAGAGCAGCATAACAAGGACTGCCAGAGCTGCTGGGAGACTGAAAGAACAGGATAAAAGATCTGGCCTGAACTCTAATAGCAGATTGACCTACTCACAAGTTACAAGAGTAACAACAAGCAGCTTGATACACAAAAGGAACCAGCTAAACTAACAACTACAAGGGTTACTCCAAGAACTGACAATCTTAAAGGCTGCATCATTTGAGATGGAAGCAGAGAGCTCAAAATTAGTGTGACAGCCTTCATGATAATGAAGCCACACAATTGAAGAAACCAGGTCATTGGTAGCATCATCAGGGTCAAGATCCATTGCCTGCATCCAACTAAGTCAACTAGTTAGAATATAGAAGATTTGCTGAGTTGATGACTACAAAAGAAAACATATTTGAATATGCAAATATTTGGACAGAAAGCTAGATCTAATAATTGACTCCTCGCATCAGAGAAATGGATAGAATAGTTAAAGTTCTCTAAGCATTTACAGAGCCCACTCTCTTTTTTTTCTGAGAGCATTTAGAAGAGTAACATAGACAAGGGCTTGTAAATCAACAATCAGAAAGCAATCAGGAAGCTTGATTGCAAATTGGCACATTCTAATTAAATTGCATCTTAGTAGACAGATATTTATTAATAAGTAGGAAGATGAACAGATCAGTCAAAGCACCATTCATTATCATCATATTCCTAGACTTCTTCAGCATGCCAATTTCTTGCAGGCTAAACAAACGTGAGAAATTCAGTTAGATGATAGACATCAACTTTTAATCAGATAGATGATAGACACCAACAATCAGAGTATTGTCCATTTGTCCTGACTACAAAGCCAACACAATGGCTCAAAAGTAAAATGGAATGAGTATCTTGACCAATAATTTTGGCACTACAATAAACTATGACTTTAAACTTATTTTCACAAGCTTTTCACATGGGCATTGTCGCTGCATTTTCCTTCTCCCTACATCCAGTTACATCAATAACCCCAGTAGACATGTTCACATAATTTATACTTCAGCAAACTTGCCTGCATTAAAAAGTCCATTCCCCTATACTCAAGCCATTGCGAGTAATATCACGTTATTTAAGGTCACTTCAACCTCTGAGTTCACACAATCAATAAGCTGAACCCAAAAAGTGTTTCTGAGTGCTTGAATCACAGCGTAGGTACCTATGTTACAAACAAAAACACAAGATCAAAGGGCAGATTGTCTACCTTGTTAATTTGGCTAATTTATGATAGCCATCTTGTTTGAGTTCTTTGGGAAATTGTGAAAGCTACCAATGACCTGGTTTCTTCAATTGTCTTGCGTCCTTGAGTAGCACGCATGCATGTACATATCTGCTCCCTGTTTTATTGATAAAAATATTCAGGTATAGAAAGGATGCATGACATCTATTTGACTTGCTTACGGATGCTAGTGAAGGATGCATGACATCTATTTGACTTGCTTATGGATGCTAGTGGTTGCTGATATTGGTAGCTGCCATTTGGAGTTTGAGGGAGCTCTTAGCTATAGCCACACTTGTGAAGAACTGGAGCACGAGAAGGATTGGGGAAAAACACGATTTTGGGAGAAAAATAGCTAAGCAAAACCAACAGGCAGGTTTCCTAAAGCACCACTAGAAGAACCAAAAATCCAAGCAAAGGATTGAAGCTAACCGGACAGGATGAGGTAACTATTGCTCAGGAAATTGACAATTTTCCCTACAAACCAGAGGCGATTTTGATGATACAAAAGTACCAATAGAATCACACAAAGTCCAATTTGCCTCCTTTTGACAGTAGTGCATCTCTACCTACTAGCACTAGTAAGATGGAACATCAATCACCATTACTACCCTTTTCCTAATTAGTGCCTAGCTACTTTGGGCAAATTAAGCAAAGATTATGCCAAGTGCTGACGTTTCCGATTTTCAATTGCTAGTACAACAACACCATATCCAATTCTTGCCGCATTCAACTTCGCAGTGCTACAAAAGATGATCTTCCAGCTCAGGAAAAGCCAGCTTTGCCGATCAAAATGGCACACGCGAGAGAGAAGAGAGATTGAGAGAAAGCAGGGGGGTGGCAAGCGCACCTCGAGGCCCTCGCTGTTGAGCGCCATGGTCCGCTCCCGCCGGCCGTCCGCCGCGGCGCCACGCTCGAATTCGGCAGCCGCCACCCCGTGCTTCGTCCCCAGCCTCCGGCGCCCCCTCCTCAGCCTCCTTAGCACCCGCAGGCGTGGTGGCCAGTGGCGGATCTAGGATTTTACTTCAGGTATGCCGTCTAAAAATTTTCATATGCTATTCGATAAAAACCATTTGACAATTCGGCAAAAAAATTATGACATTTCCAACGTAATTCGTATACATGCATTAAATAACACGATAAGTCTTAATTTTGAATATTATGTTGAGAATGTCAACAAATTACAATATAAATTGTTCAAACGCTATACCTATAGTTCAAAATATAGGTATAAAAGAGAAAGAGAGTAAGAGACTTACGATATACCAAATTAGGGGAATGATTTGCATCGCCGCCGCCTTCTTTGTTGCATGTTTATTATGAAAAATAGATGCAATGCCTCGAGTTCTCTTTAAACTGCACAATTGTTAAAAAGCACAATTCAAACAATTAAATAAATTGCACTTGCACGGATTGAATCTTTGATCTTTGTCTGCGATTATACAAACACTCGCATGATATTATTTACTGAATTTTTTATCAATCGCAATCGTCTATATCCTAATCTCGGCCCATGACGGATGACTCAGATGATTGATCTTAGCAATGAAAGTAGCTGTGTTTTTCTATAGAAAGAAGAGGATCAAAGAGCAGAGATTAGATCTCACCTCAGCTCTGTGGCCTGAGCGGATCCTCGATCTGACGATCTTAATCCCAATTAGTCACGACATCGCGTACTAGACGATTGGCATGGACACCTGTGTGGATCCATAAATTCGACACGGCAGACGAGACTCCCTCGCGCATCGCAGAGTTGCTCCAAATCTAGGGTAGTCGATCTGATGATGTGCGGCATCTGAAAACGATGGACTCACGAGTACAGTCATGTGGTCAATGCGTCATCGCATATCCAACGTCCTGGTGTTGTGTGGTCGCGGGCCGCGTCATCACCGCGTGAAGCCGAGGCCCAGAAAGTGGAAAGCCTGTTCTCGCGCCGCACTCATATGCATGCATATATACGTATTCAGGTAAGTTTTCTTGATTTTTTTTTTCACAGATATGCATGCATATATACGTATACGTGCTGGGATTGCCGGGTATGCACCCGGCATACCCTGTAGATCCGCCCCTGGTGGTGGCCCCCGGCGCCATCCTGCGCCGTCGGAGCTCCCTGGCGAAGAGCGAATCGGGCGCTTCGGCCTCCCCCTCCTCCTTACCTCCCTCCTCGTCGCCGCCGCCGGTGCGGCACCTCACGCGGAGGCGCAGGAAACCCTAGAGGCGGGGCAGGAGATGCAGATGGAAGCGACCTCACCTGCGGAGACGGAGGTGCTGGTGCCGCAGGGTGATGGCGACGGAGAAGTCGAGGTGAGGGCGGAGGGGCGGCGACGGAGAAGAGTCGAGTCTAGGCAAGGCGGAGGGCCGGCGACGGAGGAGGCGAGGCGAGGCGAGTCGCGAGATGGAAAGAGACGGGAATGCCGCCCGGTGTCAGGAGGCCAGGGAGGTTTCCCCGCGAAAACCCGGCTCCTGCGGGGCGGACATACCCGTGTCGAGTGTTTCCAAATGGACCCGAGCGGCGGCGCGTGGCCAATTTCCGCGCGGGCTTCTCGCCCTGGGAAAAGGCTGGGATCCCGGCGGGATTTCCTGCTGCCAAAGTATAACAAGGATTTGAGAGGGGGGGTGGAATGCTACAGCAGATTGCCTTTCCCTAAACAAGGTTAGCTGCGCCTGGGCCGAGCGGGCTCTGCCGCGCCAGAAGCCGAACCAGAGGACGGGCACGACCGCACGGAAGGGCACCGAGAGAGAAGGGAAAAAAAATTCGGTCCCACCTAAAATGAGATTTTTTTAACACTTTTTAAAAACTATTTTTAATTTTAGCACCGAATTTTTTCTTTATATCTAACACTTTTGGCCGCTCCCCACGCAAGGGAGCGGCATTTCTACTTTGCCGCTCCCCACGTGGAGGAGCGGCAACGCTGCTGAGGTGGCAATGCCGAACATGTGGCAGCAGGCGCAGGACGCCTTTTATTCTCTTCTCCTCTTGAGCTGTGGTCATTCGTCGTTTCGGCGCCGCGCCCCCCTCCTCCCCCCACAGCCATCACACAAGTTATTTTCTTGTTTAGTTGTAGTTCAAATGTCGGGCGAAAGTTCGTCGAGCAGAGGTAGAGGAAAGGGAGTGAGGAAGGGACATCCGATTGTGTGGGAGGGTTCTCTGGGTCCTGATTCTTTTGAAGAACCTATAGAACAATTTCCTTTGGAGAGCAAGAGTGACTTCACCCGCGAGAGACCTCTTAGATCATACGATAACCACACAGAAGATTGGCCAAAATGTCGCCACAGTGAAGATTGCGTCGTGCAAATGTACAACGACTGTGACGGTGGAGGCCGTCGTTTCTTCATATGCCCGCGAGGATTTGTATTTCCTTTCAACTCTCATTTTTCCATATTTGCATTTGATTTGTAGAAGTACTTATTGGTAGATGTGTTTTCAGGATTCAAGCTACCTAGATAACTGTGGGTTCACTCGATGGGTCGATCCTCCTCCTATCTATCCCCATCAATAATACATCACATATCTACAGGGACACATCTTTAATCTAGAGTATGGCCCTGAAAGTGGTAACAGGAACATGTCGGAGGACGACAGCATCAACGATGCAGAGGAGCCACTATGCAACAATCCATACTGCCAGTGCCCATACCATAAGAAGCACGGGCCTCCTTCTCCGCCGCCACCGCCACCGCCGCCGTCAATAGGAGGTTACTGTAGGAAAGGCGCAACTCAGTTCAATATGTGGTACCATTATTAGGCATGCTAGGTTTAGTTTGCAACATGTCATTGTTTAGTTCGTTAATATCAGTATTTGAGTTTGAACTATATTTATGTTGTAGCAAGTGGTAGTGAAACTGTTGAACCTTGTAATAAGTGTGTACATGTGTCTACTGTTTCCCTCGATCGTGCAAGTGTTTTATTTCCAATGTGTGACTTTCCAACATGTCCTAGTATTATAAAGAAGTACATGTGGTCGAGGTTACCGATCAAAGTACGGAGCAGCAGGAAACACAGCCCCCAGGCAGGGAGCGATAGAGTTGTTGCTCCCCCAGCCAGGGAGTGGCAGCCATAAAACACTGTTAAACGTCGTCGAACGCTCCAGTGAGCTTGAAAAGTAGAATGTAAGCACATTACAAGTTGCACATTACAAGTTCACTGGAACACATAAAACATCATATTACAAGCTTAAATCCATTAGTTCGAAATACATGTAGTTGCAAATTATTTCGACACACTGCTAGGACACATAAGTTCAACAAATGACTTGGATACATAAATAGCGACATAGAGTGCAACAAAGGGTCTCCAACTTCATCCTGCCATGAAAATGACCAAGTCAACCTGTTGTATATATGACATTGGTAAGTAACACATAGATAATTTTTTGATCGTAGAAATGTTATCCTTATATAATTGTTATGCTTACGTGCACTCTATGTCCCAGGAGTGTAAGGCTCCCTCGGCCGCCTCCATCTCTTCGGATTGGTAGGCACCACATTGGGGTGTAGCCAACATCCGTGTGGTCCCGATGACGGTGCTGCCGTCCTTGGCCTAGCGCATGGCTCGTCCCCTGCACATAGGTCGGCCCCTGCTCAGATAAAAGACAAATCGGTGTTAGATCATGCCATTCTTACATAACATGGGCTAGGCAAATATGTAAATTTGCTTATTTAGTTTTACCTGTTCGTCTCCTTGGGTTCCCAACGGGGCATCATAGAGCTGCGACATGCCAATCTTCTGGTACTGGGAAGGGTCCACCGGGGTGTGCTGGTACGGGCTGGGCTGGGACGGGGCGTGCTGGTACGAAGTGTGCTGGTACGGGCTGGGCTGGTAGGGGCTTTGCTAGAAAGGTACGTGTTGAAAGTTGCCCTGCTAGAAAGGACCGAGGTGGATGGAGCCCTGCAGGTACGGGCCTGGCTAGGAGAAGCCCTGCTGGAAAGGACCCTGCTGGAAGAAGCCCTGCTGGAAAGGATCGAGGTGGGAAGGGCCCTGCTGTGTTGGGTGTCTGTGCTGAGGTATGCCGAAGCCCGGTGCCTCGTCCTCGTCAGACGACTCTAAGTCGTCGTCCTCGTCGTCCTCTACCTCAACTGGGGCCTTGTCGGGACGGTGTGGTGGTTTACGCGCGCCGGAGGTGGACCCTGTCATGGGGTCCGAAGAGCCCGCAGGTGTCCTCAGAGAAGCCGAAGCTATGCTCTGCGAACGCGGAGGGTTTGCTGGCGGCTCCCACGGAGTGCCCATGCAACTCAACTTCTGGGCTAGCTTCCTCAAACTCCTGCTCATTTTCTGCAAACACATGTGTGGACTCATATTATTTAGGACAACCTTTTGACTCGTACAACATTAAAGGATATTTTCAACGTGTTGCTTACATGCACAAATGTCTCAAGCGCGCCTCGCCCTTTGTTCCTGCAATCGTGTAGTTGAAACGCTGCTTCGTTGGACATCATTGACAATTGTCTGGCCTGCATACATAAAGGAGGTTTCACCTTGATGTTATAATTTACTAAAACACCTTGATGTTATATTTCACCCAACCAAAGTGCACGGACCCAGGATCTTACCATGTATCTCTGAAGGGGGGCTCTCTGTGGCTGCGTATCGCGCATAGTCGCGTCTTCATATTCGTCGGCGACAATGTCGTCCTCGGAGTCGACGGGAAGTTCTCCCCCCTGGTACGGCTGCCTCACCTGCACACGGGTCGACCTGTGAAGCCACCGTAGGTACTCGTTGAAGGCATGTGGGTCGTGTGGTGGGTCATCCTATAGCGGCTGCTTCTCCCTTGTCTCCCACCTCTCGATGTATTGTGCATGTATCTCACGCCAGTCCTTCTGCTTCATCCTCAGCCTGCGGTCCACACTGCAACAAGTTTAGACGATGTTAGTGCTCATAAATGCAATGGCATAGTTATGCCAAATTAGTTGATACATCAATATGATTTTGCGAACCAACCTGTGCAGCTCCTTGCCCGTGGAGTAAAGAGGTGGTGGCACGCCCGTACGTTTACCAAACTGTCTGCAAACCCGGATGGGATAGTGCATCTCAACCACGTGGAAGAAACACAAGCGGAACGTTGGACCGAAACTCATCGTTCTCTTGCCAACACTTCGGACTCAAGTGGCCTCGTAGGTCTGGATCATCGTAGGGTTGCCAATACACCTAGCAAATAGTAATTCAGTTAGTCTTTAACATTGACAAGATAACTATTAGGATGCAAATGAAAGACCCCAACGTACCTGCATGTGTGCTAGCACGTCAATCAAGTCGGTGTACTCCCTGTACTTGCGCTCTGCATTCCCTATGACCTGCTCTGCCCCGCTCCAAAGCCACAAGGTTGTTGGCATTGTGTCCTGAGGCTCCCAATTCTGCATTGTACACAAAAGATGAATTAGTTATTTATTAAATAAAGTTTCGTACGCAATGCTAATGCAATTAGTTTCGTCATAAATTACTTACTGGCAAATTAGCCATTCTAGGGCGCCCGACAGGCCACCGGTACCAGATCTAGATCTGCAACAAGTACGAGCAACCACCAAGCGACGGGTAGCCCGATGAGCGACGGCAAGCAGCGCACAACTGCCTGTATGTCCACGCTAGGACCGTGCTGCCCCAACTGAACAGGGCGATGTTCTCCCACGGCTGACGTAGTATGTCCAGAAAGATCCAGCTGACGACGTTGCCCGACGCGTCGGGGAACAAGAATGTACCAAGGAAGTGCCACAGCCACACCCGAGCGTACATCTCCACGGTACCCGGCCCAGCATGTGGGTCGAGGTTATCGAAGCGCCCTATGAGCCACTGTGACGTGACACCGGAAGTTTTCCTGAAATTTGCAGAGACAATTAGAGCCATCAATTTTAAATTTGCAGAGACACCTGAAGCTTACTTATGCTTCTTAGTTTCCTTGTTGTCATCTGGGTAGTGGCCACAGAACTCATACACCTTCTGCCTCCAACCGTCACTGTCCACTACGCCAGTCACACAACTGCCACCAATGCGAAGGCAAAGTATTGCCTTCACATCCTCAAGGGTCACGGACATCTCGCCGCAAGGAAGGTGGAAAGTGTGGGTCTCCGACCTCCACCTGTGTTCAAAGTTTTTCTAAACGCTAAACGGTAAATAGTCGGTCACCCTTCGTTTAGCGTTTAGACCGTTTAAACGGTGTTTAAACGGAGTTAAACGGCCTAAACGGTTTTGTACAATAACAATAAAATATATATATTTATGTAGGTAAAAATAAAATTTGCTAGAACCCACACATATTTACATATGTAAAAATCAAATATTCTACCAAATAATCTTGTTGGAAGAAATCTAAATCACACAACACTTCATATAATTACAATGTTAATTAGTTTCATGTTGATGGTGATAGACGTAGTCCTTTAATTCACTTAATTATGGATTAAATGGTTGTTTAGCTCGTTTAATCACGTTTAATCTGATTTTGTTTAGACCGTTTAGATGGGATTAAATGGTTTAAACGGTCCAACCATTTAATTCACCGTTTAGGGCTTAAACAACACGACTGACTTCTGTTTACCGTTTAAACGGTGTTTAAACAGACTAAACGACCGTTTAGGCGAACAGTGCCTGTGTTATGAAAAAAGGTTACATACTTCAAATATTATTCTATAACACATGTGTTAGGGGAATAATAAATTACCTGTCCACAGCTGCACTAAGAAGTGCGGGGTTCAGGGGCGGAAGACCTTCCCGTACCACGCGGACAAGCTCGAGGAAACTGGCACGCCGTATGTACAGCGCGTAACGCTCGTCCCACCTGAGCTGTCGGGTGTGTGTGCGTGGCTTCAGAAGAGGCATCTGCTCATCCATAGACCCGTACTCCATGTGAGCAGCCCTGTGGTCCTTGTCGTAGTCGTAGTCAAGGAGGGGGTACTGCTGGTGCGACATCGGAGGAGGAGCTTCCTGCATCCTGTTTCAGATTAGAAAAAAAGAGTTAGTGCAAACGATATTACAAACTGAACAAAAACATATGTTAGAATAAAACATAACGGCACAAATAAAAACATGTATACTAGGTTATCTTAACAAACTAATATGGATAGACCTGTTGTCCAGGTCTTCTATGCCTGCTAGCCTTGTGACCCGGTTGCTTGCAAACCGAGCACAAATTCCTCCCACGTGTCTCGTTGAAGTCTCCCCCTCCGTACATGTCATCGCCATACCCTTTCATAGCATCCATATCCCCCTTGAGACGCTTCTTCTTCCTTCTGCCCTTGCCGAACTTCTGCAGGGCCGGATTGGGCGCGTAGTCAGGTCCATGATATGAGGGCCACTGTGACGGGTCGAGGTAAGGCTCAAAGCTCTTCTCCCATACCCGAACGGTGTTCGAACGGAGGTACAAAGGAGACATATATGGCAAAGCCAAGTAGTCATATCCGCGCATCCTGCAGGCCGTGATCATGTGAGAGCAAGGGTCATGCATGATCTGAGGGACGTTACAACTACACTCAACATTGTCTAAATTGACACGGTAGTTCCTCCCACCGTAATGCTCCCCGCCCATGCTTGTGCCACCCAACCCCCGTACACTGTATATATGCCTGTGAGGTCCGTATGGCTCGTCAATCTGCTGCTTGGCCAATTCCTCTCCCTCCTTAATAAAATGAGTGGCTGCCTTTCCCCACAACCCAACCTCCCTTATATTCCTCTGCGCGAGCTCCCACTTCTTCACAAAATATTTGTTACACTTCATGAAAGAGAACTCAACAATCCCAGACACTGGCAACGAGCGAACTCCGGTGAACACATGGTTGAAAGACTCGGACGAGTTGGTGGTCATGATGCCATACCTAAATCCACCATCGTCGTATGCTAGTGCCCACTTTTTCTTCTGTTCCATCTGGTCCTGTAACCATGTCTTGGAGGCTTAGTTCATCACTTTGTCTAGTTCTCTCATTTTCTCCTTGAACTGGTACTCTGTACGCACACAACATAGAGCCTTAACCATGTCACTAACCTCCTTCTTCCTCTGACGCCGCCAGAAACTAGCTACAAAATGATGCATGCACCATCTATGCACCAAAGACGGGAACCCTTCGAAATCTTCACCGGCGGCGTGGAGAATCCCTGCGTGCCGATCCGAAATCAAACATATAGTGCGTGATGCCCCAAGCACTTGGGTACGTAGAAGCCGCATGAACCATGACCACGATGAATTGTTCTCTCCCTCTGCCAAAGCAAAAGCCATTGGTACTATCTGGTCCTCCGGATCAACCACTGCAGCCATCATCAAAGTGCCCATGTACTTTCCCGTCAAGAAAGTGCCGTCAACAAGGAACACTGGCCTACAGAACTGGAAAGCATGCTCCGTATGAGCAAATGACCAGAAAACACGATGTAGCACATGTCTCACCGAGTTCTGCAAAAACATCCCACCGGTGTCCACAAACCATTTCATGCCATGATTGTAGTAATTCATTGCAGACAGTATTCGGGGAACCCGATTGTACGCCTCCTCCCAACTACCCCATCGAATCGCCAGTGCAATTTGCTTTGCACGCCAAGCCTTGCCATACTTCACATGATACTTTATAAGCTCATATATGGACTGCTGTAAATAAGACACCGAGACGGCATTATCCTTGTCAACGAAGCCCCAATATACGACGGGCAAGGTAACGTGTAGTGAGCTGCGGATGATATTCTTTACCCTTGTTATCCAAGCATAAATGGGGTTGGACTAATTTACTTATCCTCCATTTGCCATCACTCGCTTTCTTCCTTGCAGTAAGCCTCCATGGCATGGATAACCTACTTTGCAGGTAATGTGGTACCTCAAGTTCTTGTCGGAATAAGTCACCAAGTATGGCCTATGGTGGTACACAGCATAATCCTGAAGAAAGAGCTTTATCTCTGACATTGTATTTAATATCATGTCCTTCTAAAGGATTACATGCTCATGGTTATACAGTGATTCTGCACACATTTGCAGACTTGTGTCACAAACTGTCATATATACCATGCTGACATCCCTGTAGTTCGGAACACCACTTAAAGGTACACCGCCCTGGCTCAGTTGCATGAGTTCTGCCTCTGTGTAAGGGGGCGGTGCAACATAATGCTGTGTTTCGCTGATCCTACCCCACGAATCAAAATACGGCGCACCACCCTCTGGTAAATCATGGACCAGCCTGCCCTGAGTCGGCATGGCATGAAGCATCGAAAGTGAAACATCAGACGTTGTAGCATGAACCGGCGTCGCATGGGCAGCTCTATCATCTTCGTCGTCGTCGTCATCATCATCGTCGTCGTCATGACCGAACCAGTTCTCTTCCGCCTGCTCCTGCTCTTCACGTTCGAACTCCCTCACATCGAAGTCGTTGCTTATACAACCAACTGGATGTGAATGCAACTGCTCCTGCGTCAACTGACCATCCATATACAACTGACTGGATGTGAATGGAACTGCTTCTTCGTCACCTCCAACATCGTCATGATGATCATCCTCCAACTTGTACCCATTCTCCACACCCACCTCAGCAATGGGTGAGTTCGAGCATGCGAGAACCCTAGTGTAGCGGGACCAATGAGCAAGGTCACGCAAAGGCATCAGGACATATTTTGCCCGAGTCTTCCCACTGTCAAATCTCCCCTTTATTATGAAATCACCGTCAAACTTTGCGTTCAAACGCACACAAAGGTCATTGAAGCTCGGCGGTTCATCGAACCATTCCAACTCCTCTTCCATATCCTCAAATTCACCATCTTCCTTCCTAACAATTCCTCCAAAATAAACTCGGACACAACAATCCATCTGAAAACCATTCGACCAAACTTTATCAAGTCGTCCAAACAAACTAACTATACTAAGTTTATTAACAACACTATACTAACTAAACTAATTAAAGTAACTATTTATATCACCTATACTAACTTCACTAATCTAAACTAAACAAACTAACTATTCTAACTATTTATAATACCTAAGTAACTATTTATATCTCCTATACTAACTTCACTAATCTAAACTAAACATACTAACTATTTATAATACATATACTAACTTTACTAATCATACTAACTAAAATAACTATTTATAATATTTATACTAACTATGCTAGCTAAAATAACTATTAATAATACCAACTAAAAAATTAAACTAACTACTTATACTAAAAATACTAAATAAAATAATCTAGCTAGCAATTATAATACATAAAAAAACAAAATTACCTGCTCGGCGCTGCTGCCTCCGGCGTCCTGCGCGAGCGAGGGGAGGAGGCGCGCGCGTGCCTGTGCCGCGCGGGCGGTGGCGGGCGGGCGGCCCCGCTGCCTGCTCCGCCGTCGGGGGGGGGCGCTCGTGGCTAGGGGCGAGGGCGCGCTGGCTGCTCCGCCGGCAGGGGGGCGAGCGTCGGAGGTCGGCCTTCTTTGTTCTTTCTCCGGCACAATGACCGTTAGGAACCGAAACAAAATAACCCCGCCCCCCAGTGCCGCTCCTTGATCTGGGGAGCGGCAGCCTTGCCACTCCCCAGATCAAGGAGCGGCAGTGGGGGGGCGTCGGGCTTCGCAATCAATCTATCTCGCGTGGAAGAAAACAACACACCCCGGCTACCACTCCCCAGATCAAGGAGCGGCAGCGGGGGTTTCGCCTGGCACACTTTTCCAAAACATCGTGCGCGCCCCCGCTGCCGCTCCCTAGTCTGGGGAGCGGCAGCCTTGCCGCTCCTCCAGGGGGGAGCGGCAGCCCCCTGCCACCTGTTCGGCAATGCCACCTCAGCAACGTTGCCGCTCCTCCACGTGGGGAGCGATAAAGTAGAAATGCCGCTCCCCCGCGTGGGGAGCGGCCAAAAGTGTTAGATATAAAAAAAACTTTCGATGCTAAAATTAAAAATAGTTTTTAAAAAGTGTTAAAAATATATAAAAAATCCCTAAAATGAAATGGATTTGTAGCAATACTCCCTAAAAATATAAATCATGTGTTCTCCTTCTCCTAGAGTAGATTTTAAAGCATATTTTAAGAAAAAGGGATCCGAATAATGAAACGAGGCACAGAGAAGAGGAAGAGGTACATACTCCATTCATCACGTAATATAATGCATTCTGACATTTAAAATTTATCATAAAATATAAAAAATTCGTGGGAAAATGTTTACTTATATATAAATACATGATTCAACACTTATCATATTTAAGAGTCCACCCTTTAATTATAAAAAATAAAATCGGATTTTACTAGGAAGTTAAGTGAGAAATACATATGTTCATTGCATTCTTCCTTGTTTCGTCTAAAACTAGCTAGAATGTGCTATATTTTGGGATAGATGGGGAGTAAAAAGAAACACCAGATAATATTTTTTAGAAAAAGATAGGACAAGACACCACAAAATTAGATTTTGAAGGAAAGAGAATATGACCAAGCGAGCAATGGAACGAGACAGAGAGATAGGAACGAGACATGGAAACACTGGATATCACTTTTCGGGTAAAGGATAGGAAAGAGCTCTGCAAAATAAACGAGGGCCCAATCTAAAATTCGCTTTCACAGGGGATTAAGGGATTTGATAAATTTTAGGTGTCTGAATTTTAGTTTTATTTCAGGCGACAATTATTGCATATATGTTATACTAAATATGTTATACTAAAATTGCAGTTTCAGCTCTTTGCAATTTCTGTTGACATAATCTGTAATTTTTTGTTTTAAAAATACAAAACCCGTTCGACAAAACCACAAACCTGACAAATCTGATATATGTTGACACAAAAACAGTTTAACAATTTATAATTACTAGAAAAAATGCTTGTGCACTGCAACGGGAGTAAAAATGGGTAGAACAAAGACATAAATAATATATATTTATTTATGTTGTATCCTTTCTACAATTTTTTATAATTCATTTCATGGTAACAAGACACCCATAGTACTAAGTTAATAGTGGTCTAGTTGCAATAATATGGCAGTGTCTTATTAAGCATGTATCGAATTAAAATACAATATCTATATATTGTTGTTTCCTGTTGTAAAGCATAGAAATATTTAGATGTAAATATATCATAATTTTAATTTCATATTACGCATGTAATGCTAACATTAAACATTGAGTTTCGTGACTTCCTTTGATAACCTATAAAAATATACAATTTTAATATTTATTAAAGTCGGCAATGAGTAGTTTTCCGACGTGTCAAGAATTGGTCTATCAATCGATGATTATGATGGTAGATTTCTCTTGGTTTTTTGTATGTAGCTCTTGTTGGGATTGTAGACATATTTATTTAGATCAGTTGCAACAAACTGAGTAAGATTTTAGTTTATGATTTGATTAGTTAGCCCATGGAATGATCTAGATTTTAGTAAGAATAAGTTTTGTTACTAATTAAAACTATATATTGGTAAAAATCTTTGTTTCGTGAAGAGATACCAAGGTTCAAAGACCTGTAATGTTATATTTATTATTTATTTTATGAGAAAAACACCAATAAAAATAGAGAAAAAAACACTGGTTGGAAATAGAAAAACAAGCGAAAAAACAAAAACCAAAAAATAAAACATGCAAGTCGAGGCAGGTTTTTTTTGCGACGAAAGAAGAATTATATTATATGATAGCTGGGTACATCAACACATTACAAGCACTCTGGATTACAAAATAGTATCCACGCTGTGAATAGCACAACTCAAAATCTAACCTGTTAGATGCTTTGCAGTATGGATGACCGCACATGCAAACACTCGGCAAATGGCCTGAGAACAAATACCCAACGAACAACGGCCACCATTCCTATAGGCGGAATTGAGGAACTTCTTTCTTTCTGGTGTCTTCCTTCTTCTTCTTTCTGCCATCGAAGAGTAAAGAAGACTGATCTGAAAATTATTCTCTCTAGTCCTTCATCGTGGCCAAATCTAACCACAACAAAACAGAGAAGAGACCGGAGAAAAATATTCCATGGCGGCGACATCATCTCCGCCTTGATGCCACCGTCCGGAAACAAAAGTCTCCATGTCGTCATGTCGATGAAGATGCTGACGCCGATGTTGTCGCCCTCATCATCAACGGAGCTGCCATAGAGAAAACGATTCCACCCTTCTCCTTCACCATCGACAGAGATGAGGAGAAGGATGGAGATAAAACTCCAGTACCAAGTAATTTGGCATGGAGAGACACTAACGCTAATGACTCGATCTACTAGGAAAAACTTATTAAAAACAATGGATCCCCACTCCCTTCAGCCCCCGGCGAGATGCCGGAGGAGAAGGAAGGGGGACCAGCGGTGGTGGATGGCGGGAGCAGGTTGAGCCAGGTTGTGGTTGGTCCGGAGTCCTTTTTTTATCTCATTTCCTTTTCTTCTCTTGCTTCGTCTTTTTTCCTTTTCCCGTCTCTTTTGGATGGTGTATGTCCGTGAGTTTTCTATCCTATTTATTTGTTTTTTGTTTTTTATTTTAGGGTGATGACGTAACTACATACATATCTAACATAGATAGATGTATAGATATTTTGGAAATAAAAACAGGTTAGAACTCCTCGCTAGGAAAAAAATAATATGAATAGAACCCGGACTGAAATAGAAAAAAAAATATATACAAGCATACCGGAGTGGAAGAAAAATCTTGGCGGAATATGAATATATATATATATAATTATTAATAATTAATATATATTATATATATATTATATTATATTATTATATTATATTATATATATATATATTATATATATAAATATAAATAATATATATTAGGTAAAAATATAGACCAGCAGATACTCCATTCATCCAAAAATATCTGTCGCTTTCACTTCCCGATAAACAACTTTGACAAAATATATATTAAAAAATATTAATATTTATGATACATAATTGGTATCATTGGAAAGAATTTTTAATCTAGTTTTTTAATAAATTTATTTAGAGATATAAATGTTGCACGTATTTTCTACAAATCGAGTCAAACTTGTGGCATAAAAACCGAAAATAGCAAATAAACTGGGATAGAGGGAGTATGCCCATGCGTTGCAATGGACCCAAAACTATTTTTCAGCCCAAAAATGCATTGCCATTCTCCTTCTCAAAAATCAAAATCATGTCCCAGAGCCACTGGCCCTGCAGGCCGTTGTTTCTTTTATCTATTCACAGAGCTCCATACACAAACCAGACTGTAGATGGTACTATACTAAAACGGGCAATACACAATGAGCACAAAAATTCCCCACCTTTTTCTCTTTTCTGCTCTGATTCTAGCGTTGCGCTACGCGCCAACGCCATCTCAACCTTCTCTCTCCTTGTTCTTCTAAATTTCATCTTTTCTACGTTGAACCGGCAAAGCTTACAGCACATCTGCAATCCACAACTGGCACTGCAGCCTTTGCCGCTGCAAGAGAGCACCTCGACCAGCTCAGTCTCGATTTTCGACTCCAGCGTGGCCGTGCTTTCGGAACGGCATCTTGCCAAGGCTAACGGATCCACAGTGGTGGTTCCGTGGGGGAGATTTTGGACCGGGTAAAAACCACTTTGGGATAGGCTCTTGGGGGTACGGCGAGGGGCTCGATGACACGGGTCGGCATGGTCCAGCCTCCCAGACTGTGACCACCACGGGATTGGCAAAGGGAGCACGGTCTCATTGCGGCTGCAACGAGCTGCCGAGTCATTAGAGTTCTGACGCGCCACACACTCGGCGTCTCGACAGCCCAGGCGCTGGCGTCCTGTGCCACTTGTGCCTTTAGCGTCTGGACGAGCAGCGACAACCGTGCTTGTGCGTCCGCGACCTGCCTGATTTGAACCCCTCCGCCTCCGGTGGACACGACGATGAGGAACTCACAGGCCGGTAAAGCGCGCTCCACGAGCGCACCCTGCCACCCTCGCCGGGAGGGCTGTCCGGCACCAGCACATCATCTCGTCGTCATCAACATGGAATTCCGATCCGTGCTTCTTCGCTCTTCTATATCAGGGCGTTTTGTTTTATCGGCCTTTTATGTGGCCTGTTTCTCCTTTTTCCTTCCTTTTTACTTCCATATATACGTATTCTACCTGAACTCTACCATATGTCGTGCTGATGTATGCGGTGCTTGTGTAGCTTTCCTAAATTGTGCTGCTCCGGCACGGGAAAATAAATTTGAGGAGAGGCTGGTGCACAGAAGATGCAATAGGAAAAATCGAAAATGAGTTCCATATGGAGTCCAGTGGCATCGCTAATCTGAATTCGGATTGAACTATAAAAAAAACATGTCTAGGGGAAAAAATAGAGTAAAACTATTGTTATTTGCGGATCAAACCTACGGGACGTTATATACTTTGATTATTAATAGTTTTCTTGACTTATTTCTTCTCCTCATATTTATCTAATTTTGGTTTTTATTATTTTCTATTTGGATTAGGATTAGAATTCATATTCAGCTTATTTGGGATTGGAGAGACATATTTGGATTATGATTTCTAACTATCTAGATTACCTAATAAGAACATATATCTAAGCCGTGCATATATTAGAGGGCTATAGGTAGATGAATGAATAGACGTAGTTTTCACATCCAGAGTTAGTTAGGAGAGGCCGGACCGAAAAATGTGTGGAGAAAATTTTTACCTCTTTATTATTACTAGCAAAAGTGCTCGTGCGTTATAATAGGTCATTATTTTCACTCTTAAGTAGTTAACACCTTTATAATCCTCAAGTTTGTCATCTTTGAATCATTCACTGTAATATATGTTGACACCTTTAAAACATTTTACAAACACATTGGTTAGTCGTTCATTTTCACCAATATAATCATGCATGGGTGGATCTCCATTGCACGTGCTAGCAGCTTCATCAACAGTGGCTCATGTTCATTGTCTTTCTTAGTCGTACAACAAATTTGTCTCTCTTTATGCACAGTCGCGCTGAGTTGGACTGAGCTCATTCATCCACATAAGCATGTTGTCCACGGAAGCTAGTGTGTTCCAGTGTTGCTATAAGATATATTTTTTATTAGTTATTTTTGCTACACACAATACATAGCCGGCAGACTCTAAAATTAGGAATATTTTTGCCTTTGCATTGTATTCGAAAACATACAACAAGATTACGGACGAAATTTACTCTCTTTTTATCCCATCTGTCCTCCACTTCCTTTCTCTCTCTTTCTCTCCATCCTATCATCTTCCTCATGTCAAATGTGAGACCACCACATGTGGCGGTAGGGTGGGCGGAGGTGGGGCACAGAGCAGACGCGACAGGTAGGTGAAGCAAAGGGTCATGCTATGCTATCTCTAATATGCAGCGTAGTGCAGGGTCCGCAAGCCTGGAGGAGCAGGTGTGGCTAGCGCGGCCTACAGAGTCCCAACGCACACATAGCCGGCGAGGCTAGAAACCTTGCGCAGTTGCATGGCGAGGGTGCAAAGCTGAAAAGGCGTGGGCATGGTGTGGCATGCAGGGTTGGCATAACAGACTTTGAGGAGCGCAGTGTGAAGGTAGGCGAGGGGCGCTGCCGATGAATCGTGCGAGCGCAGAGAGTTGGGCGTGTGGGTAGGCTCAGAAGAAGACTGAGACGGGAAAAACGAAAGGAATTGTAGATGGTATGAAAAAAAGTTCCTGCTTTGCAATGGGATACATAACTTACATGTGCGTTGCAACGAATTTATAGATTATTATATGGCCACCTGGATGATTTGTGCCTCAAAAATTTATACAATATATCATTACTTGTTGTTATAACATACACCAATAATTATGTGTGAAGTCTTATAAGAAATATTAAAATTGCGAGAGACAAGTTGGTACTTCACAATGATGACGAATGAATAAAGAACAAACCCAAATATTCGATGGGGGTTGAATTAGCTTTTCTTTATCATAATTATTATTACCCTTTAATTTAAGCATTGGGAGGAAGGACGATATACCAACTTATCCCATGTAGCATGTACACGACGTGGCCAAGCCTAGAGTACTCTATACTGTGTATAGTATTGACGCATTTTACATCAAGTGCAGGGGCTTTTATTACAAATAGACATTTCTTTAATCCTTCACAGATGAACTTGTGGTCCACAAGATGCAATTCACCGTCCAATCCCATGGTGGAGGACCTTGTCCTTGGAACTGCAAATCGAGCGACGGAAGGGAGGACTTTACTCCAGAAAAAAAGAATCGGGAAGGAAAATTTTAAAAAAAAAAACCGAACGGGTGTCGGTGATTAAGCTAGATGAAAGATTTTAATCCAGAAATTTTGCCTTCTATCGCGTCAAATCTTTTTGTTCACGTTGGAGTTCCGTTCGGTTGAGCATTTGCCCAGTTAATTTTCTTTTCTATCTATATCTGTGTTGTGTCCGGTTTTCTTTGGCTTTGAAAGCAATATTTTTATCTGATTTCCAATTCCAATATCCTCATGAAGTATTTAGAAAGGAAAAAATTTATAAAAAAAACCGAACAGGTGTTGGTGATTAAGCTGGATAAAAGATTTTAATCCAAAAATTTTGCCTTCCATTGCGTCAGATCTTTTTATTCACATTGGAGTTCCGTTCGGTTGAGCATTTGCCTAGTTAATTTTTCTTTTCTTTCTATATCTGTGTTGTGTCCGGTTTTCTATTGGCTTTGGAAGCGGTATTTTTATCCGAATATCCTCATGAAGTATTTAGAAAGAGCTCGAATTAGATTCCGTGTCGCGCTAGACAATAGCTATTCTAACTTATATAAGCACGGGTTATATATATAAGTTTGGACAGAAAAAACTCTGCATTGTTCGGTAGTTAGAGGGAGGTGAACTAAAAAAATGGATGGACGAAAAAAAATAGTCTGAAATTTTGTCTCTTTAGTATTATTATGTATAGATTAGGTATAGATTTTTATAGTTAGACAAGGACAAAAATTAATATATTATAACACAAAGACAAATAAAAAATTATAAAAGTGACAATTTACTTGTACTAATTGATAGTACAAGAGTGTTACCTAAAATAATCTTAAAATTCATAAATATAGGAAAAGTGGGGAATTAAACCCTACATTTGAAAAATATTGTTAGATCCATCTAACCAACTTAGATACAGACCCGTTCGCACACCTTAAATCGCCTAGTAGAAACATTTTTAGTCTTAACAAAGCCAGGCACACAAAAAGATGTTTCACATTAATTCTAATGAATTGAGCAAGTGATTCTGTGTTCACGTAGAATCACTTCTGGTGAGAATTAATTTAGCTCCCACTACCAATGTGTTCGTGTGTTGCAACATAACCCAATACATATAAGAATCGGTGTTCGTATCATTGCTAGACACGAATTGTTCTAACTCGTATCAGCACAAGTCATGAGTCCAAATCACATACGAGATAAAGAGGACGACACTACCGAATCCTTTATCGGTAATGCTCAGGGGCGGGTGTCCGTCCGACCGGACACCGCCTTCTTGAGCCTGCATGCTACCGTACCGGCCCAACAAGCCTGCTTTTCTATACATCTCCCCCGTCTCTATCTTAGAAATATTTCGCGACTCGCTCACCCGTCGCGTGTTTTACTATGCCATACGGTCGTCTGCCCGCCCCGCCTGTCGCATGCTTTATTGGCAGTGTGGCCATCCGCCCACCCCACTCTGCATTGCCGCCATGGCAATCTGCCTGTGAGCTCCCATCTTACGCTGTGCTGCCCCAGTCCGCCATGCTATCGTGGCCATCCCTCGCCGCACTGCCCCACTCAGGCTCGCCGTTGTAGCCATCCCACTCCGCGCTCGCCCGTCGCGGCCATGGCGTGCACCGCGCCACCATGACCCCGGCGCCACCACGAGAAGGTCGTCGCTGGATGGGACATCGTCTCTCACAATCGGCTAAAGACACCACGACAAGAAGAAGCGCATGTTACAAGAGCATGTTTCAAGTGTTTTAGATATTTCATAGGTACGTTGCAAGTGTTTCTTATGGATATTGCAGAAGTAGATTGGGTTGTTGCATATGTTGCAATGGTTGTACACGTACGTTGTAAGCTTCTGTTCCCAATGTTTAATCTGTTTTCTAGACGTATGTTGCAAGTGGATTTATTTTGTATGTTGTATATGTTTCACCATATGTTGCAAGTGTTTTATCTGGATGTTGCGTATCTTTTGCAATTATTTTCAAGCGTTTTTGTAAGGATTTTAGATGCATGTTTCAAGTGTTTCATCTGCATTCAGACGTATGTTACTAGTGTTGCATTTGAATGTTTCAAAAGTAGATCAGGTGTTGCATCTCTCTCCTCGCCTTCTGCTATCTAGCCTCGGTGTCTCCTTCTCTCGACGCCAACTAGGCATCCGTCACCCCCTCCCCCTCTTCTTGATGTTGGTGACGTTTGGAGCGGAGCCAGACCCACGTGGGCACGCGAAACGACGTCGGAAAAGGACTTTAGGCGCGGACATCCGGAGGCTAGCAAACCCGTTATCAGAGATGGCCAAAACCCATTTTCAGAGACGGTCAAAGTATCCACCTCTAAATCAACGCCACAGTTACTAAGCATTTACCGAGGTGGCTATAATGCCCATCTCTAAAAATCGGTAAAATAACAAAAAAAACCGACTCTCAGGAGCCTCTCCTGTGCAGCACCACCGTTGCACCTCTCGTGCTCCTCGATCTACTACACGTGTGCGGAGGGTGGCTCGATCTGATCGCCGCATGATCCATTGCCGCCGTGCACGTGCGAGTTCACAGTCGTTAGGAGGGGCCCGCACGTCTGCTGCGCCGGGAGGGCCCCTGCGTGCCTGCTGGCTGCTGCCACTGGAGGGGCCCCGCACGGCCCTAGAGTGTCCACAGACGCCGTGAAGGGCCCCGCATATGCATTGCTGCCGAGAAATGAGAGAGGATGAGGAGAGCATCTAAATCCTAACTCATGTACATATACGCGAATATATAGGTAATAGGCCTTTGAACCTCTTGGGCCTTGAACCTTTTTTCGAGATAGGTCTTAAAATTGATTTACAAAGATGGTTATTTTTTATGGTGTCTCCATAATAGTCATGCCGCCTTTGTAAATCACTCGGTATTTTAGGAGAATATAGC
The DNA here is from genome assembly GCA_038087645.1 of Saccharum hybrid cultivar R570. Lineage (NCBI taxonomy): Eukaryota > Viridiplantae > Streptophyta > Magnoliopsida > Poales > Poaceae > Saccharum > Saccharum hybrid cultivar. The sequence continues at coordinate 1,504,779 of JAQSUU010000425.1, forward strand.
ACTTTATGCTTGCCTCCGTTAATCGAAAGGCCCTGTAACAATACATTTCTGTTGTAGTGCGATCCAATACGTTTTAGAATCGGACTCCGTATCGATTATTGCTAGGAGTTGTTCTAACTCATATATGATTACGGATCATGAGTTCGGATCACATACGAGACACGGAGGGTGTGGATGTAGTTTGAGATATAAAAAGAGCCAAACAGAAGACACTTTCTGCCGTTGAGAATCTAGACCCCTAGTCCAATTTTTTTTCTCGCTGGGAAAAGGATGATTTATCAAATCAACGGAGTGGATGCCGACTCAGGAGGACATATCGGAAAAAGTATACATAGCCCCTCTCAACTATTCAGGGTGGACTACTTCACCCTCAAACTATAAAACCATATTTTCTACCTCTGAACTTTTCAAAACCGGTTAAATAACCCCCCAAGCGGTTTTGGATGGTGGTTTTGCTACAGTGACGGTGGTTTTGCTTTTTTTATTTATTTCCACTGAATCTTTGGAAAATCATAGTAAACCACAGAAAAATCATAAAATGAAAGTTCCAATTTTGTTGAACCCCACATGAGTAGATCTACACAGTGAACATATAATATGGTATGTGAAAGCCCAAGTTTGGTTTTGGTAATTAATGACACCAAGTTGCTAATGACATTGTGTCAAGTGAATTGAGTTAGGCATAGCAACACATGTGATGAAGGAGCAAGAAGCATGATGGTGCATGGGCATGAAATGACGATCATGGTGCAGATGCACATGAAATGATGATCATGGTGATCAAGCATGAGGAGATGGACATGGAACAAAGTGATCAAGGCAAAGGTATAATCATAGGGTTTGTTTTTGTCGGTCTAAGATGAGTAAAGAAGTGATTGACCGGGTTTAGGATTGATAGCCGACTATCAAGAGGGGCAATCACAGTTAGCTCGTGAATCAAGTGCTACTAGGTCATCATCTTGAGCATATGCATTAGGATCTAGCAGAGGGCTAACATAACACCTTGAAAATGATTGTGAAAATACTAACACACTTGCACATGATGGTGAACACTTGGTGATGTTAGCACACTTACGAAGGAGGTGGAGTTTGAGGGGTAGAGAGGGGTTTGGATTCCTCTCTCCCTCCCGCCGAGCTTGCGAGACGGGATTCGACGTTTTTGTGGAAGTGAAACGTCTATTTTCCACTACGCCGGAGGCAAAGTTTCGGACACGGGCTCCGGAGTCACCGGACACGTTCGGTGGCTAACCTTAGGTGCTGCGCAGTTGGATGGCTGCACTGGCGCATCCGACGGTCTTGCATCGGATGCTGGCTGAATACTGTTCAGCGTCCGGTGCCTATTGACGTGGCGTGTGGCAGAAGAGCTGGAGAGCACAGGACACGGTGGCGCATCCGATGGTACTGCGTCGGACGCGTCCGATGCGCATTTTCGAGCTCGGGGAGCTTACTGGAATGCATCGGACGCCGCGTGTGGTGCGTCCGATGAAAAGCAACGGAGCGTCCGGTGTGAACTTAACTAGACGCGTCTTGACCGGTGCTCGCTGAAACGGTCGTTGAACTTTGAACGCGCGAGACACGTGGTGAGATCTGGTGCACCGGATGCTGCTGAGTGCGTCCGATGCCAGTGCATCGGAGCGTCCGATGCCCCCGATTTCTGCCCAACGGCTCTATTCGAAAGGGTATCTCTATATATACTTGTTTGGCCAGTTTTAGGTTGGTTCTCTTGACTCTTTGAACACTTGAGACATACTTTGAGCTAGAGAACTTCCCTTCCACTCATCTCCTTACTTGGTTGCATACTCTAGTGAGATTGAGTGAGATTCAAGTGCATTGCTTAGTGATTTACATCTAGTGGCACTTGTTCCTTGATTTGGCTGCGGATTTCTGGTTACTCTTGGGTGTTTCCCGACATCCTAGACGGCTTGGAGCAGCGGTGGTGCTGAGCTCGTGATTGAAGATTGTTTCGAGCCTCACCAAGTATTTGTGAGGGGTTCTTGAGCCTTCCCCGCGGGAGTTCGCGAATTGGCTACTCTATTGGAGCTCGTGGCTTGAAGGATCCCCATCTTGTGAGTGGATGTGCGGCACCCGCTGAGGGTTTGACTCTTGATAGTCAATTAGCTCGTGATCCATCAAGTGGGTGCATCGCCACAACGAGGAGTAACTTGTCGAGAAGCAAGTGAACGTCGGTAAAAAATCTTGTGTTATCTCTTGCCGAGGATTCTCTTTATGATTGTGTGTGATTGATTCTTTGGATACATCTCATCTCTACACTGTTGGTATATGAATCAATTCACTCCCCTTTTTTATTCTTGCACTTTATCTTGTCTAGTGTGTTTGACATAGTTTGTATCACATATGAGTAAGTAGCTTAGTGACTTAGCTTTGTTGGTGTGAATTATAGATCATAGTCTTGTTTACTAGAATTGTATAGGGGGACTTTCTTAGTATAGTTGAGCTAGTGCTAGAATTAGCATCGCCATCTTTTATACTAACAATTGTTGATTAGTGAAGCTTATAGATTTTTAAATAGGCTATTCACCCCCCTCTAGCCATTTGGACCTTACAGTATGCTTTAGTACAAAGTTTTTATTGTAGCTTTAGATCTATACTTTTTTATAATTAATTGGAATAATTCATAGCTGCAGCTTTTATGGTCCAATTGTGGTAAAATTTTTATGGTGGACTAATTATTATATGCTTGAACTATAATAAAAATTCATACTCATTGAATCATGTATAACTTAGTTATAGATAAAGTATAAATTTAATGAGCATAAACCTAAATAAATCTATAACTAAGTTTACAAAAACGGTTGTTTTAGATCTATGCTTCTCTGTAAAATTGATTTACAAATACGGTTGCTTTTATGGTGTCTCCGTAAATGGTCTGGTCACCTCCTTAAATCACTCAGTATTTTAGGAGATGAGAGCACTTTATGCTTGTAAGAAAATTTTTAACAAATTGCATTCTCGGGGTCTTTGCCGAGTGCTTGGGCAGGGGGGCACTCGCCAAAGTAACTGAAACTTTGCCGAGTGCCTCAGGCCAGGCACTCGGCAAAGTGTTTTTTTAAAAAAAGAAAAAAAAAACTTTGCCGAGTGTCGGGCCAGAGGCACTCGGCAAAGTGTTTTTAATAAAAAAAAAAGAAAAAAAAAACTTTGCCGAGTGCCGGGCCATAGGCACTCGGCAAAGTATTTTTTATAAAAAAAAGAAAAAAACTTTGCCGAGTGCCGGACCAGAGGAAAAAAACTTTACCGAGTATCGGGCTTGGGGCGGTCGGCAAAGTTAAAAAATAAAAAAAATTCCGAGTGCTGGTCCGGCACTCGGCAAAGTGACCGTTAACGAAAGCTGGCGTGACGGCCCAAATATTTTGCCGAGTGTCTTGCCTGGCACTCGGCAAAATATAAAAATATTTTGCCGAGTGTTCCGATAAAAAACACTCGGCAAAGTACCTTTGCCGACAAAGCCTTTGCCGAGTGCCGGCAAAGCCTTTGCCAAGTGCAAAAAGGCTCTTTGCCGAGTGTAAAAACACTCGGCCAAGTCCTGGTTTCTAGCAGTGAGAGGTGAAACAGAAACAAAAACGAGAGAGAGACTGAACACATCATGGATACTGCTACTACTCCATGAACGAAGCAGAGTATAGGATGAGCGCATGAGCTAGTAGGGTACGGTGCTTACCTGTCAGTGTCGCATCGTGCAATAGGTAATACGCGTAGGCGCCACCGCTAGGCTCGCTGACGGGAGTCGATTGAGCTTTCTTCCGCGTACGCGCGCAGTCTTCGGCGGATGGAAGGTATGTTATGTACAACCAGGGGCGGATATACAGGGTATGCCCCTGCAATCCCAGCACGTATACGTATATATGCATGCATATCTGTGAAAAAAAAATCAAGAAAACTTACCTGAATACGTATATATTTTTTTTGAGGAAAACCTGAATACGTATATATGCATGCATATGAGTGCGGCGCGAGAACAGGCTTTCCACTTTCTGGGCCTCGGCTTCACGCGGTGATGACGCGGCCCGCGACCACACAACGCCAGGACGTTGGATATGTGATGACGCATTGACCACATGACTGTACTCGTGAGTCCATCGTTTTCAGATGCCGCACATCATCAGATCGACTACCCTAGATTTGGAGCAACTCTGCGATGCGCGAGGGAGTCTCGTCTGACGTGTCGAATTTATGGATCCACACAGGTGTCCATGCCAATCGTGTAGTACGCGATGTCGTGACTAATTGGGATTAAGATCGTCAGATCGAGGATCCGCTCAGGCCACAGAGGTGAGGTGAGATCTAATCTCTGCTCTTTGATCCTCTTCTTTCTATAGAAAAACACATCTACTTTCATTGCTAAGATCAATCATCTGAGTCATCTGTCATGGGCCGAGATTAGGACGATATAGACGATTGCGATTGATAAAAAATTCAGTAGATAATATCATGCGAGTGTTTGTATAATCGCAGACAAAGATCAAAGATTCAATCCGTGCAAGTGCAATTTATTTAATTGTTTGAATTGTGCTTTTTAACAATTGTGCAGTTTAAAGAGAACTCGAGGCATTGCATCTATTTTTCATAATAAACATGCAACAAATAAGGCGGCGGCGATGCAAATCATTCCCCTAATTTGGTATATCGTAAGTCTCTTACTCTCTTTCTCTTTTATACCTATATTTTGAACTATAGGTATAGCGTTTGAACAATTTATATTGTAATTTGTTGACATTCTCAACATAATATTCAAAATTAAGACTTATCGTGTTATTTAATGCATGTATACGAATTACGTTGGAAATGTCATAATTTTTTTGCCGAATTGTCAAATGGTTTTTACCGAATAGCATATGAAAATTTTTGGACGGCGTACCCTAAAGTAAAATCCTAGATCCGCCACTGTGTACAACGGGAAGTGATGAAGTTAAGTCAACGGAGGAAGAGGCGAAGAAGTCTGACATGGATTCTGGGGGCCGCTGCTGCGAAGCCCGCTCCACCTCTACCCTACGCACACGGTCGGTCTTCTTGACGAGTGAGGGTGACAACAGCTGCTTGTTTCTGAATGTTCTGTTTTAGCCCATTCAGAATAGGAGCTGCACCGTGTGTCGTGTGTGTCGCTCCTACAACTTTTATTGCTCTCTGAAATGGATGTGTGCTCGGCTGCTCAGCCTCGGAATGTGTGCAAGAGCTAGCTTTTCTTTCTTCTTCTATTAAAATATAAAAAAATATATAGAATTAGCTTAAAAGTCGATTGTTGGAGGTGCCCTAATGAAATGTGATGCTCTCTGTATATGCAATGCAATGGTTGCTCTCTGAAATGAATGTGTCCTCCTGCTGCCTGATATTAATCTTTACTATAAGGGACCAATCAAAATTACGCTCAGTGCACCCAGAAAATTGTCCCCCACAGATATGACATTTCCTCCATCCACACTAGATTATGCACGCAGAAAGGCTCTCACATGACAAACCAACGATCCAGATTTAATCTGAGGAGGCTTCACCATGATCCTATGGGCACGGAGGATTTGAGGCTTCAACGCACCCCATCTCGCGTCCTCTCGCCCGCTCGCGCTGCGGGCACCAACCGCGGCATCAGGTGTTTCCTAAAATAGATCACGTCGCCTTCATCTGCGCATGTGCACTTTGCATGCAAGATTGGCGTGCCTGCCTTGGAAGAGTATGTTCCGCCTCTAAAATCCCATACGAGGATGGCCGCTCCCTCCTCCATGTCGCCGTGGCTCCCTCAATGCAGTAATCGGCCGCAGCCCTCCATCACGACGGCTCTCTCCATCTAGGCATCGACGGCACGGTGGCGACCTCCACTGTGGCACGCGCGAAGGTGGCCTCCACGGCGGTACGCAGCGTGCGGCGTAGATCCGGCGATGGTTCAAGCGGATCAACATCGGGCGGAGGCAAATTGGTCGGCACGTGGGCGAGCACCGACGTGGCGACCCACACGAACACGGGCATGCCGCTTGCTGGACAGGGGCCAGGGCGAGCGTCGCATGGGACTCGCGCCTCGGTGGGCCTGGGCTGTCACGTGGGTGCTGCGTGCTTGGGTGTCTTCTCCCTCGCCTCTCCCTGCACAGTCGACCCTGTCAAGGATTCTCAATAGGTATGTGCTGATCTGGTGTCACCACCAATATATGCATGAATCGCTTAGTGTGTCCATAGCGCAAACCATAGATATGGCGTTCACAAGCGTGAATTGATGTAGGCAAGTTGGCATTTTTCTTGTATATTTGTTTTCTTTAATTGACGTAGCCAGGCAAGTTGCATCTTCTGTACGTATTTGATTTGTTTGAATGATAATAATATCCATTTTGTATTGTCTTGGGAGATCCAACACACAAACAATCTTTTTGTGCAGATGTGCTTGCAGGAAAAACAAGACAAGAAGCAAATGAATGCGCCTAGCCAGTTCACTGATGAAATCATTGTAATCATCATATAGGTATTAAATATGTATATGTTTTTAATCAATCCAGAATTGAGAAAATTGAAAAATATTTTAGAGAAAAACATTTTCTATGCCTGCAAGAGATAGATAATGTTAGCAAGTTACATCGCGAAACATCATTGACTAGCACATCTTCAGGATGCTTGAATTGTGGAGCGTGCTGGTGGTAGACGACGTGGCCACTGCATCCAGGTACGCGATCCCTCGCTACTTGCTCTGTCCCCATATTTGGTTCCTTTTGGATTAACCGTGAATGCGGGTGCTCTCTGCCCACTTGTGTGTGCTCGCCTTTCTGCAGCTTGAGTGGGCGAGGCCATGAGGTTTTTTGTGCAAACTAATTTGAATTGAATGATCAGACTATCAAGGAGATTATGATACAAGTTTTTTGTCTTACAAACTTACCTCAGTCATGATTTCAGATTTTTTTTATTGCAATGTGAAAGAAATATGGTACTCTCTTTCTTGAAGTCCATTTGCAAAGCGAAAAATCCCCATGGCCTGGTTCACTCTCATGGTTCATTCAGAAGGGGTTACAGAGCCTCCCACGCCTGCTTTGTAGTGGGGTTGGTCCATGAGGTGCATGACTTCACGACGGCTTGCACGGCAGCTTGCATGGACGACATGAAGGCCTGCAACTACTATTGTTGTAATTTATAGCAAAAGTCCCATTCTAAATGTGAGGAGGCTTTTCTACAATTACTAGATAGATGCTTGTGCGTTACAACGGGTGAAAATGTACGTAGAGTTAATATATTCATGATAGTATCAAAGAATAGCTCAGCCATGTAAGGGCATGACCATTGGGTGTCTGTGAAGTGTTTCGTAGTTCGTTGGATTCGTTAGATCGGGTACGGATCACAGTAAGAAACGATTTACAGTAGGTGCACGAGACCTAAAACGACTACTACCGCGACTTCTAGTAAGAGGAAAAGGGGTAGGAATCGCAGACCATCAAAAGCCGTAGTGGTTGGAGCGTTCTCGTTCGTGGACGCCATCTGCGCTAGGCAGCGACGTTCGACGGAGATGAGAGTCGACGCAGTGAAGCCGGTGGCGCAGTGAAGACGGTGGCGGCTTCCCGTCACTGGCTGCGCCCCTTCTCAGATCGGGATCGGGATATCGGTGGAGAGTGGCGGCTCAGGAGAACCTCGTGTCTAGAGCCAGCCGGCCCCCACCTCTATATATAGCGCAGTGTGACGGGGGCCCACCAACCATGTAGGGTTGGGCGCCCCCGATCAGGGCGCGAGAAGCAAGGCCCAAAAGGCCGTTGGGCCTAATGGTAGGAGATCAAAACCCAACATTCTCCCCCTTGATCTCTCATCATTTTCTTCGTTCTTTAATTTCATACTCAAACTTTCGATTCATATTTTTCTTGTTTCTATCCTATTCCATCGCAGATTAGTGTATTGAACTGTTTCATCGTCACAGCAATTAGTGCCGTTAGACTAACAGCCACAACACATTTCTCTGTTTGGAATGAAGTTTCTTCTGGGCCCTTCGTATGTTCGGGAATCATAGGCTTTCCCTTAAACCCATGCCGGCTACGTGTTCTCTGAACACGTTGGGTGGTAAGCCCTTTGTGAGCGGATCCGCGAGCATTTTCTCTGTACTTATATGCTCAAGATTTATAATATGATCCCGAACTTTATCTTTTACAACATAGTACTTTATGTCAATGTGTTTGGCAGCACCACTTGACCTATTGTTGTAAGCATATTGCACTGCTGGGTTGTTATCACAATACAACCTCATCGGTTCATTTATATCATCAATCACTTTCAATCCGGGTATAAATTTCTTTAGCCAATTCACCTGCCCCGTTGCCTCATAGCATGCTACAAACTCGGCATACATTGTCGAGGATGTAGTTACGGTTTGTTTGGAGCTTTTTCACGATATAGCCCCTCCTGCGAGAGTAAATATATATCCTGACGTGGATTTTCTTTCTTCTCCCGCATAATCAGAATCTGAATACCCCTCTATCTGCAGGGAATCAGATCTTCTATACGTTAGCATGAGGCCTTTCATACCCTGCAAATAACGCAGGACTTTCTTCACCAATTTCCAATGTTCTATTCCTGGATTCTTTTGATATCTGCCAAGTAACCCGGTGACAAAAGCCAAGTCAGGGCGTGTACACACTTGAGCATATTGTAAACTTCCAACTGCTGAAGCATACGGTACCGCTTTCATTCGGTTAATCTCATATTCATTCTTGGGACATTGATGTTCCCCATATCTATCGCCCTTGACAATAGGAGCAGGTGAAGAACTGCACGCATGCATACTAAATTTCTTCAAAACCTTTTCTATGTATGCCTTCTGCGACAGTCCCAGTACCCCCTTTCTTCTATCTCGGTGAATCTCTATTCCCAAAACAAACGAGGCCTCACCGAGATCTTTCATATCGAAGTTCGAGGACAAGAATTTCTTCGTTTCCATTAGTAGACTGACATCACTGCTAGCAAGCAGGATATCATCCACATACAGGATTAGGAATATATACTTTCCATTCTTGAATTTTGCGTAAACGCAATTGTCCTCAACATTCTCTTTAAACCCAAAACCTTTTATCGTTCTATCAAATTTCAAATACCACTGTCTTGAGGCTTGTTTCAATCCGTAGATTGATTTCTTTAGGCGGCATCCCATATTTTCTTTTCCTTTTACAACAAAACCTTTCGGTTGTGCCATATAAACATTTTCTTCCAAATCCCCGTTAAGGAACGCCGTTCTTACATCCATTTGATGTAATTCCAAATCATAGTGGGCCACAACTGCCATTATAATTCTGAAGGAATCTTTACATGAAACTGGAGAAAACGTCTCATTGTAATCAATCCCTTCTCTTTGCGTAAAGCCTTTCGCCACAAGTCGCGCTTTAAATCTTTCTATATTCCCTTGGGAGTCATATTTTGTTTTGTAGATCCATTTACAACCTACTGTTTTGGCTCCCTTAGGAATGATTTCTAAGTCCCAAACTTTGTTGGTACTCATTGATTTCATTTCATCTTCCATGGCCTTAAGCCACTTTGATGAGTGGTCGCTTCTCATGGCTTCTTCAAATGAGGTGGGATCATCCCCCATCTGAAATTCTTCTGTTTCATAAACTTCATAGTCATTAGAAATCGCTGACCTTCTTGTTCTTTGAGACCTTCTAGGGGCCTCTGGCACTTGTTCCACAATGGGCTGTTGTTGTTCTTCCTCATGTGCGACGTTTGGTTCTATGGGATCCTCAAGGACAGCCTCCTCAAAGACAGGTTCCTCATGTTCATTTATTATCGCCACGGGAGAACTTACAACAGGTGTTGGCTCCACAGTGTCCTGCACTGTTGGCTCAACAGCAACAGGTAGCGTAAAAAATGGTTCTTCAACCATCGGAGTAGGTACATGTACCCGTTTCTCCTGTAGGCTTATTTCTCGTGCTACCATGCTCCCCCTGATCATGTTATCCTCCAAGAACACAGCGTGTCTTGTTTCTACAATCTTCGTATGTCTGTCAGGACAATAAAATCGATATCCTTTCGATCTTTCTGGATAGCCAATGAAATGGCAGCTGACTGTCTTGGAGTCTAACTTTCCTATGTTTGGGTTAAACACTTTTGCCTCAGCTGGACAGCCCCACACACGCAAATGGTTAAGTGAGGGTTCCCTTCCTGTCCATAATTTATACGGTGTTTTAGGCACCGATTTGCTTGGTACCCGATTAAGTATGTGAATGGCGGTTTTCAGTGCCTCCATCCATAAACTAATCGGTAAAGTGGAGTAACTTATCATGCTTCTTACCATATCCATTAAGGTACGGTTACGTCTTTCAGCCACTCCATTCTGCTGAGGCTCCCCCGGTGTGGAGTACTGAGCGACTATGCCATTTTCCTGTAGAAACTTTGCAAACGGTCCAGGAATTTGGCCATATGGGGTATGTCGCCCATAGTACTCTCCACCTCGGTCTGATCGTACTATCTTTATTTTCTTATCATGCTGATTTTCAACCTCAGCTTTAAATATTTTGAATTTATCCAATGCTTCCGATCTTTCTTTAATTGGATAAATATAGCCATAACGAGAATAGTCGTCTGTGAATGTTATAAACGAATCATAACCATCCACGCTTTTCACAGGAAATGGACCACATATATCAGTGTGGATTATTTCTAAAGTTCCTGTGCTTCGTTTGACATTTTTCTTAATTTTCTTGACATACTTTCCTTTGATGCAATCAACGCATTGTTCTAAATCTGAAAATTCTAAGTGCGGAAGAATTGATTCTTTAATTAGCCGTTCCATTCTCCCCCTCGAAATATGGCCCAAACGACAGTGCCATAATTTCGAAAAGGCATCATCAATTCGCTTCCGCTTCTTAGTTACATTCGCAGATGTGGAATCATTCATATTCTCATCGCATACATTGTTCGTATTTTCATCAAGAGATAATAAATAAAGCTTGTCTTGTCGGAAGGCAAGACCAACACATTCATTATTAACAAGTATCTTACATTTGCCATTACCAAAATGGCAATCAATTCCGTCATCATCAAGTTTCGAAACACTTATTAAATTTATACGCAAAGAGGGAACATAAAACACTTCTTTAAGTCTAAGTACAAAGCCATTATTCAATTCTAAAGATAAATCTCCAATAGCTTCAACATTGGCTTGCACTCCATTTGCAACTTTAATCGTTCTTTCTCCTCTTTGCAAGGTTCTCGTCCCACTTAACCCCTGTAAGGAATTTGCAACATGAGTAGTTGCTCCTGAATCAACCCACCAAGTGGATTTTGCATAACATAAATACAGGGATTCATCTACAAATGTAATAAATTCATCACCTCTTTTCAGTAGAGATTTCAGGAAGTCAGGACAGTCTCTTTTGTAGTGTCCCTTCTTGAAGCAGTGCTTGCATTGGTCCTTTTCAGCTCCACCATAGGAGTTGCTCTGCTGATTCTCAGGTTCCTGGGGTTTCTTTCCCTGTGAGGAAGAGGCCTTGTCCCACTTGGGTTTCCCCTGTGGTTTAGAATTCTTGTTATTGAAGTTCTTTCTTTTATTATCCTTCACAAAATGAGCGGACTCACTCTGTGAGGATTTTATCCTCTCCTCTTCTTGAGCACACATTGAGATGAGTCTCTCTATGCCCCATCTTTCAGGTTGCATGTTGTAGTTCACAATGAAAGTATCATATTCTTTTGGCAAAGAAGCAAAAATTAAATGAATCAGGAAATCATCTTCCTTCAAATTCATCTCTTTCAGCTTAGATGCCGTGGTGTTCATCTTCAAGATGTGCTCTCTGATGCTACCGCCAGTATATTTTTCATTCACAAGTTTCTTTATCAGTGAACTTGCAGTGGCCTTGGTAGACCCAGTAAACTGACTCTTGATTTTCTCAAGATATTCTGTGGCAGTAGCACATTCAGGGATCGAGCCCCTTATCTGTTCTTCTATGGTGGCTTTGGCCACCAACAGGCACTTGCGATTGGAGAGAGTCCATTGCCTATGTTCAAGGTCATATTTCATTCTTATCTCAGCATGATCACGCTTTCGAGTAGCGAAATCAGCGTCAGATTCATTATCACCCCTCACCGGGTCCTCTGGCTCAGTAGGACACGGTGAGGTGATGGCAAAATCGACCTCTCCCAACGCAAGTTCCAATTCATACTTTTCCCGCCACACACGGTAATTGCTCCCGTTGAGTGTCGGGATGTTCGCGATGTTCACAATGCATTTACCTCCTGAAACCACATCAGAGTAAGTGAGTAACATTTATACATGGAATCATATGCTTTAACTCAACGTTGGTCAAATTGAAACATATAATTCATCTATGCAATAATTTTACATCACCGTTGGGCAGAAATAAAATTAATGCACAATTTTCATGAATCAAAATTATAATATTGTTATTAACAACGTTGGTCAGAAAATAACAATACTACAATTCATCTTCAATTATTATTCATTTTCCAAAACCAAATTCTCCCGTTGGTTCGAATTTGATAATGAAAATAACTATATCAAGTACGCAGCGGAAACAATAAAATTCTCATAATGTTATTTTCCAGAAGCACTAAAAAAAAATTTCATTATTTCTGAGCAAAATGTCGTTGGACAATATTGCATGAAAGTTCATATCAAAATTCTATTCAAATTCATTCAAATATTCATCGAATTCATATAAATATTGCTTCTGAAAAATGAAATTTCTCCTTTCTTTAATTTTGGCCCGAAGGGGGGCGCACGGCCCAGCGGCCCAGCCAACCGGCAGCGCGCGCACGGCCTGGCCAAAAGGCCCCAGCGGTCGGCCCACTGAAACAGTCGGCCCGGTTCGGCCGAAATCGGCCCGCTGCCGGAGCAGTCACCGCGCCCAGGCCGCAACCTGGGCTTGGGCCGGGAAAGCTGCCCGGTGCGCGCGCGCGCCTGGGCCGAATCAGGCCCAGTTTGTCGCCGGGAGGATCTCGTCCGTCCATTTTCATCAGACGGCTGACCGTTCTTTTCGCTGGAATAAAAAAGCATCAGCCGAACCCTAACCCTAAGCCCCGTTCTTCTCTTCTCCGTTTTCTCTGTGTCACAGCCGCACGAGTTGCTCCATGGCGGCCGCGGCGGGCTCGGCGGGTGGCGGCCGCCGGCCAGGGGGTTCTCGCCGGAGCAGCAGGGGTTCTTCTCTTTCCTTTCCTCAACACTACCCGCATGGCCACCGGCCACCACCGGCAGGAGAGGTAGCCGCCGGAGCCGTTCTCGCCCCGACGCATCTTTCTACCAGCAGCAGCGCCCATGGCGGCTGAGCGGTGCCGCCGCCGGGCCCCTCGCCGGCGCGCGAGCTCGCCCTAGGCAGAGCTCGCCGCCGTCGAGCGGTGCCCAAAACCGCGACTCGGTTGCTCCTCCGGCGGTACTTTTGGTTCATCCGCACGGCGTCGGAGAAAAGACCGAGTCTAGGCCGACGGTTCTTTCCCGTCCATCCTCTTTTCTTTCGATCTAGGGTTAGGGTTTCTCCGATTTAGTTTTCTGATCCGGGAAAACGAATCGTGTTCAAGTTCTTCATCACTGTACCCGGTTAGGGTTACAGTGTTCTTCCCGATCTAAAAAAAAAAAAAACGGTGTTCATGTAATTTTGCTTTTCTTTACCCGATCTAGGGTTCTTAGTTCATGAACCTCGCTCCGGTACCATTGAAGTGTTTCGTAGTTCGTTGGATTCGTTAGATCGGGTACGGATCACAGTAAGAAACGATTTACAGTAGGTGCACGAGACCTAAAACGACTACTACCGCGACTTCTAGTAAGAGGAAAAGGGGTAGGAATCGCAGACCATCAAAAGCCGTAGTGGTTGGAGCGTTCTCGTTCGTGGACGCCATCTGCGCTAGGCAGCGACGTTCGACGGAGATGAGAGTCGACGCAGTGAAGCCGGTGGCGCAGTGAAGACGGTGGCGGCTTCCCGTCACTGGCTGCGCCCCTTCTCAGATCGGGATCGGGATATTGGTGGGGAGTGGCGGCTCAGGAGAACCTCGTGTCTAGAGCCAGCCGGCCCCCACCTCTATATATAGCGCAGTGTGACGGGGGCCCACCAACCATGTAGGGTTGGGCGCCCCCGATCAGGGCGCGAGAAGCAAGGCCCAAAAGGCCGTTGGGCCTAATGGTAGGAGATCAAAACCCAACAGTCTGTAGTTTTTGCAATGATTCATGGTCAAGATAATAGCCATGAAGATTTATCTCAAAAGCAATTGAAGCTACCCCAGTGAAGAACTGTATAGAAGGTTATCTCGAGCAATTCAAGCTACCATAGTGAGGAACTCTATAGAAGGTTTACAACTCAATTTGCTGGTGTAATCTTGAACTCGCAATGACACAACGAAATTACATTCCAAGTGCTTCAACAATGCAGGGATGGTTACTTCTTCACTTGCAATCCAGTAACGGGCTCAGATCCTTGACGACGATGCTCATTCTAGGCCGGTAGTCTGGCTCGTCCTGTAAGCACAGGGCAGCAACAGCAGCCATCTGTTTGCCAAACGAAATCAAGAATTATACACACACACACAAAAGAAAATAAAAGTTCATTTGTTTAGCTACTTCCAGAACAAGGATATAATATCGTTCTCTTCTAAGACGAAATACCAATATTATTTTCGCAAAAAAAAAACGAAATACCAATATTAGTTGTAATTCGTTTTTTTTAACATAATATTAGTTGTAATTCTAAAGAGTAGCAAATTTGGGAAATACGATTTGCTTATTGTTTTCAGTTTATTTTAGTATGTACCTTCTCCATAAAAAGTCGTACGCTTAGCTAAAGTGTCTGTGTATACTTTACTTGAAATAATATGAATATTTAAATCAACAGAAAGTTTGTTTGCTTTATGTTGGTGGTTTGTGTCAAGATTCACAAGCCATTGCTGACTGGTTTCCTCTGTATCTTTGGAGGGACAAAGCTTGAGTTATTGTGGAGCATGACCTCTGTTTCTTCAAAGTGGAGAGCAGAAGCTATATCTGTCTGACACTAAATACTATTTTCTGGATAAGTTCAGCTTAAATGCAGGACAAACAAACGTAATCTAAAAATTACCTTTAAAGAAGAAAATAGAAAAATGATTATGTCTTTCCCTTTTCCAATGTCAAAAGATGGTTATGTTCAAGTCACACTGTATAGACCTCAACTTGCCCACTCGAGCACACAACATCCAGGCTTAACAATATTGTTACCGTGCTGACGGCCTTCAGTGGGTATCCTCCTGCAAGCCTTGGATCTATGCACTGTTCCACCTTGTCTTCACTAAGCCTTGGTCTGGCCTGCACCTTAGGATAAGCAAATTAGCTCCTGCATCCTATAAAGAAACTAGAAAAGTGAATGCTGGCATATGTACCCATGTAACTATGGTCCTCTGGCCACCTCGCATTGTATTATCAATTACTTTGCGGCCAGTTAAAAACTCCAACAGTACAACACCAAAGCTGTAGACATCGCTCTTTGTGCTATACTGTCCATTGATTGCACACCTAAGAAGTTCAAAGATGGAAGCAGCACATAAGTAACAGAAATGCTGGCATATCATTTATCAGCCTAGGCATATGTGTAATTCTGAAAGTGTGATCCATCACATACTCAGGTGCTTCCCAGTCATGCTTGAGAAAAGGCCAAATAGTCTCATAGTAGTACTCATAAATCCTGTTAGGGGCCAGCTGTGTTGAGACACCAATATCACCTATTTTTGCAACATCATTGTCAAAGAGAAGTATGTTGCTGGACTTGATGTTGCTGTGGATGATGGGAGGATGAAACTTCTCATGGAGGAACTCAAGGCCTTTTGCAGCACTTACGGCAATCTTCACACGCTGCAACCATGATAGAGATGGTTCTGATTGGGCTCCACCCTTTTTACCTAAGAAGATCATGGCAAGCTTAAAAAATATCAGCTGGGATTTTCACGTTTGATACTTCCTAGATTATTCAGACTAACAATGTGGTCAATAAAACAGGTTTAACAGTTTTAACATAGATCATGCTATTGACCTATGTCTGACAAGAAAACACCAAATGATCAAGCTAGGAACTTATGAAAGTAAATCTTGTATTACTCCATACCATGAAGAATATCGTGCAAGGAGCCCCTTGGTGCGTACTCATAAGCTAGAACACAAGTGCTCCCTTCAAGAAAATATCCAAGAAGTTGCACAATGTTGTCATGGTAACACATTCTGAAAATAGTCGTAAGCTGCAGCACAACTGGAATTTAGAAGGTAATCTATTGCTATCCGCAATGATAAATGAAGAACAATAACTGCAAAAGAGAAAAGCAATGCGCACAGATATGACCTGTACTTGAATTTCTTCAGAAGTATCGAGCTTTTTTTATAGCTAAATTCTGCCCATCTTTAAGAACTCCTAGGAAACATTTGGCGTATCTTCCCTCTCCTATAAGAACATCATAACTGAAATTCCTGGTTACTTCATTCAGTTCCTCCAGGGAAATGGTCGATATGAGACTTGGATGAGATCTATCAGTGTTGTTAATAGGGGCAGGACACGTGCATTGGCTAGGTTTATTGTTACTACCAGCTGCATTGAAGAAAATGAAGTGTTAGAGTGCACCAACACCCTAAAGGATCTACTAACCAAAGAACACAGAAGCATAGCAAACGAGAACAGCATTGAGGCACGATGTTTTTTAACAAGGTTCAGCAGTCTGCTTATATCCTCGGGACATAAGCACGTGTGCTCCTCCCCATAGACATAAGCTACACCAGCATCTAGATGCTCCAGCGGCCTCGCCACCACCCAAATGAGCTGCAAAGTCGTCTCATTAGTTACAACAAGGGTTGGCCTCATATATATGGCACCCGAGGTTATTGAGTGTGACTCAATCGAGGTTAACTGTCCACTCTAACAAGTGGCACCAGGTTAATCCAAGATCCTAACAGATCTACTAATCGAAGAACGTGTAATGATAACACCATAGAAGAAAATACGCAAATGAGAATAGCATCGAGGCACAATATTTTGTAACGAGGTTTGGCCAGCTGCCTACATCATAGGGGCATGACTACGGGTGCTTCTCCCTGTTGAAATGTGAGTGTATTAGGCCCATGAGGCTAGGCCCATGTGGCCCATGTATGGTTACCTATATAACTACCCTTCTAGGGTTAGCCCAAATCAATAGAATCTCAATCTCTAACATGGTATCAGCAGCCTAGTTCTCCTCCCGTCCACCCGCCGCCGCCACCTGCAGCCGCCGGCTCCCCTGCCGCCGGTGGCCATGGCTGGCCGCCCTCCTCCCCCTCACTCTTACTTTACCTCTTTCCCTCCCCTCTCCTCTCCTTCCTGGGCGCAGGTCACTCGTTCTCTAGCCCCAGCCGTTGCTTCTGGCTCCGCCGCCGTGCCTCCTGGTCCGGCCGCCGCACCCCTGCTAGGCGCTGCTGGGGCCAGCGCCGCTGCCACGCCTGCTCCCCCACCGCCGCCACAGGGCCGCGCGCCTCCTCCTCTGCCGCTGGGAACCGCGCCTGCTTCCCCACCGCCGCCACAGGGCCACGCGCCTCCTCCACTACCGCTGGTAACCATGCTGGCCAGCGCCCTGGCGGCTGCGGGAACCGGCGCTCCAGGCGCGGGCACGCCCGTCCAGGCGAACACCAGGGGGGGAAACAGTGGTGGCCGCCTCTGCTGCCGCCTCCGCCCTAGCGGCCGCGAGCGGCACCACCGCCGCAGCCCTTCCCGCTACTGCTCCTGGCACTGTGGACGCAGCCGCTGCCCATCCTGGCGTGGCCGCCGGCGCTCCTGGCGCAACCGCCGCCGGCGGGGCCGCCCCTGTTGGCGCCCCTGCTGGAGCCCCTGTGGGCGCCGCTGCCCCTGCAGGCCTGGGCGCCGCTGCCCCTGCGGGCCTGGCAGCTGCTGCCCCTGCAGGCCTGGCCGCGGCTGACTGGCACGCGGGCGTGCGCAGCACTAGCGCCGGCGCGACCGCCGCTGCCTCTCGTGCCACGTGCCGGCGCCGCGTCGCGCGCAGGGCCTCGTCGGCTCCCTACCCTCCGCCGCAGCCGGGCCATCTTCCAGGCGCCGCCCCCACCATGGCCGCGAGCGCCGGGGCCGCTGGCGCGGGGGGCCAGGCGCCGCCAATGCCCTCCTACTGCCGTCGGGCGTGGCTGCCGAGGCCCGGGTCCGTGCGCCCGCCCTCACTTGGGAGCGCGAGCGCGATGCGGCCGATGCGCTGGCCCGCCAACTTGCCAAGACGGAGCCACTCCTCCACCTCCATGCCTCACAGAGTCACAGTCGTCGGTGCTTCCACGGAGTGAGCTTCGCCCGTCGGCGGCCATGCTCACTGGTGTTCCTCCAATGTTTCACCCCACATCGCCCGGGCTTGTCGGTTGGGACCCAGCTGCCTTGGCCTACTCCTTCAGCACCACCGCCAGCCCTCCGCCCGCAGTTCCTCCTGTCGCAGGGCTGCGATCAGCCAGTCCTGATTGGATCGCCGACTCGGGCACCACTTTCCACACCACGCCCGATGCGAGTCTACTTTCTTCTCTTCCTCCTCCCCACCCTTCCTGTCCCTCTTCCATCATGGTCACCAATGGCACTTGCATTCATGTCTCCTCCGTGGACACTGCCAGTTCCCACGGCTCCTTTCATATCCCTGATGTTCTTGTGGCTCCCGGTATGGTTCACAACCTTCTCTCTATTCGCCGTTTCACAACTGACAACTCTGGTTCGGTTGAGTTTGACCCCTCTGGTCTCACCGTGCGGGATTTGGCCTCCCGGTGTCCTCTTCTCCGGTGTGACAGCACTGGACCCCTCTACACACTTCGGTTTTCGGCTTCTGTTTCACCTTCTTCGCCTCCCATCTCCTCAGCCGCTTTCGCCGCTACTACTTCCCCCACTACTTGGCACCGCCGCCTCGGCCATCCTGGCCGGGATGCCCTTATGCAGCTCAGTCGTAGTTCAGACATTCGGTGTCCTCGGGCTCACGAAGAGCACTTGTGCCATGCGTGCCAGCTGGGCCGTCACGTTCGTCTTCCCTTTCAGTCTTCTTCCTCACATGCCACTTGTGTGTTTGATCTTATCCATTGCGACTTGTGGACTTCTCCTGTTCTCAGCATGTCTGGCTATAAGTACTACTTGGTGGTGGTCGATGATTTCTCCCATTACTCCCGGACTTTCCCCCTGCGTGCCAAGTCCAAGGCGTTCCCCACTCTCAGCCACTTCTTCGCTTGGGTATCCACTCAGTTCGGCATCACCATCAAGGCTGTCCAGTGCGACAATGGCCATGAGTTCGATAACTCAACCTCACGTGCCTTCTTCCTTTCTCACGGTGTCCAGCTGCGCATGTCTTGTCCGTATACCTCATCTCAGAACGGCAAGGCAGAGCGCATGATCCGCACAACCAATGACACCATGCGCACCCTTCTGCTCCAGGCATCCCTTCCCGCTCGCTTCTAGGCTGAGTGTCTGCACACATCCACCTATCTCCTTAACTGTCTTCCTTCTACTGTCTGCTCGGCTCCCACACCTCACCACGCTCTTTTCGGTACCCCTCCTCGCTACGACCACCTTCGAGTCTCCGGGTGTGCGTGTTACTCTAACACCGCCGCCACCGCTCCTCATAAACTGGCCCCCCGGTCGACCCTCTATGTTTTCCTCGGATACTCTCCGGATCACAAGGGTTACCGATGCTTCGACCTTTCCTCTCACCGTGTCCTCATCTCTCGCCATGTCGTGTTTGATGAGTCGGCATTCCCTTACTTCACCACCTCTACCTCCACACCTCATGCTGACCCTGCGGAGGCTTCCTTTTTTTCCACTGACCCGGTGATTCCGCCACCCTTCTTCCTCTACCCTGCAGGTACTACTCCGGCGCGCCCTCCTGGTGGTACCACCTCGCCCCTGCCGGCCTCACACCAGGACTTTCCTCCCGTACCTGCTACGTCCGAGGCCGCACCGGACCTTCCACCATTGCTCCCTGTGGCTTCACTGCCTCCCGTTGTGCCCGACGCTGCCG
Source organism: Saccharum hybrid cultivar R570 (assembly GCA_038087645.1). Classification (NCBI taxonomy): domain Eukaryota; kingdom Viridiplantae; phylum Streptophyta; class Magnoliopsida; order Poales; family Poaceae; genus Saccharum; species Saccharum hybrid cultivar. Next base: position 1,524,705 of record JAQSUU010000425.1, read on the forward strand.
TTCCGATCGTGGGACCGAGCACCCCGACCCCACCTCCTCCCGGGCGCTTCGGCCTCGTCTACCAGCGCCGCCAGGAGCCGGGTCCACCTCCACCTCCTCCAGGGCGTTTCCGCATCGTCTACCAGCGGCGGCGGGAGCCGGCTCCGGCGTCGTCGCCTTCGCCACCAGTGTGTTCTCCGCCGGCCCCGCCGCGCTCTCGCGCCGACCCGCCAGTGTACCACCCGCCTCTTCTTCACCGGGACCCTCGTCACATTCACCTGATGGTGACGAGGCAGGCGTCTCGCCCGCAGGCCCTCACCGCCGCCGCCTGCATCCGGGGATCTCTCCTGTATCCTCTTCCGTCCGCGCGGCCTTGGCGGATCCTCACTGGCGCCGCGCGATGGAAGAGGAGTACGCGGCCCTCCTCGCCAACCACACATGGAACCTCGTGCCCCGACCGCCGGGCTCCAACATTGTCATCGGCAAGTGGATCTGGACGCACAAGAGGCGTGCTGATGGTTCCTTGGAGCGCTACAAGGCTCGCTGGGTCCTCCGCGGCTTCACCCAGCGGCCCGGCATTGACTATGATGAGACCTTCAGTCCCGTGGTAAAGCCAGCTACAGTCCGCACCGTCCTCTCACTGGCTCTCGAGCGCTCCTGGCCTGTGCATCAGCTGGATGTCAAGAATGCCTTCCTCCATGGCACTCTGACTGAGACGGTCTACTGCAGTCAGCCAGCCGGTTTCGTGGATTCTTCTCGTCCTGACTTGGTCTGCCGGCTCAACAAATCTCTCTACGGGCTTAAGCAGGCACCCCAGGCTTGGTACTCTCGATTCGCTACCTTCCTGCAGACTCTTGGGTTCACGGAGGCCAAGTATGACACCTCCCTGTTCATATACCACTATGGGGGTGAGACTGCTTACCTGCTCCTCTATGTGGATGACATTGTTCTCACCGCCTCCAGCGAGTCTCTGCTCCACCGCATCATTGCTTCTCTCCAGAAGGAATTTGCTATGAAGGATCTTGGGGTGCTCCACCACTTCCTCGGCGTCACTGTTGAGCCCCGACCTTCAGGCCTGTTCCTTCACCAGCGGCAGTTCACTTGTGACATTTTGGAGCGAGCAGGGATGACTGACTGCAAGTCCTGCTCTACCTCGGTTGACACCCAGGGGAAGCTGTCAGAGGCTGGGGGTCCGATGCTTGGACCAGCGGACTCTACCGCCTACCGGAGTATTGCTGGCGCACTCCAGTACCTCACCTTCACACGGCCGGACATCACTTATGCCGTACAGCAGCTCTGCCTCTACATGCATGCTCCGCGGGAGCCCCACCTGGCTGCTATGAAGCGGCTTCTCCGCTACCTCCGTGGCACCCTAGGCTACGGGATGCTCCTCGGCCGGTCCTCCACTGCCGAGCTGGTTGTCTACACCGACGCTAACTGGGCGGGCTGCCCGGACACCCGCAGGTCCACCTCCAGCTACGCTGTCTTCCTCGGCGGCAACCTTGTCTTTTGGTCATCCAAGCGCTAGCCGGTGGTCTCACGCTCCAGTGCCGAGGCGGAGTACCGTGCCGTTGCCAACGGCGTGGCCGAGGCCGCCTGGCTCCGCCAGCTCCTGGCTGAGCTTCACCGCCCTCTCACCAGGAGCACGCTCGTCTACTGCGACAACGTCAGTGCGGTCTACCTCTCCACCAACCCCGTGCAGCACCAACGGACGAAGCATGTGGAGATCGACCTACACTTCGTCCGTGACCGTGTGGCCATCGGCGACGTCCGGGTCCTTCACGTCCTGACCACCTCTCAGTTCGCGGACATCTTCACCAAAGGCCTCCCGTCCTCGACCTTCACCGAGTTTCGCTCCAGCCTCACCGTCACCAGTGGCTAGTTGCGTCTGTGGGGGGGACGTGTGTGTGATCTTTCTTCTTTCTTGTTTAGCCTCGAACTCCGCTGCGCCGGTAGTTCAGACTGCGGGGGGTGTTGGAATGTGAGTGTATCAGGCCCATGAGGCTAGGCCCATGTGGCCCATGTATGGTTACCTATATAGCTACCCTTCTAGAGTTAGCCCAAATCAATAGAATCTCAATCTCTAACACTCCCCATAAACAATAGGTACATCAACATCTTAGGCGCCCCCACAGCCTCGTGGCCACACAAAATCAACCGTCAAGTCAACTGCATTGAGGAGCCTCATATTTAAGCCTGCCCACCCCCCACCCCACACACACACAGAGAGGTTACACAGCACGAATCAAACTCTATTGTAAGTTGCTAACCTATAATACAACTCAAGTCGAAATGGTAACCAAACTCAATAATATTTGACACATATCTGTCATGAAGAAAATACATAGACTAAGGTAATTGCTTCTCTAGAATAGCACTAAAGCTCAACAAATAATATATTTTGAATTATATACATGGTGCCCCATTGCAAACCAAAATTTAGCGAAAGCAGATATATTTATTAAGGGTGTAACTTACTGTGCTGAAAGGTATACCTAAACCTTAAGTACTACAGGTTCTATTTGGTTTTTTTTTATGTGTGTATCTACCAGGTTAAGGCTGACATACAAAATATGAGAAGAGATTTTGTTTCATGTACCAACGAATTTGCTTCTACTAGCGATGATCCGGAGAAGAGAAAGTACATAATCCATTCCTGGCCTCATTTGGATATCAAGTTGTAAGCAATCCATGGCAATGGCAATGGCCTCATGAACGAAGTACCCCTCATGTTCATAACAAACCTTGCCAAAAATTTCAATTGCATTATGGTCTCTCCTATAAGAATCAAGGAAGTCTCTGGTAAGCACATGAGCCCCACCATTGTACCTGTATCTCACTGTTTTCCAAGTGATGAGCTCTAAAAGAACAACTCCAAAGCTATATACATCAGATTTTTTGTTAAAAAGTTGACCAGAAATATCCCTTGGGTCTGAATAAAACTTTTCTCGTTCATTGTCATGAATAGGAAACACAGTATTTTTTTGTGCAACTGAAACTCCAAGAAATGTTGACAAGTTCACATTGAAGATTTTTGGCACAAAGTTCTTGTCCAGAAATATATTGGCAGATCTGAACTTTCCTAAGAGGCTGGTGCTACATCAATCAGGATTTTCAGCTGCTAATGAATGGATATGAACCAGGCCCTCTGCACACTGGACTGCTATCGACAGGCGTTGATGAAGAGGAAGTTTTTCCATAGAGCAGATAGTGTCATAAAGGTTTCTGTTAGAAAATGATACAGAGCCAAACATTGTCTTGGATAGATCACAGCAAGACTCGTACACACACTCTAAACTGGATGCCCCTAAGTGGAAGCCAACAACATTCACAATGTTTTTGTGATTCTTTTGACTCAATATGCTCATAATGTTCAGAAATATCTCTCTGTCAGTTTCTGAGCTTGTCTTAAGTAGTCTTACTATAATTGGACGATTCATGTCGAGGACTCCATTGTAGAGACATTCACGCATCGATTTCCCAAAGGCCATGCGGTAGTTTTTTGTCATTTTTTTCATTTGAGTTTTACTGAAAAATTTTAGATCTCCAAATTGGTATGCTGCTAACAGTACATCCAGCTCTCTCTGCATGGCTTTCCTGATCATCCTTAGACTAGTAGCTACTTCAACCATTTCAGGACGTGTTTTGACGTCCCTCCGCAAGCATTTAGCTACTAACTGTCCAATGTCTCCAAGAAACTTCTTGTTTTCTGCAACACTGATTTCCTCATCAAACATGCACTTCACATCCTCCCCTTTTGTAAGAGCCTCATTAAAACTTTGAGCAAGGGTAATGGTCCCATCCACTGCTTTTTTCCTTGTGATTAGTTCCAGCAAAACCACTCCAAAGCTGTAAACATCGCTCTTTGGGGTTAGATTTCCACTCTCACAGTATGCTGGATCAAGGTAACCTATGGAACCAATGATAGTGGAAGCTTGCTGGGGCCCATTAGCACAAAGGAGTCTTGCAATTCCAAAATCTGATATCTTTGGTGTAAGATTTTCGTCTACCAGTATGTTAGCAGGTTTGATGTCACCATGAAGAACAGGACTATACATGGAATGCATGAACCATAATACTTCAGCAACCTCAATGGCAATTTCTATTCTTCTCCAAAGGGAAGGGAACCCGACCGTTAGCACTGTTGCCATAAAGTATGCTATTGAGGTTCCCATTGGAGATAAACTCCATGACAATCATTAGAGCATTTTCCTCCGTGCAGCAGCCCAAGAGTCTAACAACATTCTTGTGATTTATTTGAGTGTGCACTATCACCTCCTTGGCAAACACCTCTTTCTGGGTCCCATGTATATATCTCTTTACAGCAACTGAGGTTTGGTCTTCTAGCGTTCCTTTGTAGACCTCACCAAATGCCCCTCTTCCCAGAACAGACTTATACCCATCAGTTATTTTCCGTACCTCATTTTCTGTAAAATATTTCAAGCTGTAGTTGTTTTCCACTCTTTGAAGCACCTGACGCCCATTAGTTTGAAAGAAATCTCTAAGATTGTCCCCTTGGTGATCCATGCGCAACCCGGCACAGTGATAGGAATGCTATGGATGGTCGCTTGCCTGCATAACAAGGTCATATGTAATGTTACTATTCTTTGATACTCAAGTAACCTTATACTACTATTGAAAAGAAAGGTAGGAAACTATTCTTATAGGGGCTTATAATGCCTACTAGCTGACCAAAAGAATCCTAACCTGCTACAGTGTAAACTTGGAGTGTAACATATGACACGTTATCTGAATGGCAACTCCACATTACTAACTACACCAGACCTGGTATGAACGCAGGCACTAGTATACAGCTTGTTCTCTCAAAATCAGTAGGCCAGAAAATGCAACACCTTCTTAATATCATAATATGAGAGCTAATAGGTAGTTTTAAGAATGAAACTAACAAAAACTTCTATATCTAAGGTTTAAAACAGAAAGTGCTGATTTGGTATACATAAGGCTCAACAACGATTCCGGACTCTAGACCAACTGGCTAGAGCAGCCGAGTTGCACCCCAGAGACCCGGGTTCGACTCCCAGCGGGAACGGATTTGCGTAGCCTGATAAGTTGCGTAGCCTGATAAGTATTTCCGTTCAAAAATGAATGGGAATGGAGAATCTCCCCGGATCAAAAAAAAATTCAACAACAATTAATTAATCCAAGGTTTTAAGGCTGCTTATGAATTTCAAGCGTGTTTCGGCAAATTTTCATGCCTCGGAGGAAGTTTTTAGAGTTTCAGGCAAGTGTCAATAATTTCATTGGGCAACTTCAAAGCCTTCAAGTGAGTGGGGAAAGTTTCAGAGAAACTAGAACAACGTTTCAATTGACGTTCCAGAGATAAAAAAGATTGAAAATTTCAGAGAAATGAACTTGCAACCAGGTGGAAACAGAACAGCCCGCGGCAGCCACACACAACCTGTGCTGAGGAATTAGCCAGCCGCCGCTGCTCCTGGAGTCCTGGTAGCCGGCAGCATCACCCCCACTCCCCCAGCCCCACGCCCAGCCATCGTGGCACCCCGCCGACCTCCTGGGAGTCGCATTCTTGAGCACCGGCGCGCCCCCCGGTGGATTTAGAGCGGCGTAGCATATAGATAGAGCGGGATCGATGTGTATCGAGCAAATAAGCGAGCAATGGAACGAGGCACAGGGAAGGGAACACCAGGCGTTCCCAGATTTCATTTTCTGGGGGAAAAGGGTAACTTGGTAAGAGAGCTCTTCACTTCCTGGTGAGTGGTGAGTGACTCCGGCTTGTTTGGACTTTGGAGCCCTCGCCACTCCAGCAGAAGAAAGGACCAGAGGCATAACATAATTGAGATTTGATGATCGTAGTTCTCTTCCCGAGTCAAAAAAAAAACAAATTTTAATAGAGACACAGCGTCTTTTAGAAAATTTGTCACGAAATTAGAGTGTGTGCCAGCTAATCAGATTTTTTAATGTCTACTGACAAGGCGACTTCAATTTTAGTGTCTTATCGTAAAATTTTCTAATATATTTTTATAATATATTTATTTGGTGTCATTGATAATTATATTATTTTTAAAAATTTGGTCAATTTTAAAATAGTTTGATTTAGGGCAAGTATTGATTTATTTTGAGAGGAATGGAGTAATTTGTTTTAGAGATCGTGAATCTTAGATTGCTAATAAAAATTGAGCAAGTGATTCTGATTCAACATAGAATTACTTTTAATAAGAATTTAGATCTCTAATAGTAACAAATACACTCCAACATGGAGTAGGTCCAATTTTTCTCCTCCCCGTCGAGAAGGAGGAAAAGATATTTTATCAAAGCGACTAGGAGATGTTAAACACGGTTTCAATAAATTATTAGCCCGTATATTAATTGAAGGAGGACATATGTCATCGATCATTCACTGGAGCCTGGAGTACAAGAAAACTGAACGAATGATTCTATTCTATTTTAAATGCTGCATCCCCCGGTCAACTTATAATTCACAGGATGAAGTTACGATTATATATATATATATATATATATATATATATATATATATATATATATATATATATATATATATATATATATATATATATATATATATATATATATATATATATATATATATATATATAATGCACAACAGGCCCCTGAACTTTGAAAATGCATTTCTGACCCTCTGAACTTGTCACATGGTGCACCGCAGGCCTCTGAACTTTGAAAATGCATTTCTGGTCCCTGAACTTGTCACGTGGTGCACCGCAGACCCTGAACAGTAGCATGCATACCGGCACAGTAACATGCACGTCGGCCAAGGAGCGTCCAGCAGCAGCCGGTAACCTATCGGCCAGTGAGCTACCGACAAGACCCTATCGGCCGTTGAAAAGCCGACAGGCTTATATATGTCCATTTTTTTTATAACAGCTTCTAAATTTGTAATTAATCATAAAAAATTATTTAAAAAAATCGGCGCGACCGACTACTTACTTGTGACTGACTCGCGATGAGGAGCCGCTCACTTGCCTGACTGGCGTTCGCTCCGTCGGTCAGTGGCCAATAATAGTGTGCCGCAATTTTCACAGGCGGAGCTGGTTATATATGCCCGTCGTCCCGTTGCTGGCGGTCAGGTGCGCGGACACGGACCTGATTCCCGTCGTGTCGTTAGGGATGCGCGACAAGTGGACAAGTCTCGCCGCACATCCCCTCCAAATATCTCCGCTCCAACGTGCTAATCCCTGTGCGAGCGCCGCCTGACTGCTGACGGTGGGCGTTGGCCGCCTGCCGCCCGTGATGTTCCCTGAACGAGACGAAACGCAACGGCAAAACAAACTTCAGGTACAATCTCGCGACGTCGCGATCCTGAACCGGCCTACTCGTACTATGTCCTAGCCTGGTCGGCGCAGCGATAGCGGACGTGAACGTGAACCGGAGGTGCCGCCGCACGCGACGGAGGTGCACGGGACACACGTTCCGGCACTCCGCGTCCCAACCGCGCTGCCCGCCCACCACGTGCGCTCGGTGGAGGACACGTGTCCGGCGTCCCGGCGCTCGCCTTCGGGTCCGCGGGAGCCGCCGCGCACCCGACGCCCAATAATTACAGGCGGCACCTTTCGGATCAGCTTTAGGTTGTTTCGGGTTTTAAAATAATATTTTTTTATGATTAATTATAAATTTAGAAGCTGTTATAAAAAATAGACATATATAAGCCTGTCGGCTTCTCAACGGCCGATAGGGCCCTATCGGCAACTCACTGGCCGATAGGTTATCGGCTGCTACTGTACGTTTCTTGGCCGGCGTGCATGCTACTGTGCCGGCGTGCATGCTACTGTTCAGGGGCCTGCGGTGTACCATGTGACAAGTTCAGGGGCCTGCGGTGCACCACGTGACAAGTTCAGGGGGCCATAAATGCATTTTCAAAGTTCAGGGGCCTGTGATGCATTTAACTCTCTCTCTCTCTCTATATATATATATATATATATATATATATATATATATATATATATATATATATATATATATATATATATATATGCTCAAAGCTAAATCCCTCTCAAATTGGGACTGAACAATATATGAAATGAAGTCTTCATCAACTCACAATAGAAATCATCAGCTAAAACTGAAACTGAAACAAGAAGAGAGAGTTACTCAAAAAAAAAGACAGAGAGAAACAGAGGCGACTGGCCACATACGTAGGCCCTGTTCATCTGGCTTATAATCCGTCTTATTCAGCTTGTTTTTTCAGCCGGAATAGTATTTTTCTCTCGCAAAAAAATCAGTCAACAGTGTTTTTCAGCCGGCTTATAATTCCAGCCGTTCAGCTCCGTACTCCTCCATGAACGCAGTAGCAGCTAGGATGATCGAGCGCATGAACTAGTAGAGCCTACCTGTCTGTATCCTGTCGCAGCACTGCAGCAGTTAATACGCGTAGGCGCCACCGCTCGGTTCGCTGACTGGAATCGATCGAGCTTTCTTCCGCGTACGCGCATAGACAGAGTCTTCGGCGGATGGTATGTATGTGTACTCCAACGACAAGTCAAAGTTAACGGAGGAAGAAGCGAAGAAGCTGACATGGGGGCTTTTGGCACCCGCTGGCCGCTGCGGCGAAGCCCCCTCCACCACAGGACGAGGGGTGGCCACGCACACGGACACGTACACGGTCTTCTTGACGAGCGAGGGTGACAACTGACAACAGCTTGTTTCTGAATGTCTCGTGTAAGGCCCTGTTTAGTTTCCAAAAATTTTGCAAAATTTTTCAGATTCTCCGTCACATCGAATCTTTGGACACATGCATGAAGCATTAAATATAGATAAAAAATAAAACTAATTACACAGTTTAGACGAAATGGACGAGACGAATCTTTTAAGCCTAATTAGACCATGATTGGACACTAATTGCCAAATAACAACGAAATTTACTACAGTGTCATTTTGCCAAATTTTTGACAACTAAACCGGCCCTAAGCCCAGAATAGGAGCTGCACTGTGTGTCTGTGTTGCAGCTCCTACAACTTGTATTGCTCCCTGAAATGGGTGTGTGCTCTGCTACTCCCTCACATGAATAGCGGTAATGGTATTGCAACATGCAATGCGCTGCTCTCTGAATATGCAATGTTCCCTGAAATGGAATCTTCAGTAATCGCAGTACGTATGGCAATGCTGGTAATGGAATGTGATCCTCCTGTATATGCAATGCAATGGTTGCTCTCTGAAATGAATCTGTGCTCCTGCTCCAGGGATATTAATCAATGGGCTAATGGCCAATGAGTTGCCATTCAGTTGGCAATGCAAAATGGACCATTTACATGATATGAAACTGCATCATTCACTTCCTCAGATTGACAGGATTTGGCCATGGTCATGCTTCGACTTGGACTGCTGCAGCCTGCAGGTAGCAAAACAAAACTGAAGTAAACCTAGTCTGGCAAAATGCTCCCACAACTGAACATTACAGGCAGCTCTTGAAAATCCAGTACTTCACCGCATAACCCGGTAAAAAAGGTCATTTGTGATGGGTCCCTGTAAATTAAACATATAAACAAGATTGTTTTAAATTATCATCTGTAGATCAGTATAGTAACTATATGAGCAAGATTATCGTCAGTAGTTGAGACTCCTTCCCTTGGTGTCTCCAGAAACACTTATCATCTGCAACTTGTTGATGTACTTGTGCACCACTACTACCCTCTGTTAGATTAATCTCCACCCGACTCGGTCCAACGACCGAGTCGGACCTTGACTCGCGCCCTGATCGGGGACGCCTAGCCGTACTCCTGGCTGGTGGACCCCCATCGCACAGTGCCTATAAAGAGGAGGTGGGGGCCAGGAGCTCAGGACACGAGGTTCGCCGCCGCCAGTAACCCCACCGAGAAACCCTAACCGATCAGGGAGGCGCTGTCAGCGATGGGAAGCTCCACCGGCATCGCCACCGACACCGATGCCACTGCCACTTCACCTCCATGGTGAGCTCCTCCACCAACCAGGATGGTCGGTAACATCTTCTCTCTCTATCTTTCTCTCTCTGGTTTGTGCACTATGATGTTCTATTGGTTTTATCCCAAATGGAAGAACTGTACCCGCTAGATCTACACCAAGTGATCCTAAATGTATAACAATGGTATCAAAGCCATCTAGGTGTAAATCTAGTCCTTGGGGTAGAAATCGAGTACAAAAGAAGAAGAAATTAGAAGGAGATGAACGAATTTCGATTCAAAACGAAACCCTAACCCTAACCCGAGGAAAGAAGTAGACAGGGGGCTTACCTACCCTCGAGCCGCCACTCGACGACTCCTCATCGCGCAGGAAGGCAAGGCCCAAGCCGTTGCTCGTCGCCGAGACGCCGATGCGTGGGCGTGGGTTTCAGGGCGCCGACACGGGGCCGCTCGACGGTGGCGTGCTTTCCCTACGGGGAATGCGCACGCCAGCGAGAGGGCCCATAGCGACTCCGGCTCATTCTCCGGCCGTCTTGGACTACCATCGCGCCATCACCGCTCGCTGCTGTGAGGCGCGAGAGAGAGAAGGGGAGGGGGAAGAGAAAGGAAAGAGGCGGGGGAGCCGCCGTAGCATGTTCCGGCGGGGCCATCACCTCGCCGCCGCTGGCGACCGCCACCGCTGCAAGCCACATGCTCGCGTGTGCGGCGCTGAGAGAAAAGGGAGAAGAATGAAATGGAATTCGGGTTGGGGGCGGGCAGACGGACAGGGTTTTGTTCCCATGAGAATGACGCCCGGCCATCGGATCATGATGGATGACCAGGAGAACTTAGCATCTGCAGGCCCGCGGGATCAAGCGGCCCAGAAGGCACTTTCCCGGCCTAGGCCTAGGTTGCGACCTGGGTGCGGGGAGCATTGTAACACCTCTGGTGTTATAGTAATTAAAATTTGGCCATGTCATCACATGCACTGCAAAACATTCATGATTAAGTCAACCATGATGGGCATCAACTAAAATAAGTTTACATTTCATAGATTGAATGTGCTTTTATGATGTGTGACTCGAATCAAAAACCATAATTTCAAATATCACCGCAAATACTTAGTTTGTGCCCTACATAATTTGAGGTGTATGACTGTGTTATACACTAGTGCCAAGTGTAGGGTATGAACTCAAGTCCAACCCATAAAATGAAGCTTCAAGTTTGAGTTTGAATTTGGAATCCAAAACTTGTCGCAAGTTTTCCGATTCGAATTTGAATTCAAATTTGGGGAAATTATTAAAAGATTTTTAAAAGTCCACGTGGTCAACCAAGAGTGGCATTTGGTCAAACATGTGATACTTGACTCAATGATGCCCTTGGATGATGGTGTGATCACTAAATAATCACCAATTAATATAGCAATAAGTTTCAATTTGGAATTCTTCCAAAAACCACAAAAAATCAAAATCCTGGATTTACCCCTTTTTGAATAATTCAAAATCTAAGCAAAATTTGGGAAAAAAATTTAAAACCAAGTTTGTATATCTTTTCAAGAGCTACAAGTTTGGTGTTCTGAGTTTTCAAAGTTTCTGTGTAAAATTTGGAGTAATTTTGAAAAGAAGCAAATTTCAAATTTGACCCCTTTTCATCCCCAAACTCAAATTTCAAAATGGAGGCTGAATTTGAAAATGTTTTCAACATGAAACTTGTAGAGCTTGAAAAATTGAAGATTTCATATCTTGGATATTTTTTAAGTTGCTACATGTTTTTGGGAGTAATTTGAAAAATACCGTTTAAGGTTTTGATGTTGGGGGAGCTACAGTGTATCAGCGAATCAGGGAAGTGCAGCGAGCGGCATGGGTGCTGGCATGCCGCTGACGCCGTGCTGGCCTTCTAGCGCGCTGTGGATGCCACCACCGGTCTCGCGCGCCTTCTTGAGTCGTCCTCGAGCTTCTTTGGCATTCCTTTATAACCCTGACGCCATCGTCAACTCTCTCCTTTACCTCCCCTGCTTCACCGCTGACGCCGTCGTCTTCGCGTGCCAGCTGGAAATTCACCACCACCACCTTGCCCTTGCCTCAATTGGTCTCATGGTCGAGTTCGCCTAGTCCTAGCGCACACCTTGAGCCATCTCGCAGCTTCTCTCACCATCGCAGTAGCTCCAGCGCCATCGTCTTCTTTTTTGAACCTCCGACGAGCCGCCTTAATCACCTCGCCGTGAGCATCAATCCGTGGCACGTTGCAAGTTCTCACACTTTATGTTCCGGTTTCCTCTTGCTCCTCTGATGCTCATGCGCTCCCATGTTTCAGTTGTTAACGCACGGACGCGCCGGGACGCCGCCATCTTCTCCAGTTCAGGCCACCGTGTTCGCCCTCCACGTCGACGAACCTACTCTGTCGCCTTCCTGATTCTTCTAGCATGCGCATCATCTATGCAGTGAGCCCCTAAAGCTAATCCCTTGATCCTTTTTGACCTTACCGCATCCTAGGTGCTTAATCGACGATGTCCGGCCATGGCCGCGCCGCTGTGTCCGCCAAGGACGCCGCCATGCACGTGGTCATGCCTGAGATACACCGTTAGCTACCTAAACCGATGTGCCGTGTCAATGGGAATAGGTTGGTGAAGACGCTACCGTTGTTGGTGTCGCCGTCGGCGAGATTCGCCACTGGTCGTCGCCGTCGGGTTTGACCGGGCCTGACGAGCGGGACCGCCCTGTCAGCTAGCGGGAGGAGAGGGTGACGCGCGCGCGTGCGCGTGAGGCACGGGCGGGCCATTGCTGGGCCGAGCTGGGCCGGTTCGGGTGAAGTTCAGAAAAGAAAAGGTTTTTCTTTTTCCTTTTTGAATAAAAGTTGAATTTCTTTGGAATTTTGTAAAGTACGGTTTTGAGCTCTAAAAATTCTGAAAATTTTTGTGGAAGCTTTTCAGAGTATGAACTACTTAGGAAAAACAATAAATGCCAATTTTAATACTTTTTGCATGAACAACAATTAGCTCAATTAAATATTAAAAGCAACTTCCAGGAATTTTAGTAATTAAAGTATTAATCCAAAAATCATGAAATTTGTTTTGACACTATTTTAGACTATGATCAATCTGTGGGAAAAGTTTGAGCTCAATTAGATGAAGTTTAATTTATTCTTAATTTATGGCTTAATTGTTTAAGTAATTGACTAAATGTTTAAGTTGATAACTTTAAGTGTTGTGTGCCCTTGTTAATTGAGTGATGACCTTGAGTCATTTACCCTTAATGATCCTTGGCACCTTATTTACTTGTTTGAGCTCATGATTAACATGTTCTTTATGAAGTAATAATGTTACTTAATGTAATTACGGTTAGTTAATGAGTTCTGTTGGTTTGCAACTGTACCGTGAAGGAAAGTTGTACTCAAGTTATTAATCATAGCATATCATCATCAAGCATCATGTTTATTACCACATCATGTTGAAGCATGTCATATTCTCGTGTAGTTCCCGTTTTCGAGGAAGTAAACGTTGTTGAGCAAGCTTACGGAGTAGAGTAGTCGGCAGTGGGTTCTGGACCTGACGTCAGTGTTGTTGAGCCTAAACCAGTCGTTTCAGCTGAGCAAGGCAAGCCCCGGTGCATCTAAATTCTTCCTTGAGTTTTTACAAATCTTTATCACTAGTACTATAATTTATTGCATTAAGTAATTATGAATTGAGTGATAACCCAATTACTGTATTATCATCCTTGATTATTGTGATATCACCCTTGGTACCCGTTTTATTAGAAAATACGTAGTTATGCTTCGCCATGCTTATTAAGTTAGGCTTTTAAAATAAAATGTTTTAAATGACCCTATGATGGCATAACTTGATGGATTTTGAAATATAAGAATGAACTTGAGATCGGACGGGTGGTTTGGTCACTACTAACTTGCATTGGGAAAGAAGTCTCAATGTAGTGTTTCCGTCTTATCAGTTAAGGATCGTCTGTTGTTGGCCCTCGAGTCAAGGAGTTTTTAATAGTACTAGTCACAAGCTTTGGGCAAGCCTTACTTTGGCTATTCTATCACGAGAACGTCTAACCGCGCACTGGGAGTGGAGAGATAGCGGGAGTAGCGTGTACCCTCATGGCCAAGGGCTGGAGTAGAGGAGTATTATGCTCTCGGGTGGCGCTGGACACGTTCTGGTCTTGAAAGGTCCATTGTTAGGTTGATATATGTAAGTCAGAGACTTGCATATGTCATGTGGCTAGGAAGCCCCAGCTGGGTAAATCAAGCGGTTCGAATCATCATTACTCCACGAGAAAGGAGTCTTGATCTTGCACCAACATCGTAGTCAAATAAATGGAATATGTTGAAAGAATAAGAAAGAATTTGTAAAGAAGTAATTGATCTAGTTTAGGATCACTTAGAATCTGATAGCGAACCATCAATGGTAAAAGTAAAATACTAAAAGTAAGAATTCACCTTAGTAAGCTTTTATGCAAAAGAACTTTAGATCTTATTATAACCGTACCTTGATTCCCTAAAGCTAGCATACCCTTGGAGCCTCTTCCTTAGTCGGGTAAGTCTTGTTGAGTACTCTCAGTACTCAGGGTTTGTTAAACCCTTATTGCAGGTGCGGCTCATGAGCAAGTCTGTTTTAAGCCTTGCTGCATGACTGTTGTCATTGAAGAAAGTGACGACGAGTTGGCTGTGTGGCCTATGGGCAAGGCACCTCGTTTAGGTGTTGTAATAAAGTTACTATTGATACTCCACTACTACTAGTTTGTAATAATGCTACTTATGGTTTGAAGGTTTGAAACTGTGGTTTGTAAATTTAAGTTATGTAAGACTTCTGCTCTTTTACTATGATGTTATTTTGAATAAACTGTTATAATATTGCAATACTCTGTAATCGGATCCTGTTCGGAGGAAATCATGCCTTTTTAAGTTATGAGGGACGTAAGTATGACTATCAGAGGTCATTATGACGATGACTGGTATATGTGGGCCATCATAATTTAGCAGGTTCTGAGACAAGCGCGGCACGCGCGGCTCGGTCATGGGCCGGTTTTGCAGCTGGGCCACGGGAGAGAGCGTGGCTCGCGTGTGTGGGCCGCAGGCCGCAAGTTCTAGCCAGGCCAAAAATAAAAAGTCTGAGTCAGTTTAGTTTTATTATTTTTCAGAAGCATTTTGATGAATTTTGTGAAGTTTTCATGTTCAATCTTTGCACAAATTTGAACCAACGGGAAAATTTGCTCAGAGAGTAGAAAGGGTTTTAAAATGCTTCTGAATAATATTATTTTAATATTTTTTCATGTTTTTGCTGCTATGGTAATGTTTAATCCTCTAATTAAATTAGAACCAACAGGAAAATTTAATTAGAGTAGTCATATATGTTTAAGTTAATTTATAATATTGTTATTTTCTGATCAAAGTTGATGATAGCAATATTATAATTTTATTTATGAGTTTTATGCATTAATTCTATTTCTATCCAATGGTGATGTAGAATTAATGTAGAATAATGATGTTTTATTCTATTTTCTGCCCAACGATGATATAGAATAGAATTAAAAGATTTATAGTTTAATTCGCATGTTTTAACCAGACCAATGTAGAGTTATTTTCATGCTCATTATTGTTAAATATTTTTCAGACAAAGATCTGAAAGCTCTATGTTTGGTGTTAGTAATTAGTGACAATGCCTAAGTACTAATCCTATGCCTAAGTTGTATATAGCATATGAGGATTAGTACATTCCAAGATTAGTGACAAGATGGACATGGTGATTATGATGGCCACACTTGGATTTGGATGCAACCCTACGTGATCAAGGCAAAGGTATATGCTTAAGGGTTGTGTTTTAGTAACCAAGACACCTAGTGGGTGTGGTTACGTTATAGGATAGATAGTCGTACTATAAAGAGGGGAATGACGCGGCTATTGGACTCCTAAGTGCCTCTAGGTGTGCATTTCATAATCATATGCATTTGGATAGAACTAATAACGCCTCAAAAAATGATTGTGAAAATGCTAACATACTTGCACGTGACGATGAAATCTTGGTGGTGTTAGCATCTTTGCGAAGGCGGTGGAGTTTGAGCGGTAGAGAGGGTTTGGGGTCCTCTCTCCCTCCCGCCGAGCTTGCGAGGTGGGATTCAGGCGTTTTCGAGGAGTTGAAACGACTATTTTCCTTTACGCCGTTGTCGAGATTTGGAGGCAATGTCACGTGGTGTTTTCACGAGCTAAAACATGTGCTAATGTGATACACTTACTTAGTCTAGCTCATATGTGAAAGGGTGAATCAAACGGATCGAGCAAACATCGCAAAATCGCCAAGATATGGGCGACAGACGCTGCTGCCCTGAGCGTCAGACGCTACTATACAGCGTCTGTCGCCATACCCTAGTTAGGGTTTTTGGCGCTTGGGCGTCAGATGTGGGCACGACCGAGCGATAGACACCTTGCATCAGCGTCTGTCGCTCGCGGATCAGCGACACGGTGGTGACAGACGCTGGCCAGCGTCTGTCGGTCGAGCAGCGCACGCGTCTGTCAGTTTTTCGCCGTGACGAGCTCTCTGTGGTGTGTCTATCGGTCGCGACAGACGCTGAAAATTTTGTGAAGTACGCGTCTATTGCTTGAGGCGCGAAAACCATCTCATTCAAACGGTCGGTACACGCGGCGAACGGCGAGGGCGTCAGACGCTGAAGCCATGTCTGTCGCGTTCGTGAGGAGCAACAGACGCTGGACAGCGCGTCTGTCGGTTAAGCGACAGACACGTCTGTCGCGTGCGTCTACACCTCTTCTAGCTCCTAACGGCTCTATTTGTTTGGGGTGCTTATAAATACTTGTTGGCCGGCTCTTGGCTCACTCTCTTACACTCTTTGACATACTTATGAGCACTTTGAGCTAAGCAACTCCCCTCCCACTCATCTCTCTTGCTTCTTTGCATATTCGAAGTGAGATTGAGTGATCCAAGTGTATTTGCATTATGAGATTGCATCTAGTTGATACTTGGTGGTTGATTTACTGCGGGATTCTTGTTTCTCTTGGTGGTTGCTGCCACCTAGATGGCTTAGAGCAGCTTGGAGGCGTTGGCAAGAGTTGGTGATTGTTCTTGGCCACCTCTGGTGATTGTGAGGGGTTTGTGCCTACCTCGGCGAAGCGCCAAAGGCAACGTTAGTGGATTGCTCGTGTCATTTGCAACCTTTTGCCATTTGATAGGTTCTTGTGGCGCCTTTTGAGAGGCTCGGTGTGTGACCGATTAGCCACCGAACCACGTGGTGAAGAGGGACACAACGGGGACTAGCGTACCGGCAAGCCTGTGAGTCTCGGGATAAATCTTTATGTCATCATTCTTATTGTGATTAATCGATCCCGGTGGTTATGTATTGTAGAATTCATCTCTTGATCATATTGATTGGTTGGCTCAATACTTCGCCCCTCGGTGATACCCTCCTAACTCTCTCTTGTATTAATTTTTTAGTTACCTTGCTAGCTTGTTAGTGTAGCTCTTAGCTTGTGTAGCTAGTTAGCTTTAGTTGTAGCTAAGTTGTGCGGTTTGACTTGTGCAGTTGAGTGCAAATATACTAGAATTGTGAATCGGTTAGGTGGCTTGCAAACACCCCGTAGGCTAAACAAAACTCGTATCTCGCTATTTGTTATATTGATAAACTTGTTTAGCTTGTCTTTGTAGAAAATTTTAAAAGGCTATTCACCCCCTCTAGCCATCAAGACCTTTCAAGATCTCCATACTTTCATTCTTGAAGGCAGTAAGAAAAATGAGCTGGGTACTTGTGACTTAGAAGATGATAAATGTAAGTTCTGTAAGAAAGAAGACCATTGCATAAGCGACCGTGTTTTCTTTAAAGAATGGCTTGAAAAGAAAAGAATTCAGGGATATTGATCCAAAAAAGGAGATAGAGCAATAAGAGTTTAGTTTAAGAAATACCTTTTATGTACTCTCTATAAAGAAGAATTAAATTTTCAGTTTCAGTCGTCATGACAAGAGATGTAATAAGTCATATGCATGTTTAATTTGACCAACGTCAGATCAAGCATGTGTGTTATAGAGTATTCAGATTTATTTCTAAATTTGATGATTGAATATGCGAATACTCCTATGTCCTGAGAGCTAATTCTAGAATTATGTCCCTCATAGGAAATTATCCCGCATGGCGGGAGAAGTTTTGGCTTAGTACTTATCCTGCATGGTGGGAGAAAGTTGTGATGACTCATGGCTTTTAGTGTATCCCGCACAGGGAGAGAAGTTTAGGGTAGCTCTCATGATATCCTAGTATTGACCATGCACTTCTATTGTGTCATGGTAATTAAGCACTCAATGAGTTGAGGGTCATAAGGGGAGTAATCCCAAAGTCACACCGTTGCTGAATCTGAAGAAGGTGGAGAGTTGGTTAACTGACTCCTTACCAACGCATGTGGGCACTCTAATTGAGTAACTCGTTGCGGAGTGAACTAGTAATGATGGAACACACATTTTGAAAGTATAATATGGCCAACAAGATGAAGTCATTAGACATGAATCAAAGGAAATGGAAAGATTAAGGCTTTGTCAGGTTGAATCTATCAACTGAGCTGAGCACATCAATTAGAAAAAAAACAATTCAAGTTTTTCCCTATAGTATCAATGAACATGAAATGAGTTTAAGGACAAAAGGAAGTTGCATACGAACCACAAGATAAGAATGACATGCGAGCGTGACTTGCAGAAGTATTGATAATAGAGGACTCTATTGAGTTCTTGAAGTGGAATGAGGAAAATGTACTCCCATACGAATTAAGAAATAACCTTATTTGCATGACATAATCATATGGATAAAGTAAGTAATCAAAGTTTCCTTATTCACAAGGGTTCTGAATGGTATGAAAATAAAGTTTATGCCACATTTCGAGGGAGAGGATTGTGACATAAATAAGAAAGACAATTGAAGGATACTCCCCATTCCCCTAATGTATAGTTTGCATTTAGGGCAAGAGTGATTTATAAAAGATGAATGTGATCGTTGAGGGAGTACAACGGTCGTAATAACGATACCTCTAAGTAGAGAAATAGCTAAATTCTTGGACCTTTTACAATTCCGATAGTAAGATAGCGACGAGACTTAGAAATACTAAGACGATGCTTAAAGCGCCATATGAGATAGGTTTTTAACAGAATAAACCCAAATAAGAAAGTTTGAAGATACACTATCTTTACGAAAGATAGAGTAATCTGGGGGAGCATGGTATGTAGCAACCTAAGACTTGAAGAGAAGTAGGACTATGTGCCCATTCTAATGATTCAAGAGCAACAAACTTCTCAATACCTATTGATGTTGTATGACTTATACAACACCTGTTGTTAGCTCTTCAAAGAAGATGAATAATGTAAACAAGGGTCTTGTAATAAGGGAGCCTATAGAATCAATTGCCTCTTGGCAATGAAGAGCAACAAGAGCCCCATATGAAAGAAGTGCCAGTAGCTGAGGCCCCAGAAGGTCTCAAAGAATAAGAAAATCAGTTATTTCTGATGACTACGAAGTCTATGTTAGTGAAGAATATGCTAGTCAAGAATATGTTAGAGAATAATTTCAAATGGAGGGTGATTCCACCTCATTTGAAGAAGCCATGAGAAGCCATCACTCGCTGAAGTGGCTGGAAGCCAGCAAGGTGAATGAAACCGATGAATACCAACGATGTTTGAGACCTAGAAGAGATTCCTAATGAAGCCAAAACAGTAGGCCGTAAAAGGGTCTATAAGATAAAATGTGACTCCAAAGGGAATGTGGCGAAATGATTCACGCAAAAAGAAGGAATAGATTACAATGAATTATATCATGCAAGGATTCTTTTAGAATCATAAAGGCATTAGTGGCACATTACGATTTAGAGTTACATCAGATGGATGTAAAGATGACATTTCTCAACGGGGATAAGTATGAAAATGTTAACATGGCATAACCCAAAGGTTTCGTCATGGAAGGAAAAGAACGTATGGGATGTCGCTTGCAGAAATTCAATTATGGATTAGAGCAAGCCTCTAGACAGTAGTATTTAAAGTTGAAGAATCAATTAGAAAGTTTGGGTTTAAAGAGAATGAGAAGAACAATAGCGTTTATGCAAAGTTCAAGAATGGAAAATTATTTTTTCACATCCTGTGTGTGGATGACATCCTACTAACTAGTAGTGATGTTAATCTAACATTGGAGAAGAAGTTCTTGTCCTCAAGTTTCAATATGAATGATCTTGGTGAAGTGTCATTGGTTCTAGGAATTGAAATTCACCGAGATAAAACAAAAGGGGTATTAGGACTATCGCAAAGGCATACTTAGAAAAGACTCAAAAGAAATAAAGTATGCATGCGAGTAAAACTACGCCTGCTGGAACTTTCATTGTTCCCGGAACCAATGTGAGATCGATCAAATGAACATGGTTCAGTATGCTTCAGCTATTGGAAGCTTTATGAGTGCACAAGCTAGTACTTACCCTGACGTAGTTCATGTATCTGAGATCTTTTGGCAGAAGTCTAGTCCAGATATAAATCACTGGAATAGAGTTAAGAATGTCTTGCAATTCTGCAAAGTATTATAAGCCTCATGATGAATAAGAAAGAATAAGTACTCTCAAATAGTTGTGGGTATAAATGTTAAGCTTCAGCGAGATGTGTAGTGAAATCCACATTAGTTATTAACACTCACACTTGGAGTTTATTGTGGAAAAGCTCCAATGAAATAGTTGTGGTGTCACCAATGATGCATACCCATAGTATAGCTTGTTATGAGGCTTCAGAGATAGGGAAAAGTAGGTAAGAGAACTTGTACCCAGAGTTGATAATGGTAGACAACAACAATAACCATTTAAGTAGTTCACTCCTATGACAACAGGTCAAATGTACTGCCAAACACATTGACATTAAGTTATACGTTGTGAAGGAGAGAGTCCGGAATCATATTGAAAGCATTGAGCAAGTACTTGCGGATCCGCTTACCAAGGGCTTACCACCCAGTGTGTTCAGAGAACACACAGTCGATATGGGTTTACGAGAAAGCCTATGATTCCTAGACAATAAGGGCCTAGTTGTGAATCTGTTCCAAAACAAAGAGGTGTATTGTAGTTGTTTAATCTAATGGTACTAATTGTTATGATGGAGCAAGCTTTATGCGCCAATCTGTGATGGAGTGGAAAAAGAGATAAGTATGTTAAGTTTATGTCTAAAGTTTAAGTGATAAGTTGAGATCAAGAGGGAGAATGTTAGATTTATCTCCACCTAACTCAGTCCAACGACCGAGTCGGACCTTGACTCGCGCCCTGATCAGGGGCGCCTAGCCTTACTCTTGGCTGGTGGGCCCTCATCACATAGTGCCTATAAAGAGGAGGTGGGGGTCAGGGGCTCAGGACACGAGGTTCGCCGCCGCCAGTAACCCCACCGAGAAACCCTAACCGATCAGGGAGGCGCTGCCAGAGACAGAAAGCTCCATCGGCATTGCCACTGCCTCCTTGCCACCGACACCGACGCCACTGCCACTTCACTTCCATGGCGAGCTCCACCAATGCATGGAAGTGAAGTGGCAGTGGCGCAACATATTACTTCATGAAAGGATGAGAGACCTTGTATTTGTCAAATTTAACTCCAAACTAAGGCATAAGAAAGAGAACAAGAGTAGAGATCCCATAGAGAAGGAAATTAATGATGTGCTGGAGGATGACAACAATGAGTTCATTACTGGATTAGAACCAAATGTAAATCAAAGTCAAGAAGATCAGGGATGTGCAGAAACATCAGCAAAAGCACAAGAAGGAGCATCACAGGGAGCATCAGCATCTCAAGCAAAAGCCAAAAGGAAAAGGCCTGTGCGCCATAGGAAGAAACTCAGGACCGTGGCATCTCTGATGAAACCTCAGTCTGCAGCCTCTACTTCTGATTCAGAGGAAAATCAAGATGCTATGCTATCTACTGATACTGAAGATGATTAGGTGAGTACAACAATCTATTCAGATGCTGAAATGCATGCGTGATGTACTGATGTATCAGACTATGACCTATGGCTCCATGCCTTATGTTTGTTTGTCTATCTGTCACTATTTAGTTGATATGCAGTGTAATGTATGTCAACTTTATATGAACTTTGAACTCATGTGTGTAGGTGTCTGTGATGTATCATGTATCATGTATGAACTATGAAGCTGTGGTGTAATGTGTTAGTAAGACTTTGAACTATTTGTCCCTAGTTACTTGGTAATTGGTATTTGTAATCTCTTCGTCTTTTATGTTTGTTATGTGTAAAATTACCTGATATTTGACATATTTTTTGCTCCGCCGCTAAATGGCTTAGCCCGCTATTTAGCCCGCTATAGCCTTTCTTAGCTTTTGGGAGAGGCAGCCGCTAAGGGGCTTAGCCCGCTATTTGTAATCTCTGAAGAGCCTTTCGAGCTCCTTCTTGTTGTCTTGCAAACTCTTCAGATTCAAATAAGCAGTGGCAAATCGAGTAACTCCAGAGCGAACCAAGTCCTTACCAAGATATTTTCTCATCAAATCCAGCACCCTTGTATGAGCATAGAGAAATGCAGTCAATTGTCTCGCACTTGCAATTGTTTCCTGGACTGGTTGAAGCCTCCCAATGTCCTCCAACATAAGATCTAGGCAATGAGCTGCACATCCATTCCAAAATATTTTGGGTCTCTTTGCTGCTAGAAGACTTGCTGCTGCTACATTAACACTAGCATTGTCAGTGACCACTTGGACAACATTTTCCTCTCCTATGTCTTCAATGCATCTATCCACAAGGTCAAAGATGTATTTACCATTTTTCTTGACAGCAGAGCAGTCCACAGAATCCAAAAAAAGGACCCCATGAGCACTATGCACAACTAAATTCATTACTCCCCTGCCCTTCTTATCTGTCCATGCATCTGTCATAAGTGTACAACCTGAGGTTTTCTATGATTCCTCATGGCTCTTGAATCCATCCAACACCTTCTGTTTCCTTTTCTGCAAAAATGGTCCACTCATCTCATAGGGACTAGGCCCTCTCAAACCTCTATCAAAGGCTCCAATGGCCTCAACCATATTGGCAAAGCTAGGAAGAAGGACTGTATTGTGTGCAATGCTAGCTTCATAAAAGAACTGACATATATACTCACAAGCTCTATCCCTCCTCTCTTCTCTTTTCTGAGTTGTTAACTTTGTTTGAATCTTTTGGTTGACGTTAGCTCCTTTCTGGTTCTTTTGAACAGTCTCTTCTATAGAAGCCGGCTTGTAGAACTTCTCAATAGAGCCACTACCCGATGAAGCAACAGCACTGCAACTAGGTCCTTTTGTTGACCTTAGCACAATAACCTCGTTCCCATGGTCAGAGTCTTCACTGCACATTTCACCATCTGAGCGATCCAGATCAATTTCATCTCTGGCCTTTTGCTTTTCCTTTTGCTTTTGTTCCTTCACACTAGTTTTCTTGGTAATCAAAGCTAGCATCTCTTCCTTCACATCAGTCGGAACCTTGTCACATTTAGCAACATTGTAGCCACTGAGACGAGCAAGATGGTACTTCACTCTTGTAATTCCAGCGTTTATCGTCTTCTTACAGTAGTTGCACACTATTGAATGCTTCTTCTTTGGGTCTGGGCAATAACAATGACTCCATGCAGGGTCATCTGAGTTGATAGCAACTCTGGTTGAAGCTGTTTGTTCTACTGATTCAGATGCAACATTTGATGGGGGACCTAAGAAACAAAATTGATATGAGATAAAATAAATGTCAAGCTTACTGCAGCAACCTAGAACAGATCTGGTACTACACTTTCTTCATGGGGTAAATGCCAATATATTTACAGTAAAGAGTAAACAAATCAACGGCACTAGCAAGCTGAATGCAGTAGTACAAAAATCCTAAGCCAATCAGTTATTCAATTCACCATGAGAATGAGATGCAGCACTACGTCACTCACTACTCACTACCGTTCACATCCAGCAGCCCAATACGTAAAGAACAGAGGAAAAATGAAAAGAGTTTGAAGAATCTTGCCTTCTGGCCGGGACTGGGACATGGCCGTCGTAGCAACAGCAGCAGGCGCTGCCGCTTGCTCTCCCGTGAGTTCGCCGCGTGCCGCTGCCCTTTGTAGTCGCTGCAACAGCACCAGCCGGTGCCGTAGCTCGCTGCCGCCGCACTTCTGACTCCCCTCGCCGGTATTGCACCCTCGCCGCTCACCGGTCACAACAGCAACAGCATCCGGCGGCGCCGCCGCCAGCACTCACGAATCACGCGAGCTTGGGAGGAACGGTGTCGAATGGTTAGGGTTGTGCGTGTGACTGCTTTCCATCGGTGGATATCCTAGCGATTTGGGCCTGCACGTCATTTGGGCCGACGAAAATTACAGCCCACGCAGAATAGCGGCGCTAAATAAACTGTGATTTAGCGGAGATAGCGCGCTATTAGCCGCTAATAGCGGAAAATAGCGATCTAACGTTAAAACCATCGTAGCTTAGCGTCAGACCTTCTGAACCGCTAAATAGCGCTATAGCGGCAGCTAAATCCCGCTATTTTGAACTTTGCTGAGGACTGGCTCTCTGCGGGCTTTGTGACTAGCTGTGCCAACGGCACCTTGGTCGCCAAATATTTCTTCAATGTAATCGAACTTGCCTAGCATCCAGTAGTTAGGTGCTCCGTGATCGGCATTGGCTGCTCGCCGCTGCCGCCCTGGCTTGTTACTTTTATCCTCTTAATGAAAAACGAGATGAACTCCCGATCTAGAAAAAAAAAGAACTTAGAAAACGTTTGGTCAGCTCCAGTTGGTGATTTTTCTGGACCTGGTTTCCACTAAAAAAAATTTGGCTGACCTTGTATTTTTATTTTCTCCGTCTAATAAAAATTATGGCAAAGTTTTTGCCGTCCCTTCTAAAAAAAATACTAGAACTAGAAACAATCTTGGCATTTAACAACATACTACTAGAAGTACTTCAACAGCATGAGCAAGGGGCTGCGCCAGTGGCGGATGCAGGATGAGAATCAAGGGGGGGCTAAAACAATGAAGATGTTGATTTGCATGAAGATTTAACGGTGATTTGAGGTTTTTGCTACAGTGTTTTTAGTGGTAAATCCAGTCATTGGGGGGGGCTGGAGCCCACCCAGCCCCCCTGTAGATCCGCCACTGGGCTGCGCAAGTGCAGAGAAAAATAATACTGAAAAACTGGGTGTGGAGATTGAATATATCTGTGATTATTGTGTATATTAGAGAATTTGAAGATTGTACTTAATTGTATCAAAATACAACTCTGTATGGCAAAAGAAAGTGAACTTCAGTGCTGCCGTTTCCTCCTGCATTGAGCATATGTTGGCCTTTTCTTCCATCTAAACACTAAATAATACAATTTCAACTGGCTACTGCTTCCATAAGGGGAAGCTTTGTCTAGTTTACAGGACTATGATGAACTGATGATGGAAGTTTGATCAACTCCATTGAGCCATTCATGCAGAAGTTAGCGAGACAAAGGCAGGCCAAGACGGCAAGACTTACGCACAAGAATACAAGATTGAAGAGAGCAGCTAGCTCGATCGTGCCCTTCTTCGAGATCGACTCCTTGGCAACATTTCTCAATACGTCGCCCTCGAGCCTCTGGGCCGACGACCGTGCTATTCTGAGAATTAGCTTCCCTGCCATCGCATGCAGGGACGACGCCGCTAAATGCTTCTGACGTTCTCACGTAGAAATTGCTACGTCAGGCCATCAGGGAAAAAAAAATACCGTACATCTAATAGGCTCCTCAGCAGCTCTGCTCGGTCTGCCAATTGACAGTAAGAAATATCGACAATTTAACGTTTTATAAATTGTTCATGATGTACAATTTTATTGTTCTACATTATTGGAAATGTTCCATGTTATATTTCAACTTGTCACTTTATCTAAATATATCCATGTGTGATCTAGTTTTGAAGGATTTATTGAGACGAATTTAATGGTGCAATCGAAATTTAATTTGGATTTTTGGTTTGTGAGTTATAATATTTTTTTCCTTTGTTTAGCTAGTGGGACCCACCACTGCCCACTATAGAGTAAGCACTGTACCACTCTAAATATAGAGTGGGAGAAAGAATAGAGTATCGTTTTAGAGTAGCCAGTGCAACAGTTTAACTCTATATTCATACTCTAAAGCTTTAGAGTATCCCTTTAGAGTACCCACTACGGTAGTCTAAGCAGTCTGTATACTGAAGCGACTGTACAGTGTATGCTATCTTGGGCCTCGGCCTAGGGAAAGAGAGAGCGAGCTCATATTTTGTTTGGGCTAGGTTATCCAACGGTGTATTGGCCCGGAGAAAGAGTGTGTTTGGGCCTTTTGCTGGAATTTGTAATGCGATCTTTATGCTGGAAATTTTGACGATCACCAGAGCTGATTCAGCATTTACAGAGCTGTGGATATGATTCGGCATTTGGACACAGATGTAACCAACACGTAGCACTGCATGTTTCAGAACGGACCAGACAACATGCATCAGGACGATCCATTGTAATAGGTCTAAATCATATGCATACAGACTGAAACAAAGCAAAGTTCCAAGCCTAGGGGAATGCAGTAATGTCAGTTTTCTGTTCCACACCAATCACCTTCACGAAACCCCTGCGAGTGTAATCTTGAAGTCGCAATGACACAACGAAATTACATTTCAGGCGCTTCAACAATGCAAGGATGGTTACTTCACTCGCTGTTCAGTAACCGGCTCAGAGCCTTGACGACAACGTTCATTTCAGGCCGGAAGTTTGGGTCCCAGCCCACGCACAGTGCAGCAACAGCAGCCATCTGTTTGCCAAACGAAATCAAGAATTACACACACAAAAAACATATATATAGAAGTTTGTATGTTTAGAGTACTACTTTTAGAACAAGGATATATTGTTCTCTTCTAAGACAAAATACCAATATTAGTTGTAATTCTAAAGAGTAGCAAATCCGGCAAATACGATTTGCTTATGGCTTCCAGTTTAATTTGGTGTGTATGTGTATACTGTTTTTTTAGCTTATGGCTTCCAGTTTAATTTGCTTATGGCTTCCAGTTTAATCCGGCAAAAACTCATAACCTTAGTCAAAGTGTCTGTGTATACTGTTTTTTTAATATTATGAATGTTTAGGTCAACAGAAAGTCTGCTTGCTTTATTTTAGTGTTTTGTGTCAAGATTCACAAGCCATTGCTGACTGTTATTTGTGGAGCATGCCCTCTGTTTATTCAAAGTGGAGAGCAGAAGCTAGATTGTCTTACCCTAAATATTATTTTCTGGATAGGTTCAGCTTAAATGGAGGAGAAACAACATGATCTAAAAAAATCCCAATGATTGTCTTCCCTTTTCCAATGTCAAAAGATGGTTATGTTCAAATGCACGTCACAAGTCACACAGTATAGGCCTCAACTTGCTCACTCAAGCACACAACATCGAGGCTTAACAATATTGTTACCTTGCTGACAGCCTTTAGTGGGTACTCTCCTCCAAGCCTTGGATCTATGCACTGTTCCACCTTGTATTTACCAAGCCTTGTCATTCGTACCAAGTTAGATATGCTCCTCTGGCCATGTGGCATTGTATCATCAATTCCTTTACGACCAATTAAAAGTTCCAACAGTACAATCCCGAAGCTGTAGACGTCACTCTTTATGCTATGCTCTCCTGTGTTTGCGCACCTAACAAGTCAAAGAAGGAAACAGCACACAAGTAGCAGAATGCATATCATTTATCAGCCTAGGCACTAGTTTAGTTCTGAAAGTGTGCAAGTATTCCTTCACATACTCAGGTGCTAGATCTTCCCAGTCAGGATAGTACTTGGGACCCCAAATAGTCTCAAGAAGGCAAAAAGCCCTTTGACGGGCTACACCAATATCACCTATTTTTGCAACATCATTGTCAAAGAGAAGTATGTTGCTGGACTTGATGTTGTTGTGGATGATGGGAGGATCAACCTTATCATGGAGGAACTCGAGGCCTTTTGCAGCACTTACGGCAATCTTCACACGCTGCAACCATGATAGAGGTGGCCCTGGTTGGGCTCCCTTGACGCCCATTTTACCTAAGATCATGGCAAGCATGAAAAATATCAGCTGGCATTTCCATGTCTAATAGTTTGTAGATTATTCAGACTAACAATACAGTCAATACAATTGGTTTAACAGTTTTAACATAGATCATATTATTGAACTATGTCTGACAAGAAAACACCAGATGATCGTGCTAGGAACTTATGGAATTAAATCTTGTGTTCCTCCATTATACCATGAAGAATATCATGCAAGGAACCCCTTGGGGAGTACTCATAAGCAAGAACACGTGTTTCCCCTTCAAGAAAATATCCAAGAAGTTGCACAACATTGTCATGGTAACACATTCTTACAATGGTCGGAACCTGCAACAGAAGTAAATTTAGAAGGCAATCCTTTGCTGTACACAACAACAAATGAAGAACAATAACTGCAAAAGTTAAAAAAGCGAGGCGCACAAGCATGACCTCTACTTGAATATCTTCAGAAGCATTAAGCTTTTTTACAGCAAAATTCTTCCCATCTTTAAGAACGCCCAGGAAACATTTGGCGCATGGTCCCTGTCCTATAAGAACATCATTACTGAAATTCCTGGTTACTTCATTCAGTTCCTCCATGGAAATGGTTGATATGAAAGTTGGATGAAGTTTATCAGTGTTGTTAAAAAGGGCAGGGCCCTTGAGTTGGCCAGGTTTATTGTTACTACAAGCTGCATTGAAGAAAACGAAGTGTTAGAGTGCACGGTTGATCTAAGGCCCCAACGGATCTACCAAAGAACAGAAAATCATAAATACCATAGAAAAAAAATACGCAAACGAGAACGACACTGATGTACGATGTTTCTTAACAAGGTTTGGACATCTGTTAGCCAATCGGTTACAGCTTACAACAGGGGTTGGCATCAAACTCTATCCTAACCCCTAGCAGAATTCAAGTCCACATGTACCTAACTGTACTAATATTCGACACATATCTAACATGAAGAAGTAAATACAATAGGCTAAGGTTATTGCTTCTCAGGAAGAGCACAATGGCACAACAAATCATATATTTTGAATTATATACATAGTACACCATTCCAAACCAAAATTCAGTGAAGGAGGGTTGGTAAAGGTGATATTTTATTGTGCTGAAAGGTATACCTAAACCTTAAGTGCTGCAGGTTCTATTTGCCTTTTATGTGTGTATCTACCAGGTTAAGGCTGACAGACAAATATGAGAAGAGAATTTGTTTTGCATACCAGAAAGTTTGCTTCTAGCAACAATGATCCGGAGACGAAAAAGTACATGATCCATTTCTGGCCTCATATGGATATCAAGTTGTAAGCAATCGATGGCAATGGAAATGACCTCATGAACAAAGTATCCCTCATGTTCATCACAAACCTTGCCAAAAATTCCAATTGCATCACGGTCTCTCCTATAAGAATCAAGGAAGTCTGTGGTAAGCACATGAGCCCTACCATTGTACATGTATCTCACTGTCTTCCAAGTGATGAGCTCTAAAAGAACAACTCCAAAGCTATATACATCAGATTTTTTGTTAAAAAGTTGACCAGAAACATCCCTTGGGTCTGAATAATACTTTTTGGGTCCATTGTCATGAATAGGAAAAACGGTATTTTTTTGTGCAACTGAAAGTCCAAGAAATGTTGACAAGTTCACATTGAAGATTTTCGGCACAAAGTTCTTGTCCAGAAATATATTGGCAGATCTGAAGTTTCCAAAGAGGCTGGTACCACATGAATCAGGATTTTCAGCTGCTAATGAATGGATATGAACCAGGCCCTCTGCACACTGGACTGCTATCAACAGGCGCTGATGAAGCGGAAGTTTTTCCATGGAGCAGATAGTGTCATATAGGTTTCTGTTAGATAACGATATAGAGCCAAACCTTGTCTTGGATAGATCACAACAAGACTCGTATACACACTCTAAACTGGATTTCCCGAAGTGGAAGCCAACAACATTCACAACGTTTTTGTGATTCTTTTGACTCAATATGCTCATAGTGTTCATAAATATCTCTCTGTCAGTTTCTGAACTTGTCTTAAGTAGTCTTACTATAATTGGACGATTCATGCCGAGGACTCCATTGTAGAGACATTCACGCATCGATTTCCTAAAGGCCATGCGGTAGTTTTTTGTCATTTCTTTCATTTCGGTTTTACTGAAAATTTTTAGATCTCCAAATTGGTATGCTGCTAACAGTACATCCAGCTCCCTCTGCATGGCTTTCCTGATCATCCTTAGACTAGTAGCTACTTCAACCATTTCAGGACGTGTTTTGACGTCCCTCCGCAAGCATTCAGCTGCTAACTGTCCAATGTCTCCAAGAAACTTCTTGTTTTCTGCAACACTGATTTCCTCATCGAACATGCGCTGCACATCCTCCCCTTTTGTAAGAGCCTCATTAAAACTTTGAGCAAGGGTAATGGTCCCATCCACTGCTTTTTTCCTTGTGATTAGTTCCAGCAAAACCACTCCAAAGCTGTAAACATCGCTCTTTGGGGTTAGATTTCCACTCTCACAGTATGATGGATCAAGGTAACCTATGGAACCAATGATAGTGGAAGTTTGCTGGGGCCCATTAGCACAAAGGAGTCTTGCAATTCCAAAATCTGATACCTTTGGTGTAAAATTTTCATCTAGCAGTATGTTAGCAGGTTTGATGTCACCATGAAGAACAGGACTATACATTGAATGCATGCACCATAATACTTCAGCAACCTCAATGGCTATTTCTATTCTTTTCTCCAAAGGGAAGGGAACCTGACCATCATCGCTGTTGCCATGAAGTATGCTGTTGAGGTTCCCATTGGAGATAAACTCCATGACAATCATTAGAGAATTTTCTTCTGTGCAGCAGCCCAAGAGTCTGACAACATTCTTGTGGTTTATTTGAGAGTGTACTATCACCTCCTTGGCAAACACCTCTTTCTGGGTCCCATGTATATATCTCTTTACAGCGACTGAGGTTTGGTCTTCTAGCGTTCCTTTGTAGACCTCACCAAATGCCCCTCTTCCCAGAATATACTTATACCCATCGGTTATGCTTCGTATCTCATTCTCTGTGAAATATTTCAAGCTGTAGTTGTTTTCCACTCTTTGAAGCACCTGACACCCATTAGTTTGAAAGAAATCTCTAAGATTGTCCCCTTGGTAATCCATGCGCAACCAAGCACAGTGATAGGAATGCTATGGGTGATTGCTGCCTGCATAACAAGGTCAAGTAATGTTACTATTCTTTGATACTCAAGTAATCTTATACTGAAAAGAAAGAAAGAAAACTATTCTTATATGGAATATGGCTACTAGCTGACCAAAAGAACCTCAAAGAATCCTAACCTGCCACAGTGTAAACTTTGAGTGTAACATATAACACAGTTATCTGAATGACAACTCTGCATTACTCATTACACCAGACCTAATATCGATATGATATGAACACAGGCACTAGTATTACAGATTTAACAGTATACAGGTTGTTCTCTAAAAAACCAGTAGGCCAGAAAATGTAACACCATCTTAATCCAAGGTAATAGGTAGTTTTGAAATAAAACTAACTAAAACTTCGACATCTAAGGCTTAAAACAGAAAGTACTAATTTTATTTACATAAGTAAGGTTCGACAGTGACTAATTAATCCAAGGTTAAAGGTTGCTGATGTATTTCAAGCGTGTTTCCGCAATATTATACATCGTAGAAAGCTTTTAGAGTTTCAGGCAAGTGTCAACAATTTCATAGGGCAACTTCAAAGCCTTCAAGCGAGTGGAAAAGTTTCACAGAAACTAGAACAATGCTTGGATTGATGTTTCAGAGGTATAAAGATAGGAAATTCAGAGAAACCAACTTGCAACTAGGTGGAAACAGCCCGTGGCCGCCACACACAGCCTGTGCTGAGGAATCAGCCAGCCGCCGCTGCTCCTGGTAGCCGGCGGCATCACCCCCAGGCCCAGCCATCGTGGCTCCCAGCCGACCTCCTGGGAGTGGCATTCTTGAGCACCGGCGCGCCCCCGGTGGATTTAGAGCGGCGTAGCGTAGAAATAGAGCGGGATCGATGGGTATCAAGCAACAAGCGAGCAAAGGAACGAGGCACAGGGAAGGGAACACCAGATTTCATTTTTTTGGGAGAGAAGGGGATAGGAAAGAGCTCTTCAGTTACTGATGACTGATAGTGGTGTGGCGACTCTAAGAGACCATCTTTCTTTAACTCACTCTCAAGTTCCTCATTTAGAGCTATTTAAATAAAAAAGTTTTTTATATTTTCTATCCTCTAACAGCTTTTATATATATATATATATATATATATATATATATATATATATATATATATATATATATATATATATATATATATATATTACCTTACAGCTGGCTACAAAATAACTTATTCTGTTGTCATTTTGAGTTACGATAATTGTTATGCTAATTTACGAGATTATAGTAACTCTTTATTATGTGATTTACTATAACATTATGGTAAATATCCCCATGTGTTATAGTAATTCAACTATCGTAAATATATACTGACATTGTCGTAAATTAGTATATAAAATTATCGTAAATAGAGGTGGCTACAAAATAACTTATTTTGTAGCTAGCTATAGAGTATACTCTCCCTATATATATATAGAGAGAGAGAGAGAGAGCGATTGAAAAGGTATCCTCTTTTTTCGTATCTAACCAGTAGGAAACGAGTGAAACATTTTCTAGGACATGTTTGAATCAGCTAAGGCTAGTTATTACTCTTTCTGTCCTAAAGGCGTCTCCACTGGTTCCCAAATAGCTAGTCTAGGAAGAATTATATTGGTTATCAAGGAGAGAGAACAAATAGCTAGTGACTGTCAAATAGTTAGTCTACCATGATCTCTCAGAAATAACTTTTTCATAGCTCACATAACTCCCCATTCAAGTGTTTTTTTTATCATTTCTAAGCCCCATCTAGCTAGCCATTTGTAAACTGCTATTGAGAACACCCTAATATATAAGACGTAACCACTTTTTATTCATGTCCCATAATATAAGGCGTGCTCTCTTTAGAGGCACGTATATCGATGCAACAGTCCTAGCGTTGAGAGAGAATTAAATGTGTTCCTTAGCCTTTCAACCGAAGGTGGTTATATCTAGTCAGTTACAGTTGGCTAGCAACTTGTTAGAGGCTTGGCTAAAAAGTCAGTACATCTGTTAGCTCATGTTTGGATGAGGTAGGACTAAAAATTAGCTGGCCAAAAATTAGCTCAGGTCATAAGGAACGCTGAAAGGGTGTGATCACAAATGTTTGACTCTGAATTACCTAGAAAGTAACTAGAATAGGGGTGATCAAATGTCTATTAATTAGCTCTAGCTGATTCAAACAGGTTTAACTCTGAATTATCTAGAACCATTTCTAATTTTAACACTAGGGAGAAGAATCACCTAAAAGGGTGTGATCTAGATTGATAGTTAAACAAGTCAAGCAAGTGATCCGGTTAAAATATAGAATTATTTTTAATGAGAATCTAGATCTGATTTTTTTTTTTTTGTTGAGCATCTTAGACGTGTGTTTGGTTGGTTCTGGGAACGGGAAGGGAAAACAATATTTTTGTGAAATAGACCGCCGAGCGGAAGATGTTCAACACGGTTTCAACAAATTGTTATTCCATATTATACATCGATGCATCCCCAAAGGCAGCTAAGCCCCCTCAAATTGGAACTGAACAATATATGAAATGAAATCAAGTCGTCATAAACTCACAGTACACATCAAGAGCTGAAACAGAACAGAACACATGGAGAGAGAGAGAGAGAGAGAGACTGACCACACCATGGATCAGCTATGATCCTCCATGGAAGTACTCCGTAGCAGCTAGGATCAACGCATGAGCTAGTAGGTTGCCTACCTGTCGCAGCAGCAGTGCAGTAGGTAATACGCGTAGGCGCCACCGCTGGCTCGCTGATTGGAGTCGATTGAGCTTTTTCCGCGTATGCGCGCAGAGTCTTGGGCGGATGGTATATGTCATGGACTCGGTACAACGGGAAGTCATAAAATCAACGGAGGAAGAGGCGAACAAGTCTGACACGGATTCTGTCGTCCGCTGCTGCGAAGCCCGCTCCACCCACCGCACACGGTCTTCATGACGAGTGAGGGCGACAACAGCTGCTTGTTTCTGAATGTTCTGTTTTGTCCGTTCAGAATAGGAGCTGCACTGTGTGTTGCTACTACAGCTTCTATTGCTCTCTGTCTCTCTGAAATGGTTGTGTGATCCCTAACAATGGCAATGGTATTGTAATATGCAATGTACTGCTCTCTGAATATGCAATGGAATCTTCAGTAATGGCAGTATGTACGGCAATGCTCTGTAATGGAATGTGATGCTCTCTGTATATGCAATGCAATGGTTGCTCTCTGAAATGAATCTGTGCTCCTGCTCCCTGATAATAATTAATTGGATAATGGCCAATGAGCTTCCATTCAGTTGGCAATGCAAAATGGATCATTTACATGATATGAAACTGCATCATTCACTTCATCAGGTTGACAGGATTTTGCCATGGTCATGCTTTGGACATGGACTGCTGCAGCCTGCAGGTGGCAAAACAAAACTGAAGTGAACCTAGTGTGGCAAAATGCTCCCAGAACTGAACATTACAGGCAGCTCTTGGAAATCCAGTACTTTACTACATAACCCGGTAAAAAGGTCAACTGTGATTGGTCCCTGTAAATTAAACAGATAAGCAAGATTGTTTTTGAATTACCATCCCTAGATCAGAAAAGTACTATATGAGCAAGATTATTGTCAGTAGTTGAAACATCTTCTCTTGGTATCTCCAGAAACACCTACAATGGTGTACAATTTTATTGTTCTACATTATTGGAAATGTTCCGTGTTATATTTCAACTTGTTCCATAATATGTTTTGAGTTGTTCCTATAATCCTATGGTACAATGTTATTGCTTTTATAGAAAATGTGAACTGTTTCTTGATATATTTCGAATTTTACTATTCTTATATATAATGCATCTGAATTTATCCTGCCTTTCTTGGAGTACTGAAGCGACTGTACAGTGTACACCTTGACGGAGATAGAATGACCCATTCGGCTGGCAGAATCTTGGCTGAAACTGGCTGGTTTTGTGAGAGAAAATACTGTTTAGCTAGTTTGATGAACAGTGAAATGAGTGGGGAACCAGCCGGCTGGTCTGAAAAGTTCAGACCAGCGAACGGGTAATGTGATCTTGGGTCTCAGCCCAGGGAAAGAGAGAACGAGCTCATATGTTGTTTGGGCTAGGTTATCCAACGGTGTATGGGCCCAGGAGGCAGAGTGTGTTTGGGCCTTTTGCTGGAATTTGTAATGCGATCTTTATGCTGGAATCTTTTACGGCCATCAGATGAATGCAATCTTTCCTCAAAAAAAAAACCAGACGAATGCAATCCGGCGATGATGATATTATGGTAGTCGTGTGAGTGACGACAAGATAGAAATAATGATAAGGAACCTGTTAGCAGCAAGGGGAAGGGAATGGAGGAATCGGAGTTTGGGGAAGAAGAAGCAGAGGACACGACGACGAGGTCTGCTTAGGTAGGAAACGGAGTTTGTTACAATTTTTGCTCGAGCCTCTGCATCACGCACACCAGCATACTAATACCCACTCGCCACTACGCTTAGCAGGCCCTATTACATGTTCAGCAAATCCGGCCCATACACCTTGCTATTCTTCTTGACAGCCCGTGTCCTCCTTCCACGCGCCAAGCCTGATGACTCGCCCTCCTGTTCCTTGCCCGGCAACGCAGCTGTAGGAGACACTTGTGGAGATGCAGTCATAAGTCATAACCTAACAGAACCCGAGTAATAATCATATACAATATGATTCAGCATTTATAGAGCTTGGATATGATTCAGCATTTGCACACAGATGCATCAGATCAGGACGATGATCCATTGTAACAAGTCTAAATAATATGTACAGACTAAAACAAAGCAAAGTTCCAAGCCTAGGGGATTGCAGTAATGACAGTTTTCTGTTCCACACCAATCACCTTCACGAAACCCCTGAGAGTGTAATCTTGAACTCGCAATGACACAACCAAATTACATTCCAGGTGCTTCAACAATGCAGGGATGGTTACTTCTTCACTTGCTGTCCAGTAACGGGCTCAGCTCCTTGACGACGATGCTCATTCTAGGCCGGTAGTCTGGCTCGTCCTGTAAGCACAGGGCAGCAACAGCATACATCTGTTTGCCAAACGAAATCAAGAATTATACACACACGCAAAAAGAAAATAAAAGTTCATTTGTTTAGAGTACTACTTTCAGAACAAGCAGGGATGGATCTAGGAAAATGTCTAGAGGGGCTTCTTCAACCTCCAAATAGCTTCAGCCTCATCCATGGCAAAAATTCCTAGAGGAGCTAAGGGGGTCTCCATGGGTCCAACAGCTGTGGGGGGGGGGGGGGGGGGGGGGGGGGGGGGGGGGGGGGGGGGGGGGGGGCTAGAGCCCCGCCCGCCCCACCGTTGGATCTGTCCCTAAGAACAAGGATATATTGTTCTCTTCTAAGACAAAATACCCATAGTCAAAGTTCTGTGTATACTGTTTTTGAAAATATTATCAATGTTTTTAGGTCAAAAAGTCTGCT
The DNA here is from genome assembly GCA_038087645.1 of Saccharum hybrid cultivar R570. Taxonomy (NCBI): domain Eukaryota; kingdom Viridiplantae; phylum Streptophyta; class Magnoliopsida; order Poales; family Poaceae; genus Saccharum; species Saccharum hybrid cultivar. The sequence continues at coordinate 1,561,136 of JAQSUU010000425.1, forward strand.
TGCTTTATGTTAGTGTCTTGTGTCAAGATTCACAAGCCATTGCTGACTGTGGTTTCCTCTGTATCTTTGGAGGGACAAAGCTTGAGTTATTTGTGAAGCATGCCCTCTGTTTCTTCAAAGTGGAGAGCAGAAGCTTATTTTCTGGATAAGTTCAACTGAAATGCAGGACAAACAGACATGATCTAAAAATTCCATTTAAAAGAAGAAAATAAAAAAAGATGGTTATGTTCTAGTCACCCTGTATGAGCACACAACATCCAGGCTTAACAATATCGTTACCTTGCTGACAGCCTTCCGTGGGTATCCCCCTCCAAGCCTTGGATCTATGTACTGTTCCACCTTGTGCCTTGGTGTAGCCTACACCTTGGGATAAGCAAATTAGCTGCTGCACCCTATAAAGAAACTAGAACAGGGAGTACCGGCATATGTACCCATGTAACTAGGCTCCACTGGTCATGTGGCATTGTATAATCAATTACTTTGCGGCCAGTTAAAAGCTCCAACAGTACAATCCCGAAGCTGTAGACATCACTCTTTGTGCTATACTCTCTATTCTTTGCACACCTAACAAGTTCAAAGAAGGAAGCAGCACATAAGTAGCAGAAATGCTGGCATATCATTTATCAGCCTAGGCATAAGTGTAATTCTGAAAGTGTGGTCCATCTCATACTCAGGTGCTTCCCAGCAAGAATCAGACTTGTGCCACACAGTCGTATAGCCGTAATAATCATGCGACCAAGGGGCTACTGAGACACCACTATCACCTATTTTTGCAACATCATTGTCAAAGAGAAGTATGTTGCTGGACTTGATGTTGCCGTGAATGATGGGAGGATCAACCTTCTCATGGAGGAACTCGAGGCCTTTTGCGGCACTTACGGCAATCTTCACACGCTGCAACCATGATAGAGGTGGTCCTGGTTGGGCTCCCTCGACACCCTTCTTACCTAAGATCATGGCAAGCTTAAAAAAATATCAGCTGGGGTTTTCACGTTTGATACTTCCTAGACTGGATTATTCAGACTAACAACGTGGCCAATACAACTGGATTAACAGTTTTAACATAAATCATGCTATTGACCCATGTCTGACAAGAAAACACAAAATGATCAACCTAGGAACCAATGAAAGTAAATCTTGTATTACTCCATACCATGAAGAATATCGTGCAAGGAGCCCCTTGGTGCATACTCATAAGCAACAACACGAGTGTTCCCTTCAAGAAAATATCCAAGAAGTTGCACAACGTTGTCATGGTAACACATTCTTAAAATAGTCGGAACCTGCAACACAACTGGAATTTAGAATGTAATATATTGCTGTACGCAACAATAAACGAAGAACAATAACGGCAAAAGTGAAAAAAGCAAAGTGCACAGGCATGACCTGTACTTGAATTTTTGTAGAGTTGAGCCTTTTTACAGCAAAATTCTGACCATCTTTAAGAATTCCCAGGAAACATTTGGTAAATTGTCCCTGTCCTATAAGAGCATCATTACTGAAGTTCCTGGTTACTTCATTCAGTTCCTCCAGGGAAATGGTCGATATGAGACTTGTATGAGGTTTATCAGTGTTGTTGATAGGGGCAGGACATGTGCGTTGGCCAGGTTTATTATACTACCAGCTGCATTGAAGAAAATGAAGTGTTAGAGTGCACCTACATCCTAACAGATCTACTAACCAGCTGCATTTGCTGAAGTACGTGTTGTGAAGGCAATACCCACTTGTGGAGGAGGTCATTTTCTACATCACAATGTTCAAGAGTTGCACGCTTCGATGGCATCTTCATTTTTTGGATTTTGGATATAATTTCTCTTTTTTTCAAGTCTACTAGTGCATAGTGTCAACTCTCCAAATGCAAAGACATTGCATTCACGATGCATTAGAGAGGGGATGTTAAGGTATAATAGTCAAGGGTATTAGTGTAATCTCCAATCTAAGGTTTCCTTCGTGTGTCCCTCATGTACTCTTCTATATATACCCTTTAGGCCTCAATACAATCATCCAATTCAGTCTCCCTTTATTTCTAACATCATCCAGCTCCCCAATTTAAAATGCCATTTTTGGGTCCTGACTCAGGAAATGCCACTTTTGGGTCCCTAAACTTGGCTCTAGGTGTAATCCAACTCCAAATGGGTCTTGTTCCGCTCCCAGCACTAACGTGGCAATGTACCATGCTGGCTACGCACTAACCTAGATCAACATATGGGGCCCACATGTCAGGTCAAGCTCTCCTCTCCCCCTCTGGAGGTGGATGAAGTCTAGTTCTAGCTACTGCTACTACAGGGCGTGGAAGGGAAGGAGAGCATGACAACGAGGAAGAAAAGGAGTGTAAGTATGAAGGTGGCCAACTAGAGGGGGGCTTAAATAGTCACTTATAAAGCTAATTGTGATTCCTAGCTGAAATAAATCCCAAATTAAACTAACGGCCAGACAACAACTTCACCCCTACTATAACAACACTAACACCCTAGCACAAGATAAGCAAGGTGGCAACTAGGATGACTAGTAAGAACTCCTACACAAGTCCAGTATACAAGGTAAAATAACCTAAGCAACTAGAACAACTAACAAGCAAGAGAACTCCTACTCATAGTAGTGGTCAAAGGCAAACAACAAGCGAACACTAGAAAGCGCAACTACACTAGCAAGAGATAACACGTGTATAGAGGTAGTGTAGGGAAGTGCAAACCACAAGGAAGAAGGAGACACGCGATGTTTTCCAGTGGTTTGGTGACTTGCCGGCCACCTAGTCCATGTTGAGGTGAGTCCAAGGATTGTGGCTCCTCTACAAGCTAAACAAGCCCTCAAGCTTGACCCCGACGTGGGAGCTCGCCTATGAGTCGGTCAATCACGAGGCACTCCACAAGCCTCCAATCAACATCCAACCTCACTTCCACCCAAACCAGCCGTCAAGTCGTCTCATCGGTACAATATGGGTAGAGGGTTAGCCTCATATTTATGCCCCCCACCCACACACACAGAGGTTGCACGACCCGAATCAAACTCTATCCTAACCCATAATACAACTGAAGTCCAAATGTAACCAAAGACACATATCTATCATGAAAAAGTAAATAAAAATAGGTTATGGTAATTGCTTCTCTAGAATAGCACCAAAGCACAACAAGAATTATATTTTGAATTATATACATGGTACCCCATTGCAAAAACCAAAATTTAGCAAAGGCAGGTGTATGTGGTAAGGGTGTAATTTATTGTGCTAAAAGGTATACCTAAATCTTTAGTACTGCAGGTTCTATTTTTTTATGTGTGTATCTACCAGCTGACAAACAAAATATGAGAAGAGATTTTACTTCGTGTACCAGCGAGTTTGCTTCTAATAGCGACGATCCGGAGACGGGAAAGTACATGATCCATTTCTGGCCTCATTTGGATATCAAGTTGTAAGCAATCAATGGCAAGGGCAATGGCCTCATGAACAAAGTACCCCTCATGTTCATCACAAACCTTGCCAAAAATTTCAATTGCATTACGGTCTCTTGTATAAGAATCAAGGAAGTCTGTGGTAAGCACATGAGCCCTACCATCATACAAGTATCTCACTGTCTTCCAAGTGCTGAGCTCTAAAAGAACAACTCCAAAGCTATAAACATCAGATTTTTGGTTAAAAAGTTGACCAGAAGCATCCCTTGGGTCTGAATAATACTTTTCTGGTCCATTGTCATGCATATGAAACACAGTATTTTTCTGTGCAATTGAAATTCCAAGAAATGTCGACAGGTTCACATTGAAGATTTTTGGCACAAAGTTCTTGTCCAGAAATATATTGGCAGATCTGAACTTTCCTAAGAGGTTGGTGCCACATGAATCAGGATTTTCAGCTACTAGTGAATGGATATGAACCAGGCCCTCTGCGCACTGGACTGCTATTGACAAGCGTTGATGAAGAGGAAGTTTTTCCATGGAGCAGATAGTGTCATAAAGGTTTCTGTTAGAAAACGATGTAGAGCCAAAAATTGTCTTGGATAGATCACAGCAAGACTCGTATACACACTCCAAATTGGATTTCCCTAAGTGGAAGCCAACAACATTCACAACATTTTTGTGATTCTTTTGACTCAATATGCTCATAGTGTTCAGAAATATCTCTCTGTCAGTTTCTGAACATATCTTAAGTTTTCTTACAATAATTGGACATTTTTTGCCGAGGACTCCACTGTAGAGACATTCAAACATCGTTTTCCTAAAGGCCATGCTGTAGTTTTTTGTCATTTTTTTCATTTCGGTTTTATTGAAAATTTTTAGATCTCCAAATTGGTATGCTGCTAACAGTACATCCTGCTCCCTCTGCATGGCTTTCCTGATCATCCTTAGACTAGTAGCTACTTCGACCATTTCAGGACGTGTTTTGACGTCCCTCCGCAAGCATTTAGCTGCTAACTGTCCAATGTCTCCAAGAAACTTCTTGTTTTCTGCAACACTGATTTCCTCATCGAACATGCGCTGCACATCCTCCCCTTTTGTAAGAGCCTCATTAAAACTTTGAGCAAGGGTAATGGTCCCATCCACTGCTTTTTTCCTTGTGATTAGTTCCAGCAAAACCACTCCAAAGCTGTAAACATCGCTCTTTGGGGTTAGATTTCCACTCTCACAGTATGATGGATCAAGGTAACCTATGGAACCAATGATAGTGGAAGTTTGCTGGGGCCCATTAGCACAAAGGAGTCTTGCAATTCCAAAATCTGATATCTTTGGTGTAAAATTTTCATCTAGCAGTATGTTAGCAGGTTTGATGTCACCATGAAGAACAGGACTATACATCGAATGCATGCACCATAATACTTCAGCAACCTCAATGGCTATTTCTATTCTTTTCTCCAAAGGGAAGGGGACCTGACCGTTAGCGTTGTTGCCATGAAGTATGCTGTTGAGGTTCCCATTGGAGATAAACTCCATGACAATCATTAGAGAATTTTCTTCTGTGCAGCAGCCCACGAGTCTGACAACATTCTTGTGGTTTATTTGAGAGTGTACTATCACCTCCTTGGCAAACACCTCTTTCTGGGTCCCATGTATATATCTCTTTACAGCAACTGAGGTTTGGTCTTCTAGTGTTCCTTTGTAGACCTCACCAAATGCCCCTCTTCCCAGAATATACTTATACCCATCGGTTATGCTTCGTATCTCATTCTCTGTGAAATATTTCAAGCTGTAGTTGTTTTCCACTCTTTGAAGCACCTGACGCCCATTAGTTTGAAAGAAATCTCTAAGATTGTCCCCTTGGTAATCCATGCGCAACCAAGCACAGTGATAGGAATGCTATGGGTGGTTGCTGCCTGCATAACAAGGTCCTGTAATGTTACTATTCTTTGACACTCAAGTAATCTTACTGTTGAAAAGAAAGAAAGAAAGAAAGAAAGAAAGAAAGAAAGAAAGAAAGAAAGAAAGAAAGAAAGAAAGAAAGAAAACTATTCTTATAGGGAATTATAATGCCTACTAGCTGACCAAAAGAACCTCGAAGAATCCTAACCTGCCACTGTGTAAACTTTGAGTGTAAGATATAACACGTTATCTGAATGACAACTCCGCCACATTACTCATTACACCAGACCTAATATGATAGGAACAAACAAAGGCACTATTATTTCAGATTTAACAGTATACATCTTGTTCTCTAAAAAAACGGTAGGCCAGAATGAGGGCTAATAGGTAGTTTTAAAAATAAAACTAACTGAACGATATCTAAGGTTTAGAATAGAAAATACTAATTTCATTTACATAAGTAAGGTTCGACATAGACTAATTAATCCAAGGATTGAAGGCTACTAATGAATTTCAAGCGTGGATTCCCTCAAAAAAAAATTCAAGCGTGGTTTGCAATTTTTCATTCATCGGAGGAAGTTTTTAGAGTTTCCGGCAAGTGTCAACAATTTCACAGGGCATCTTTAAAGCCTTCATGTGAGTTTGGGGAAAGTTTCAGAGAAACTGAACCAAACTTCAATTGATGTTTCAGAAGTAAAAGGATAGCAAATTTCAAATAAATCAACTTGCATCCATACTTGAGGTGGAAACTGCCCGCGGTCGCCACACACACAGCCTGCGCAATCAGCCAGCCGCCGCCGCTCCTAGTAGCCGGTGGCAGTGTCCCGCGGCCAGCCATCGTGGATCCGCGTTGAGCTCCTGGGATTCGCATTCCGCAGCACCGGAGCGCCACCGGAGGATTTTTGGCGGCGTAGCAAAGATAAGAGGATCGATGCGTATCGAGCAAATGGGAACACCAGATCTCTCTCTCTCTCGTGCGTGCGTGTGTCTGGGGGAGCCTCCCGGACCTGCTCATGGAACAGTTGAGGGCATGAATTTTTTTTTTGTCTCAAAAAAAACTTTTTTTTGGCCCTATCTAAGAAATGCTCAGGTCCATCGTCTATTAGGCTGTCTTCAACCCATTTGTCGTTTAGGTAACGCTACAGTCAAAGGGTTACATACTTATTTTTAGTTTTCTCCAACAACAAGACCCAAAAAACGATCCTTTCTGCAAATGGGTCTTCTGGAGAGAGAATACCGATATTTGGGTTATGGATCTCCTGACACCCAAAATAAGTCTTTTAAATAGGTACTCTATTGGAGGCTATAGGTGTATTGAAGACCTATTTTAGGTTTGGGTACCCTGTTGAAGACAGCCTTAGAAGAGGGTGACGAGGATGATGTTGACTTTACTAAAATAGACTATTCTATGGAAAAATAAGTCGTTTTCCCTCTCAAAAAATAAGTCTATTTTCAAAAGATTTTTACGAATATATGTTTTTTTGACACTGTAAGTACGTTTTTTTGGGAACCGTCTTTCAAAAAGGCAATTAATTAGTTGCATGTGAAATAAATCCATTCTACAAATTATCTATTGTTTTCTTTTTTTCTCAAATATGCAAAAAAAATTGTGCATCATTCTAACTAAAGTAGAAGAGTTTAATCATACAAACGATACGTTACTGACGAGTGCCTTAGAAGGTCTACAGGTTTACATCCGTAGGTTGCACCGTCCTAACTTACAAATTCAAGTTTCAGTTTTACACAAATGATAGACAATTGAGATGTTGACAGCAATGCACCCTAAGAAGTTGCCTTGCGTCTCCGCCGTTGCCAGCATGATCTTATTCCGACAGACAAAAAGAGCACTTTCAGGGCTTCAATGCTGGAAGTGTTCAACCCGGCGTCAAAGAGCCCCTTAAAGGCCCTCTATCTCGACACATTTGGCATTGACAGACCCATGATCAAGCTCATACACTGCATGACTGCTAGGACCCTCACATCGCTTAGACGCAGGCACTCAAGAGAAGCTCTGAGCCACCAGCCACTTGCCTCGCAGGTGGAGTACCTGCTTAGCAGGTGATGGCTGCTTGGGGGGCTAACGAATTAGCAGGGAGTCGACCTTCTTCAGCACATGCTTGGAGAAGCTTTTGAGGCGGCATGCGGCGGAGTTGTCGCTGCCCTTGCCCGGTGTACTGAGAAGGTCAGCGGGCACTATGGGCTCACCCGGACCAAAGCCTGGTGGATAGCCCACCGCGTCTTCTGTAGATGCATCAGCACTCGAGGTGACAGTCTATGCTAGTCGTGGTGGCGTTACTCGGGCAACAGCAGAGGTGAGTCCGTTGCCAACTGAGTAGGGTGGGATAGGGTGGCACACTTCGTCGGGGACGCCAGGGCAATTGTCATGTTGGGATGACACCTGCAGCCCACTCGAAAGGACGCAGGTGCACACGCAGGTGGCCTTAGACGGGTCCCAACTTCTAGAGCAGCAGCCACTGGAGCTGTAGACAAGCTCACCAGCGTAGGGCCTCTCGCAATCCAACTGACATCGAGCGAGGCCACAAACTCCTCTAGCATCGGGTCCTCCGTTATGTCGCAACCACACGTGGCATCCGGGTACGACACCATGAAAGTGCATCACGCCCTTTAGTAGGTTTTGGATGATTCAATGACAACGTGATTAAAGGTCTAAAAGGAAATAGATCATCTCACAGGTATTTAATGAAAGCCAAAATGATGTATTGTTGGAAATAATCTAGTTCAAACACAAGACAACAATGCAAATGTATTTCATGCAAAGCTTACTTATTTGGAGGAATTCTATAACTTATATGAAAGCAAGCACATTGAAATATAATTAATGAGACATGAGGGATTGCATATGCAATGGTCTCACCTTGGAGCTAGCTAAGTGAAAGACAAGTTTATATTTGAGCCAAATGAATGATTCGACACCAAGTGTGATTAGATGGCTTGAGATGGTGAAGATAGCAAGGAAAAGCTTTGAGATACTAAGCAAGGGTGAAGGGAAAGCGACGGCTTGGCGGCCGAGGAACCTAGCTAGGGTGAAGAAGGAAGTACTTGCATTTAGTCAAAGCCTAATCAAATCATATTGGTCATATTGAAGTGGAGAATCAAATCCTAGATGACTTAAAGAAAAGAGTGACTTGGTATATATTTGGAATCAACTCACATTCATGAAATAAAGTCAAGTCACAAGCTCAAGATGGCTATGCTCAAGGAGAAAGTCAAGGTGACATGATTGACACTCTCACTTGATGAAGATTGAAAGCTATGGCATTTCGGTTCAAAAGAATTTAACTCATGCGCCTCAAATCCGTTTTCATTTGATCTTGAGTAAATAGGTGTGTCGTACTATTAAGAGGGATGCATCATGTTGATAGATGATCATACATAAGTGCTCAAGCCAACCCATGAGAGTTCGAGTGTTTTGAGAGACAAAATTTTCTAACTGGTGTTGCTGGTCTGGCATCCGATATTGATACCGGACGTGTCTGGTATTTGTCCAATCCATGCAAATTCATTTGTTGTCTCCGTTTGGCCTTGCCAGAAGTCCTAAAGCTCGTTTCTGATGATTATCAGGAGTTTGACTGCCGAAAGTTCCGACGAATGTTTGAAGTTCTAACGTTCTGCGCATCACTGACAAAGTAGCCGTTGGACCCGGATATGTCTTGTATTCTCAACGGTCACATAACGACTAGTTTTTCAAAGGGGCTGTAAATATCCCTTAGCCTCCACCTTTGGAGGCTGCTGATTTTGTTGTGTCTCTCATATGTTTTTTAGCCTTGAGAACTCTCTCCAACTTCTCTTAGTGAGTGATTGATTCAATCTTGCAAATCCATCTTGTGGGTTGAGTGAGATTCAAATCTTGAGAGCAAGCCACTCTTGAGCACTTGTGCATATTGTCAATCTCGTAATCGCATTTGTTACTCTTGGACTCTTCGGTCCTAGACGGCTAGGCGTCGCCGGAGAGCACCCAAGAGCTATGGTGTGCCTCGAAAAGTTTGTAACGGTTTGATTCCACCGCCGCAAGGGAAGGGATCATCTAGTGGAAGGAGGAAAAGGAGTTGGAAAAGACTCCGGCTAGAGTGACCTTTGTGGTCCTCTAGAGCTGACCTTCGGTGGTCGCTCGCAGCCCCCTCAACGCAGAGTAGGTCTCGACGGAGACCGAGCTTTGGTAAAACAAATATCGTGTCTCGATCTCTCTCTCTTTACTTTTGTATTTGTGATCTTGTTTGTTGCATAAACTTGTAAACAGCGTTCTACTAAGTGCTAGCAGCATACAGTGAAGAATCCAAAAGGAGCAAGTTCTGCCACAAAGGGCAGAGCCTGCATATACCGGACGCGTCCAGTATTCGTACCGGACACGTCCGGTATTTGGTCTCTGTGCTGATTTCACTTATTCACTGTTCTAATCTTTGTGGTGCATGGCTTTAGCTTCTAGACATCTTCAATATACCTTGTTTACACTATTTTCTTACTCGCGAGGGGTTTATTTCTTTGATTAAGAGTTTCCATGGAATTAGAAACTCCAACTCTAATCGTTTCCGCATTTTGAAGGGTTAAAATTTTAGAAACGCCTATTCACCCCCCTCCTGGCGGCATCCTTGGTCCTTTCACACCAGCGGCAACAGATTTGTGGTAGAATCGCCTAATCTAATGCCCTCCCAAGAGTACTTGTCTTCCATTAGACACTAAGTACTCAAGAGAGTGCACTAAATTCTGCGATTTCGTCGAGCACACCCGAGGGAGAACTCGAAAATCCACATTTTTACCTCAGGATCATAAATGAGAGATAAAGCTTATAACATCTTTGTCATTCTTACATCACTTTTATTACAACATCAGAGTAATTCGTTATTTGATTATAACAGCGGAATATAAAATGTTATCAGAGTTTCAGCGGAAATAAAATCATTTAAGGTCAAGTTTAAACATTATCATGAAGAACTTTTAATTACACGAAATAATAACAGGTTATGAGTTTTTCCTTTGAAAACATTTTAGGTGGGAATTTAAATAAACTCTACGTCCGCACGTAAAGGAAATCCTCACTGAGTCCACCAGGAGGTTTCCACACACAAGTATCAGCTTCAAAAACCTGTCATCTGCAACAAGGTAGAACAAACCCTGAGTACTCAATTGTACTCCGCAAGACTTACCCGTCAGAAGAAAAGAAAAGACTCCAAGGATATGCAAGGCTATCTGGCTTGTGGGTTCTTGCAACTGCAGGAAGCATTACTAAAGGTGCATCCTTATATTTAATTTTTATTAGCAGTCCTCGGTAGTTCATTAACCAACCATTCTAAGTACGCACCTATTCTACTTTCAAGCAGTGGTAAGCAATCAGAACCATTTTATCAACTTCCATAGTTCTTGCTACGATGCCAGATTTTAGTCATGTCGGACCGTCAACTTGACGGTGATTCGCGAATCAATGTAGCCCAGCTGGGTACCCCGAAAAACACACGTCCCGCCCGTACCGAGGTACAAACGGGACCAACCCATTATCCTCCTGTCAAGAGAACCGAGTCCCCATCCATACTGGGACTCCAAGCCCCCGCCCTCTCGCGGTGCTTAGACCTCCTAATACCCATATATAATCCACCTTCAGTTGGTCCGGATGGAGCTGAAACCCATGACAAGAGAATAACAAGTCTTTCTAGCCTCCATCCGCTAGTATATGCTCGGGATAAGTAGGTCTGTGACCTGACTATGGAATCCAATGCAACGAACGGTCCTTAATCGACACAGGCAGAACAAATGCAACCAGAGCTCCGCTCTGTTGCCCAACCAGGTCCAAGTCCATCCAAGCCCATTCTGCCCGGTCTCCAATTATTATACATATTTATTCCATGGGATAGTAACATGATAATAGTAACAATAATATATTTCCTATCTCTCGCGAGTGACAGACAATCACTCGACTTCTATCGGAGTCCTATAGCATAGCACGCTACACGATTCTATCATTCTAGTAAGACTCATAGGATAATAAAATATATATGCAAGTGGGTTTCATTCAACTCCTTAAAACTTAATGCACAAGCATAAATAAAGTGCAACATAATAGAGGTTATGCATCGGGGCTTGCCTGGGTAAAATATCATTATAACTAAGTTCCATCCGCGGGGTGTGGTCACCATCACGCCTTCTTTTGGTTACTCCAATTAATCCATGATCGCACCTAAATGGTATACATCGTTGCAATATGCTTGTCTAAGCGAAACATGCATAAACAAGATATTTAAAAGACGAAAGAGATAAGTTAGAGCTTAGCCATGGCAGCAGGTAGGCAAAGATGGAATCGCGTTCGATCGCCGCTGGCTACAGGCTTGCAGGGGCAGCGGCAGCGTGGCTGCACCGGTGCATAGTGGAGATGGCCTGGGCGTGGACGCCAGGGATGCCGGGCAGGATTGGAGGCACGAAAGAAAGGGTCTAATGCAGCTTGGGTGGCTCGGCTGCTGATGCTATATACTCGTCTGCCGGTGCTGCTTAGATGTGCCGCTGCTGGTGCTGGGTGATGAGCTAAAAGGTGCTCCGGCTACTGGCCCTAGTCAAACTTGAATTGCTCGGTAAGCTCAGCTCTTCAAAGATTTCGGCCAAGACAACTGAGGCATGAAGCGCTGGCTGCGCCTGTGCCACTGCTGCTGCCCCCTCCCTTACTACACAGCAGCAGCGTGTGGTCACCACACCTGCCAGCCACCCCTCCATGCATGTATCCCGGCCTCAAAAGTCAGCATTAGCAATTAACACTTGAGAAAGAAGACAGTGGCTGATTGTACTTGCTTGTGCCAAACATATTGACGATAAACTCTCGTTGCTGAGCAGACATCACAATGTCCGTGGCCTATTATTTAGCCTACTACTACTTGCTCGAAGTGTCGGCCGACTGCACGTCTGAACCCTGCGTGAGCGGACTGTGCAGCTGCAGCAGCCTAGCGGAGAAGCATGCAGCAATGAAGCAGTGTGCTAGCTGTGCTGCCTCTGATGGGAAGATAATAAGTGAAAAATTGACTAATTCTAATTGCTATGTCAACCGTGATGTGAAGTAATTAGATTAGTGAATAAATTATGCTATGAATTAGCAAGATGACATCGAAAGTGTGATAAGCAGTCAGACAAAGATTCGGACCGCCATACCTAAGATTTTTGTTCGGGATCCGCCACTGGAAACTATCGGATACATACGGAGTACATTTGAGTCAAGAATACAAAGCAGAACCTGTACGTCTAGAGCTGGTTACTACTTCCCCAAACCAACGAAATTCTAGTTGCATTTTTGGTTAAAGTGTCTAATATATTTAACCAAAAATATTAATGCTCAGATAAACATATTATGAAAGTATACCTCATGAAAAATCTAATAATATTTATTTGATAACATTATGTGAACTAATGTTTTTTTTCAAACAATCATTATATAAACTATAATTATCCTTCATATATATATGATTATTTATAGTGTTCCAAGAGATTAATACACGTGCAAGATATGTATGTAGAATTTATAATAATTACTACAATTCTATCTATCAAGAGACAAGGCCTCATTTTATAGTTTGGTGCAGGGCCCTAAATTTTGCCGGCTCGGCCCTGGTGCAAGCAGCGAGTGATGAAGTACGTGTGTGAGTGAGTAGCTTGCGTGTGTGCAGGGGCGGATTTACCAATCTGGCGTGGTCTGGCGGTCGCTAGACCTCTCCGTCGGCGATCCGTTCTGCCTCTCTGCTGCCCATCGAGTCAAATAGCCATGGGGGAGTCCATTTTCTAGACGAGACTATAACGTTTGACACAAAGTCCTTGAGGCCTACGATGATTGCACCTAGGCAGCTACGCCTAATGGGCTTCGTATTAAAACACAACACAGTCCTAGCGTGGAAGTCTAACAGCAGACGTATTTGCTTAGGCAATTTGATATGTTGGGCGCCGCACGGATCGGCAACCCAGCAAGGTGCAGCTAGGGAGGGAGATAAACGAGTGCCAAGATGAGCTCGTCACCAGAACGCCGGTTCCCGAACATAGAGCCAAGACCAGGTTCATAAAGGTTCACGCGCTTAGGAACCAGCTCCCTCACGTCTTTAATTAATTGAGAAGTGATTTAAAGAAAATAGGAAATAATTTATTTCCTGGCTGGACACCACTCTAAAGTCCACACCATGCACACGCATCTAAGTATTTCTTAGAGACGTACTACTCCATAGATGGGTTAGGCAGCGTCAGACGCCGTGAATGCTGGGCAACGACTTGACTCGGTTGCCCGGCTTTAGTGGAATAGCGACGACGGCAGCTAGCTCAAGTACGCGGCTCGGCAACCCGATCTAAAGAAGCTTGGCCAATTTGAATCACCGAGATAGGGTTAAACCATAGAAGCAAAATATGTAGGCATTGTTTAATTATTTTTGCATGATTTAATTTTTCAAAACAGCACTTTACACTTAAGCTTTTGAATTCTTGCCGGCTTAACGAAAGAAACTAACTTCAATTTCAACTTTGATTTTTGAGCTTCCAAGAACATTGATTAACAACATTTATTTCCCCAAACAAAAGTTACATTACCATCTACTAAACTTACACTTCAAATCTTATTTAAGTACTACATACAAGTTGTATTTTATTTCTGTTTATATAAATTGTTTTCCGTGCCAAAGGATTAAACTACATGTTCTATTTTTCTTATTAGGATTTTTCTCTAACATGATTACGCACTAAGTAACTAACTTACGATATTTATTTGATTTCAGTCAACCCCAAAAGCGAGTCGCAAAGGATTAGTTTATCATTTCTTGTGAGTTTTAAAATTTTAAAACCCGAAAACTTAGTTTGTTAATTTCTTTTAGGCCCTAACCAAAGTGCTAAGCAAGGTCGTAACACCAGGGGTGTTACAAGATTGAGCTCGGAGAGGCACCGCATATGGCCTATCTCCCTGGTCGGCTTGTCGTGTCAGGCCTGGGCTCCAGGAACAGCGGAAGAAGCCCGTGAATGAGCCATGGTCATGGCTGATGATGGCGTGGAGATTGCACCCCTCCCACCGCCTTGGCCACCTGCCTTGGCGTTAGCGCCATGTGTGCGGTCGACGAAGATGGAGCGTGGCTGAGCTCACACGAGCAGCGGTGATGACGTCCGTGACTGCAGCTCTCGATGAGCAGCGTCGAGGTAGGGGATTGGGGAGGTAGTGGGGTGACTGCTCTACATTTGAGGAACCATCGTTCGCCTAGCGACGGTCCTTGGGATGCCTCGCTGTGCTCTACCCTAGGTGGAAGTGTGAGGCGAAGGGAGAGAGTGAGGACAATGGGCTCGTAGCGGAGCCATCCATGTCTGTCTGCCTCGCCGGGCTGACCTCCGGGTAGGGATCCACTGCCTAGAGGGGTCAGGACACAGGGCATGGGGCTCCTTGCGTTGGTCGGTGACCAAGTCTCCGACACAACCAGATCCAGATGAGTGGGGTGGATCATGAAGACGTTAGGTGGATCTAGGCCACTGTAGCAGCAGGACTCCATCGACATGTCATGCACCCTGAGACCCAAGCCCGGCATGTGTGCCAGAACGGTGGGGGATGTCCCCCCGAGCATTGTGCTTAAGGTAAGGTAGAAGACCTTTCACGCAGGCTAAGAAAACTCCTGAACCGCATGCCCTGCCCTCACATAGCGGCACCATCGCCTCGAGAAGAGGACTCCTGAACCGCATGCCCTGCCCTCACATAGCAGCACCATCGCCTCGAGAAGGGGCCTATCCCTAAGCTTGTGGTTTAGGAATGCGAGACACACGAGGGGATTTTTTTTTACCTTCGGCTGGCGAACGAGAATGCGCCCGTTGGTTTTCGAACCTAGCACACGAGGGTGCTGCTTGGACATCCTAACCGCTTGGTCTAGGACCTATTCGCGAGGAACGGTTTATACGGAAAGATACTTAGGGCCGGTTTAGTTGCTAAAAATTTAGCAAAATGGCATTGTAGCACTTTTGTTGTTATTTGGTAATTAGTGTCCAATCATGGTCTAATTAGGCTTAAAAGATTCGTCTCGTTCATTTCGTCTGAATTGTATAATTAGTTTTATTTTTTATCTATATTTAATGCTTCATGCATGTGTTCAAAGATTCGATGTGACGGGGAATCTGAAAAATTTTGCAAAATTTTCTGGGAACTAAACGGACCCTTATATTGTAATATCTTCTTTTGCTCATTTTGTATCACTTGGATATGACAAGTGTTTTTTAAGATTTCCTACTTATATCTCACCAATCAGGAGTACACAAGAAAACGAAAGGGGAAAACTAATGAAGGAATGATTCGATGCTGTAGGCCCATATATGAAATGAAGTCGCCATAGACTCACATCAGACAGCTAGAGCTGAAACAGAAACAAAAACAAGAAGACAAAGAGAGAGAGACGGCTGACCACACCATGGATACTCCACGAAGGAATTAGAGATCTAGCAGTGGGTTGAGAATGACCGCATGAGTAGGGTGCCTACCTGTAACCGGTCGCAGGCTCGCAGCAATGTTGTACGTAATACGCTTTGGCGCCACCGCTAGGCCCGCTGATTGCAGTCGAGCTTCTTCGGTGTACGCGCAGAGGGAAGAGTCCGCGACGACGACCTCGCCCCTCTGTAATGGCGGGCCACCGCGGATGGTAGGTACAGGCACAGCTACGGGTATCTATCTGTCTACGACGGCAAGTCAACGGAGGAAGAGGCCAAGAAGCCCGGTCTTGTCTATTTCAGTTGAGTTGACAACTGGGCAAGTGGCATCCATGTTTTTATTTTACACAAGAGGCCGCTCTACTGGGTAACATGGGAGCCAAGTTAATTTAATTTTGTTGTGCCTCTGAAAAAGGTCCTTTTGTTTATCCTAACTATAATCTCCGAAGTTTATAGGGTTCTCCTCCTAACTCTAAAACCCCAAGTGGCATCCATGTTTTTATTTTACACAAGAGGCCGCTCTACTGGGTAACATGGGAGCCAAGTTAATTTAATTCTGTTGTGCCTCTGAAAAAGGTCCTTTTGTTTATCCTAACTATAATCTCCCGTAGGTAAAAAAAAGAAAAAGAAGCAATCATACCCTAAAAAAAAGAAATTGGCAGTAGCCTCACGCGTGAACGGCCTGTGCAGCTGTGCGCCTGTGCTCCACTTGTTTATTTCCCGGCATGGACGCATCTGTAATTCTAATCCATCGCCGTTTCTCCCGCACCACCCTGGAGCGCATCTTTTTTCCAGCGAAGCTTCTTTCCTCAACAATAGAATCTCGATCCATAGCGGAAGAAACCCCACGGCGGAGAAGAGGAGAAGCACACCCCGCGACGGAGAAGAGGAGGAGAACAAGGCAGTCGCGTGCGACGGGGATGAAGCCCTTGTCGGAGCAGGCGGGGTACGGGACAGCGTCCACGTGTGGACAACCAACGACTTGCGCCGGACGACGGTACATGGCCTTATCTCCGGAACGCTGGCTCCGGCCGAATCCTCCTCAAAAAGTCCCCGCGCTGATGCGTGCCCTCATCCTGCATCCCGAAGATGGTGGCGGTTCTCATGGCTGAGCAGCCCAGCTATATCATGGGAGGGGCTGCTGCAGACTGCTGCAAGGAAAGACAGCGGCGATGCAGCCGGTGAGCCAGGAAGGATTGGGGCTAATCTAGGTGCGGACTTTTTCCATTTTATAGAAGAAAAACTGGATTACGTCTTTGAAAACCGAACATGCATTGGTGAATGGGGTAGTGCTTTGAGGTAGTGGCGCAGGAGATGAAGTGCAACAGACACAAATGCTTTTCATTATTGTGAACGTCCATGGCGGCTGGCAGGTGAAACGCTACGGCTAGCTGCACCTGCGCGTGACTTGAAGGTTAGTGAGTTGCGGACCCTTTTGATGACGTAGCTTCACAAAATTGTAGAAAAATGCTTTAGTGGGGTTCTCCTATTTAGGTATAGTAGATTAAATTACCTCACTGCTCTAATTAGAAGTGGTTGCCTGGTTGGGTTTCCTAGAGAAAAGCATCCAGCTATTAAAAAAAATCTGATGGACATCTGATAATAAGGGTTTTAAATCATGA
Organism: Saccharum hybrid cultivar R570; assembly: GCA_038087645.1. Classification (NCBI taxonomy): domain Eukaryota; kingdom Viridiplantae; phylum Streptophyta; class Magnoliopsida; order Poales; family Poaceae; genus Saccharum; species Saccharum hybrid cultivar. Next base: position 1,578,460 of record JAQSUU010000425.1, read on the forward strand.
AAAAATATCTCTGAGCTTCTAAAAATTCCGAGAAAGATCCAAGAGACAGATTGGATATGAGAAACTATAAATTATTTAGAGCTTATGAAAATATTTCTATAGGTTTCTTTAAAATATATTTAGTTCTACAAAAATAGGAAAGTTTCAAAAAATCTAGAAAAATCCTAATCAATGTTTAAGCACACTCTCAGGGTTAGCTTCTCTGCTATCGGATGTTTGATTGATATCAAAATCGCTAGGTCGAAGGAGTTGGCTTCCATAACATGGCCATTAGGGCCATCTCAAGGAATCCTAGGCCTAGAGATAAAGTCAAAGTGAGAACCGTTCTTTTATAACATTAGACAAATGAGTTTTATTCCAATCTTTGCATAAGTGTTCCACATAAATTTTAAAAATTCATACGTCTAATATAAATAACGCATAGTTTTGTTCAATAACTTTAAATTTGTTATTTCAAACAATATTTAGAATTATATATATATATATATATATATATATATATATATATATATATATATATATATATATATATATATATATATATATATACTATTGCTAAAGAAATATTCAGTACTACCGTCACCCTGAAAAGGTTGCAAATTCTAGGTTTGGGTTAGACTAGGTTTATAGAAAATATTGTCAACATATTTGACTCCAAATAGGTATACAATAAAACTTATATTTCATAACGAATCTAATGATATTTATTTAGTATCATCAATTGATCAACATCAATATATTTTTATATAAATTTACTCATCGCCTGCAGTCCTCTTAGCCGCTAATGAAAGATCCTTTGTTACCCAAGATATTTGATAGGCCTAAGCCCACATATCCAGTCCAGTCCAGCCATACATATCGTTTCACTCTTGTGTTACCCAAAATGCAGCTAGAGCTTAATACCACGCCCTTGCTCGGTAGAGATTTATTATACTCGTGCACAGTAAATACAAATTTCATTGCAAATTATAACTGTAAATTTTAATAAATTTGACAGGTTTTATTTGGCAAAGACACTTTATATGATTTATATAAAAATAAATTAATTTGGTGGTAGGATATTTCCCTCTTTGTCTCTCATGATCAACATAGTAGATAAAAGTAGAACACATAGACATAAGAGATAGGGAGACTATTCTTTATTTATCTGAATATTGGTGATTACAACATAGAGCTTCCACATATATATATAGTCCTGCTAAGATCTAAGAGTTTTGGTAAGAGCCCACGTACAATCAGATTATTCCCCTTCTCCTTTCTTTCTATGATTAAGTCTGTACGTTTTACGGCAGACTTTAGTGTGACATGAAAATTGATGTAGCTGTAGCGATCGAATTCGTTGTAGTGAATGACTAGTAGCTGTTGACGACGAAGCACTTGTCCCTGATCTCCCCTTCGTCGCCGGTGAGCACCTCGACGTTTCCCATCTTCACCATAGCCGCGGCAAACTTGGCCTTCCACGCGTCCTCGGCGGCAGCGTGGAACTCGACGACCCCGGCCGTATAGGGGCTGTCAAGCAGCGTCTGGTCGGAGGTGAGCACGACCTCGTGCGCCAGCACGTTCTTGAAGTACAGGTTGTCGAAGGTCGCCGGCGTGACCAGGTCGAGCGGCACCACCGTGGGATCCATCAGGCTTAATTCTGGCCGTCGCTGGACGTCCACGGGCACCGCTGCTTGAGGTGCTCGGCGTAGGCGGGGTCGACGGACGGGTCGGTCCGCCCCAGCTGCCCGCTGAAGTTGTAGAGGCGCTGCGTGAAGGAGGAGCAGTGGGAGCGGCCGATGGTGTGCGCGCCGGAGAGCGTGACCATGTCGTCGTCGGAGAGACCCTTGCGCCTGAAGCTCTCGATGAGCGCGGCGACGTCGTCAGTCGGGGCGGGGACGTTGTTGTCGAGCACCTCGTCGGCGTTGGAGACGGAGCCGTCGCGGCGCCCCGAGGGGACCTGGTAGTCGATGCCGCCGGCGAGGTAGGCGCCGTCGCGGGCCGCAAACGCGACGACGTCGGCGCAGGAGACGGTGAGCGGGCAGTGCGCCTCGAGGACGGCCTTGGCGTCGTCGATGACGTCGAAGCCGTGCATGCTGGGCTTGTTGGCAGTGGAGTCCTTCTCGGCCAGGTGGTCCGGCCCCGTGGAGTTGATGAGGATGGAGCCGTCGCAGCCGGACGAAGCAGTCGTGGAAGTGCATCCGGATGAGGCCGGCGCCGAGGCTGGGGTCGCGGGCGACGGCCGGCGTTGCGCACGATCTCCTCGGCCTGCGGGCACGAGTCCTTGTAGAACCCCGACCTCCAGCGACGGCGAGGCGTGCGCCACCGATGAGGAGGCGAAGACGACGGCGAGCGCCGCCAAGGCAAATGCAAACCACGTCGACCTCATGGCCACCGATCAGATGCTACTTCTCGCTCTGAGCTTTGCTAGCTGCTTTGGAGCTCGATCGAGATGGTCAGTGGCGTCCTGGCAGCCAAATCCTATCTGCCAAAATCCAAAAGCTACAACCTACAATATAGTCTATAGGACCATATATACAGTGCCGGACCCAGGATCTGGCGATGACTAGGGCCAAATCCTGGCAGCCAAATCCTAGCGGCCAAAATCCAAAAGCTACAACCTACAATATAGTCTATAGGACCATATATATACACGCATGTCACAGAAAACAAATATTCTCAAGCAAATTTTGCAAATCCAGAGAAATTCTTGAACTATATAATTAATAGTACGACAATAGCTATGACATATCAATGAACATTGAACAATAAATACCTATTGTCTAGTGATGATTTGAGAGTTCTTGTCCTCTTCATTTAATTGGAATAAGAATTTCAAATTAACAGTTAAAATCATTAGAAGAGAACCTGGCCCTGAACTGAACTACTGAAGAATGGAAGGAATATTATACCTCCACTTCAGACGTCACTGATTACTCAAGAGAAGAGAACCTGCCTTCACTTTCAATTTCCCAGGGACAACCGGACAGGGGACGGGGGGGCTCTGTCGCGCTGCTACCCTGTGACTCCGGGCTCTTGGCGAAAGGGCGAGCTGGGGCGAGGCCGCGAGGGGTGCGCCTCGGCCCTTGGCCGGTCGCCGCGCCAGCAAGCGTGGAGGCGGGGTGGGGTGGATTGGAGCAGAAGGCGCGCCGCACGTCGAGGCAGGAGGCGGGACTGCAGGACTAGACGCCCGGCGGCAGGCAGTGGAATCGGCGAATCGTGCGTGACGACGTCTGTGTGGCCGCGGGTGATTGAGCGTCAAGTGCGAGCGACTCCTCACTCCCTCCCGTGGTCTGCCCTAGTTCCCTCCTTAGTGGGCTTCCTTGTTAGGCCAAAAAAAAATAAAGAGTTGCTCCTAAATTTTCTGGGCCACGACTAGGGCCATGGCCCTAGTCATGGGCCTGCCCCTGGAGATGGTGATATGAGAAGATGAAGAGCGGCACAGCTGCTTCATCTATATTTATACAAGGGGTGCATGCATGCAATGCAACCATGCATGTCGTAGCAGTTGGAGTCTTGGAGAATGGGCTGTGTTGTGCACCGAGTCAACAAAGACCCAATCTTGGCACCGAAAAATGTACACCAGAATGGCAGAACCTTGCGTAAACTTGTTGTGTCTAACAACTATCACTGTATCACGCGATGCATGAACCGTGTCATAAGACTTACTGACTTTAGTACTTCCTCCGCTCCCAATTATAAGATTTCTAGATACATATTGTTTTTTTGCTATATTTAAACATAGTGTACTATCTAAGTGTATAACAAAAACTATGTATATGTCTAGAAAAGTCAAAACGTCTAATAATTTGAAATAAACTAGAGTGAGTAGAATATAGTAACACAGCTGCCTCGCAAATCTTCATGAGGACCGATGGACAGTGTTGATGAACCAGCATGATGTAGACAATTTGGACCTTGGGTTGCAAGCTTGCAATGCATGCATGGTGAATGGTGCAAGCTGGAAGAACTGGTAAGACCGACAGGAGCCGACAGTGTATATACATAATACATGTCACCATCTGCCTAATGTTGCCCAGCAGTGGCGAATCCGGTGCGAGAAATGACCTAGGACGGATCGACTATAAGCAGAGGCGGAGCCACCACTAGGGCGAGCTAGGGCGGCTGCCCTAGGTCCCTGTGGCCGAGCACCCCTTCCCCATCCCCGGAGCATCTGGCATGGACGCGAGGCCGAGGTTGAAGACGACGGCGGCGGCGTTGCTTGCCTGCTTCCGTTTGGATCGAGACGAGGCGGAGATGGAGTGCGTCATGGGCCTGCCTCCTGGACTGGGCTACGGCCGTTTTCTTCCCAACGGCCCAACAGACACATGCAGCCTTAGGCCAGTACGTTTGTGAGTTCTGAATTCAAGGGGAATTGGAGTGAAGGTTCGACGTGCTTTTCAGTTAAACGTTGCCTTATGTTTCTCAAAAAAAATTAAACGTTGTCTTATTCTTATTATATGGATGTTAAGTGAACAAAAGCTATATATTCATATTTGACATGCATTTTAGTAAGAGCCACTGCTTCTGTAGTAGCTGATAATATGCTGTAAGAGAACTTAATAGCGGAATCGCACTTGAAAGACTTTCTCAAATTCTAATATGCCTTATATAAAAAATGGTGTAGCATGTTTTTAGATGGCGCAGATCTGTTTCATGTATTGTGGTTAGGATATTTCTCAAAGATTATTAAATCTGCAATTCCCTTGACAATGTAATTAGATTTGTATATTTCTTGATATGTCGTCTAAGCCACAAGTCACGTGCATGAGCAAAAATAAGTGCCCCCCGTGCAACACTTGGACATATATCTAGTAGTAATGAGTAATACAAATTGTTTGATGATCTCATTTTATTGTATTTCATGGTTCACAGGTATGTCCATATAAAGGAATGCTAGTACAAAGATTTTTGGGTCTTAAACATATGGGGGACACAACATGTATTATTGATAATTGCGATATTAAAGGGTAACATCTTCTTATCGGTTGTTCTACAACTTTTGCCCCTTAACATGCATGTTGTCATTGGTTTAGCCAAACTTTTATAGTATAAGTTCGCCTTAGGTCATTTCTTATGCTGGATCCGCTATCGACTATAAGTAATCAAATCAAATAATTAAGCATAAATTTAGCAATACCTAGTTTCTCATAACACTTCTTGTTCAGTGGAATTGAAGCTGTCTTCTTCCCATCCATCACCAAATGACCAAAATTCTAAAAATCCCCAAATCCAAAATCCCTGCGGCACTGCAGCAGCCTACAGCCAGCAGAGCTGCCTGGGCCCTGGGGGCTGGCCAGTGGACGAGAGCTTGGGGCCTGGGGACTGGCCGGCGGGCGAGCGGCTGGGGCCTGGGCGCCTGGCCGCATGGGAGCGCCGAGCGGCCGCCGGTGCCCGAGTCAGCGGAAGGTGAGGTTGCGTCGTCTCGCGTCACGGGGAGGCAGGCTGGAGGGGGATCCACCGGGCGCCGGCGGCCGACGCGGCGGCGGCAAGGCTGCGAGCAGCGTGCAGGTGGCGAGCCTAGAGTTGGAGGCGGCGAGCAGGTGCGGGGCAGCGGTCAGCGGCTCAGCAAGCCGAGCGGCGGCGAGTCATCGAATCGAGCCTGTGTGGCCTGCCCTATCTGCACGACTATTGGGCCAACAGAGACGGCCGCGGCCCAGTCCGACCGAGGCCCATGTCGGAACGGATCCCGCTCTCGCTCTCCGCCTCGTTCCCTCGCGTCCTCAGTCCTCGCTGCTCCTGTGTCTCGAAATCGTTTTTAAGAAGTCAATCCTACCGTAAAAGAGCGAGTTTTTTTTAACGTCTCTCTGCGTAATAACCGTTAGATCTAGACTTCGTGCTATAAGAGCCCTCCGTCATACATGATCTTACATCTTAAGATGTAACCATCTGGAACTCAATCTCATGTAAGACTCAGACTCACGTACGTCACGATACGTCTATAATCTCACACATCATAAGTCCCGTTTATTTTAGACAGGCCGTGCCTATAGCCGTGCAAGCGATGGCTGGTACAGGGCCCATAATTCCGTGGGGCCTCAACAAATTATGGCCCATCAGCATACCGTGTTCAAGGTACTGCTGACCCTGCGTCAATTCGCCGCATGAGGAATTTACTGTGTCAATCTATTTCTCTAGCTTTTCGTCTTGGCTTCCCGGACACCGGAGACTGGTTGCCACGATGCCCAGTAGTAGTCCGCGAGGTTTCTAATTTCTTTTTGGATTTGAACTCAAAACGTAATTCAAATAAAAAAATAATGTACTATATCTTTTAAATTAATAGCAAATATGCCCGTGCAACACACACGTGTTTATATAAACTATTTAAAATACAATAAAAATATTAATTCAATTGTCTGATATACAATAAAGATAGATGTCAAGCTGACTTCAAGATGAGTGCTCTCTCCATATGATTTTTTTAAATAGTTAAACTAAAAATATACCTTTATTATATATCAAAAATCCAATTAATATTTCTATTGCATTTAAAATAGATTTTAGAAACACGTGCGTATCGCACGTGCATAGTAACCGTTGAATCTAGACGTCGTGTTATTTGAGTCATCTATCGTCTAAGATCTTACATGTGTAAGATGAAAGACTTATAACACGATACGTAAAGAAAATATTTGGATTGGCTCACGAGTCCATAGGTGTCCTTAATGCACGGCGGTGTCCTTAATGCACGGCGCGCAAGGCGAGCGGTGCCGTGCCTAGAACCATGCCAGACCTGGCACGTACAATCATATTGGGATACTGAAAATAAATACAAAAATTTTAAATACCAACATGTTATGTTCCCGTTGTCAACATGTTCAAGCTCCAATATATATAAATAATTAAAATACACATCTACATTTGTCACATTGTAGAAAAAATACAATTAAATGTCTTGATACAATTAACGTTGAGGCAAGTTACGACTCCTCCTAGACTAATTTTGATTAAAAAATGTTACATGTCATAGCAAGTTACGACTCCTCCACACTTAGATCGATGGTCCACAATTATTTTATTGTACCATAGCAAAAACCCCTCGTATATATGTCCAACGGCGACATTGGTGTAATGTGTTCGGTCATCAAGGTGATGTTGCGTGGGTTGTTGTTCATCAAGCTATAGGGAGAATATCGTAGATACGACGGCTGTTCAAAGTAATGATAATTTGAACTATGTTGAACGTGCAAGGCCATGTATAAGAGATATGTTTTTGTTGACTCAATAGTTTGCATTCAGAAAGAAAAAACGATTATAATCAAGGGTAATACACATCTTGCAATTTTTATGTGAATTTTAACCATTCATTATACCAGGATTTGATATATTACAATGTTAATAAATTAATATGATTTGATCATTATTATTAGTTTCTATGCTTATTATAAGGCTTAATCTAACATTTTTATCCTTTTAGTGAACATATGATATATGATTTTTTTAATAGATAGACACGTGCGTGTCGCACATGCATATTTGCTAGTTTTTTAAAATTTTGACTAATTATATATAAAAGAATAATAATATTTATAATACATAATTAATATTATTAGATAGATCGTTGAATATACTATCATAATAAATTTATTTGAAGATATAAATGTTGTACGTATTTTCTACAAATCTAGTCAAAGTTGAGAAAATTTAACTAACACCTATCTCGTAACGTCATCAACGGAGGGAGTAGCTACGTGCGCGCCGCGCGCCGCCGGCCCGCCGCGCGTGTCTGGCTTTTCTCCACGTTCGGCGCCGTCCTCAGCCAAAAACTCACTAGCTCCGAGGGGTGGGGATAGGGTGCCGGCCGAAAGGGACCGTCGTCCTAGCGGTGGCTCCACCTCTGTTGCCCAGACTTTGTTATAGCAGCAAATGATGAGCAATGCAGGGAGTATAGTCATTTAGAGATCGAAATGATGTGGATCTCAAGGTTGCTTGATCAGAAAGTTCTTTTACACAAAAGTAAAGTTTCTCTGGATTTGATATTGACATGGTTGATACCTCTACCGCATGACCGGGACAAATCAAAGCCATGTGTCTGTATCATCACAATTTTTCAAGAATTTCTATCGTTTTCGATCATTTACCTTTGTAGCTCACAGCACAAGGTCAAATATGGATTATGTTATCATAAGCCTGGATGCACTGTGTTCTCCGTACGGATTACTCCGTATTATGTACAGCCTGTTACAGCATGGTCAAAATGTTAATTGAATGTGAATCCATGCCAAAAAAAATGATTTTGCACTAACGGTTGATGCAAATACAGGTTATATTAGCCTGCCTAACCACAACAAAGATGAAGAAATTGATGGGAAGAATACACAAATGCTAGCCTTTGACTGTTCTATAGATCAGGTCATCAGGAACAGGATATATACCATCCACACTGCATCTCCTCAGAAACAACGCTGAGAAGAAAGAAACCAAAGTCGACTTCAGACAATTTCAAAACAATAATAAACCTGTCCAGCTAAACCATCAATTTTTGAAGCAAGTGGTTACCCCTATCCTAAGTCGGATCAGGAAAGCGATCCGGTGAATTTTGGGTGATGAAGCAAATCTTTGGAATACATGACAATGTTTGAATCGTCTAGAGTTATCAAAAAATGGGGAACGAAAGAATAGAAATTTCATTCTTCTGATGTGTTGACGCAGTAGTTTTATCTTGACAAAATAGATGCAGTAATTCGGTACTGCGTGATGCATTAATTAGCAATTGTAGGAAAAAAAGACTATGAAGCCAAATCAAACATGGACATGCATCCATGAGTTTTGTGGGATATGATTTTATTACATAATTAAAAAAATATGCCAGATATTTAAATTAGGGCGTGCTTGTAGTTTTTAATTGGTTATGTTGTTTTTAATTAATTCATGCTAAGCAAGACTCTTGAATCCATTCCCAAGCTAAATATTGTTGAATTTTTGTTCTGCCGTCTGTGACGAAAATGGCACCTACCTAGGGCCGTTAAGTGATTTTAGTGAGTGAGTGACAACATATGATCATTGAGATTAATGTTATGTGCTAGTATACAAGCTGCAAACATGGACTTGGACAAGGCAACATAAAGATCAAGTGTTCAACACTTTAAGCAAGGTCTAGGAGCTGTTTTGAAGATCCTAAAAGACTAATAAGAAGTCCAAGACATCAAGTGAAATAAGCTCGGACGAAGAGACCCAAAGAAACAGAGCTCAGTGGGCACTGGGGTCCACCACCGGAGCTTATCGGTGAGGATTACCGGAGCTTAGATGCTCCACGGTATAGAGGGTTGAGGAAGAAGACCTCACCTTAACTTTCGGTGGGCACTGAAGTGCACATCACCGGAGTTTAGGTCCACAGAGAGTTGGAGGCGCGGTGGATAAGAGCAAAGGGCACTGGAACCCTCTAGTGATAGGGCACTGGAACCCTCTAGTGATAGGGCACTGGAGTAAAGGTGTGATCCAGAGGCTACGCTATGCATACTGTTTTAATCTTCACCTTGAAAAGGATGCAAATTCTCGGTTTCTTCAAAGTCAAACTATCTTAAGTTATTACACTAAGTTTATGAAAATATTATCAACATATATGACTCCAAACAGGTATACAATAAAATTCTATTTCATAACGAATCTAATGTTATTTGTTTAGTATTATAAAAATTAATATATTTTTTCTATAAATTTAGTTAAACTTTAAATAGTTTGACACAATACTATTCTAGACTTGCATCTTTTTGGGATGGAGAGAGTGACATAGTAGTAGAGACAGGGGCATGTATAACTAGACGGTCTGTGGCAGGCTGAAAACTGAAGCAGGCTGCTCATCACCTGCAGCCCTCTGGGCCGCTAATGAAAGATCCGTTGCCCAAGATATTTGACAGGCCTAAGCCCACATATCCAGCCCAACCCAGCCATATATATTGTTTCACTCTTAACAGTTGTCACCCAAAATGCAGCTAGACCTTAATACCACGGCCTTGCTCGGTAGAGATTAATTATACTCGCGCACAGTATATGCAAATATCATTGCAAGTTATAACTGTAAAACAAAATCAATAAGTTTTAGAGTTTTGCTCTAGTGGTCCTCTTTTAAAAAGTTGCACGGATCTTAAAGCGCTAAGGTAATTAATTTAATTAATTTTGTGTTTGGATCTGGACTGGCCCGAACCCATGTCCAACCCAAGGCCAGCTTTCCCACTCTCTGTTCTTGTTCTCTGTATCTCTCGATCTCCCATCATTTCTTGTCGAGAGGGCAGACGGAGGCGGGACCAGCCACCGAGGTGGTTACTGCGCTGCATCCCTGCTCTGGTGATGGTCTCGTACTGCAGGCGGACGGTGACGGCGGCGACTCCTTCGCCGCGCTGCATTCCCGCCGTGGCGCTGGTATCTAGTGGATGCGGACGGCGGCGGAGGGGACGGCTGCTGTCGCAGACGGCGGCGGACGGGTTCCAATGGTGATGGCGGTGGCTCGTTAGGGCTATGCCCCGATGTGCGAAATCATATGATTCTTTGCTGCTATTTCGTTGCTCAAATGGACTAGATTGATCTGGATCGAGGCACTCACTGAATATTGATCAATGTATATGGTTCATCGATGATAGTTGTTGCTAGTGCGTTACTCGAATTAACTGAAGTGATCTTAAGTATGATCAGAGTAGCACCTAAAAGAAAGGATACGTTTTTTTTGTTTAGGTCTCTGAATGCTGATGGATGGTACAGTTAATTTATCATGAAGTTGGTTCTTGCTCTGCCCGCTGTTCAACAGCCTCTTGTCAGGAGTACAAGGATTATTAGACCGGCCACAGCGTGGGCTTTTGCCGTTGCTGAAACAGGTGAGAGAGTGTTTCAGCATCGATGCCCACCACTGTAGCATGCGGTGATCAGTTCGTTTTGGGATGACACGAGGCTTGTTCCTTCACTCATGCCTAAGTGAATAAAGAATGATTTTGAGCCGGCCGTTGGTCCTTGACGAATAAAATACTTTTGTTCCAGGTGGCCGTTGGTCCCGGTCTGTGTTCAACAAGCACACACACCGGCATATATCCAAAAGCAAAAGTTCAAATATGGACAACTCTTCCTCTCAAAGTTTATCGGATATGCTCAGCCCACACATTACTCCAGAAGCCCCTAATCCAAACACACAGCAGCAGCAGTACCCAAACTTCAACTCACACATTACTCTAGAAGCCCCTAATCCAAACACACAGCAGTACCCAAACTTCCAAACCTTCCATCATCACCGGCAGTACCCCATGAATTATCCAACCACCAATTTGCATGGTCCCTACCCACAAAATATCATGAATCCCTTTGGTGGACCACCAAATTTCCAGCACTTCACATTCCCACCACTAGCATACCATGGAGGTTACCATAGCAATGGTCCAGCATCTCCAATTGGATCCATGCCCTTGTTTGGACCTAGTGGTGACAACAACTCCAGGGGTGATGAGAGTAGCCCCATTGCTTCATCTTCTCCGGCATCCAGAATGCATCCAATGGAGTCAACACCTGTTCAACATCAAGAAGACAGTGAGAGCAGCACAGATGATGGTGAAAAGCAAGCAGGTCGCAAGCTTTGGTGTGAACAGGAGAACCTACGCCTAGTAAGTGCCTGGCTCAAGAATTCTAATGATCCAATCGATGGCAATGGAAAGCCTCGAGACCGTTTTTGGAAGGAAATTGCAGATCAATATAACAAGACTGCTCCCAAGCAGCAAAGAAGAATAGTAATTCAGCTCAAAGAACACTGGCACAAGAATATGCCTCACATTAACAAGTTCAATGGAGTCTACAATGATATCAAGAATAGAAATGCCAGTGGTCAATCTGATGATCAGCTTATGGAGGAGGTTCGGGCAAAGTGGAAGAGACTTATGAAGAAGAAACGACCATTTCCATTGGAACATTGGTGGGCAGCGTTGAAGGACCAACCTAAATGGCAGCGAGCTTACCTAGCTCATGAAGTGCAGAAGAGGGTTAAGTTGAATTCATCTGGTGCTTACACCTCTTCTTCAGCTCAAGACACGGATGAAGCGTCTATTCAATTGTGGCGACCGCAAGGGAGAAATGTAGCCAAATCTGAGAGGAACAAGAAAGGAAAACAGAAGTGTTCAGAAGGAAGTGTTTTTTCAGAAGAAAGCATGCAAAAGTTCAATGAACTACAACTACGGAAGTCTCGGGCTGCTGGAAAAATGGCTGAAGCAGCACTTGCTCAAGCTGCAGTTGATGACAAGACTGCTGAAAATAACAGGGAGAGGAACAAGTTAGACAAACTTACAGCATATATACAACTATTTAACAAGGATACTTTAGGTTATGACGAGGATACTTTAGGCAGACATAAACAAGTCTTGGATTTGATAGCTACAGAGCTTGGTCTGTACAAGTAGCCTTCAATATTTATTTTGTATTTATAGAAGTAGCTTATCATTTGCTTTCCAGATTGTGTTTGTAGAAGTAGCTTATCACGTACTTTCCAGATTGTGTTTGTAGAACCTTATCATGTACTTTCCAGAATGTATCTTGTTCCTTATATTTATGTATTGTCCTTTTATGTCAATTATAATTTATTTTTTTATCACTGGAATCTAGCTGTTGCATCACATGTACAATTTAGTGCACTGTAATCTAGCTGTTGTAAAAAGCTGTCCAAAGTTGGAATCTAGCTGTTGCAGCACATTTGGATGTAGCCGTTGGAAACTAGCTGTTGTGACCAGCTTTTCCCTATATAAATAGAAGGTGCTGCTCAGAACACTTCACACAACAAACCGGTACACACCTCCTAGCAAACAATCCTCAAGGAGCCGAGGGAAATGGCATCAAGTCCAGAAGATACTGCAGGAAATTCTCCTGAAGAAGCAACAAGTAGGATTAACATCCAGCAGTTCTTTTAGGAGTTCATGAATGATCCAGTGAAAGCTGAGATTGAGGCCAGGTTTCAAGGTCAGATTGCAAGTAGGAGGTATGTCCAATGGCCATCGTCACTTTCCTAGAAGGCATATAGAAAGAAATCGGGAAGCTGCTAGTGATAGGCTGGTTACAGACTATTTCTCAGAGAATCCAGTATACAATGATGTTCAATTCAGGCGTAGGTACCGTATGAAATGTAACATATTCCTACAAATTGTACATACCTTAAGTACTTGGTCTCCATACTTCTGTCAAAGGAACGATGCATTTGGGAAGATGAGCTTTTCACCATTGCATAAATGCACAGTTGCTATGCGTATGTTAGCATATGGTACACCTGCAGACATGTGGGATGAAAATTTTAGAATAGGAGAAACCACAGTTATTGAGTGCATGAAAAAATTCTATCAAGGTGTGATTGCAAATTTTGGTGAAAAATACCTAAGGAGGCCTACTAGAGAAGATATTCAATGTTTGCTCCATATAGGTGAAGCTCGTGGTTTTCCTGGTATGTTGGAGAGTCTAGATTGCATGCATTGGCAATGGAGGAATTGTTCAAAGGCATGGAGGGGGCAGTATACCTGCGGCGACATAAAACATCCTAGTGTGATGCTTGAAGCTGTTGCCTCACATGATCTTTGGATATGGCATGCATTTTTTTGGTGTTACTGGGTCCAACAATGACATCAATGTTTTAAACCAGTCACCTTTGTTCACTGAAGTACTTCAAGGAAGAGCCCCAGAGATTCATTTCACGGTCAATGGAACTGAGTACAACATGGGTTATTGCCTAGCTGATGGCATTTATCCTGAGTGAGCAACTTTTGTGAAAACAATACCATTGCCTCAGTATGAGAAAGACAAACTATACGCAGAGCATCAAGAGGGAGCAAGAAAAGACATGGGGTGTGCTTTTGGTGTTTTGCAGGCTCGCTTTGCTATTATACGCAACCCATCGCGTATGTGGCAAATGAACTCACTTGCTGAAATCATGTATGCATGTATTATACTGCACAACATGATTGTGGAGGATGAGAGGGATTCTTTTAGAGTTCGCTACGACGACAACTATGAGAGTGAATATGAGCAGCCAAGCTCTTCATCCACATTGGCTGGATTTGGACACGGGCCTGTTCACGGATTTTCAACACTACTCGACGTAGAAGAAGACATTAGGAACCGAGATATGCATCGCCAGCTAAAAGAGGACCTAGTTGAGCATATATAGTAGCAATTTGGACAAAATCAAGCTTAGTATGTTATGTAATTTCTGCTTCTAATATATGTATTATTATGGTCCAATCGATATAATGTTTGTATTATCATGCCACAACAGATGTAACCTTTGTATTGTCATGCTACAATCAGTGTTGTTTCCAAACTCTGAAGTCACAAATTCTAGAAAGCTGCATGACTCCACGGTTGCACTAGGACTGCAACTGCTTACTGCATAACTCTAGAAGTCTAAAACTGTTTAGTAGAAGTTTAGAAGCATAGCCATTTAATTGGAAATCAACCTGCGTACTATCTGCATATGCTTACAAGTATGTATACCCTTGTTTGCAGGTGAGTACATGCTTATATATATGCCTCTGATTCCACTTCATATTTCCAATATCATAAGAACCATAAATAGCATCGCTAAAATAAGAAAAGACAGAAAGTTGTGCGGCTCCAACAAAGGGATTAGTTCACGAAGCACGCACCTGGAGCTGAGCTCGGCTGACTGCGAGTCACGGCCAAGCAGCGTAGATCTCGCTGGGAGCCAAGCAGCGGGTCACGGCCAAGCACCTGGGGGTCCAAAACCACAGGAGACGCAGCGGCACCAGATCAACTGCCGCAACCTCGAAGCCATGCCGTCGCAGTCATGGCCATCGCCGTCGGGACCAGCATAAAAGAAGGGAGAGGTCCGCCAAGAAAAAGTGCTCTGTATTCACGATTTCGAGGAGGGCCTTGATTTGGGGACGACGAGATCGATTTGTGTGGTTTGTGCCGGCTGATTGGCGGTGTTTAGTTCACTAAATTTGGAGTGCCAAAATTTACTGCAGCGGCACTGTAGCATTTCGTTTGTATTTGGTAATAATTGTCCAACCGTTGACTAATTAGGCTCAAAACGTTCGCCTCGCAAAGTACAACGAAACTGTACAATTAGTTTTTGATTTCATCTACATTTAGTACTCCATGCATATATCGCAAGTTTGATGTGACAGAGAATCATCTTTTTGCATAGTATATTTTTTAGAGAACTAAACACAGCCGGGATAGAGAGATCGATTTGGGCGGAGACGGCAGAAAATGTCCCTCTCGCCGAAGCAATCGAGAAGGAGGGGAAAGGGTCTGTGGTTGGGGTCCACGCACAGGGATAACATCGGTGCCGACATTGTAAGATAAGTTAGAGTCGAGGCATCTGGACAGCTGGCACGCTGAAATGGTTTTAAGCACCTCCTACACTGTGGCCGGTCTTATACTCCTTGGTATCTGAGGAATCAAAGGTTATAGCAAAACAATGGTGCTCTTGTGCTAATGTGCCCAATGTTCTAGTAGTACTGTAGTAGTGATTAGTAACCTCTCCAGTAGTATTTGACTGTTTGTAACTCTTGTTGTTTCTGCGTGATTTTTGAGCTGATCAGCAGAACAAGTAACTTGAATTGAAACGAGCTTGAATTAGAACTTAGAAGTGCTGATTTTAGCTAGCTAAAATTGTGATTAGTTCAGTGTCAGTCCTAGCTTCCTAGGCGCATGAACTCATTTCAGATAGCTAGCTTGTCAGTGCATCTACTCCACATTCCATCCCGAACAGATCAAACAGAACGAGCCTGTTTAGTTTGCAATTTTTTTTGCAAAAACAACTGTAGCAGACTGTAGCATTTTCGTTATTATTTGGTAATTAGTGTTCAATCATAGACTAACTAGGCTTAAAAGATTCGTCTCGTGATTTACAACTAAACTGTGTAATTAGTTTTATTTTTATCTATATTTAATACTTCATGCATGTGTCCAAAAATTGATGTGACGGAAAATCTGAAAATTTTTAGGAAAATTTTTGGAAACTAAACAGTCCCAACGTTGTAGTACTGGGCTGCGCAAGACCGAGCTCTGGCAGCCGCGTCGTACGGAAGGCCGACGGCGCTGTGGAAATACCACGGTGGACGTCGATAGCGATTGGCCTCGGTCGCTGCGGAAGACGGACCCGGCGGCGTGGCAGTCGGCGCAGAGTGGGGCGCGGGCGTGGCGGAAGCAGACCCTGTTGGTGCCGTGCACAAGGCGATCACATGGCAGGTCTCTGGCAGTGTCGGCGCGACAGTAGACCGCCGTCGCCGCGTTCCACAGTAATCGCAGGTCGCCGCCTCTGCAGTGCCGGTTCTATAATTTTAAGGGCCTTGGGCAAGTAAGGGGTGTTTGGTTTGAGGAGTTAAAAG
Organism: Saccharum hybrid cultivar R570; assembly: GCA_038087645.1. NCBI lineage: Eukaryota > Viridiplantae > Streptophyta > Magnoliopsida > Poales > Poaceae > Saccharum > Saccharum hybrid cultivar. Next base: position 1,594,746 of record JAQSUU010000425.1, read on the forward strand.
TTTAACAAACACTGTAGCACTTTCGTCTTATTTGACAAAAAGTTTTCGATCTTAGACTAATTAGGCTTAATAGATTCGTCTCGTAAATTACTCCTAATTTGTGCCGACATGCATGCAATTAGTCTACATTTAGTACTCCATGCATTTGAGGGAACATTGATGTGATGGGAGTTAAACTTTAACAAACTGAAACCAAACAGGCCCTAAGATGATAAGGGCCCGCTGTATTAATTTCCTAATGTAAAGATTAATATATATAGTATGAATAATAAAAGTATATTTGTAGCATATATTTAGTTTGTAAAAGATAAGGACACTAAAAAAAAAGAACAGTAACAGTTAGGGTTACCTCAAATAAAAATATAATGCTTTGGTGTCTTATAAAAAACTGTCTTTATGCATTTCTTTGTCGCAAAATCTTCAAAAACAATATAGAGATCAATGTCGTCCAAAACATTCTTCTCAATATTGCATATAGTCAAGCGCCGTTCAATCTTTCTTGTAACATAGTTGACCTCAAATAATTTTACTTTTTTGAGCGCCTGACAAATACTTCATAGGCAACATCTAATGTATCTAAATAAATACACTGAATTAGAACATTATAACCCTACCTTTGTACAAGTAAAGCGCATACACCAAACAATTAAACAAATAAGAAAAAAATAGGCTTCGGTACGGTGATATCCCTAGCGCTAGCTTCCAGCGATCAAATAAATAGGCCCGGCTCTAAGGGGAGGGTAGCCGGTGCGACGGCCGGGGGCCCATGGAGCTAGGGGCCCAACAACATATATGTAATTAGTATATAGTAGATGTAATTTTCTATTTGGCATAAGCCTTTGGCCGCAGATCGAACGAGGAGCAAGCGTTTCGTTTTCCGCCGGCGCCGGCATTTCCTATTCTCGCTCATCGACGCGGAAGCGCTATTCTCGTGAGGAGACGCTGACTCACCCAACGCTGGTCACCGACTCACCGGCGCACCGCACACCGGCACACTGTTGCAGTGCCGCGATGGCGCAAGCTGCAACTGCATGCAAGGACTGCGAACAGCAGATGCGATCACGGTAAGCAACACCAACACGCCAACACCATGACGGATTAGTTTTTTCAAATTTCCAATTTTTAACTTTGATCGCTGGAAGCTAGCGCTAGGGATATCACCGTACTGAAGCCTATTTTTTTCTTATTTGTTTAATTGTGTGGTGTATGCGCTTTACTTGTACAGATGTAGGGTTATAATGTTCTAATTCAGTGTATTTATTTAGATACATTAGATGTTGCCTATGAAGTATTTGTCAGGCGCTCAAAAAAGTAAAATTATTTGAGGTCAACTATGTTACAAGAAAGATTGAACGACGCTTGACTATATGCAATATTGAGAAAAATGTTTTGGACGACATTGATCTCTATATTGTTTTTGAAGATTTTGCGACAAAGAAATGCATAAAGACGGTTTTTTATAAGACACTAAAGCATTATATTTTTATTTGAGGTAACCCTAATTGTTACTGTTCTTTTAATTTTTTTGTTGTAGTGTCCTTATCTTTTACAAACTAAATATATGCTGTAAATATACTTTTATTATTCGTACTATATATGTTAATCTTTACATTAGGAAATTAATACAACGGGCCCTTATCATCTTGCTTGTCCAAGACCCTTAAAATTATAGAGCCGGCCCTGCGTGGAGTTGATGAGGATGGAGGCGTCGCAGCCCCGGACGAAGCAGTCGTGGAAGTGCATGCGGATCAGGCCCACGCCGAGGCCGGGGTCGCGGGCGACGGTGCGGCGGACGGTGTTGCGCACGATCTCTTCGGCCCGTGGGCACGAATGCTTGTAGAAACCGACCTCCAGTGACGGCGAGGCGTCTGCGTGCGCCACCGATGAGGAGATGACGACGAGCACCGCCATGGCAAATGCCAACCACGGCATCGACCTCATGGTGCCTGGTGGTGCGTGAACAATGGATTATTGTTCGATCAGATGCTACGCTCAGTCTGAGCTTTGAGCTCGATGCAGATGGTGATGAGGAGATGAAGAGCGAGGCAGCTGCTTGATCTGTATTTATACAAGGAGAGCATGCAACCATCAACCATGCATGCATGTTGTAGCAGTTGGAGAATGGCCTGTGTTGTGCACTACCCAATCAACAAAGACCCAATCCTGGCACCGAAATATGTACTCTAGAATCCTTGCATCAACTTGTTGTGTCTAACAACTATCACTGTATCACGTGCAGCAATGAACCGTGTCATTGGACTTAGGGAACTGCTAGCCGTCCGGACTCGCACCTGCTGCGCCTACCCGCACGTCTTCCCGTATGCCTACGCCAGCTTCACATGGGGGCCGATGCCGCTGTGTGTTCCCGCGCATGTGCGCGCCCACACGGGGTCGCGTACATCTCGATCTACGCCCGCTCTCATTTCCTACGCCTGCCGCTCGCGCCCCTCCGCTCCCACACGCATGCATGTGGACCCAGTAGCTACAAGCAGGTAGCTGTGGCAGGTGTGTCTAACTAAACATTCAAACACCGGATCTACTTTTGCAACATCTAGATAAAAACTTTGCAACATACATCTAAATCAGATAAAACATTTGTGACATATAGTTGAAACACCTTGCAACATGTTCTACGTCCCGATCTACTTTTGAAACACCCAGATGCAACACTTGCAACATACAAAAGAAGACAAATCAAACACTTTAGACATGTGTCTGAAACACTTGCAACATACATGTACAAAAGACAGATGAAACATTGGGGATGGACGTTTGCAACATACGTGTACAACCATTGCAACATATGCAACATCTCGATCTACTTTCGCAACATCCGCATGAAACAATTGAAACATATATATGAAACAACTGAAACACTCGAAACATAGGCTTGTAACATGTCTGAAAAAACGTCCAAAAACACTTGAAACATAGCATTGCCATGGCGTCCATGACCCACCTGGTGGTGAACTATGGTAGATCGGTGAGGACGACACAGAGCGGATGGAGGCCGCCCTAGCGGAGGCGCTGGAGTGGCAATGGTGAGGCCTAGCCGAGCAGGGGTCCGAGGAGGGCTGCCACCTAGAGGGGCCCCGCGATGAGTGCCGTCTCCCAGGCCACCCCCGGCACCATGGGCTGCTCTAGCATCATCGCCACCTCCAACGGCACATAACTCATAGGAGTCGGCCGATCGGGCTACGACGGGGTGGGGGGGCAGACACGGTAGTGTGGGGGGGTGGGGGAGGAGATGAGGCACGCGGCGTGGCGCAGGATGAAGCACGACCTGGGAATGGGGAGCCAAGCATCGCGGATGGGCGCACGCGTTGTGGGAGGGAGAGAGCGGTGGGGAAAGGCGGCAGCAACAAGACGGAGTGCGGGCGTGGCGGCGATTCGAGAATGGGTGCGGTCACGGCGACGATTCGAGAGAAAAGTGAGCAGAGATTTTTTTTTGAGCAACGCGAGTGATCGTGCGATTGATAGTTAGGCCGTTCGGGCGGGCGAGGCCCACCAACGTGGGCGATGTCATTCCCACAGCATTACCATTGGACTTAACGACTTTAGTACTCCATCCGCTCCAAATTATAAGCTTTTCTAGATGCATATCTAAATGTATTTAGACATAGTGTATATCTAAATATTTAACAAAAGCTATATATCTAGAAAAGCGAAAAACGTCTTTTTGGAATGAAGGGAATAGAATATAGTAACACGGCTGCCTCACAAAACTTCATGAGGACCGATGGACGGTGTTGATGAACCAGCATGACGTAGACAATTTGGACATTGGGTTGCAAGCTTGCAATGCTTGCATGGTGGATGGTGCAAGCTGGAAGAACTGGTAAGACGACCGACAGGAGCCGACAGTGTATATACATAATACATGTCACCATCTACCTAATGTTGCCCAGACTTTTTTTTTGTTGTAGCAGCAAATGATGAGCAAAGCAGGGAGTCATTTAGAGATCGAAAACGATAAGTGGGTCTGAAGGTTGCTTGATCAGAAAGTTCTTTTAGATAAAAGTAAAGTTTCTCTGGATTTGATATTGACATGGTCGATACCTCTACCGCGTGACCGGGACAAATCAAAGCCGTGTCTGTATCATCACAATTTTTCAGGAATTTCTATCGTTTTCGATCATTTACCTTTGTAGCTCACAGCACAAAGTCAAAAGGAGACCTGGTGATCATATGGATTATGTTATCACTAAGCCTGGATATGCACTGTGTTCTCCGTATATATGAATTACTCCGTATTATGTACAGCCTGTTACAGCACGGTCAAAATGTTAATTGAATGTGAATCCATGCCAAAATGCTTTTGCACTAACGGTTGATGATGCAACTGGTTATATTAGCCTGCCTAACCTCAACAAACATGAAGAAATCGTTTGGAAGAATACACAAATGCTAGCCTTTGACTGTTCTATAGATCACAGGAACAGGATATATGTGGATCCACACTGCATCTCCTCAGAAACAACGCTGAGAAGAAAGAAACCAAAGTCGACTTCAGACTATTTCAAAACAATAAACCTGTCCAGATAAACCATCAGTTTTTATCCTAAGTCAGATGAGGAAAGCACTCCGGTGAATTTTGGGTGATGAAGCAAATCTTTGGAATACATGACAATGTTTGAATCGTTTGGAGTTATCAAAAAATGAGGAAGAAAAGAATAGAAATTTCATTCTTCTTATGTGTTGATGCAGTAGTTTTATCTTGACAAAAATGGTGCGGTAACTCGGTAGTGCATGCTGCATTAATTATCAATTGTAGAAAAAAAAAAGACTATGAAGCCAAATCAAACATGGACATGCATCCATGAGTTTTGTGGGACATGATTTTATTACATAATTAAAAAGTATACGCCAGATGTTTAATTTATAGGGCGTGCTTGTAGTTTTTAATTGGTTAGTTGTTATTAATTAATTCATGCTAAGCAAACCCACGTACATGACTCTTAAATCCATGCCCAAGCTAATATTGCTGAATTTTTGTTTCACCGTCTATAACAAAAATGGCACCTACCTGGGCCGTTAAGTGATTTTGGTGATTGAGTGACGACATGATCATTCAGATTAATGTTGTGCGCTAGTATACAAGGATGCAATGATGGACTTGGACAGGCAGCGTGAAGATCCAAGTAATCAACACCTCAAGCAAGGTCATGGAGCTACTTTGAAGATCTTAGAAGAAAAGCAAGAAGTCCAAGACATCAAGTGGAATAAGCTCGGACGAAGAGACCCAAAGAAACAGAGCTCAGTGGGCACTGGACTACACCACTAGAGCTCACCGGTGAGGAGTATTGAGCTTGCTCCACAGTACAGAGGGTTGAGGAAGAAGACGTCACCTTACGGTGCACATCACAGTTGGAGTTTAGGTCCAGAGGCAGTTGGAGGTGCGGTGGAGAAGAGCAGAGTAGAGCGCTGGAACCCTCTAGTGATAGAGCATCAGAGAGTAAAGGTGTGATCCAGAGGCTATGCAGTACTGTTTCAACCTCACCTGAAATCTCCAATGGTACACCGGAGTCCACCATTGGAGTTTAGGCCATCCAACGGTTGGCAATGGCTAGTCCAACATATAGTCTATGTGGAAGGCATCGGAGCTCTCCGAAGCTCGTTTCTATGCAATCGAAGCCATTGACTACATTGGACATTTGGGGCTATATATACCCCTTCGTCCAGCCCATAACTCAATGGTGTTAAAGTGTGCTAAAGTTTCTAGCGAATTGATGCTCTATTCTAAACAATGGTGAATCTAGCGCTGAGAACATCATTGGGGTCATCAAGATCAAATTTATTAGGTGATACAATTTTTAAAAAATTTGGACATTAATGTACTAAAAGATTTACAAATTTTGTTAGGGTTGATGGACCCTGATAAACCCCCTCAGATCTGCTCATGATTTCAAGTGCTCTAGCACCAAAAGTGCTTAAGAAAGATTAGGTGATTAGCGTTAGTGCTTTTTGAAGTGCTTATGTTAGTTTAGACCACCAAAACTCTTGGTTTAGGCCTAGTGTTTACTGAGGGTTGCATACCTCTTGCTACTAGGTGCTTGTGGGCACTATTATTTTATTCCAAGGGACTTGTAATCTTGTGAGATCACACCAACCATATTTTTGATGTGGTTGCCCATGATGTACATGTGGACGGGCCTATGATGTTTTGGCTGGAAGCTCGATAGTGATGATGACAAAGAGCTATTCAGAAGATGGCCACATGGAGACCCACTTGTGTGTGCAAAAGGCTCGTGGGCTATATATCTATGGAGTTACCCGGCCAAGAGCTTAGCCCTTGTGACAAACTCCAACGAGGACTAGGGGGAAGCGTGAGCTCCTCGATACCTCAGAAAAAATCATCATCACTAGAGTTTTATTCTCTAACTCGTTTACGTTTCCACACTTAATTGCATTCCTTTGGTTTGTGTGATAACATTTCCTAGTCTTGCTTGCTAGCTTAGTTGATATGATTGGAACCTAGAGTGCAAAACTCTTTTGCGTTAGAGATAGCAACACTTAGCAAAATTGTAGTGCACATCTAGTAGATAGTATCTTGATATGTTTTGTTAGTAGGTTTTAGTTGCCTGATTAGTTTTTAAGTTGTCTAATTAACCCCCCTCTTAGGTGTCATGGTCCCTTCACCATCTTAGTGTATCCTTCTTCTCCTTGGGTTTTCTTTAAATATTATTTGAAATACATGCCTAGGGTTATGACGACGCACTAATGCATCCAAATCATGAACTGTCCCGGAGTTTCCCACCCCTCACAGCAATTCCAAACTAAAACATTCATTGCTACTGATAGGGATCGCCATGAGCACCTATTAGGCTACAAGGACCTCCTTTCTGTAACTTTCTCTTTTGTGTTGGTGAAATCTCTGCTCTATCACCCTTTATGTCATGTTGTAGCTAGCTCTTATCCACTTCCATCTTGACTTCTAGCGGCTCATGAACTCTAGTGAAAAATTTTCCAGATTCTACAAGGGCCAGGTATTTCCCTTGGTTGTGCAACTCTTTCATGGGCGCTCAGTTGATGCCGCAAAAGCCTTCTTCTATGCCCCTTCTCCATTCCCCTCACGTACACCTTGTGATCAACACTACCTCCTCTCCTCTATTTTTCTCGGCGTAGCCTCGATCTCTAGCAGTGAGGCTTGCTTTCCATCCAATTCTTGTGGATGAACTAGAAAGAAATCCTCACTTGAGCTGAAGTATGAGTTAATTTGAGAAACTATATTCTTGTCTGCTCCTTTCTCCCCAAGCTCCTATGGAGGTCCTATGATGATCTGTGAAGGTCTCTGAAAACCATCATAATGGACCATAATGAATGCATCTCCATCCTATTGAAAATTCATTCAAACTCAAACTCTAGCACAAATTGATTATTATTCAATGGTCTGCCCTCCATTGGAACTCTAAGTCCCTAAGCTTTACTCATCTCCCCAAAGAACCCTTAAGTTGAACTAGTTCCACGAGTAGTATTCCCAATGGCCAGAAAATTTTTTGGTTCTTTATCTTCCATAGCAAAAGGATCAAACTCCACCTTCACCGCCTCCTCCAATGTCATCTATTTCCTGGCTAACACTATCACCATATCATTTGACACATCCTTCAACACCTCTGGGACTTGTGCTACCAAACCCTAGCATTTTGCCAAAGTACCCTCTAGATGCCCAACCCCTCCTCCATCTATCATGTCCTCAACCTTATCGTCCATTTTCTTCTCCTCTGTGGTCCCCAAACCTTCAACTCATGTCATAAAATATTCTTTTCCACTCCATGCCTATACCAATTTGTCCTACACTTTGAGTTTACCCCATTGGCTTTGGGTAGGCAATCTCCTCATCAGAGATCCCATATTACCCCCACAGCAGAACAAAAAACTCGAGCACGTGGAGACCAAAATGGCGACAACACAATGAAAAGGCTGGTGGAAGAGAACCTTGTAATGTGAAGCAACATTGACTAGATTGGTTTCTGCAACCCCTTAAAAACACTATTAGGGAAGGAGGATACAATTAATACTATCGCCTAGGGCCTCTGTACCGTAGGGTATCTGACGTCTTTACAAAACACACCAGAAAGTCGATCCCGATCTGACATAGAAATTGGGTCGCCCACCCCTGATGGAACCCTAGGAGTCCCATTTGGTGTAAAAAGGACTAGGGATCCCTCAGCCTGGGCATTCAGTTAACCAAAACCGATCGGTTCGGTTCCTCGGTTTCCTAGCAAATTCGGTTCCACAACAATTAGGGACCGATCGGTTCTTTTTACAGACGGGAACCGATGAATTTCGGTTTCGGTTCTTTCGGTTCGGTTCCGGTTCTAACCAAACTAACCGAGTTTACTCAGCACACAGGTTTATCCAACCAAGAAAAAAAGGAAAAAGAAAGAAAAAAAGAGGTTGTGGTTGTGCTCGCCCGCCCGCTCCACCATTGGCCGCAGAAGGGCCACGCCGCCACCATGCGATCCCCTGGGAGTCGGGCCGCTGCTAGGGGTGTACTACTGCCTTGCGTGCCTGCTAGGAAGGCCACTGCCCCGCCATTGGGGCCACGCCTCGCTGCCGGAGAAAGCCGACAAGGCTTACCCCGTGCGGCGGTGCATCTCGCTCGCGACCCCACATTCCTCTGCCGCACTCGTAGCCTCGGGATGGACTGCCGGCTGCCACTCAAGGGAGACAGAGGGAAGAGACGGAGGAGTGGGGGTGGCTGCAGAAGGAGCGGAGACTTGGGGGAGAGCGGCGATGCGAGGGAGCAAAAGCAGGGGAGCTGGATCTGGCGCTGGCTAGCGATGAGGAGGTGGGGAAGGGAGCTGGCGGTGTTAGCTGCTGGTTGGGAGGAATTGATGCGTGGAGGTGGGGAGTGGGGACTAGGGTTTAGAGTTGTATATATATACCAATGTCTATTGGGCTGGGCCTTTTCTTGCACCAGGCCTTATCAATATTTTGGTTTTTCGGTTAACCGAGCCCAAGAACCGAATTAACCTGGCATATTTCGGTTCCTCAGAACTAGGAACCGAACAGGAACCAATTTTTTCAGTTTCGGTTAGTTCGGTTTCGGTTCCGGTTAGTTCAGTTTGGTTTTCGGTTCTCGGTTATTTTTGCCCAGGGTGATCCCCACCGGCAACCAAGACAAGGAGTCCGCCACGAGCACGGTCCCACAAAAGTTGCTTAAACAATCCCTTAACACCAGCAACATTGCTTCGATCACTCCAAGCACTGCCATCATAATATACCACCACCCCCCCAATCGCCTACGACATAGCCACGTCTACTAGATTATTATTGCTTTTAGTAATTATAGTTACATTATTTATATTGGGCTTATAATCACTTTTTGTGTAGTTTTCATGCATTACTAGTATAACAAAAAAATCAGGTGTTCCAGTTCTCAATAACACTCTTTTTTGTTAGTACAAAATTAGATTAAATTTGAGCTGAAATCAGATGCTAGGAAGCCTCTAAAACTCTCGGTGCTGTACAGACACATTGCTAATTGCAGGGAAAAAAGAGCTTCTATATTTGTATATAAGTGGATGTCATCACTAAATTTCTACATCTATCTATACTATAATGCACCAATCAAAATTATGCTAGATCCACTCTGAGAAAGTCTCCCGCTGATAGCCTCCAATCATTGAGCACTCAACAAAATACACACAGGAATTAGTCTCCATTAAAATCAAGGGCTAATATGGCCCTGTTCTGCAAGTCATGTTTCAGCTTGTTTCAGCTTATTCTCTCTCACAGAACACTGTTGAATCAGCCGAAACCAGTCGGCTTTTCCACCAGCCGAACCAGCCCAAACCCGATGGCCAGGATTGGACGTGTGAAGCTAGGCTTCTCACCCCGCCTTCTCACGCCTGCTCCTCCAGACGCCGCATGCCGCGACCTCACACACCGTGACACCGATCCAAGCCATCACCGATTAAAAAAGTTCAAAACCTTCCATCCTCCCCACTCGCCTCCATACTAGCCCAGAGCCTGGAGCCGCCGCCGCCGCCCTGCACAAGCGGTCGGTCTTTCTCCTCAGCCACCATCTGCACCCCACCTCCCCACGCCAGGGACGGGCCCCGTTCCTCTTCTCGTCGCGAGTCGCGGGGAAACGGCGCACAGCTAGGGTTCCTCCACTGGCGCAAATTCCCAGCCAAGCATGTGCAGTGGCGGAGGAAACGGTGGTGGTCGCGTGGCGGAGGCTGTGCGGTCAGGCTGCGGCACTCGTAAATGGATCGACGATGCGCTCGTCCTAGCCTCATCGCCTTTGGATCCAGGTGTTGTTGCGCCCGTCCTAGCCCCCGTGTTGCAGTTGTTCGCATCGGCGACATCTGCCCCGCAGCGTGCTCCTGCATGTGGACGAGGTATGCCACATCAACCTCCTGAACGGGGACCCATCGGCTCCATCACCCACGGATCGACTTCTTTGTCAGGTGAGTTGCAGCGTTTTCTTGCCGGAGCTGGTTGCATGCGACAGAGAAGCACACCCTGCACGGATGGGAGCATGCTCTCTAGCCATTAGATGAAATGCCTAAAACCCGTGAACAATAAAATGTGTTAGATTTTCTCTGGTACAGGTTGTGTTTTTGTTTTTATTCAAATCTTCCATCTCTGTTATTAATGCTCATTTCTGAATACGTTAATTTAAAACAGGTTGAGGAGGAAGCTGTGCAAAACTAACATCACTTACTCAGCGTGCAGTTTGCCGAAGTGGAGGGAGAAAAGGAGAAGCTGTAGATGAATATGAATATGAAGAACTGAACAAGAGTAAGTATTGCGACGGCTAAATCTCAGCCTCTGTATCAATAGTTAGTTGTATGTGATATACAAGTATTATCGCTTTTCTTTTGTTCATGACACCTGGTTTAGTGAGTTAATGTTTTCTCCTATAAAACTTATATCGAAGATCATCTACTCACTTCATACTGCTTTCCCTTGGTTTGTGTTTGGTTGCAGAGGAACTGCCCGTTAAGAAGGCTTTACTGAAGGCAGCAGTAGAAATGTTAGTATATTTCCTAGCAAGAGAGAATGATCCTTCTAACTAAAAATAATTTTTCCTATGCTTTACTGAAGCCAAGGTCGATTGCAGGCTTCAACGTGCTCACGATTCAACTCGCCACTGCTTTGGCCTGCCTCCTGCCGCGCCTCCTTTTGGATCTAGGAGACCAAGAGGGAACGACAGGAAGGGCATCCATCAACTCGCCGATGCTTCGGCCCGCCTGTCGCCATGCCGAGGAGCCCTGCTGCCCCTGCTGCGCCGATCGTGGGTCACATCACCAGCGTGCAACACCGGCGCCGACATCCTTCTTCTTCGGTGGACGCGGAAGATTCGTGCCGACCTCGCGTCCTCGCACGCCCACGATAATCGTCGCCCACCATAGCCGTGACAACCCTAGCCGACGACCACCACACTACTGTCCACTCGTGGTTCCACTGTCGCCGCAGCCCACTCACTCGGTGGCGTGAACATCCTCCCTCTCGGTCTCGGTACCACGTTCGTGATCTCATCCAAGTTGAACGACGAGGAAGCATACCTACCCATCCAAGTGTATCGCTTCTTCAGCTCCAACAGAAGGCGCCCAGGTGGTTCCCTCTTCAATTTTGACATCAGGTCAGACAAACAACTCCACGCCAGGTTGTTAGATTCTTTGGATCATCCATGGTGTAGATCAGTGGGTGATTTCTATTCCATTTAGGATAAAGCAACACAAAGTTCATAGATCCAGAGAGAAAGAGGGAGAGAGAGTGGAGAAGCAACAGGAGTGCCTGACCATCGGGCTTAACAGAGAGGATCCGGCCGTTACAGGATCGCTGGTGAAGTTCTGCGCTAGGGCAGCGATGGGCGGTGAAGGGGTGGAGCAGTGGCGACGCCAGTGGAGCTTCCCATCGCTGGCAGTGCCTCCCTGATCGGTAGGGTTTCTTGGTGGGGTGCTGGTGGCTACAGTGAACCTTGTTACCCTAGCCACTGGCCCCCACATCCTATTTATGGTACTGCGCGACGGGGGCCCACCAGCCACGCTATTGGGCTGGATGCGTCCCTGATCAGGACGTGAGATCAAGGCCTAGACATGGCCGTTGGGCCAAGTCTGGTGGAGATCAACCTAACATTCTTTCCCTTGATCTCAACTTAACTTTAAACTTTAGACTTTACTTCATACTTATTTCTTTTACCATTCCATCATAGATCAGTGCATAGAGCATGCCTCATTGTCATGGTCAATCACTAATAGATTTAACAGCTATAATACATGTCTCTGTTCTGAAACAGATTCTTTAACTTTGGGCCATTTATTGTCCAAAAATCATAGGCTATACCATAAACTCATGTCGACTGTGTGTTCTCTGAACACACTAGGTGGTAAGCCTTTGGTAAGCGGATCCGCAAGCACTTTCTTGTTACTTATATGTTCAATACCTTTTAGTATGATTCCGGACTTTCTCCTTTACAACGTATAACTTTAATGTCAATGTGTTTGGCAGCACACTTGATCCGTTGTCTTAGCAGCAAACTACTTAAATGGTTATTGCTATTGACAACCATTATCAATTCTGGGTACAAGTTCCTTAACCATTTTGCCTGTCCCGCAGCCTCATATCATGCTATACTGTAACTTTGCATCACTGATGATACTAAAACAATTTCTTTGGAGCTTTTCCACAATAAAACTCTAACTGCGAGTGTTAGCTACTATGTTGTTTCACTAAATATCTCGGTAAAATTTAACATGTATACCCATAACTACTTGAGAGTACTTGTTCTTTCTTTTTTAGCATGAGGCCGACATTCTTAACTCCATTCCAATGATCTATATCTGGACTAGACTTTTACCAAAACAACCCGGATACGTGACCTATGTCAGGGTAAGGTTTTATTTGTGTACTCATTAAGTTTCCAACGGCTGAAGCATATAGGACGTCCATCTATAACAATCTCACATTGCTTCGTGGAACACTAAAGTTCCCAAAACTATTATCCTTGACTGTGGGAACAGGCGTAGGTTTACCCACATAGGTACTTTATTTCTTTAGAAACTTTTCTTAGCATGCCTATGTGATAGTCTTAATACCTCTTTTTCTTCTATCTCGGTGAATTTCAATTCTTATAACGAGAGATATTTCACCGATAACTTTCTTATTGAACCTTGAGGACAAGAACTTCTCATGCAGTAGATTGACATCACTACTAACAAGTAAGATGTCATCCACATATATAGAATTAGAAAATGAATTTCCCATTCTATAACTTTATACAAACACAATTGTCCTCTCATTCTCTTTAACCCAAAATTTCGAATTGACTCTTCAACTTTAAATGCCACTGTCTAGAGATTTGCTCTAGTTCATAAGAGATTTCTACAGGTGGCATCCCTTACGTTCTTTTCTTTCCATGACAAAACCTCTAGATTGTGCCATGTAATCATTTTCATACAAATCCCATTGGAAAATGACATCTTTACTTTCATTTGATATAACTCAGATCATGATGTGCCACTGACACTCATTGTAATATATTCATTCGCGTCGCGTAAAAACTTTTGATTCAAGTTGCGCTCTACAATGGAATACTAGTGTTACTACCAAAAATTAAGGGCGCTAACCAAATTAATCAATTTATACCAATCTGTCTGCTTAATGTGATCTACAAAATCATCACCAAAGTCCTTACTATTAGATTGAACTCAGTTATCAACAAAGTGGTGAGTGTGGCACAGACTGCTTTCATTCCTAGGAGATACATCTTGGATGGGGTACTTATTATACATGAAATTTTGCATGAGCTGAGGGTCAGGAAGAAAAAGGGCATTGTCTTAAAATTAGATTTTGAAAAGGCATATGATAAGGTAAATTGGAGTTTCTTACATGATGTGCTGAGGAGGAAAAAGTTTGATACAAAATGGATAGAGTGGTCCTGAAAGCTGTGAAAGGGGGAAGAGTTGTTGTCAACCTGAATGGAGAGCTTGGGCAATATTTCAGAAGTTATAAGGGACTGAGGCAGGGGGATCCCTTATCTCCTTTACTGTTCAACCTAGTGGCAGATGTCCTATCTGAAATTTGGACAAAGCCAAGGAAAATGGGGTGATAAATGGTGTATGTCCTGATCTGGTGGAGGGAGGTTTGACTCACCTACAATATGCAGACGACACTGTGCTCTTTATTCAATACTCAGAATCAGACATGGTCAACCTTAAATTTTTGCTATTCTGCTATGAAGAGCTCTTAGGGATGAAGATTAACTACCTTAAAAGTGAGGTCTTCACAGTGGGGCTGTCAGAGGCAGAAAGCCAGAATGTGGCTGATGTTTTCAATTGTAAGCTGGGAAAATTTCCCATGAAATATTTGGGGTTACCAATTAGTGACAGGAGACTAAGTAAAGCAGAGTTAAGTGAACCAGCAGAGAAAATTGAAAAAAGGTTGCAAACTTGGAAGTGTGGACACCTTTCTTCAGGGGGCAAATCAATCCTTATCAATTCTAGCCTAACAAGCATTCCTATGTACTCTATGGGCTTTTACTGGTTATATGAGGGGATCCATTAGAGGTTCGACACTAGCAGAAGCAAATTATTTTGGGAAGGTATGGGAAACAAGAAGAAATTTCATAAGATAAAGTGGGAGGCTCTTGACAAACCAAAGGACTTTGGGGGTCTGGGTTTCATTGATACCAGAGCAATGAATATTGCCTTGTTGTTTAAGTGGATTTTCAGGTTGGAGAGTGGGGAAGACAGTCTTTGCATGAATTTGTTGAGGAGGAAGTACTTAAAAGGGGGAGGTTTCTGTCAGAGCAAGAGTGCAGGCAGCTCACAATTTTGGCAAGGACTGCATTCTGTTAAAGAGTGGTATGAGAGAGGGAAAGCACATGCAGTAGGGAGTGGGAGACAGACTAGATTTTGGAAAGATACTTGGTTGGGGGAGTGCTCTTTGAGGGTGTATTACCCAAATCTAAACAGAATTTGTCATGACCAGGACATTTCGGTCCAAGCAGCGAAAGCATGTGATTGGTGCCTAAGCTACAGAAGGTGTTTTGGGGAACCAGAGATGCAAGAATGGAGAGATGTGATGACCCAATTGAAGCAGGCTAGAATGACTAAAGATAATGACAAAGTTTACTGAAAATTGGAGAATTCAGGGAAATTCTCCACAAGGAGCTTGTACAGACTTATTACATTTGCAGGAGTCACGGATGTGGAGATGGAGATCTGGAATGCCAAAGTTCCATTGAAAGTACAAATTTTCTTATGGATGGCCTGACATGATAGAGTTCAAACAGTTCAGCAGCAGTGGCGGATGCAGGATGAGAATTAAGGGGGGGCTAAAACAATGGAGATGTTGATTTGCATAAAGATTTAACGGTGATTTGAGGTTTTTGCTACAATGTTTTTAGTGGTAAATCAAGTCATTAGGGGGGCTGAGCCCCCCTGTAGATCCGCCGCTGTTCAGCAGCTAAGGAGAAGGCATTGGGATGGTGCTCAGGGCTGTAAATTCTGTGATAATCAAGAATCAGTGGACCATCTCCTGTTTCAATGCCCCATTGCAATTGCTACATGGTGGTGGGTGAGAGACAGTTTGGGGTGGCTTAGAAGCCCAAGTTTGATATCCTCTTATAGAGACATGCTTTTTAACAGTGGGAGGGGGGATAAAAATATGTTGTGGTGGATTATTGCGGCTGTGGGCTGGTCGCTTTGGAAGACTAGGAACGACTTAGTTTTTTCTAACATCGTGATCAAATCTCCTAAACAAGTCGCTCACAAAGCTTTGGGTTTCTTAAAGCAGTCGAGCATGCTGGCAAAGAAGGATGAAGCCCAGAAGGAAGCATAGGTGGAAAAGCTGAAGGAGGGGATGGCGCGATGGTGATCTGTGTCTAAGTCTGCGCTTCGCTGTTTTTATTTTCCATGATCAGTGTGGTCCTTTTAGCATTTAAGCCGCGTTTCGGGTTGGTAGATGTGTATCTTTTTCTGTGTTTTAGTTGGAGGAGATGAAGTGTGTTGTTTTTTTTGGATGATACTCTGTAATAGCTGGAGTCCCCAGCGTAAACCCCTGGTTACCTTTTTTAGCTTTCAATATAAGCTGGGCAATAAGCCTTTCTCTAAAAAAAAGTTGTGCTATGCATCTTTACGTATTCCCTTTGGAGTCACATTTTGTCTTGTAGATCCATCACAGCCTACTGTTTTGGCTCCTTAGGAATTTATTCTAGATCCCAAAATATTATTGATATTATCGATTTCATTTCATCTTTCTTTGCTTCTTACTACTTGGACGAGTGAATGCCTCTCATGGCTTCTTCAAATTTGGTGGGATTACCCTCTATTTGAATTTCACTAATATAGACTTTATAGTCCTTAGAAATATTTGATTTTCTTATTCTCTAAGACTTTCTGGGGCCTCAGCTACTAGCATTTCTTGACCTTTATTGCCAAAAGACAATTGATTCTAAAAGGTCCTGTGTAACAAGATTCCTGTTTACATTATTCATCCTCCTTGTGTAATTAGGTATCTTTGTACCATGCTCCCCTAGATTGTCTCATCTTCAAACTTTCTTATTTTGGATTTAATCTGCTAAAACTCATATGGCGCGTTTAGCACCGCCTTAATAACTCTGAACGCGTCTAGTATGAATACTGACTGACTACGCTATCTTCCTATCGGAACTGCAAAAGGTCCAGTAATTTAGGTATTTATTTACTTTAGGGGTATCGTTATTATGACCGTCTTACTTCCTCGACGATCACATTCATCTTTTATAGATCACTTTTGCCCTCAATGCATAGTATGCATCGCATTATCTGAAGTATTAGGAAGTATCTTTCTTAATTGTCTTTCTTAATTGATCTCACATTTCTCCCTCTCGAAATGTGGTATGAACTTTTTTACCATAATTTCAAAAACTATTCAGAACTCTTGTGAATGAGAAAACTTTGATTACTTACTTTATCCACATGATTACATCGCGCAAATAAAATTATTTTTTTAATTTGTATGGGAGTACTTTTTCCTCATTTCACTTCAAGAACTCAAGAAAGTCCTTTATCATCAGTACTTATGCAAGTCATGCTTGTATGTCATTCTTATCATGAGGTTCGTTTGCAACTTTCTTTTGTTTTAAATCTCATACTAGGGTAGCATAAGAGCTACCCTAAACTTTTCTCCCTGTGCGGGACACACTAAAAGCACATGAGTCATCATAACTTTCTCCCGCCATGCCGGATAAGTACTATATCAAACTTCTCCCGCTATGCAGGATTGATTAATATAAGTACTAGCCAATTTTACCCCGTCATGCGGATATTTTCTCAAACTTTTCCCATCATGTGAGATAATTCCCTTGAAAGGACATAAATGCTAGATTGGCTCATATTCCATCATCAAATTTAGGAATAAATCTGAATACTCTTTAATACACATGCTTAATCTGACGTTGGTCAAATTAAACAAGCATGTCAATTATTACATTTCATATCATGATGATTAAGACTAAAAAATTATATTACTTATTACATCTCTTATCGTGATGATAAAAACTAAAAACTAAATTATTCTTCATAAAGAGTACATAAAAGGCATCTCTTAAACTAAACTCTTATTGTTCTATTTTCTTTTCTTGGATTAATATTCTATAATTCTTTTCTTTTAAAGTCATTCTTTAAAGAGAACACAGTCCCTCATGCAATGATCTTCTTTCTTTGTCATCTTCTGAGTCATAAGTACCCATCTCATTTTTTTTCTGCCTTCAAGAATAAAAGCATTAAGTTCTTTGTCTGAAAAATATTAATCAATAATCATCAATAATGCTCATGAAACTTTTAAAACTTTATGTTTTATTCTATATCATCATTGGACAGAAATAGAATAAAACAACATTCTTCTACATTAATTCCACATCACCATTGGACAAAAATGAAATTAACATATGAAAAACTCAATTATCTTATGACTACTTTTCAAAACTAAATTCTCCCGTTGGTTTGAATTTAATTAGAAGATAATCATCATCATTGCAGCGGAAACATGAAAATACATTACATTCTGCTCGCTCTAGAGCATCTCTTGTTTCTTATCTGTTCTCTAAAAATTGATCACTTTGATGCAAAATTTATCAGAGATTTAAATTTTAAACATAAAACTCATGATACTGTTATCATGAACGTTGGTAAAAAAATAACAATACCATAATTTAACTTTAATCAAATATCTTTCTACTCAATAACTATAACTGTTCTTCAAATTAAATTCTCCCGTTGGTTCGAATTTAATAAGATGACAATAATCTTTAACTTTGCAGTGGAAAACGTGAACAAAATGTACTGCTCTGTTCAGAAGCACTTCCTTTAACTCATACAGTTGTCCTCTACACTAATTCTACATCATCGTTGAACAGAAATAGAATTAATACATAACAAAACTCATAAATAACATCATAATATTGTCATTAATCAACATTGGTCAGAATAATAACAATATTATAATTAATCAAAAAATATATTTATTTTTTTAAAATTAAATTCTCCCATTGGTTCGAATTTAATAACGAAAACGACAACTTTAAATACACGGCGGAAACTTTAATTAAATCTCATAATGCTATTTTCCAGAAACTTTTAAATTACTTTACAGGTCTTCTAAACAAAATTATCATTGGATAAAATTGTATAGAAATTTGCATCAAAAAACAATTCAAACTCTTCAAAATATGCATAAAAAATTGTTTCTGAAAAATATAAAATGAAATTCTTATCGTTTTACTGTTCTTTTGTAAAAAAAATTGGCCCGAAAACCGGTTTCGGCCTGCGTCCATTTGCCACAAGCGCTAACGGCAGGGCGGCCTAGCAGTGCCGCTCGCCTCTCCCCTTGCCAGCCCGGGCCTCTATTTCATTTTGCCCAGGTTACAAACCAGCTCGGCCCGCGGAGCAGCTTGGCCCAGCACCGCCTGCGGCCCAGCATGCGGCGGCAGCTCGGTGCTTTGGCCCGGCCAGCTCGCGCATAGCCGCTCCTCACGCCCAGACCGTAACCTGGGCCTAGGCCGGGAAAGTTCTGCCCTGCCTGGGCTCCTTTCAGCCCGATGCTGTGCCTGCTTGATCTCGGCCGTCAAAGCCGATCCGACGGCAGGGAGGCAATTTCGGAGGAATAAAACCCCGCCGTCGGCCAGTGTTCATCCAAACCCTAATTCATTTTGTCTCCTCCCTCCCTTCTCTCGCCACGACCGGTGGTCACAGCGGCGGCGGCTGTAACAGAACCGACCAAATTATAAGAGCACAAGTACAAAAACAAGCACCGAAGCGCTCAAATTTTCGAACTTGAGCCCATATAATCCCGGTAGTCAATCGAAACCACGAAGGATTTCAAACCAACTTGCTTACAACCAGGATCGCATCATTCAACATACAACATCATACGTTACATTTCACAAGTAGTTCTGAAATAAGTTTACACACACGGAGTCGCAATTATTACAAACCAAGTTTATAAAAGTAGCGGAAGCAAACACACGCCAGTTGTTTAACTACTGCCAGTCTTATTGATCAACATCCCACAAAAGCATCAGGAAAGTACATAAAAGATGATCACGCCCAAGTGATCTAGTCTTCGTCACCCGCAGGGTGGAGACAATTTTTGCAGAAGCCTTGGTAGAGCATATCATCTGCAACAGGAGGGAATAAACCCTGAGTACTGGAATGTACTCAGCTAGACTTACCCGTCGAAAACCAGAAATAAGATGACACCAAGGATTATGCAAGGCTTACACAAGAGGCTAGCTGACATAACATTTTACATAAAGGCATAAGTAATTGAAACTCTTATAGCCTGTACTAGCAGTTATTTTTAGCAATTACCTGTCATCTATCTTAGCACCTGTACTAAACATGCACTTCATTATAATCAAACAATTATCATCATTATATCCAGAGCAGGTATGAATTGTGGCAACATTGTATCATTCACTTAACCATCTATTCATTTAATGAGATCTACGTTGTCGCTGCTCAAGTCAAGTGCTCACTAACCGGGAGCGACGGCGATTCGAATCGAATTCCTATCCAGCTGGAGGGGTATTTCTAACACTCACCGTGCAGGCCCCTGCCAGGGTCGCACAAGCCACCTTTTCATATGATTCAGGAATCGCGGGTCTGAATGATGTCGCGACCCCAAGGGCGACACTCTGCCAGGTGATAGGGACTCTAACCCCCCTTGGTCTCACGCCAATGTCCCCAAGCACATCCTTTCTCTCCTCCAAGAAGCAATCTACCATTCGATTCCCGGCCTGAACCACATTACTCGGCTTCGCGGTCGGAACGACTTATCCGGCCAACTAAGTGTTAGACTGCGTTCAACATGACTCAAGGACGTACAGCGAATCGGTCCTTAAACGACTCAGACGGGCATAGCTCCACACCCAAGACGTGAAGTGTCTTGCGGCTGTACTATCGAACTCCCGCCCGGTCTCAATTTCATTTTTAAGCATGGTTCCATCCAGGATAGCCATAAAGCCACTCGTGACTCCTTCCTACATCTCGCGGATGACCGGAAATCATCTGACTTCTACCGTACTAAGCAGGGCTAAGCATTGACACATGTCTAAACCTAATTTAGGATTAAGTACGATATCTGGACAAGGACAGGTATAACGCAACAAGTGTTTTCATATAACTCCTACAACTTAATGCAGTAAACAATTAAAAGTACTCAAGATTAATTTATAAATCAGTAGGTTCAGCATGCACCGGGGCTTGCCTTTCAGAAAGGTCAAAGGCCGGTGGTCAGGACACTCAGGCAGGTCTTCTGCGGGAACTTCTCCGCCGATTGGTTCCTCTAGCTGCTCCGGCAGATCCTGGATTTCCTCCGGAATCACCGGCTCGAATTCGAGGAGAGTTACCCCCTCCGGAACACCTATTGCATGAGTGCACAATAATTATCATGGGTGCATAATGGTGCAACATGCTCGAAATGAAATGCATTTCAGAAATAAAATATAAAAATCTAATCAAATTACTTTATCAGTACGTGCAAATCTCTTCTCCGGTGGAGAAGTACTTACCTAATCTACCCAACCTAAGATATAGTTGTTCATCTTCAGTTAAGGCCCTAACACCTAACAAACACAAGAGTGACATTATTTAGGTTACCACATCCAACCCAAAATATCACGGTAATACATTCTGGACAGCAGCTACTTGTTTCTAACATAACTGGAGATTCCCAAATCCAAAAGATATGATCTAAGATAATCTGGAAAGCTTAAGAAATGTACCACAAAATGTTTTCAGACCACAACATTTAATTCCAAAGTTTACCTAGTCGAAATTCCAAAGTTCCAGAATCTGTTCTCTCTAAACAGAGAGCAGTCAATTCTGGACTGTCACTTTAAACAGCAATAACTTCCAAACTACTAAGTCAAATGCTCCCAAATTTTGACATAAGCTCATTTACAAATTTTACTACAACTTTGGTATTTACAAGTTTTCCAGCAACCACCTTTATCCAAGGTCGAACCTAGAAATACTATCAGCTGTCCAGAAAACCTAAAATTGTAAAGGTTAAATATTTATTGATGTGACAAACATTCTCTAAGACCAAAATAATACTACTACAAGTTCACAAAGGTCACAAAAACACCATAAAGTAAGGTGTGCCCACCTAGAATATTTATTTAAACTCATTTCTTAATTTACTTAAGTAATTAAGTGGAATTTCAAACATATATGTAAACTGCTCCTAAAATTTTACAAAAATTACAGGAGACTCTCTGACCCAAAAAGAGGCTACTGTAAAAATTTGAACTAAATGTATTCATAGGAACTTCCTACACAAAATTCCCAAGCCAAAAAGGCTGATTTTTGTATAAATAACAAAGCATAGTAAAAAGTGTCAAACAACAGATTTCCTAATTTTCTTAGACACTCTAGGGTACCAAGACATTCTCCAAAAATTTATATGAACATTGCACAAGTAGAAAAATTACAAAAATTCATTTAAGTATTTCCTAAAATAACAAGATAGCATTATAACTTGAAAAGTACTTAAGCACTACTGCCCAAATTTTTACCAGAGCTAGAGCAAGTATAAATTAGTCTACCCACCAAATCTCATAATTTTGAGAATAGTGAAACTCAAAATATAATTTAAACAAGTTTGCATGTGCTTTAAAACACATTTCAAAGACCTATTTAAATATCCCAAAAACTAAACATCACATAGCAAACTCATATTTTTCTAAAATACTACACATCATGTAGATCCTAACAAAATTTATCTTATGAATTTTGAGCAAGTAAAACTCTAGATCTATATTTTCCAAAACTTAACAAAAACTGTGACAGAATAAATAAAAATCAAACAAATCTTATTCGTCACTGGGCCGGCCCGGGAAAGACGCGGCCCACGACTCGCGCGCGCGGCCCGCGACGCACGCGCGGCCTGCTCGGCCATCCCGCCCGCGCGCGCGCTCTGACGAGCGGGCCCCACTTGTCAGCGAGACGAAGGCGGGGGAGGAAAACGGTCGACGGCAAACTCGCCGCCGGCGGCAGCTCCGGCGAGACCAAGGACACAGGCACGTTCGCCTCTTCCATGCGAACCTAGGGGTGCTACTAATTGGAGCAATGGCTGCGGCTATGGGGGATGGTGGCGGGCATGGCGGACCGGCGGGGCGGTGGTGGTGCTCCTCGCCGGCGGTGGCCTCGGGATCCTCTCCTAGCCCCATGGTGAGCATCCCTGTACTACCCCGGTCCTAAAGCACCTACTAGCGCTCACCGTGGAAGCACCGAAGACCCCAGCCACGGTGAGCCGCCGCGCGGAAGAACGCCGACGAGGTCTGGCGGTGGCCGAAATGACAATTCGTCCTTACCAAGGTGCGTCTGAGGGCAGGGGCGGAACGAGTGGGTAGAGGGGCTCAAGGCGCAGCTGTTGGCCGGACTGGAGGTGCGGTGGTGCGGTGGAATGCGCGCGCGAGCTCGTCGGAGCAAGAGCGGCAAAGGCAGCTCGGTTCCTCCGCTCTGCCGATGAGAGAGGGAAAAGAGGAGGGAAATGGAGGGGTGCGGTCGGAACAATAGCAGGGGCGCCCTTCTACGCTCGGCAGCTAGCCAAGACACCAGGTCGCGCGCGGCGCGTGGAGGACACGCGGCGGCGACGATCTGCGACTGTCGGTGACTGAAGGTTCGTTTCAGAGCTCCATGGCGTCAACTGACAGCGCGATTTTGGGTTTAATTTACTCCTAATCCAGTGAGAACCAGGTATGGGTGATGTTGGCAATGTTGTAGAGCTATATGAGGACTACAACTTTGTCAATTGGCTCAAGGACTGATTCGGCCTGGATTTGAAACTACAAAGCTCCAAAGTGGGGTACTTGGAAACTGAAACGTGTTTTCAGTCAGGGAAACCGACTGAAACCCTATTTTCAAGACACCACAACTCCTAAACCATTTAGAACTAGGTGATGGTCATGTTGACAATGTTGTAGAGCTATGTGTGGACAACAACTTTGTCAATTGGCTCAAGGACTGGTTTGACCTAGTTTGTGAGTTACAAGTTGCCAAAGTGAGGTACAGTGAAATGGTTTTCAGCTTCACACTTAGCCAAAATTGCTAAGTCCCAAAACAGTCTCTAATACTGACTTGTGGGCCATTTTTGAGAATGTTCTGATCATTTTCATGAGATGGCCATATTAGAACTTTTGTTCCTTATGAAATTCTCTACAACTTTGCTTAAGGGTGCTCCTCCATGCAAGGTCTCTAAGCTGGACTTTTTAATTGGTCAAACCAGATCACTCTAGGGGTCCAACTTAGTCAACCACATTTGGAAGGGCAATTTGGTAATTTTGGTCAACATGAACATTGCTCCACTACTTACCCTAAATGTAATTAAGGTGTTATAAGACCTAATTAGCCACTCTACACATTGGTTGCACAAAATTCCTAGTGTCACTTACTTTGGAACAAGTAATTCAATACTTTCTCCCAAATGTTGCAAGCTCATGTTGCACATGTTGCATGAGTGTGTTGCATAACACTTGCTAATTATGTTACACTAAAGTGGTTGACATGTCTCACAAAGGAAATTGCACATAAGGTACTTGTGTATTGCACACTACTCACTTCTTACTTCACATGAAATATAAACATATGTGGCAATGTTTCCAAAGCATGTTTCACATATTATAAGCTTAAGCATGAAATGAATGATGCTTGCTTATGCTTATGCAAATGCAATGCAATTAAGGAGCTAAACACCTGAGGTGTTACAGCCCTCCCCCATTATAAAAATCTCGTCCCGAGATTTGGAAAGCGTACCATTTCTCATAGAATTCCTTATAACCATCACGTAAATAGTCTTCCCGTTCCCATGTAGCGTCACTTTCACTACCCTGATTACTCCACATTACTTTATACCATTTAACCACTTTGCTTCTAGTCACTCGTTCCTGTGTATCGATCACTCGGACTGGCTTTTCTTCGTAAGTTAGATCGGATTCTAGCCTGATATCTCCTAAAGGGACTCTTTCCTCAGGAACTCGAAGACACTTTTTGAGCTGAGATACATGGAAGACGTTGAATATGGCACTCATTTCAGGAGGTAACTGGATTTTGTACGCAACAGCACCACTCTTGCCTATGATCTGGAAAGGACCCACGTATCTTGGCGCAAGTTTTCGCTTAACACCAAAACGTTGGACACTCTTCATTGGAAAAACTTTCAGATAAACGAAGTCTCCAACTTCAAACTCGAGCGGTTTTCTACGACGGTCAGCATAACTTTTCTGTCTAGCTTGGGCTGCAGCCATATGTTTTTGGATGGTACGGACTTGTTCCTCAGCTTCATGAACGAAATCAATACCATAATACCTCCTTTCACCAGCTTCTACCCAGTTTAGTGGAGTTCTACACTTACGACCGTACAAAGCTTCGAATGGAGCCATCTTAATACTATCTTGATAACTATTATTGTACGAAAACTCGGCTAGAGGTAACCATTTTTCCCAAGATCCCTTGGATGATATTACACATGCCCGCAACAGATCTTCCAAGATTTAGTTAACCCATTCCGTCTGTCCTGACGTCTGGGGGTGATAAGCAGAGCTTCTCACTAACTTGGTTCCCAGAAGGTGATGCAAGTGCTCCCAAAAGCGAGCAGTGAACTGGGGACCACGGTCAGATATGATAGTACGAGGTATCTCATGGAGCCGGACTATCTGATTGAAGTACAACTCAGCATAGTCAGTGGGACGATAGTCCACTCTAACTGGAATGAAGTGAGCTGATTTGGTCAAACGATCCACAATTACCCAGATGGAGTTATGATTTTTGACAGTAGGAGGAAGACCGACAATGAAATCCATACTTATCTCTTCCCATTTCCAACCTGGGATAGAAAGTGGTTGAAGCAACCCAGCTTTCATGTGCACAGCTTTAACTCTACAGCAGGTGTCACACCTGGCCACATATGCAGCTATCTCCTTCCGCATTTTGGTCCACCAATAGTACGGCTTCAAATCATAATACATCTTATTGCTACCAGGATGGATGGACAACTTAGAGGAGTGTGCTTCAGACATAATATCATTTCTAAGCTCTCGGTCCTTAGGCACAACTAACCTATCCTTGAACCATAGTACACCCTCTTCATCTATCCTGAACTGTGTAGTTTCTTGCTCTTTCATCTTACGCTTGATGTGGAATATACCAGTGTCAGTCTTTTGGAGTTCAATAATTCTGTTTTTGAGAGTACAACTGACAGTGATGTTGTACAAGACTGCTGGATGTAGAAGGCGAGATCGATGAAAATTAGTTTCAACTAAGGAATGGCAATGAGACTTACGGCTTAAAGCATCCGCAACCACATTTGCCTTGCCAGGATGATAGTGCACTTGAAGGTTATAATCCTTAATCAACTCGAGCCATCTTCGTTGACGCATATTTAACTCGGGTTGGGTGAAGATGTATTTGAGGCTTTTGTGGTCTGTGTAGATATTGCAAACATTGCCCAACAGATAGTGTCGCCAGGCTTTCAAAGCATGCACAACCGTGGTGAGTTCTAAGTCATGTGTTGGATAATTCACCTCATGTTTCTAAAGTTGTCGAGAGGTATATGCAATTACTCGGCCTTCCTGCATCAGAACACCTCCCAAACCTATGCCTGAGGCATCACAATAAACATCAAATGGTTTCTCGATATCCGGTTGTGCCAAAACTGGAGCTGAGGTTAGGAGAGTTCGCAGTTGGTGAAAAGCCGCATCACACTCAGGAGTCCAGACAAACTTGGTGTCTTTCTGCAGCAACCGAGTCATTGGCTTGGCTATTTTGGAGAAATCCGGGATGAAGTGACGATAATAGCCAGCCAAACCAAGAAAACTCCAGACCTCATGAACCGAGATAGGAGCCTTCTAGTTCAGTACTTCTTGTACCTTGGCGGGGTCCACCATAATTCCTCCATCGGACGACACATGCCCAAGGAAAGGTACTTCTCGAAGCCAGAATTCGCACTTACTGAACTTTGCATATAGTTGATGTTCACGCAGTCTTGTGAGGACTATACGCAGATGTTCAGCGTGATCTTCCTCATTTACAGAATATATCAGGATGTCATCAATAAATACCACCACGAACTTGTCCAATTCGGGCATAAACACCGAATTCATCAAGTACATAAAGTGTGCGGGGGCATTTGTTAAGCCGAAGGACATAACAAGATACTCATAAAGACCGTATCTGGTAGAGAAGGCGGTTTTTGGAACATCTTCAGGACGGATTTTAATTTGATGATAGCCAGATCTTAGATCAATCTTGGAGAAAACTTTAGCTTTAGACAACTGATCGAACAAGATGTCGATGCGCGGTAGAGGGTACTTATTTTTGACAGTGACTGCATTGAGAGGTCTATAATCTACGCACATCCACAACGATTGATCCTTCTTCTTTACAAAGATAGCAGGACATCCCCACGGCGACGAACTAGGACGAATCAACCCCTTCTTCAAAAGTTCATTCAATTGCACCTTAAGTTCAGCTAGTTCATTCGGAGGCATCCTATAGGGTCTCCTAGAGATGGGAGCTGTGCCAGGTAACAACTCAATTTTAAATTCCACATCCTGATTCGGAGGGAGTCCCGGCAAATCATCAGGAAAAACATCCGGAAACTCATCCACTACTGGAATTTCGGCCAACGCCTTTGCTTGCATAGCATGAACTTCCCCAGACAAATCAACTTTTCTGGGAAGTTGTACCAGAAAACCCTTTTGATCTGTAGGATCTCTGAGCATAACTACCCGCGTGGATGTATCAATGAGTACCCCATTCTGACTCATCCAATTCATGCCCAGAATAACATCTATGCCTAAACCCGGCAAAACCACTAAGGCAAGCGAGTACTTTCGCCCTTCTATCTCAAGCTCAAGATTCCCCACTACTTTATTTGTGGAAATATTCCCACTTGCTGCGCTAATACAATAACCCCCACCTTCAACAGTATGCAATTTGTGTGCAAACTCTGATGCAAACTTAGGACTGATAAAGGAATGCGAAGCACCTGAATCAAAAAGTACCACTGCAGGGTGGTGGTCAACTAGGAACTTACCAGCAGTGACAACCTCACCAGATGGGATTTCCTCAATACTGTTATAATGAGCGTGCCCTTGACGGCCACCTTGGTTGACATTCTTCTTAGGGTATGGACAGTTCCTGGACCAATGGCCTGGCTTGTTGCAGTTCCAGCAGGGCATGTTGCTAGGAGGGACACTGGAGCTGCCTTGGCTCGAACTACTTTTTGGCAGAGCCACTATATATGCCTTGCGAAACCCAGTCTTCACTAGCGCCTTCTTTTGCGGAGGACGGAACTTAGCACTTGTGGCAGGAGGGCGAGGAGGAGCCCTCGGGGCAGCTGGAGCTCGAGACTGTGAAGCACCTGCCTCAAGTGCCCTCTTGCGGCTCTTAGAAGCAGCATAGATAGAGTTATTGTTCTCTTGAGTCAGAGCATCACTGATAAATTCATTGAAAGTAGTACACTTGCTAGTGCCCATAGTCTTCATCAGCTTTGGGCCGAGGCCTCTTTTAAAGCTAGCAATTTTCTTGGAATCGGTATCCACAAACTCTGTGGCATACCTTGCTAGGTTGTTGAAAGCTTGCAGATATTCAGTCAAGCTCTTATTGCCCTACGACAGCCTCATAAATTCTGTGTGTTTGATAGCCATAAGACCTGGAGGAATATAGTTCCCACGGAATGCAGCCTTGAACTGGTCCCAAGCAATCGGGACATTTGCAGGCAGTGTGGAACGATAGTGGCTCCACCAAATACCCGTTGGACCATGCAATTGATGAGAAGCATATTTAGTCTTTAGCTCATCAGTCAAGCGAAGCAGACGAAACTTTTGTTCAATAGTATTCAACCACTCATCAGCTTGCAGTGGTTCCTCCGCCTCCTTAAAGAGCGGGGGCTTAGTATCAAGAAAGTCCTTGAAATCACTGTACTGATTGGGTTCTGGGCCCTGGCGGCCAGGACGAGCCTCCCGGTTGGCAAGCTGGCGCATAGCATCTGCCAGCATGCGCTGCCCTTCGACCACGGTCTGCATTAACTCAGCCAGGGTAGGTGGTGGCGGAGGGGGTGGCTGTTCCTCATCCTCATTGCCACGACCCCGACGAAGATTGTACGACATCTGCAAAATGCATAGCCAATGAGCACTGACGATGTGGGAAATTTGTAGATGAATTATTGTAAATATGTCAAACTGACTTCATGAAATAGACTTCTCAAAATACTCATGGCACAATAATTCATCACAACCGCACAACCCATTCAAGCGGATCAATTGGCGCAATCATGCGAGAGAATCCAACAAGATGTACTTTGATAAAGGCTCACTCACAAGGAGCACAACAGTTACTGAACCGTTTACGTTAATATCTACGTGATTTTTGATCTTTCGTCTAGTACTTGGATTCGATTTCAAAGTTTTTAGTTGACTGAGAAAGGCTACTTCAAACTGACCACAAAGAGACTTCTCAACGGTAGAGTTCCATGGTGGATCATGACTAGCCACCTTGATACCAGCGCGTGCCAAGCAGCACATCCTTATGTCGCGCGCCATAGGAGGCCCTCGGTTTCGTCGCGGCACCGAAGGGTACTAATCGTGACACCATCATCGAACGCAACACAATAAGACATCCAATTGCGATCGAAATTAACAGGTTCCAACTAAACATCCAGGAAACATAGGGTTCGACCTTACATCCGAAAAGTCAAGTTATTACAAAGCCTCACTCCAACACAGGGAGGGCACAAAAGACAACCCTAACATCATAGCTACGTGATAACTACTCTAAGCATCGTCCTCAGAGTCGGTGTCAAGGATCTCCCCGCCGTCCTCATCACTAACAGGCTCTAACTCCTCATCTTCTTCTTCTTCTTCTTCTGGTTCTTCTTCTGGTTCGGCATCTTGGGGTCCGTTGACCTCCACTTCATCATCATTTTCAGCCATGAAGATTCCCGAACCCATGTCCTCATCTACGTTGTTGTCTTGAGGCAGCAGAGGATTAAGCTGGTTGTTCAGGCGGTGCACTTCTTCATGAAGATTGTCATTGTATTCTTCAGCATTCTCCAACTGTTGCTTGAGCTTAAACTGACGAGCTCTCAGAACGTTCTCCTCGTGCCAGGCTTCATCCCTCTGATTCATGACACGGACCAACATGCATTGACAGTTGCGGTTTGCTACTGTCAATCTCTGGACTGCAAGGGTTTCCTGGTCACGATCACGAATCACTTGCTCCAGTTGCTGACGCGCTGCATTCCTGGCAGCAGTCACTTCAGCCAACTCTGCCCTCAGCCTTTCCACCTCAGTAGGCTTAGGGCGGGGCTCACGTGGAGCGAGCTGGTGACGCGGTGCCCTGCCCCCAGTGGACTTGCGAGCGGTCCTCTTGGTACGTGCCATCTGTAGCAATAAGATACGACTTAAAGTGAGGATCATTTAGGGGATACGAAATTTACTTTAGTCGGGAGTACTGAAATTTTTAAGGAGGGAGTAAATGATATGTATGATATAATTAAACATGATGCATGCACGTTCCGTACGCCCTCTCACCTTAGTAGAAACCTAAAGTTCTAACGCTAGGCGGTGGCATACATACGTTCTCTCATATAAGCGAAACTATCGGTCTACTCGTTACGCTGTTAGTGTACCTGCAGAAAATCTCATTTCAGCCCAACAGTTTCCCAATATATGCACATAAGAAAGTAGTAATTTAAATACTTTCCATATACACATCCCCTGATGTATATACTTCAGTATCAAAGCTACCCGATATAAAGGTTCTCATAATTAAGTGCTTACATAATTACACGGTTTAAATATGTAAGTATGCAAGTCACCAAAACTACTCTCCCCTAGATCGCCGGTTGGACAATCATGCTCTCACAACTCACACTTACCAGAGCGTCGAGGCAATTGATCCATACATTACCACCCAAGTGGATGGCATCCAAACAATATCACGCCGTATGGACGACGAAACAAAAACAAACAAGGCCCCCAAGTTAGTCTTTATAATAAGCCACCTAAGAGTCCTTATTTGGGCTAAGGGATGTGATCACTGGCATACCTAAAAATAATTTTTAGTGTTTTAACCCTCTTTCATAATCAAATACTTTTGTTTTTAAATACTCGTACGATGTATTTAATGTTGAATTATGCTCCGATACTAGCTGTAACAGAACCGACCAAATTATAAGAGCACAAGTATAAAAACAAGCACCGAAGCGCTCAAATTTTCGAACTTGAGCCCATATAATCCCGGTAGTCAATCGAAACCATGAAGGATCACATCATTCAACATACAACATCATACGTTACATTTCACAAGTAGTTCTGAAATAAGTTTACACACACGGAGTCGCAATTATTATAAACCAAGTTTATAAAAGTAGCGGAAGCAAACACACGCCAATTGTTTAACTACTGCCAGTCTTGTTGATCAACATCCCACAAAAGCATCAGGAAAGTACATAAAAGATGATCACGCCCAAGTGATCTAGTCTTCGTCACCCGCAGGGTGGAGACAATTTTTGTAGAAGCCTTGGTAGAGCATATCATCTGCAACAGGAGGGAATAAACCCTGAGTACTGGAATGTACTCAGCTAGACTTACCCGTCGAAAACCAGAAATAAGATGACACTAATGATTATGCAAGGCTTACACAAGAGGCTAGCTGACATAACATTTTGCATAAAGGCATAAGTAATTGAAACTCTTATAGCCTGTACTAGCAGTTATTTTTAGCAATTACCTGTCATCTATCTTAGCATCTGTACTAAACATGCACTTGATTATAATCAAACAATTATCATCATTATATCCAGAGCAGGTATGAATTGTGGCAACATTGTATCATTCACTTAACCATCTGTTCATTTAATGAGATTTACGTTGCCGCTGCTCAAGTCAAGTGCTCACTAACCGGGAGCGACGGTGATTCGAATCGAATTCCTATCCAGCTGGAGGGGTATTTCTAACACTCACCGCGCAGGCCCCTGCCAGGGTCGCACAAGCCACCTTTTCATATGATTCAGGAATCGTGGGTCCGAATGATGTCGCGACCCCAAGGGCGACACTCTGCCAGGTGATAGGGACTCTAACCCCCCCCTTGGTCTCACGCCAATGTCCCCAAGCACATCCTTTCTCTCCTCCAAGAAGCAACCTACCATTCGATTCCCGGCCTGAACCACATTACTCGGCTTCGCGGTCGGAACGACTTATTCGGCCAACTAAGTGTTAGACTGCGTTCAACATGACTCAAGGACGTACAGCGAATCGGTCCTTAAACGACTCAGACGGGCATAGCTCCACACCCAAGACGTGAAGTGTCTTGTGGCTGTACTATCGAACTCCCGCCCGGTCTCAATTTCATTTTTAAGCATGGTTCCATCCACGATAGCCATAAAGCCACTCGTGACTCCTTCCTACATCTCGCGGATAACCGGAAATCACCCGACTTCTACCGTACTAAGCAGAGCTAAGCATTGACACGTGCCTAAACCTAATTTAGGATTAAGTCTGATATCTAGACAAGGACAGGTATAACGCAACAAGTGTTTTCATATAACTCCTACAACTTAATGCAGTAAACAATTAAAAGTACTCAAGATTAATTTATAAATCAGTAGGTTCAGCATGCACCGGGGCTTGCCTTTCAGAAAGGTCGAAGGCCGGTGGTCAGGACACTCAGGCAGGTCTTCTGCGGGAACTTCTCCGCCGGTTGGTTCCTCTAGCTGCTCCGGCTGGTCCTGGATTTCCTCCGGAATCACCGGCTCGAATTCGAGGAGAGTTACCCCCTCCGGAACACCTATTGCATGAGTGCACAATAATTATCATGGGTGCATAATGGTGCAATATGCTCGGAATGAAATGCATTTCAGAAATAAAATATAAAAATCTAATCAAGTTACTTTATCAGTACGTGCAAATCTCTTCTCCGGTGGAGAAGTACTTACCTAATCTACCCAACCTAAGATATAGTTGTTCATCTTCGGTTAAGGCCCTAACACCTAACAAACACAAGAGTGACATTATTTAGGTTACCACATCCAACCTAAAATATCACGGTAATATATTCTGGACAGCAGCTACTTGTTTCTAACATAACTGGAGATTCCCAAATCCAAAAGATATGATCTAAGACAATCTGAAAAGCTTAAGAAATGTACCACAAAATATTTTCAGACCACCACACTTAATTCCAAAGTTTACCTAGTCGAAATTCCAAAGTTCCAGAATCTGTTCTCTCTAAACAGAGAGCAGTCAATTCTGGACTGTCACTTTAAACAGCAATAACTTCCAAACTACTAAGCCAAATGCTCCCAAATTTTGACACAAGCTCATTTACAAATTTTACTACAACTTTGGTATTTACAAATTTTCCAGCAACCACCTTTATCCAAGGTCAAACCTAGAAATACTATCAGCTGTCCAGAAAACCTAAAATTGTAAAGGTTAAATATTTATTGATGTGGCAAACATTCTCTAAGACCAAACTAATACTACTACAAGTTCACAAAGGTCACAAAAACACCAGAAAGTAAGGTGTGCCCACCTGGAATATTTATTTAAACTCATTTCTTAATTTACTTAAGTAATTAAGTGGAATTTCAAACATATATGTAAACTGCTCCTAAAATTCTACAAATATTAGAGGAGACTCTCTGACCCAAAAAGAGGCTACTGTAAAAATTTGAACTAAATTTATTCATAGGAACTTCCTACACAAAATTCCCAAGCCAAAAAGGCTGATTTTTGTATAAATAACAAAGCATAGTAAAAAGTGTCAAACAACAGATTTCCTAATTTTCTTAGACACTCTAGGGTACCAAGACATTCTCCAAAAATTTATATGAATATTGCACAAGTAGAAAAATTACAAAAATTCATTTAAGTATTTCCTAAAATAACAAGATAGCATTATAACTTGAAAAGTACTTAAGCACCACTGCCCAAATTTTTACCAGAGCTAGAGCAAGTATAAATTATTCTACCCACCAAATTTCATAATTTTGGGAATACTTAAACTCAAGATATAATTTAAACAAGTTTGCATGTGCTTTAAAACACATTTCAAAGACCTATTTAAATATCCCAAAAACTAAACATCACATAGCAAACTCATATTTTTCTAAAATACTACATATCATGTAGATCCTAACAAAATTTATCTCATGATTTTTGAGCAAGTAAAACCCTAGATCTATATTTTCCAAAACTTAACCAAAATTGTGACAGAATAAATAAAAATCAAACAAATCTTATTCGTCACTGGGCCGGCCCAGGAAAGACGCGGCCCACGACTCGCGCGCGCGGCCCGCGACGCACGCGCGGCCTGCTCGGCCATCCCGCCCGCGCGCGCGCTCTGACGAGCGGGCCCCACTTGTTAGCGAGACGAAGGCCGGGGAGGAAAACGGTCGACGGCAAACTCGCCGCTGGCGGCAGCTCCGGCGAGACCAAGGACACAGGCACGTTCGCCTCTTCCATGCGAACCTAGGGGTGCTACTAATTGGAGCAATGGCTGCGGCTATGGGGGATGGTGGCGGGCATGGCGGACCGGCGGGGCGGTGGTGGTGCTCCTCGCCGGCGGTGGCCTCGGGATCCTCTCCTAGCCCCATGGTGAGCATCCCCGTACTACCCCGGTCCTAAAGCACCTACTAGCGCTCGCCGTGGAAGCACCGAAGACCCCAGCCACGGTGAGCCGCCGCGCGGAAGAACGTCGACGAGGTCTGGCGGTGGCGGAAATGACAATTCGTCCTTACCAAGGTGCGTCTGAGGGCAGGGGCGGAACGAGTGGGTAGAGGGGCTCAAGGCGTAGCTGTTGGCCGGACTGGAGGTGCGGTGGTGCGGTGGAATGCGCGCGCGAGCTCGTCGGAGCAAGAGCGGCAAAGGCGGCTCGGTTCCTCCGCTCTGCCGACGAGAGAGGGAAAAGAGGAGGGAAATGGAGGGGTGCGGTCGGAACGACAGCAGGGGCGCCCTTCTACGCTCGGTAGCTGGCCAAGACGCCAGGTCGCGCGCGGCGCGTGGAGGACACGCGGCGGCGGCGATCTGCGACTGTCGGTGACTGAAGGTTCGTTTCAGAGCTCCATGGCGTCAACTGACAGCGCGATTTTAGGTTCAATTTACTCCTAATCCAGTGAGAACCAGGTATGGGTGATGTTGGCAATGTTGTAGAGCTATATGAGAACTACAACTTTATCAATTGGCTCAAGGACTGATTCGGCCTGGATTTGAAACTACAAAGCTCCAAAGTGGGGTACTTGGAAACTGAAACGTCTTTTCAGTCAGGGAAACCGACTGAAACCCTATTTTCAAGACACCACAACTCCTAAACCATTTAGAACTAGGTGATGGTCATGTTGACAATGTTGTAGAGCTATGTGTGGAGAACAACTTTGTCAATTGGCTCAAGGACTGGTTTGACCTAGTTTGTGAGTTACAAGTTGCCAAAGTGAGGTACAGTGAAACGGTTTTCAGCTTCACACTTAGCCAAAATTGCTAAGTCCCAAAACAGCCTCTAATACTGACTTGTGGGCCATTTTTGAGCATGTTCTGATCATTTTCATGAGATGGCCATATTAGAACTTTTGTTCCTTATGAAATTCTCTACAACTTTGCTTAAGGGTGCTCCTCCATGCAAGGTCTCTAAGCTGGACTTTTTAATTAGTCAAACCAGATCACTCTAGGGGTCCAACTTAGTCAACCACATTTGGAAGGGCAATTTGGTAATTTTGGTCAACATGAACATTGCTCCACTACTTACCCTAAATTTAATTAAGGTGTTATAAGACCTAATTAGCCACTCTACACATTGGTTGCACAAAATTCCTAGTGTCACTTACTTTGGAACAAGTAATTCAATACTTTCTCCCAAATGTTGCAAGCTCATGTTGCACATGTTGCATGAGTGTGTTGCATAACACTTGCTAATTATGTTACACTAAAGTGGTTGACATGTCTCACAAAGGAAATTGCACATAAGGTACTTGTGTATTGCACACTACTCACTTCTTACTTCACATGAAATATAAACATATGTGGCAATGTTTCCAAAGCATGTTTCACATATTATAAGCTTATGCATGAAATGAATGATGCTTGCTTATGCTTATGCAAATGCAATGCAATTAAGGAGCTAAACACCTGAGGTGTTACAGCGGCCATGGTGACCGGTCTGTGCCGTTGCGGAGGAGGACAGCCGGAGTAGGTCCGGCTCCCAGCGCCCTTCTCCTTTCTTTCTTTCTTTCTCCTCCCCTTCTCCATTTCGCCTGCGCCCCACTGAGAGAGAAAGAGCGGCAGCGCCGCTGGCCATGGTGGCCGGAGGAGAGGAAGATGGCGCCGCCGCGGGCCCCCTCACCGACGCGCGTGCTCGCCCATGGCTGAGCACGCCGTCGAGCGGCCTCGCGGTGGTGCCCTGCTGTTCGTGGTGCGACTGAGTGCCGGCTCGCTGGCGGCTCAGTTGGCCCTTTCTGTCCCGCGCGACGGTGAGGAAAAGGGCCCGGGTCTGGCCCTTACCTCCTATTTATGGCACTGTGCGACGAGGGCCCACCAGCCACGCTATTGGGCTGGGTGCGTCCCCGATCAGGACGCGAGATCAGAGCCCAGACATGGTCATTGGGCCAAGTCCGGTGGAGATCAACCTAACACAGGTATGCTGGCCCCTCTCTTGCCTTCCTGCTCTGCAAAACGGAGATCCTGGTCCCTGATGCAAGCTATTTGGCTATC
The DNA here is from genome assembly GCA_038087645.1 of Saccharum hybrid cultivar R570. NCBI lineage: Eukaryota > Viridiplantae > Streptophyta > Magnoliopsida > Poales > Poaceae > Saccharum > Saccharum hybrid cultivar. The sequence continues at coordinate 1,630,954 of JAQSUU010000425.1, forward strand.
TGTACGAGGTTTCCTATAGCAACCGGCGAGTGGCAACAGGTCGTCCATGCCGTCAATGGAGCACGTGCACCAGATGGATTCTGTGTAGGCGTCACTGTCTGGTTTCTGTTTTAGTCGTGTGCTAGAATCTGATAATATGCAAAAAAAAAATCTTTGTTGCATTGAGTTCAACTAAAGTATCTTCTTTTCTTTGTCAAATTTTTTTCATATCTGAATCACTTCTTTTTTTTCACCATCTAATGGGTTAAATGTCGAGATTTTTTTTTCATTCAAGAGCAATATGTACCGGTGCCAGGATGCAACTTGACTGATAGAAAAATACTAAATACTATTCTTGTGTTGCAAATGTCAGAATTCCTTTTATTTATGAACTGAGGTACTATGCAAATATCTCAATGTTGTTATTGTTATATTGTTTAGTTATCAACAGTGAGACCTCCTACTTCCCTGTTCAACTAGAATTAGCAATAGGAGTCGCTCCTAAGTTCTAATTGACCTGAGTTTAGTTACTTACCCACACAAGAATCCATGTACAACATGAGACATAATTGCACAATGAAGGCTTACAAAGATGGCTGATTTAGTATTTCTAATGCCATGAGGTTGATAGTGGGATTTGAGTTGAGAAATTTTTGTGAATATGAGAAAATATCAAATAATGGCATCTTGCTAAGGAGGCATGAAACTGAGTTGTCATTTTTCAGTTTCAAGGAGTTATCCCTATTATCTTACCCTCTTCATTGTTCATACAAAAGAGTAGAAGTCGAGTGTGGAGTTCGGAGAGGGAGGTAAGGCGACAGCTTTTGAGAATCAGTTCTATGCATACTCCCATCCATTTTCGTTTGCTTGATAATGTTGGCTTGACTTTGACTGATCAATGTTTTTTGGCCAGTAACAATTTTTTTGAAGTATATGTTTATGTAGCTTAAAAGTGGCATGGTAGACATGTAATCAAAAAGTACTTTGCTAAATCTGTGCAGTTTCTCTGGTGATTAATCAAAAAGTAACAGTCAAAGACAATGATGTCAAGTAAATGAAAATGTAGGTACTTTGATATATCGTTGGACCAAATTGAGGGTTTTGGTTATCTAGGGCCGCGTTCACTTCCCCTCCCAACCCAAAATATTTCCTCTTACACACATCACATCAAATCTTTCGACGTATGCATGGAGCATTAAACGTACGTAAAAAAGATAACTAATTGCATAGTTTGTCTGTAAATGTCGGGACGAATCTTTTGAGCCTAGTTAGTCCATAATTGGATAAATTTTACCAAATAACAACGAAAGATGCTACAGTAACTTTTCAGCTACTTTTCGCAAAGTGAACACACCCTAGCTCAACATAGAGTTTTGGTGTGCTGTTTGCCATGTTGAGTTTTGGTGTGCTGGTTCTGGAGGTTCAAGAGCAACTCTACGGTCGAGGAGATGCCACCCAGGACTACGCACGCTTCATGGTCTACAACCCGGAGTCTCGGCTTCCACCTCGCGCAGCTGGTGCATTCGCTGCTTCTCACCGTCGCGGCCATATACACGAGGTCGAGATGGGCAGCGGCAGTGACACCGTGGAGATCGCGTTCCTTGGGATGCCATGCCAGCCGCGTTGTTTCATTTGCACTACCGAATGTCACCGTAGCGTTAGCACGGGCATTATACTATGTGCAAATAACACCATTTCACTTGACAAACTTGTGTTTGATTTCACAGACTCGAAGAGAAAACAATCTCGCGATAATTATGACGTATTGACGTGTGGAACATATAAACAAATAATAATTAGCTAAACTTGACTAGTAGTGGTTGACGACGAAGCACTTCTCCCTGATCTCTCCCTCGTTCCCGGTGAGCACCTGGACCTTGCCCATCTTCACCATGGCCTTGGCGAACTTGACCTGCCATGCCCTCTCGACTGCGGCGTTGAAGTGGACCATTCCGGCCGTCCAGGGGTTCTCGAGCAGTGTGTTGTCGGAGATGAACAAGACCTTGTGCGCCAGCACGTTCTTGTAGTACTGGTTGTCGAAGGTCGCCGGCGTGACTGGGTCAAGCGGCACTACCGTGGGGTCCATCTGGGCGTCGCTGGACGGCCATGGGCAGCGGATCTTGAGGTGCTCGGCGTAGGCGGGGTCGAGCGACGGGTCTGTCCGCCCCAGCTGGCCGCTGAAGTTGTAGAGGCGCTGCGTGAAGGAGGAGCAGTGGGAGCGGCCGATGGTGTGCGCGCCGGAGAGCGTGACCATGTCGTCGGCGTTGAGGCCCTTGCGCTTGAAGCTCTCAATGAGCTCGGCGACATCGTCAGTCGGGGCGGGGACATTGTTGTTGAGCACCTCATCCTCTTTGGACACGCGTCCGTCACGGCGGCCCGAGGGGACCTTGTAGTCAAGGCCGCCGGCAAGATAGGCGCCGTCGCGGGCCGCGAACGCGATGATGTCGGCGCAGGAGACCGTGCGCGGGCAGTGCGCCTCGAGGACGGCCTTGGCGTCGTCGATGACGTCGAAGCCGCGCATGCTGGGGTTGTTGGCCACGGAGTCCTTCTCGGCCTTGTTGCCCGGCGTGGAGTTGATGAGGATGGAGGCGTCGCAGCCCCGGACGAAGCAGTCGTGGAAGTGCATCCGGATGAGTCCCGCGCCGACGCCAGGCTCACGGGCGACACCGCGGCGGACGGCGTTGCGCACGATGTCCTCGGCCTGTGGGCACGAGTGCTTGTAGAAACCGACCTCCAGTTCCGCCGCGTGTGCCACCGAGGCGACGACGAGCGCCGCCAAGACTGTTGCCAGCCATGTCGACCCCATGATCAACTGCAGTCCTATCCTATCTTTCTGCAAGTTTGCTATAGTCGCTTGAGCTGGGATCGAGGTAGATGGCGATCTCTGAGAATTGAAGCTAATGAGGAGATGAAGAATGGCGCCACTGCTGGGTCTCTATTTATACAGGGGAGGTAGCTTGCATGGCGTGATGCATGTCGCAGTTGGATGGTAGCGTGTGCGTGTCATGGATGTATTGTGTCTGTGCACCCAGTCAACAGATAAGACCCAATCTTCGCATTATAAGTCTGCTAGACCCTCTTTCCATGCAGCATCGTTAAAACTACTCCTAACAACCGCTGAAAAACATGCATCTTGTCTTCTTCTTCTTGTTTTTTTTTCGACTCAACATGCATCTTGTCTTGTGTTTTCAATTGCCACACGCATCAAATTCTCAAAAGCGAAGAAAATATTTTGTTTCGGTTCCACGTCGCATATGAAATGGACAAGAGAGAAATTTAGCAACACTTTTACCGTAGGATCTCCAGCAAGAAGAGGATAATCTCCAACTCCAACTTGTCAATTTTATTTCTCATAAAAATATCAAGTTAATTCAAAGAACTTATCACACGAATAGTCGATTCGTTCAAAATGATTTTTTTCACTTTACAGTCCTAAATAATACGTTTAGAGTAGAAATGCAAGTGGGCCTGTCCGTGAGTCCGTAAATAATAGGTGTTTTTTTCTTTTTTTGCGGTGCATCCTGCACACATGCATGCAAATTGCAAATGCAAACCGCGTTAGTCGACTTGTCGGTATATCGCTGTCTCGCGCATGTCGAGGAGCCATGGACGGTGAACCATGAATGCATGATGGAGGAAACTTAAACTCTGGGTTGTAAATTAAGTAGCTATCACGAGGGGATATGTGTGCTCAATCAAAGTAACTGGAAGAACTGGTAAGAGAGCCGACAGTAAGCATGTGTGTCACCACCTACCTAATGTTACCCAGAGACTTGGTAGTAGCACCGTAGCAGGAGCAGGCTATCATAATCATATGCAAAATCAGAGAGTTGTTAAGAGAAAATGATGTGTGAAGGTTGCTTTAGAAAATCCTCTGACAAAGTGCAAGTTTCAGGGATGAACACGTAACAATTGACGAGGTCGATCGATAGGGAATGACGGGGACAGAACAAATTGGAGACGTATATATGAGCCTGGAGGACGATGTCAACAAATTCTTTATAATTTATTTGCCTTTCCTTTACCTTTGTAGCTCGCACTTAGGTGCCGTTTAGATGCCAAAAATTTTACTAAAATTTTCAGATTCTCCGTTATATCGAATCTTTGAACACATCCATGAAGCATTAAATATAGATAAAAAATAAAACTAATTACATAGTTTAGACGAAATGGACGAGACAAATCTTTTAAGCCTAATTAGACCATGATTGGACAATATTTACCAAATAACAACGAAACTGCTACAGTAACGTTTCGTCAAAAATTTTACCAACTAAACAGCCCCTTAGTCAAGAGGTTGGTGAGATCTTCAACATTATTGTATCATTTCATAGAAGAAAAAAGTCGAGACGTCGGCTCTAACTATATACATGTACCATTCTCCGAAGGCAGAAAGGTATGCATTGCAGCTGAACGAGTCAAATCAATTCCATCATTACTTACGATCACGCGTGATGATTTGATCAAATCCCATGCAGATTTTTGTTGTTCTGTAAATTAACAGTTTGATTATTAGATCGACGTAACTACTACTATACTTTTTTTTATCAGGTACAACTTGGACGTACACAATCCACACACTCTATACTCACACCACACGCGCACACACGCATGCGCGTTCGTATACATACAAAAAAGAGATTGGGAGGCTCTTTAGCCTCCGGTGCACGGGAAACGTACAATACCACTGAACGCGCACGCGTGCGTGAACTCTGCTTTTTCTAAAAATTATCCAGAAAATAGGTACGACACCAGAGTTTAAACCTTTATGGATAGTGTTCCACTGGGCCACACTACCACCGGACCATATGTTCATTCGCAACTACTACTATACTAACTAGTCACCCGACTTTTTGACCTTTTCTTGTTTTTTTTGTTCTGTCTTTGCACGGAAACGCTTTTAATTTGGCGCGGTTAGTTGAAGCAACAGGTAGCATAGGTAGTTTTCTAATCACAACAACCAATAACATGGAGATGAGAGGAGCAGTGACCAAATATATTGGCTAGCCGTTGACTATGTACATATAAAAGACGAAGATGCCCCGGACACTGCATTTCCACAGAAACAACCGTCGCTTATCTCGGAAGCCATACTTTTTCAGCCAACGAACAGTTCTTTTCTCTCACAACAAATCAGAGAAGAGTACTTTCAGCCATGGTTTTTCAGCCAACCGAACAGGGCCAGTTGTGAAAACAATGTCAACTTTAGACCAAATGGCAGATAGCTGTACAATGACAATATCCTCGGGTGAGTTGTGGCGCCGAGACCATATTATAATGCAAAGACTATGTACAAGATTTGCAAGCTTCAAATATATTGTTTTAAAAAATAAAACTTCATACCTTTGATAAAGGAATTTTTCAATGAACGAATGTCAACACGGTAATTGCATATGTAGGAAAATAGGATTAGGAAGTGCAAACGACTGCATTTGTCAAAAAAAATGAGGGTGGACAAATCAACATCATCCACTCAATTTTCTAGGGCATGCATATTGCATAGGAGAACTAGATAGATCCTCTGACTTTAATTCAGTGACGTGGTCACTAACATTTAGGTATGTGTCTCTTAGAGGCCACCACTACTACAAAAATAATTTTTACAGTTGTCTTTAAATCTTTTCAGAGGCGATGCTTTTAGGAAACCGCCTCTAATTAGAATGTGGAGTGTTGTAGCTAACGAACCATCCCCAAAAATTCTTTTTCATAAGCGGTTTCCTTAAGAAAACCAATCCTAGAGATACATGCATTTTTAGGGACAATACTCTTAGGAGAACCACCCCTAGAAATAGGAGATTTTCTTTCGGTGACGCTACCAAGAGAACTATTCCTGTAAAATAATTTACAGGAACAATTCTCTTAAGAGAACCACACATAGAAATAGGAGGAAAAGGTGTTCTTTTGCTACATTTATTATGTGCTTGTACATGTTGATCTTGAAGGTTATATATAGTCAGTCCAACATCAACTTCTACAACCTATTGCTTCTCTTGTCTAGGGTGCTTCTGAAGGAATCCTCTGTGCCCACCAACACATATCAAGCAAAAAAACTTGTTAGTCCATTAATGATGGGTGTGGCAAGAATACATGTATGTCTAAACATTGTATCATGTACCGTGAGGTGTTTAAAGACTTGTTGCCAGGGACAGATCTAGCACCGCAAGACGGGGTGGGCTCGAGCCCTCACTACCGCTATTCAAAGCATGGGGCCCCTCCTAACCCCCCCCCCCCACACACACACACACAGGTACCTATGGAAGCTTGAAAAGAGGGGATAGAGGTAGAAGATAACAGAAGAAGCCTCTCCTAGCTTATTTTCCTAGATTTGCCACCGCTTGTTGCATGGTATTAGTCAGTACAAAAGAACTGGCAATTGCTGCGAGGAAGAGAACGGTCATAAAATGGGAAGACGGTAAAGAAGGGAGATAAAAAAATACAGCTTCTCACCATCATGATAAGAACACTACCTTAGTAGAAGATGGTAGTAATAACCAAAGAAGAATTATTGCCTTAGCTATGTGGCCTGTCATCAACCGATCACTTGAAGCATTTGTTCTCAAATGCTATGGACTCACAAATCATGCGCTAGTGGGCTTCTGATAAGCACAAGAAGGACAATGGAGTGCTACGTCACTCATCCGATGCACAACAGTGGAAGAACTTTGACGCCAAGTATCCAAAGTTTCATGCAGATCAAAGAAATGTAAGGTTCACTTTGAGTACTCAAATGAATAAATCTCTTTGCTAAACTGTGACACCTTAATCCAAGATTTGCAATAATTTAAAATTTTTCTAGAATTAATAAGCGCTAAGACCTCTAATTGTAGGAGGAGGAGGAGGAAAACATATTTTGTAAATTAAATTAAAACTGATAAAGGTTATAAAATTTGTATGCATTCATGTCATGTAAATAGTGTTTATCTGTGTGCAAAATAATCTTCAAATGTGCTTAAGTTCGATGAGTTTGAAACCCTTTTCTCAAAACTATTTGCAAAATGTTTTACAATTTCCTTAACACATGTTGGGCCATTTCCTCCCCAAACCTCGGCCCAAAAGTCATCCCTCTCCATCTCCTCCCGCCTGGGCCGAATGAGGCCCAAGGCTATCTTCTCCGCCAAGCCCGTTTCCCACCTCCCTCCCTCTCTCTCACTGGTTAGCAGGCCCGCCCCGTCAGCCTCCTCCCCATCTCCTTCTCCCTTCCGACGGGAACGGCCGCAGCCGCCCCTTTCTCTTTGGCGCGCGGCGCGCGGACACTCCCTGCCTCGGCGTGCGTGGTGCGCCACACCTCCGCTGACCGTGCCCCACCCCCCACGCCTGCCGTCGGCCTCTCCCCCTCCCTATCTCTCTCTCTCTCCTTCACCCCCACATGGAGAAGCCGCCACCGCCGCCCACGTGTGCCGCACATCCCTGACGCCCTCGAGGTGCTTTGTTTTTTTCCCTCTCCAGTTGAGGTGGCAATTTCTTGGCACCTTGAGAATTAACATGGAGGATCCTTTTGTTATGCAAAAAACTAAAGATAATACTACCTCCATCTCATTCTAATTTTGTTCTAAGTCAAACAATCTTAAATTTTACTAAATTTATATGAAAATAATAATATAAATAGTTATTCCGTTAAATAAATGTCATTAGACTCCTCATGCGATATATATTCTTAATATTGGTAGTCTCATGTATAAATTTGGTCAAACATTGAGTGACTTAGAATAAAAACTAAATGTCTCTTTGTGAGACAACGGATAACCATTTTATCATGTTGCTGCTTAGATGAACCACCAAAAACTTCTTTAAAGCTAGGAATATAATACTGATATGGAGGCACTATCGCCCGGATGTCCGACGCCAGCAGCGCGGCCGGCCGGACGCAACTCCTAGTCCCAGCCCACCAACAGGAGCATCCCATCTAAGCATTCTCGCGTAACAAAAAAAGTGAATCGAAGCACTACCTGTCTGCATAGCGAAAGGGGAGAGCGTGCGCTCGCGTCCGTGCCGCCTTCCCCCGGCGCATCCCCTCCACCGGCCCCCAGCGCACCCCCTCCCTAGTCTGAGAAGGATATGATGCAAGGCAGCAGAAGGCGAGGAGGCGAGACAACCAGGTGAGGCAAGCAGAAGGCGCGGAGGGAGATACAATATCCGATCTACTTTTGACACTTCCAGATACAATAGTTGCAACATACGTTCGAAGGTAGATGGAACATTTGAAGTATGCGTCTAAAACACTTAAAAAACACAAGAAATACTTGAAAAACCATTGCAACACACAACATCCAGATAAAACACTTGCAACATATGTGTGAAACATATGCAACATCCAGATAAATACACTTGCAACATATGTCTAAAAAATAGATGAAACATTGAGTTTGCAACATAAGTGTACACCCATTGCAACATATGCAACATCCCGATCTACTTTTGCAACATCCATTCGAAACCCCTGCAATATACCTCTGAAGCAACTAAAACACTTGAAACATAAGCTTGCAACATGCGTTTTTAGCGTAATGTCACCTTGCTGCTTGGACAAATGGAGCTCGCCGTTGCGGAGCTCGACGCCGGCGTGGAGCCCAATGCCACAGAGTACGTGGAGGTCGACGGTGCGGACCTTGTTGACGGCACGGACCTCGGCAGTGGCCGCAGTAAGCGGATGAAGTGCGCCCGTGATGGCAAGAGCGAGTCCGGGCGGGGGAGGCACGCGGCGCAGGAGGGGGCGGGGGCAGCGCCGACGAAGTCCGTCCCCTGAGCAGCGAGTAGGGTCGGGGGTGGTGGGCGGGGGGCAGCGCCGGTGAGCGGCGCAAGCGGAGTCCGTCCCGCGAGGAGGAATGGCACGAGGTTCGCCCCACGCGAGCGGGGGCGCGCAATGCAGAGCGGGCGGGCGACGTGGCGGGGTACACGAATGAGTGGATGAGGATGAGCCGCGTCCGGATGGGAGTCACGGGATGGACGCCCGTAACATATCATTATCGACACTGATATCTTTTGAAACATATAGATTGGATACATCACACATGGAGATACATCCGTTAAATAAATAAGAAATAAGAATGAAAACACCATTTGAGATTGACATGTATTGTACAACTATATGGATTAGATGCATGAGATCAGTGGCGGACCCAGCCGAAGGGTGAACCGCCACACATATATACCAAGCTTCACCGAAAGTTCGATCTAGCCATGTATGTATACCGTATTTATATCGTTTTAGCACATATCAATTATATTATAATCGATAATTCAGCAAACAAATGATATAGACTGCAGATGGAAGATGATTACCTCTCACATGAAAACCACATAAGGAGATTTCTTTCATAGTCCATATAATTTACCATACATCAAATCACTAGAACAAAAAAACATTGATAACCTACAATTAAAATAAATTTAGTAAGTGATAATTGAGTGAATATGTAATAAAAAATCTCAAGCATATTAGCAAAACATACCAACACTAAACAATAAGAACATCAAGGCTGATTTGGAGGTAAACTCATCTTCCGATCTTTCATGGATTGAAACGTCCTCTTAATCTTCTCCGAAACAAGTCCTCCTCGCTCGGCTTCATCTCCTCCCCCGTCATCACTCTTCACCATTCATTGATTCATCAAAAAACCAAAATCCCAAAAATCCCCACAACAGCGGTAGAACCCATTGGAATAATGGATATGGTGAGGTCTGCTAGCCGGAAGGCGCCTACAGGGGCACCACACGACATGCGCTGACCATGACTGTTGTCGTCCATTGAGTGATGGACCAGCCGTGCTCGCAGGCTCGTGGCTAGACACAGCGCATGTAGGGCAGTCACCTGCTGCCCGTCGGGATCTAGGAGAGAGCCTCGTATCCATGCACCCTCCACCGAGCGCCCTCGTGTGCTTGTGCCCTGCCCTTGCTTTCCCTAAGGCCTAACTAGATCAATGATGGCCCATTGGGATCTGGCCAGATGACATACTCTGTAGTGCGCCCCGAGCACATAAATCCCCAAGCCCCCAACGTGGCCAACCCTAGCAGCCTTCCGCCGTCCACAGATCGTCTTCAACCATGGACGGTCCGACCCTTTCGCCGCCTGCTCGCGCCGCTCGGGTCTTGGGAAGTCGGGAGGTTGCTGACCACGGGTACGGTAGGATGGTACTCGCGGAGGGGAGCTAAGTCGGCCGTCCTACCTCGTCCTATATATAGGTGGGTCCGCCTCTACGTGAGATGGATATATCATATTCAACAACTAGTACTTTTGCAATGCCATGACTTTACCAGGATCTATCTATAAATATACATCACCAATGAGAAGAACAGTGATATCAAAGCTATGTTTGGAAAACAGTGGCATTATCCAAAAATGTCAAGTCCTAATACAAGCAAACATTGGGTGAATTATTTGGCCCACTGAAGGTAGTGTATAATCATAACCATCCATCTGAAGAAATATGCATGCACTCCAAAGCTAAAGATATGATTACTCAAGGTGGGGGCGAAAGAAGAAGAAAAGAGAAAAGGGAAGCATCTGTGTAGTAGTACAGTTAGAAGCATGTGCATGATTGTGTCAATCATGTGTGCGTGCCATGTCGGTCCACAAGGATCCAAAGTGCACCGCATTATTCTTGGTCGAGAAAGAAGGCCACGCGAAGCTCAGAAGGCACAAGGATCCAAGAAGAGCACTGCGTTTCTGACGGAGCAGAAGATTCGTGTGCCCATGCCGGCCAGCCCAGGCCACCTTTTCTAGCCTCCCTGCCCATGGTGAAGTTTCGGCTGCCTGCCATTGCCACTTTGCCAGAGGATAGAAAGAGAACCTTCGCCCCATGTCCATCCGGCCTCTTCTTGCAGATTACTCCTATATATTAGTTTAATTAATCAACTAAGAACGTGGATCAAGTGACGACTGACGATGATTAAAGATACATATCCGCAGAGAAGATCCGTCGACTTGGAGCCAAAATAGAAAAGATTGCAGTTGCAGTAGAGAAATGTATACAGGGCTGGTTGCTGGTTGGTAGGTAGGTCGTGGAAGTATTCTATCCAAGTCAACCGCTGGCGCAGTGAGCATTAGTACTGAATAGTGACTGACTGACAGTTTTACTCCATTCCCCGGCGCCGATCCCGAGGCCGGCTAACCACCTCACTTTCAGTCCTGTCATTGGTGCCATGTAGTACTATGGCAATTGTAAACGCAGCACAGGGGAAGCTTGTCGCCGTTCCAGAGGTTGCCACATGAGTTCTAGGCCAATAATCTGCAGGGGGCAGTCAGGGATCAGGGTCGTCTCGATCGATCATCTCCAAGCTGTAGCCCTGTAGGTAGCTCATGCCGAACAGGCAGCAAGAAGCTGTAGCCATGGCGGTCCCTCCCTGGATCCTCCGTGTATTATGTACTATATGCACTTGATAATTGACGCCATAGGGAGATGCCAAACAGGACAGAAGAGCAGGCGCTGACACTCTAACTGCAGATCATATCGATCGAGGCCCATATGACCTGCACATGCACGCATGTTCGGCTTCTCCTTCCTGGCCGGCGCCTCGTGCGAGAATGGATCGACTTGTAAAGACCACTAGTAGACGCTAGAGAGGGAGTGGGGGACAAGCAGGAAGACAAGGAACATGCGTGCTACACGCCGGCGACCCTCCTGATGAGCCATCTAACTCGTAGGTGTGCTTGCCAGGCAAATGCCCTTTGCAGGCAAATTGCATTGTTGCTCCCCCCCTCTCCCTCATGTGCTTGTGCTTGTGTTGCACAGTTTCTCCAGCCGAGCTGAGAGCGATTCTGCTTGCTACCTTAGCTAGCTTTCACACACGCAATGCAATGCAATTATGCAACGAGATCTCACTGCCTGATGATGCATGATTGGACCGATCCTAGTTAAAGTAAATGAAGCTTGGATAAATTAATTGTGAATGCTAATATATTAATGTATATAACCGACAGATACATGCATGTCTGGCCATGAATTGTATATTCAACAACACTTCTGAACATCATCCTTAGCTTGTACTATGCCGAATAATGAAATTATCTACCATCTCTCTCTCTCTGTCTCGTATGTTACAGTTTACAGTCATTCGCGCATGGATATGCAATTGGTAAGTACAGTAATGTGATCATGTACAATTAAGTACACACATGAATGAATAATAATGCAGAGCAGACTGATGGATTGGATGGATGGATGGATGATAGTGCCTCTGGCTGACTTAAGCTATCTGAAAATTGACCAATTCCTGATCGATGGAGTCCTCTGACGCGATGCGCGATTCCCTCTGCATGCTAGCTGAAACTGAACCCGATCTGATCAGTTGACCTTGTTGCACTTGAGCCTGACCTCGCCGGGCGGTCCGGTGAGCACCTCGATGCTACCCATCTTCACCATGGCGGCCGCGAACCTCTGCGACCAGAGGGTGCGGTTAGCGGCGTAGAGCGCGACGAGCGCGGCGGTGTCGTTGCGGTCTCCGAGCGCCTGGTCCGACCCGAACACCACCTCGTGCGTCACCACGTTGCGGTAGTACTGGTTGTCCAGCTGCAGCGGCGTCTTGAAATCGAGGTCCACCACCCGGTCCTTCCTGCCGGTAGCGGCGGGGCACTTGGCGCGCAGCCTCGACCCTAGCGTGACGTTCAGCGTCGCGTCCAGCTGCGGGTAGAGCCGAGTGGGCGCGAAGGAGGAGCAGTGGGAGCGGCCGATGGAGTGCGCCCCCGACAGCGTGACGAGGTCGTCGGCGGTGAGGTTCTTGGACGCGAACCGCGCTAGGAGCTGGGTCAGGCTGAACGACGCGGGGGGCAGGTTGGCCGTCGCCTCGGAGGCGTTGGAGACGCGCCCGTCGAGGCGGCCGGAGGGTATGGCGAAGCGGATCCCGCCCATGATCCGCGCCGCGTCGCGCGCAGCGAAGGCCACGATGTCGGCGCAGGAGACCGTTCCCGGGCACCGACGCTCCACCACGCGCTTGGCGCGGTTGATGACGCTGAACCCGCGGAGGCTCGGGAAGTTGGGCGGCGACGTCTTCTCCACCGTCCTATTGCCTGGGGTGCCCGTCGGGTCGTCCAGCAGCACCGACGCGTCGCATCCCTGAAATGGAGTGCGTGCGTGCGTGCATTGTTTAGTTTACTTGCCTTTCCGGCAATGGCAGTGCCATTGGCAGCAGCAGCAGCAGCATTGTGGATGGATGGATGTACGTACCCTGACGAAGCAGTCATGGAAGAAGAGGCGGATGAGGCCGGGCCCGTTGCCGGCGTCCTTGCGGACGGCGGCGTGGACGATGGTCTCGATGAGGCTCTCGGCGGCGGGGCAGGTAGCGTTGTAGTACCCCACCTGCAGCTTCGCCTCCGAGGAGTAGAAGCATGTCACCATCACGGCGACAGCCACTACGACGAGCTGCCGTACATGGACGACGACCTCATCAGCTCTGGTGCCGGCGCTCATCCTCCCGGCTACCACTGCACTGACTACGCTACGGATAGAGACGAGAGCACCGGCGGCCCACAGCTAGCTCACAAGCTAGCTGGGTAGCTTGTCAGCGGACTACACTGTATACTGACAGATGGAAGCAGTAGCTGCAAGGTGGAGTAGCAAGGAAGAAGGATCGAGGAACCTTTTATATATATACAGATCGATGGATCGATCGAGCATATGTATGTACTATATATGTATTTATGTGCAGAGAATATATATATACACTCAGTCAGTCAGTGGTGAGGTGAAGAACGTAGCTAGGTACTGTCTATACGTAGCTAGCTATGGAGGAGGAGAGGAATAACATGGCCACCATCCACGCGCAGCCAGTGTGTCATCTGGAACATGGCATTCGAAGCGGCGAGGCCTGTAGTTTTGACCAACTAATTAAACGAGCGGACGACGAATCTTGTCTTGTCTAATTACAACCTGCAGAGTGCAGAGCGCCACGCAGTGTCCTGCAGATCTGTGCCGTGCTTCGCGCCTTCGCCTTCGCGCGCTTCCGATCCATCGGTGGTAAGAGAAAATTAAAAAGAAATACATGGTGGCAGTGACATCAGAACTGAGACACGACCAGAAGAGGACGACGACGTCCGTCAGGTAATTAAAAACTCGCCCGGTTGGGGAAAGGCCTCCCCACGGTATTCCACTTAAGAAGAAGCTTCTCAGTAGCTCGAACCGAGAAACCCCCGAACCCTGGCTCCGCCCTGACACTAGGACGGGAGACCGCGGGCCCCGTCACCTGGGCCGGTCCGTAGACCGTCGCCGCAGGCCGGAAACGGGCCGTCACACTAGTGCTTTGGCACACGGGACTAACGAGGGAGGTTTTTTACCCTCAGCCGAAATTCGCTCCCACTGGAAGTCGAACCCCGGACATGAGGGGTGCCGCCGGAGTGCTAGACCAACTGATCTAGCATGGTAATTGGCGCCAAGAATTGAGAGGCCGGGAAGAGTGGTGCTGCTGCAGTGCCCCCTGATAGATCAAAGCCTGGATCCTTGGATTCAGGGCGTAAATCCATTAATCCATCCATTCCAGCGTCATGTTCAGTTCGTCAGTAGTAGCTGCGGTTGGCTTCAGATCCAAATCCAACGACCCTATAGCTGCTGTAAGAGTACTAGTACTATATATCTACAACTAGACTGAGCCTCTTGCACGCTAGCTGCTGTTACTCCTGCTCCCATATGCATATACCAATACCGCTATGTGACTTGAACAAGATGGGCCTTCATACACATCGACTCATTATTGAGTCAAACCAAGAACGGTTTCCTGTTAAGAAGAGAATCATGACGTCACTCCTTTCAATACACCCTATACTCCTCAAAGTTGCTATACAAGGGCCAATTACTAGAGGGTGAACGCGACAATTAAATCTCCGGGTGAGCTCATTCCATATCAAGTTTGGGACTACCTAGGACTCTAAGGGCAACCCGCACTAAAGTTATATCCAGGTCGCATACGAACTCCATTTACGATGATCCACATATGCACATAGAGCTAAGGAAATAAGCTTTCTAATAGCACCGGTCCCATGTAAAAATTCCTTACTTTTGAGCACAATTTGTTGAAATAAGTAGATGTATATAGAATTTGGTAGGATAATGTGTCACCGTCTTTTGGACCTTTGGGTCGTATATTGTGTCCATTAGGACATGTCTAGGGGGTCCTTGGTGCCTCCTAACCATTTATATTTCATAGCCATCATCCAAATCAGAGTTTATGTTTTATTTATATTAATATATCATTGAATAGTTCCATCATTCATCGGTTTGTGAGACTACAACTTGTGAGCTTAATCTTATTTGCAATATGTTAAATTTCATTCATTCTTATTTTTGCTAGTGTTCTTTGATTTGCATGCACAAATTAGCCTTCATGGCAAGGTCATCCGGGTAGTGCATGGTTGATAACGAGAGAAGACATGGTGCTGCAATTACAGATTCGTGTCTTTGAAATCAGAAATCGAATCGTGTGTGTCAATATTATAGAAAATTGATAGTTACCTCCATTTGACGGAAGATCAGATATTCGTTCCATCAATTTATATTCCTTGGAGGCTTCATTTCAGACGTCTACCAAGCCATCAATATTTATTATAACAATAATGATACGGTGAGCCGGTGAGCGGGCCGAGATACTTTGCGCAGTCCATGTTTGTAAGGTGTGTTCGGAGATGGGGCCCACCGGCACGCTGGTGGGTTTTTTCCGTTCGCTGGAGAACATTCCGGATGCAAGATATTTTTAGGCTCCGTCACCCCATCGCTCCCTCCCTCTCTCTATGCCTTCCCACCCACGCTTCGCAAGGCATCATCTATCCCCTGCTCCTTACTCCCCATCTCTGTCTGCTGAGATTTTTCTCTCTTGTGCCACCATTCTGAGCCACGCCCCATCCACTTCGCGCGTCACAGAAGGGGAGGCACGGGAGGCCTGCGCTCGCGCCCCCATCCACCTCGCCTGTCAGCACGAAAGGGGAGGCATGCGCTCTCGATGTCCTCGGACCCGAGCTTGCTGCCTACTGCAGTTTCCCACCAGGTAGGCCGTTGCCGCCAGCGACATCGTGTTTCAAGTGTTTTAGGCGTTTCAGACTCATGTTTCAAGTGTTTCGTCTACATGTTGCAAAAGTATATCTGAGATGTTGCATATGTTGCAATGACAATATACGCACGTTGCAAGCCTATGTTTTAAGTGTTTCAGGTGTTTCAGACTTATGTTGCAAACATTTTTATCTGGATGTTGCATACTAGTATGTTGCTATGGCTCTATATGCATGTTTCAAACGTATGTTTCAAGTGTTTCAGATGTTTCAGACTTATGTTGCAAGTGTTTCATCTGGACGTTGCAAAAGTAGATCAATCTCGATGTTGCATGTGTTGCAATGGATATACATGGTGTTTCAAGCATATGTTTCAAGCGTTTCATTTGTTTCAGATGTATGTTGCAACTGTTTTATCTGAATGTTTTAAAAGTTGATCTGAGAGAGCATATGTTGCAATGGTGCCGGTGGCTGGCAGACAGTGGTGTTAGGTCCTAGATGGCTAGAGGGGGGGTGAATAGCCTATAAAAATTCTACGAAAAACACTAAGCAAACTTGTTAGAATAACAAACGGCGTAAAGCGAGTTTTGCTTAGCCAAAGGTTGTGATGCAAGCCTCCTATCCACAAGTCTAGTAGATTATGATCTCTAGTTCACACAAGTGCTAAGTCACTAACTTACACTAGTGAGCAAGCTAACAACTACTAGAAAAGGCTACTACTAGAGCTACACAAGATAATCTAGTAAGAGTAAATGCAAGAGATAGGATTGTGTATCTTATACCAACGGTGGAGTGAAGATGTTGCCAATCACCAAGATGATATACAATCAATCAATATTGACAACAACACAATATGGAGACCAATCACCGGAAGACAAGAGACACAATATTTTTGTTCACCCGGTGTTCACTTGTGCACCGACAAGCTACGTCACCGGTTGTGTCGACCAACACTTAGATGGTTCCTCGGTGCGACCCTCAAGTCACTTGCCCCTCAAGGCACGCCCCGCAAGGCACCGCAAGACACCACTCTCAAGTGAGGTAACTCAATGACACGCGCAATGTAATAGAGTTGCTTTTGGCGTCCCGCCGAGGAAAGCACAAGAACCTCTCACAAACAACCGGAGGTGGCCAAGAACAATCACCTTCTCTTGCCAACGCCTCCAACAATCTCCAAGCTGGCTAGGAGCGGTACTCTCCAAGAGTAACAAGAAATCCACCGGCTAAACCACCCACAAGTGCCACTAGATGCCCTCAAGCTATGCAATGCACTTTGGGATCACTCAATCTCACTTATGATTTGCAATCACTCAAGAGAGATGAGTGGGAGGAGATGCTCTAGCTCAAAGGATGTACAAGAATGTTAGAAATCACTAGTTGCCTCCCCAAGGGCCGGCCAACGAGTATTTATAAGCCTCCCATCCAAATAGAGCCGTTATACCCCTTCACTGGGTTCTGTCGGGATGACCGGACGCTCCGGTCATAACTGACCGGACGCGCTCACCGCGTCCGATGCCCCAACGGTCACTGCGCCAACGGTCAAACCCTATGACCGGACGCGCCTCTCAAAACGACCGGACGTGCTCAACCGCGTCCGATCCTCCAACGGTCACTGACCCTCAACGGTCAAACCAACGACCGGACGCGCCCTAGGCAACGACCGGACGTGCCTGTCAAACGACCGGACGCGCTGCTTCGAATGACCGGACGCACCGATCGCACAGCATCGCGCGCCCGCGAAGTAGCGACCGGACGCGCCCCTCGTAACGACCGGACGCGACAGTGCCCGCGTCCGGTTTGAGTCCAGTAAGCTCCTTCAACGATCGGACGCGTCCGATCGTGTGTGACCGGACGCGCCCCGCGTCCGATCGTCCTCTGTGAACCTCAGTTCCTTCTGGGTGCATGACCGGATGCGCCGGTCCCGCGAGTGACCGGACGCGCCGGTTGCAAACCCTAGCACCCGCGCCTGATACCGCGCTGTACTGACCGGACGCGTCCGGTCACACCATGACCGCGTCCGGTGCAGCGTCCGGTCACCTCAGTGACCCCGTTCGCCTCCGTTTCTTTTCCGACTTCCGACATAGTGGAAAATAGGCATTTCAATTCCCTGAAATCGCCTGAATTCCGTGCTCGTAAGCTCGGCGGAAGGGAGAGAGAGTCCCAAACCCTCTCTACCACCCAAACTTCAACTCCTTCGTAAATGTGCCAACACCAACAAGTGATCACCACCTTGTGTACGTGTGTTAGCATTTTCACAATCATTTCCGAAGGTTTTCTAGTAAGCTCACTAGGCCCTACATGCAATGCACTTCATGAATTCACCTAGTGGCACCCGTGCGTCGAAAAACCGATAAGACTTCCCCTCTTAATAGTTCGGCTATCGACCCTAAACCACTCACACCCTTTATGGTGTCTTGAGTGTAAAACAAAATGGCCCTATGGTTATACCTTTGCCTTGAGCCCATTTTGTTTCTCCAAATGATATGATCCACTTCATATCATCACATGACCGTCTCGATCCATCGACCTTGACTTCACTTGCTCTTCACCGTTGCATTGGTCCGTCGGCGCCAAGTCTCGCTCAAGCTTCACCATCGCATGGTCCCTCGCTTCGAAGCCTCGACTTGCCCTTCACCCTCACAACCGGTCCATCGAGCCAAGCCTCATCTTGGTCTTCACCTTCTTGGTCATATGAGTCAATGTCATGTCTCATATTCAATGACCACCACCTTTATCTAAATCATCCACTTAGATACAAAGGTTAGTCCTAGGTTTCATCAATTAGCCAAAACCAAACTAGGGACTTTCAATCTCCCCCTTTTTGGTAATTGATGACAACCCTCACAAAGATGATTTTGATAATAAAAGTTTTGAACTTGTCATACTTGTCCAATCATTTTGCTCATAAGTAAAGTTTGGACAATTATCACAAGCTCGGTTTTGGTAGCATTAGCTCCCCCTACATATGTGCATAGAGTTTGGATTGAAAGCTTTGCACATATGCATGGATAGAAATGTTGGGAGAGTAATTCTACCAAAATGATGCTATGGTGTAAGAAATGGACCTTTGAAGCGTGATACCAATCGGAGTTGCCTTTTACACCATCCTTAGCATCAAGAAGTAACTAGACATCCATCAAAACTCAAGAACCCCGTGAGATCAACATTATATGTAAAGGTTCTTGGACCACTTGTAAAGCTAACCACTTGTAAAGCTTTAGGCAAGTCTAGATACCACATGTAAACTATTCCTATGCATGCTAGTAGATCATTTCATCATCCAATTTCTATACTAGCATTGCACCACACAAGCATGTATATTGAATTTAAATACATGTGCAATGAGCAAGTCATATGAAAATGCACAAACAAATGCAACAACTTTGTTTATGAGCTTGCTCCCCCTACTTGTGTGCATCAACAAATTTTATTTACCCTTTTATCAAGTTGAATCATCTTTTTCTCATCATAAAATTTATTTACCCCTTTATCAAGTTGAATCATCTTTTTCTCTCCCCCTTTGTCAACAACTTACCCAAAAAGGGATCAGATTGTGGAGAGAAGGAAAAGTGTTTGATGGAGTAGATTAATTCGATACCACATATAAGGTTAAAAAATTTATCAAATTTGGTTTAACCTAGAATACTTGCCAAAGATATTTAATTCGATTTGAACCAAAGACAAGCTTCTTCACTCCTCAAAATAAGGGTTATCTTGCCTATGTTGAATTAAACACTTATAGCAAATCTTCTAGATTCAACACTAGGTTTACAAGCTCACAAACATGTCATATGACACCACTAGATCAAAATAAGCATAGAAGCAATAGTGGTAACATATATCCATCAAATTCATTTGATTTATCATGAATGCTTATGCGTACCACTTACTATGTCTACATGCTCTATCAAGTCCTTAGCATAGGATGAAAGACATGTCAATCAATTTTACCTTACAATGTCGAAGGAGAGGCATGTCAATAAGTGGGTGGGGTGCATTCAACTCATGTTTGAGAAATCAAGAATGTTCAATTCATTCCTTAGCTTGCAAAACCTCTTTTCATCAAGTGGCTTAGTGAGAATATCGGCAAGTTGATCATCGGTGCCAACACTTTCAATGGCAATATCTCCCTTTTGTTGATGATCTCTAATGAAATGATGTCTTATGTCAATATGCTTTGTTCTTCCATGTTGAACCGGGTTTTGTATCATCTTGATTGCACTCTCATTATCACATAGCAACGGCACATTCTTGAAGTTGAGGCCATAATCCTTCAAAGTTGATTTCATCCATAGCAATTGTGCACAACAACTCCCCGCACTCACATATTCGGCTTCGGCGGTAGAGATTGCCACACTATTTTGTTTCTTTGAGGACCATGACACAAGTGATCTTCCAAGTAATTGACATGTGCCACTTGTGCTCTTCCTATTGATCTTGCAACCCCCATAGTCGGAGTCCGAATATCCAATCAATTCAAACTTTGACCCCTTGGGATACCATAGTCCAACATCTCTTGTTTGCTTCAAGTACCTCAATATTCTCTTTGCGGCCGTGAGATGACTCTCTCTAGGTGAGGCTTGATATCTAGCACACATGCAAACACTAAACATGACATCCGGCCTTGATGCGATGACATAGAGTAGACTTCCAATCAAAGACCGATATTCCTTTTGATTCACCATTTTGCCATCAAGATCACTATCCAAATTGCCATTTGTGCCCATTGGAGTTGAAATTGGCTTTGCATCTTGCATTCCAAACTTCTTCAACATGTCCCTTATGTATTTCCCTTGACTCAAAAATGTTCCATTCTTTAATTGCTCGACTTGGAGACCAAGGAAGTAGCTAAGTTCACCAATCATAGACATTTCAAACTCTTTGGCCATCATAGCACCAAATTCTTCACAATAAGCTTGATCGGTTGATCCAAAGATGATGTCATCAACATATATTTGCACTATGAATAGATCATTTCCAATCTTCTTGGTGAATAGAGTAGTATCAACCTTGCCCATTTTGAATCCCTTAGAGAGAAGGAAATCCCTTAGCCTCTCTCTTGAGAGTCTCATTCTCAACCATTAGTGAGGCATCACAAGTGAAACCATCACTAGTAGTGGAGGTAGAGTTAGTGGTGGTGGATGAAGAGCTACAAGAAGGGTTAGTATTTGACATGATGATAGGTTCATTAAAGGATTCATCAATTATATCACATGTAACACCTATATCACATGATACAACAACCTCCTTCTTTGCTTGTTATTCAAGTAGCAATGAGTGAGCTTTTTCAAGCTTGGAATGAGCCTTATCAAGATCCTCATGGTCTTCCACTAGACTCTCATGAGTGGTCTTAAGCTCACCAAGAACTTTCTCAAGTATTGCTACTTTCATTGAAAGCTTCTTGCACTCCTTGTTCTTGGCAATAGCTATGTCTCTAGTTTGTTGCAACAAGTCATATAGTTGTTCTTTAGTTGGTTCATCATCATCATCATTTTCATTATCATATTTATCATTATCACTATCATGAACATATTCCATTTCACTTTCATCATCACTTTCATCATATAATA
This sequence comes from Saccharum hybrid cultivar R570, assembly GCA_038087645.1. Lineage (NCBI taxonomy): Eukaryota > Viridiplantae > Streptophyta > Magnoliopsida > Poales > Poaceae > Saccharum > Saccharum hybrid cultivar. The sequence goes on from JAQSUU010000425.1 coordinate 1,652,470, forward strand.
CCTTAGCTTCTTTGGCCATGAAGCATGAAGAGGATGAATCAAATAGTAAAGGCTTCTTGTTGATAGCAATGGAAGCAAAAGCCTTGTTGGATGAATCTTCTTCTTCTTCATCATCATCACTTTCCCAAGTGGCCACATAGACTCCATTCTTGCCTTTCTTGAATGTTATCTTGGCTTCTTTCTTTTTCTTCTCAAACTTGCCCCTCTTGTTATTTTTCTTCTTGTCATAGGGACAATCGACTTGAAGATGTTCGGTGCTATCACAATTGAAGCACTTCCTTTGTTGCCCATTGCTCTTGAAATTGTCATTTCTCTTTTTGAAGCCTCTTCTCTTAATGAACATGTGACCCATTTTCTTGACTACAAAAGCAAATGCCTCATCATCAATTTCATAATCTTCATCTTCATCATTGTCTTCTTCTTCTTCTTCAATGATGGTAGCTTTGCCTTTGGAGGAGGTGGCCTTGAATGCCACGGTCTTCTTCTTCTTCTCATCTTCCACCTTCTCCTTGTCATCAACATCTTGATCATATTTGTCATAGGTCAATACTTCACCAAGCAAATCATTAGGCTTCATTGCTTCAAGCCCATCTCTTTGCAACATCATGATCAACATCTTGAATCTTCTAGGTAAGCTCAATAAGAACTTATGGCAAAAATCTTGGTCTTGAGTCTTGTGCCCTAAGCTCTTGAGATCATTCACAATTACTTGCAATCTATGAAACATTTCAATGATTGTTTCATCATCCTTTTTCTTGAAGTTCTCAAACTCACTCTTGAGCCCATATAGCTTGGCACTCTTTACAACCTTAGTGCCCTCATATGTTTCACTCAACCTTGTCCATACTTCATATGCCAATTCTAAGTCCTTGATGTCCTCAAATACTTTTGTGTCAATACCATGGTAAAGTGTATTGAGAGCCATTCTATTGCATGTTCTATTTGCTCTATCTTCATCGGTGAGATGATCGGGATCAATGATAGCAAAGTCATTCTCGGTGACTTGCAAAACTCTCTCATGAATAGAACCAAGGTACATTGCCATCTTTCTCTTCCAATGAGCAAAAGAACTAACACCATCAAAGAACGGTGGCTTCCCCCCAACATGATTGAACATAATTTGAGCCATTTTTCACACCGAAGGATGTTAAGCCTTGATTAAAACGGTGACCACGGCTCTGATACCACTTGTTAGGTCCTAGATGGCTAGAGGGGGGGTGAATAGCCTATAAAAAATTCTACGAAAAACACTAAGCAAACTTGTTAGAATAACAAACGGCGTAAAGCGAGTTTTGCTTAGCCAAAGGTTGTGATGCAAGCCTCCTATCCACAAGTCTAGTAGATTATGATCTCTAGTTCACACAAGTGCTATGTCACTAACTTACACTAGTGAGCAAGCTAACAACTACTAGAAAAGGCTACTACTAGAGCTACACAAGATAATCTAGTAAGAGTAAATGCAAGAGATAGGATTGTGTATCTTATACCAACGGTGGAGTGAAGATGTTGCCAATCACCAAGATGATATACAATCAATCAATATTGACAACAACACAATATGGAGACCAATCACCGGAAGACAAGAGACACAATATTTTTGTTCACCCGGTGTTCACTTGTGCACCGACAAGCTACGTCACCGGTTGTGTCGACCAACACTTAGATGGTTCCTCGGTGCGACCCTCAAGTCACTTGCCCCTCAAGGCACGCCCCGCAAGGCACCGCAAGACACCACTCTCAAGTGAGGTAACTCAATGACACGCGCAATGTAATAGAGTTGCTTTTGGCGTCCCGCCGAGGAAAGCACAAGAACCTCTCACAAACAACCGGAGGTGGCCAAGAACAATCACCTTCTCTTGCCAACGCCTCCAACAATCTCCAAGCCGGCTAGGAGCGGTACTCTCCAAGAGTAACAAGAAATCCACCGGCTAAACCACCCACAAGTGCCACTAGATGCCCTCAAGCTATGCAATGCACTTTGGGATCACTCAATCTCACTTATGATTTGCAATCACTCAAGAGAGATGAGTGGGAGGAGATGCTCTTGCTCAAAGGATGTACAAGAATGTTAGAAATCACTAGTTGCCTCCCCAAGGGCCGGCCAACGAGTATTTATAAGCCTCCCATCCAAATAGAGCCGTTATACCCCTTCACTGGGTTCTGTCGGGATGACCGGACGCTCCGGTCATAACTGACCGGACGCGCTCACCGCGTCCGATGCCCCAACGGTCACTGCGCCAACGGTCAAATCCTATGACCGGACGCGCCTCTCAAAACGACCGGACGCGCTCAACCGCGTCCGATCCTCCAACGGTCACTGACCCTCAACGGTCAAACCAACGACCGGACGCGCCCTAGGCAACGACCGGACGTGCCTGTCAAACGACCGGACGCGCTGCTTCGAATGACCGGACGCACCGATCGCATGGCATCGCGCGCCCACGAAGTAGCGACCGGACGCGGCCCTCGTAACGACCGGACGCGACAGTGCCCGCATCCGGTTTGAGTCCAGTAAGCTCCTTCAACGATCGGACGCGTCCGATCGTGTGTGACCGGACGCGCCCCGCGTCCGATCGTCCTCTGTGAACCTCAGTTCCTTCTGGGTGCATGACCGGACGTGCCGGTCCCACGAGTGACCGGACACACCAGTTGCAAACCCTAGCACCCGCGCCTGATACCGCGCTGTACTGACCGGACGCGTCCGGTCACACCATGACCGCGTCCGGTGCAGCGTCCGATCACCTCAGTGACCCCGTTCGCCTCCGTTTCTTTTTCGACTTCCGACATAGTGGAAAATAGGCATTTCAATTCCCTGAAATCGCCTGAATTCCGTGCTCGTAAGCTCGGCGGAAGGGAGAGAGAGTCCCAAACCCTCTCTACCACCCAAACTTCAACTCCTTCGTAAATGTGCCAACACCAACAAGTGATCACCACCTTGTGTACGTGTGTTAGCATTTTCACAATCATTTCCGAAGGTTTTCCAGTAAGCTCACTAGGCCCTACATGCAATGCACTTCATGAATTCACCTAGTGGCACCCGTGCGTCGAAAAACCGATAAGACTTCCCCTCTTAATAGTTCGGCTATCGACCCTAAACCACTCACACCCTCTATGGTGTCTTGAGTGTAAAACAAAATGGCCCTATGGTTATACCTTTGCCTTGAGCCCATTTTGTTTCTCCAAATGATATGATCCACTTCATATCATCACATGACCGTCTTGATCCATCGACCTTGACTTCACTTGCTCTTCACCGTTGCATTGGTCCGTCGGCGCCAAGTCTCGCTCAAGCTTCACCATCGCACGGTCCCTCGCTTCGAAGCCTCGACTTGCCCTTCACCCTCACAACCGGTCCATCGAGCCAAGCCTCATCTTGGTCTTCACCTTCTTGGTCATATGAGTCAATGTCATGTCTCATATTCAATGACCACCACCTTTATCTAAATCATCCACTTAGATACAAAGGTTAGTCCTAGGTTTCATCAATTAGCCAAAACCAAACTAGGGACTTTCAAGTGGCCTACCGTAGCCGCCTGCTATTGCTGCTGGGGCATCACCGTGGGTCACCGTGTGGGTGCCTGAGGCAGGCAGACGCCTCCACAGCGTGCATCCGCAAGCGGGGCAGGTGACTAGGTCCCACGTGGGGCCTGGGGATGGGCGCGGGGCATGGGATGGGTTGTTGGGGTGCGGGGCGCAGGTGCGGCGTCTGGACACGGGGGCACTGACGCTAGATAAGATGCAGACTCAGGTCGTGGGATGCGGTGCAGGATAACGTGCGGGAGCAGTGTCAGGGCGTTCAAGCGCTAGCCCTTCTTATAATCTACTTGGAGGCGAGACTGATGAGGAGAGGAGAGCTTTTACAGCGAGGGGGGCTAGGGCACATCTGCTGGTGCCGTATCTGCATTAGCATCTTCTTATGCTTTTGGTACGATTTGTTCTTTCCTTTCCTTCATCCCTAAAGATTATAGCCCCTAAAATCTTGGCACGCATTCATGATGGAATGGGCCCATCACAGTCCGAGTCGTAATCGGAATCACAAGAGGAGAGGGACTCTAGCCTTCCGAAAGGAATTTCCGACCAAGGCAATTGCATTGAAATCATCTCACATTACTGCCACCGTGGCATGGTCACTAACATGAGGTCGTCATATGTCAGTGGCCACTTTGAAAGTCCTATGTTTGGTGTTGGTAATTAGTGATAATGCCTAAGTACTAATCCTGTGCCTAAGTTGTATGTAGCATATGAGGATTAATACATTCCAAGGTTGGTGGCAAGATGGACATGGTGATCATGATGGCCACAATTGGATTTGGACGCAACCCTACGTGATCAAGGCAAAGGTATATGCTTAAGGGTTGTGTTTTAGTAACCAAGACACCTAGTGGGTGTGGTTACATTATAGGATAGATAGCCGTACTATAAAGAGGGGAATGACGTGGCTATTGAACTCCTAAGTGCCTCTAGGTGTGCATTTCATGATCATATGCATTTGGATAGAACTAATAACGCCTCGATAAATGATTGTGAAAATGCTAACACACTCGCACATGACATGATCACTTGGTAGGGGTTAGCACATTTGCGATGGCATTAGAGTTTGAGCGGTAAAGAGGGTTTGGGGTCCTCTCTCCCTCCCGCCGAGCTTGCGAGGCGGGATTCAGGCGTTTTCGAGGAGTTGAAACGACTATTTTTCACTACGCCGGAAGTCGAAAAAGAAACGGAGGCGAACGGAGGTCACAGGAGTGACCGGACTTGTTTAGCTTGTCTTTATAGAAAATTTTAAAAGGCTATTCACCCCTCTCTAGCCATCAAGACCTTTCAAGTGGTATCGGAGCCGTGGTCACCGTTTGCAAGGCTTAACAACCTCGGTGCAAGATGGCTCAAGTTATGTTCAATCATGTTAATGACAAGCCTCCATTCTTTGATGGCGTCTCTTCCTTTGATCATTGGAAAAGGAAGATGAAGCAATATCTAGGCAATATACATGAGAAGGTTTGGGATGTGACCAAAGAAGGATACATCATTCTTGATGAAGAAAATCTCACTCTAAATGACCGCATCAACAAACAATGCAACACGGCGGCACTTGACATAATCTACCGTGCCATTGATGACAAAGTATTTGAGCAAATCAAAGATCTTGAAAAGGCAAATGAGCTTTGGATAAGGCTTGAAGAAACATATGAAGGCACTTCAACGGTAAAAAGTGCCAAGCTATATATGCTCAAGGACAAGTTCTCCACTTTCAAGATGAAGGATGATGAATCCATCCTAGATATATTCTATAGGCTCCAAGTCATTGTCAATGATCTCAAGGGGCTTGGAGAGAAGGTTGAGGATAAGGACTTCTCACACAAGTTCTTGATGTGCTTACCCAAGAAGTTTGCCACCTTGAGAAGAATGATCTTTAGAGAGGGATTGGACAAGGTCAAACCAACCGATGTGCTTGAAGATATAATAACCGATGCCCAATACAATGATGATGAAGATGAGGTAGAAGAGAAGAAGGAGACCAAGGTCAAGCAAGAAAAGCCCATTGCATTCAAGGCTTCATCTTCTAAGGGCAAGAGCAAGGTGGAGAGTGATGATGATGATCCATTCGATGATGAGACCATGGCCCTCCTAGTGCATAAGATGGGGAGGTTCATGAATAAGAAAGGATATGGGGCAAGGAAGAGAAGGGACTTCATGAAGGCAAAGGAAGTGCTTTGCTACAATTGCAATAGCCCCGATCATGTAGTGGCAAAGTGCCCCTATGAAGACAAAAGATATCATGATGGGGAGTTGAAGTTGAAGAAGAACAAGAAGGAGAAGAAAGATAAGAAGAGCTTTACTATCAACAAGAAGAAGAAGGGTGGTGGTTATGTGGTCACTTGGGATAGTGACAACTCCGATAGTGATGATGATGAAAGCTCTAGTGATGATGAGAGGACCACTCGGCGAGCCATTGCAAGCATCGCCCTCTCCAACAAGTCATCCATCTTCGACACTATATCGACATGCCTTATGGCCAAGCCTACCAAGGTAAAATATGATGATAGTGATGATGATTCTTGTGCTAGTGATGGTTGTAGGAGTGATGATGAGGAGGATGAGGACTACTCCAAGGATGATCTATTGGGCATAATAGATCAAATGAGCAAGGGCTACAAGAGGACCACCAAGAAATACAAAATCTTGGAACAAGAACTCATTGCCAAGAGCAATGAAAATGATACCCTGATGGAGGAGCTTGTTGCTCTCAAAAAGAGTAAGGAGTGCAAAGGAATTGAACAAGAGCTCAAAGCTCTTAGGAAATCCTTTGATGAGCTAGAGGCCTCTCGTGAGTGTCTAAAGGAAGACCACGAGGACCTTGAAGTTGCTCACACTAGGCTTAAGGAAGCCCACTCCACTCTACTTGAGCTCATCAAGGAGAAGGACCTCAAGTTGGAGAAGCTCATGAAGGAAGCTAAGGGGAAGCAAGTGATTGTCACTTGTGATATTGGACTAACATGTGATATTATTGATGATTCTTTATTTGTTGGTCCTACTAATGCTTCATGTAGCTCATCATCGTCCACCATAACCAACTCTACCTCTACTACTAGTGATTCATCACTTATGGTTGAGAATAAGACTCTCAAGAGAGAGGTGGATGATCTCACCCACGCATTAGGCAATGCCTATGGTGGGGATGCCCGCTTGCTAAAATGCTTGGGTAGTCAAAGGTTCTCTCTTAACAAAGAGGGTTTGGGCTATACTCCCAAGAAGGACAAGGCAGCCTTTGCTACTCTAAAGCCTCGCTTTGTGAAGAGCAATGGCCGTTATTGCAATAGATGCAAGTAAGTTGGGCATCTAGAGATTAATTGTAATAAAATGAATAAGAACAACAACAAGTTTCATGCTAAAATGGATTACATTCCTTTTGATTCTTGTTATGTGTTTACCAAGGGTGAGAAAGGTGTGCATGCTAGGTTTGTTGGTACACCAATTGTGGGTCCAAAGAAGAAGGCCATTTGGGTACCAAAGAGCTTAGTTACTAACCTCCAAGGACCCAAACAAGTATGGGTACCTAAGAAACATTAATTTATTTTGTAGGTAAATTACAAGGCCGGAGGAAGGCATTGGGTGCTTGATAGTGGGTGCTCTCAACATATGACCGGTGATTCAAGAATGTTCAACTCTCTTAAATCAAATGATAGTGGCATTAATAGTATCACATTTGGTGACAATAGCAAGGGTGATGTGAAGGCTCTTGGAAGGATTGCAATCTCAAATGATCATAGCATTTTCAATGTGCTCTTAGTTGAAAAGTTGAACTTCAATCTTCTCTCAGTTGCTCAATTGTGTGATCTTGGATTCAAGTGCATATTTGGTGTTGATGATGTGGAGATAGTTAGTGTTGATGGCTCCAACTTGATCTTCAAGGGCTTTAGATATGAGAATCTATACTTGATTGATTTCAATGCTAGTGACACTCAACTTTCAACAAGCTTGCTCACAAAATCAAGTATGGGTTGGTTATGGCATAGAAGACTTGGTCATGTTGGTATGAAGCAATTGAATAAGTTAGTGAAGCATGACTTAGTTAGAGGCTTGAAGGATGTCACATTTGAGAAGGATAAGCTATGTAGTGCATGTCAAGCCAGAAAGCAAGTGGGCAACACTCATCCATTGAAGAGCATTATGAGTACTTTCAAGGCATTTGAGTTGTTGCACATGGATCTATTTGGGCCAACTACATACACAAGCATTGGTGGCAACAAGTATGGCTTTGTGATTGTGGATGATTTCACTAGATACACATGAGTATTCTTTCTTGTGGACAAGAGTGATGTATTTGACATATTCAAGAAGTTCATCAAGAGAGTGCAAAATGAGTTTGAGACCACAATCAAGAAAGTTAGAAGTGACAATGGAAGTGAGTTTAGAAACACAAGAGTTGATGAGCTATGTGATGAGCTTGGAATCAAGCATCAATTTTTGGCCAAGTATACACCTCAATCCAATGGCCTAGTTGAGAGGAAGAATATAACTTTGATTGATATGGCAAGATCAATGTTAAATGAGTATAATGTGAGTCATTCATTTTGGGCCGAAGCAATCAACACGGCCTGCTTCTATAGCAACCGTCTCTATTGCCACAAATTCTTAGAGAAAACACCATATGAGATCTTAAATGGAAGAAAGCCCAATATTGCATATTTTCGGGTATTTGGTTGCAAATGCTACATCTTGAAGAAGGGCACTAGATTGAGCAAGTTTGAGAAGAAATGTGATGAAGGATTCTTACTTGGTTACTCCACTACTAGCAAAGCTTATAGAGTTTGGAATTTGGCTAGTGGTTTACTTGAGGAAGTTCATGATGTTGAGTTTGATGAAACAAATGGCTCTCAAGATGAGGAAAATAACTTGGATGATGTGAGAGGAACTCAATTGACCAATGCTATGAAAGAAATGGATATTGGTGATATTAGGCCGAAGCAAGTGATTGATGTGGATGACAACAAAGATCAAGTGCTCCAAAGTCTAATTACGCAAGCCAGTGGGTCTCTAATGCAAAATCAAGCTAGTACATCATCTCAAGTGCAACAAGATCAACAAGTGTCTAGTTCATCATCTCCAACTCATGATCAACATCAACATCCAAGCAATCAAGTCCAAGTGCTTCAACCAACTAACATTGCAAGAGACCATCCATTGGATTCCATCATTGGTGACATACAAAGGGGAGTTCAAACTAGATCAAGATTGGCATCATTTTGTGCTCACTCTTCTTTTGTGTCAATGGAAGAACCCAAGGACATTGATAAAGCATTGAGAGATCCGGATTGGGTAAATGCAATGCATGAAGAGCTCAACAACTTCAAGAGAAACGAAGTATGGGAACTAGTTGAGAGGCCTAAGGATCACAATGTCATTAAAACAAAATGGGTCTTTCGCAACAAGCAAGATCAAGATGGAATAGTAGTAAGGAACAAAGCAAGACTAGTGGCTCAAGGTTACACACAAATAGAGGGTCTTGACTTTGGTAAAACATATGCCCCGGTTGCAAGATTGGAAGCAATTAGGATCTTACTTGCCTATGCTTGTGCTCATAATATCAAGCTATATCAAATGGATGTGAAGAGTGCATTTCTCAACGGGTACATTCAAGAGGAGGTGTATGTGGAGCAACCTCCCGGTTTTGAAGATGATAAGAAACCCAACCATGTCTACAAGTTGAGGAAGGCTTTGTATGGATTGAAGCAAGCACCTAGAGCATGGTATGAAAGATTGAGGGACTACTTGCTATCTAAAGGATTTGTCATGGGCAAAGTTGATACAACACTATTCACCAAGAAGATTGGAAAAAACTTGTTTGTGTTGCAAATATATGTTGATGATATCATCTTTGGTTCAACCAATCAAGATTATTGTGATGAGTTTGGGAAAATGATGGCAAAGGAATTTGAAATGTCAATGATTGGTGAACTTAGTTTCTTTCTTGGACTTCAAATCAAACAAATGAAGGAAGGAACATTTGTGAGCCAAACCAAGTATATCAAAGATATGCTCAAGAAGTTTGGCATGGAAGATTCAAAGGGCATTACAACTCCAATGGGCACTAGTGGAAGCTTGGATAGTGATAAGAGTGGCAACATGGTGGATCAAAAGCTTTATAGATCAATGATTGGTAGTCTACTCTATGTGACGACATCAAGGCCCGATGTGATGTTTAGTGTATGCATGTGTGCAAGATTTCAAGCCTCACCAAGAGAAAGTCATTTGAAGGCAACAAAGAGAATAATGAGGTACTTAAAGCATACACAAGATGTTGGATTGTGGTATCCTAAGGGTGCAAGTTTTGAGCTAGTTGGATATTCGGATTCCGACTATGACGGTGACAAAGTTGAGAGAAAGAGCACCTCCGGGACTTGTCAATTATTGGAAAGATCACTTGTCTCATGGTCATCCAGGAAGCAAAATAGTATTGCACTATCTACCGCCGAGACCGAATACATCGCTGCGGGTAGTTGTTGTGCATAAATCTTGTGGATGAAGGCAGCATTGAAGGATTTTGGAATCAATTTCAAGAATGTGCCATTGCTATGTGACAATAAAAGTGCCGTGAAGCTAACCAACAATCCGGTTCAACATCAAAGAACAAAGCATATTGATGTTCGTCATCATTTTATTAGAGATCATCAACAAAAGGGTGATATTGTTATTGAGAGTGTGGGCACCGAAGATCAATTAGCCGATCTATTCACCAAGCCACTTGATGAGAAGAGATTTCACAAGCTAAAGAATGAGTTGACATAATTGACTTCTCCAACATGAGTTGATGCACCCCATATATGACATGCCTCTTCTTCGAGCCCCAAGGTACAATTGATTGGCATGTCATACATACTATACTAAGGACATGTTTAGTGCATCTAGTCATGATTTCTTATGTTCTAGGCTCATTCATGAAAATCAAATGAATTTGAAGTCTATATGGTGCCACTATTGTTTCCATGACTTGTATGATCTAGTGGTAGCATATAACTTGTTTAAGTAGCTTGTGATCCTAAGTGTTTAATCTATATCACTTGTCTAAATATTTGCTTCAACATGGTGCATGATAACCCTTCTAGTGAGGTGTGAAGAAGCTTGCCCTTGGATCAAAATGAAGCATTTTATTTATGCAAGCAATCTAGGTTGAATCACAAACTTGATCCTCACCCCATAATTCAACATGATATTCTATCTAAAATTGGTCCCTTGTGGTCATTGGTGCCAAAGGGGGAGAAAATATTGTTCACAAAGATAGAACTCAAAGGGGGAGAAAATGTTGTTCACAAGATAGATTCTAAAAGGGGAGAAAACCTAAAGGGGAGATTTGATAAAAGAAGGGGATCAACTAAAATTTTGAGCACACAAGTAGGGGGAGCAAGCTCTTAAACATGAATGTTGCATTTTCTAGTGCACTTCATATGTATGATGCATAGTTATGCATTTCTTTTTCTCCGATACTTTGCTTGTGTGGTGTTTTGCTAGTATACAATTGAATGGTGTATTGAAGTACTAGCATGAATAGGAAGTAGTTAGATTTCTCTTGCTTCATGTTTTTAAAGTGGTACTAGAATCTTGCTTATAATGTTGATCTCACGAGGTTTCTAGTTTTGTTTATGCTTTTCCAAGTGGTATCTAACTACACAAGGTGCTAAGATGGTGTTTATCGCAACTCCGATGGTATCACGCTTCAAAGGTCTATAATCTAAAACACTTAGCACCTATTGGTAGTCAATGCTCCTACATTTACCTATCTAAACATGTATGTTTCCAAAATCCAAACATATAGCATACATGTAGGGGGAGCCATTGCTATTAATTTGAATTCATGATCACATGTCCATAATTCTTACACATGGTAATATACTTGGACAATGTGACATGGGTTCAATAAAATTTTTATCATAACATCTTTGTGAAAGGGTTGTCACCAATTACCAACAAGGGGGAGATTGAAAGTCCTATGTTTGGTGTTGGTAATTAGTGACAATGCCTAAGTACTAATCCTATGCCTAAGTTGTATGTAGCATATGAGGATTAGTACATTCCAAGGTTGGTGGCAAGATGGACATGGTGATCATGATGGCCACACTTGGATTTGGACGCAACCCTACGTGATCAAGGCAAAGGTATATGCTTAAGGGTTATGTTTTAGTAACCAAGACACCTAGTGGTTGTGGTTACATTATAGGATAGATAGTCGTACTATAAAGAGGGGAATGACGCGGCTATTGAACTCCTAAGTGCCTCTAGGTGTGCATTTCATGATCATATGCATTTGGATAGAACTAATAACGCCTCGATAAATGATTGTGAAAATGCTAACACACTCGCACATGACATGATCACTTGGTGGTGTTAGCACATTTGCGATGGCGTTGGAGTTTGAGCGGTAGAGAGGGTTTGGGGTCCTCTATCCCTCCCGCCGAGCTTGCGAGGCAGGATTCAGGCGTTTTCGAGGAGTTGAAACGACTATTTTCCACTACGCCGGAAGTCGGAAAAGAAACGAAGGCGAATCGAGGTCACAGGAGTGACCGGACGCTGGACCGGACGCGGTCTCTGTTTGACCGGACGCGTCCGGTCAGCGTTCAGCGTCTACGCGAGTTTCAGTTTGTCGATCGGATGCGCGGTGCGTCCGGTCATGGTTGACCGGACGCATCCGGTCATCGAGGGAGCTTACTGGACTCCAACCGGACGCGAGCACTATGGCGTCCGGTCAGTTCTCCAGCGCGTCCGGTCACTGTTTCGTTGGAGCGCGACTCAGACTTGACCAGCGCGTTCGGTCAGTTACGGGACCGGCGCGTCCGGTCGATTCCGGCGCGTCCGGTCGTTGCGACCAGCGCGTCCGGTCGGTGCTTCGCGAAAGAGCCGTTGCGCGATCGGCGCGTCCGGTCAATCGGACCAGCGTGTCCGGTCAGCGCGACTTCAGCTGGATCTCGTTCCTAACTGCTCTATTCGAAGGGGGAACGTCTATAAATACTCGTTGGCCGGCTCAAGGCTCTTACTCTTGGACATTTGACATACTTGTGAGCACTTTGAGCTAAGCAACTCCCCTCCCACTCATCTCTCTTGCTTCTTTGCATATTCGAAGTGAGATTGAGTGATCCAAGTGCATTTGCATTGTGAGATAGCATCTAGTTGGCACTTGGTGGTTGATTTGCTGCGGGATTCTTGTTTCTCTTGGTGGTTGCCACCACCTAGACGGTTTGGAGCAGCTTGGAGGCGTTGGCAAGAGTTGATGATTGTTCTTGGCCACCTCCGGTGATTGTGAGGGGTTTGTGCCTACCTCGGCGAAGCGCCAAAGGCAACATTAGTAAATTGCTCGTGTCATTGCAACCTTTTGCCATTTGGTAGGTTCTTGTGGTGCCTTTTGAGAGGCTCGGTGTGAGACCGATTAGCCACCGAACCACGTGGTGAAGAGGGACACAACGGGGACTAGCGTGCCGGCAAGCACGTGAACCTCGGGATAAATCTTCGTGTCATCACTTTTATATTGTGATTGATTGATCCCGGTGTTCGGTTGTCTTGGTATTCATTGTTGATCATATTGGTTGGCTCAATACTTCGCCCCTCGGTGAAACTCTCCTAACTCAACTCCGCATTAATTTTTTAGTTATCTTTACTAGCTAGTTAGCTTTGCTAGAGTAGCTCTTTTGTGTAGCTTGCTAGTTGTAATTGTAGTTACCTTCTCAGTTTGACTTGTACGGTTGAGTGCCTTTATACTAGAATTGTGAATTGGATAGGTGGCTTGCAAACACCCCGTAGGCTAAGCAAAACTCGCATCTCGCTATTTGTTGTATTGATAAACTTGTTTAGCTTGTCTTTATAGAAAATTTTAAAAGGCTATTCACCCCCCTCTAGCCATCAAGACCTTTCACACTTCACAGGTCGAATGAACAAGTTGCGCTCTGCACACCCTAGGAATGCACAACTATATATTGATCTCTCCACATGACCTTAACACGTTTGTCATTCAGTTGGGCCTTGTTTAGATTCTAGAATTTACCCCTAAATTTCACTTTGCAAAAAGAAGATTCTCCATCACATCAAAATACCGGCACATATATGGAGTACTAAATGTAGATGAAATCGAAAACTAATTACACAGTTTTGTTGTACTTTACGAGACGAACATTTTAAACCTAATTAATCAACATTTAAACAATTATTACCAAAAAACAAAAGTGCTACAGTGCTCGAGGGTGGCACTATACAGAATTGGCCACCCCCGAGTTAGTCATCTAAACAAGGCCTTGTTTTCACTTCTCTTTTTTTCTACATATGCTACTAATGTAGGAGTAATTATAGTACCACTTTGACTTCTAGTGTGACGAGCTATGGCACTCCAACCAGCCCATCTAGTGTGCTCTGCTGTCTTCAGCGATTGCTCGCGCTGCCGCCGTAGTCCCTACAAGCCCCCTTGGGCCGCGACACGAATCGCTGCTGCCAGCCGGACGTCCAATCCAAATCGCAGGAGCCTGCGAACGAGCTGTTAGCTTGGTGGTTGAGCTGCTCGGTGATGGCGCTCACCGCCCTCCTTCGAGGCCTGCTGGACGTGGGTTTCGCATGGGGTTTTCCCCAGTTTTATTTTAGGTCATGGATAACTGGCGTGGCGCTACAATAGAACTACGACGTGCCCGTTGTCTACGAAGTTCGGTGCGGCTTCGGTGATCTTCAAAAGGACGCTGGTGGTATATAGGCTGTAGATCTAGGAGTGTTTGTGCGTGTGGTATGAATGAGTTGCGTAGAGTTCAAATAGTGCAGCTTCTATCGTAGGAGTCCAGGCTAAAAAAAAATCGCAGGAGCCTGGAACACCGACCACACAAAGGCGGAAAGGCCCCTTCTCATCTTTTCGCTGGCAAGGATGGCGTGTTGGCACAGGGGAGAAAATTCGCATGTGGTGCGACTCTCGAATTGGTGTCAGAGGACTTCACGGGAAAGAAGGACGTGCCAGATCAGGACCCAAGTGAGTGGCGTCTGGCGTGAGCAGTTACTGGAGCGATACTTCAGGCCGGGTGACGTCCAAGAGATCCTTCGAATCCGGCTATCATAACGTCTGGCGTGCGGCCCGTGCCATGAAACGGGCCGTTCTAGGGCCCAAAATTATAACTCATCAGGCACCCCTAAAAAAATCAATATTTAATACTACCTACGTACTTTCTAAAAAAAATCCTTACGTCCTAAATTATGAGATGTTTTGTTTTTCTGTAGATACATTAATTTTACTGTTATGTTTCTAAACATAATGTATATCTAAATGTATAGCAAAAGCTATGAATCTAGGAAAGCCAAAACATCTTATAATTAGGAATGGAGAGAGCACACAGTAATGATTTTCTCTATATGGACTATGAAGTAAAAAAACGAGGGTCCGTGCTTGAATCATAAAACTTGACTCTCAAATTATATATATATATATATATATATATATATATATATATATATATATATATATATATATATATATATATATATGCTATTCTACACCATGGACCAACCCAACCAACCCACGAACCCAACTAGTGATGAAAGCGGACGGAAACGAACGGAAAATCGCTCTACCGTTTTCATTTTCATATTTTTAAACGGAAACAGGAGCGGGAGCCGGACAGCCGGGAACGAAAACGGTAGCGGGATAAACGGTAATACAAAAACGGGTAAATACGGTCGGAAAATAGACGGAAACGAACGGTAAGCGGAAACTTAAGCCGGAACATGTATGCCGCATATAAAATATATATTGCCCAGTGCCCACACATAAATACGCTCGTAGATGAATGAATTATCAGATGATGAAAAAGGATACTGGCACACTGCTGTGCACTCTACCAAAATAAAAAGATGATGACTTTAATATATATGTGACATGTCCACATAAATGAAAAGAAAAATAAAAGCAACTCAGGCATGTACTTTCATGGCCCAACTGGCCCAACATCTCCTAAAAGCCCATCCCGTATTGAAGAAAAACGGGACGAAAAACGGGATATCCCGGTTAAAAACGGGATACCGCAAATACGGACGGACAAATGCTCTACCGTTTTCGGTCCCGTTTCCGTTTACTCCGTCCCGTTTTCGGTTCCGTTTCCGTTTATCCTGAAAAAAACGAAAACGAACGTGAAAAAACGGTATACGGTTACGGACGAAACGAGATTCATCCGTCCGTTTTCATCCTTAACCCAACCCAACCAGCTTCCACGACGCGCCAGCCTCGGATCCGCACCCCGCGCGCCCGACCCCTCCCGGCGCGCCCCACATCGAGGGTCCGCACCCCGCGCGCCCGAGTCCCGTCCCGACCCCTCGCGGCGTGCCCCACACCGTGCGTCCGCTTGCACTCATGCGCGAGGGACATGCAGCGTACAGTACCATATGGGGAGAGACATGCAGCGTATACACATGCGGAGGGACACTCAGGTCGCTACGCTAGAGACAGCTAGTGGCGTAGCCCATTGATTTTGGTGCTGCTTGGTGCATGTGACTTAGCCCATTGATTTTTTTTTTTTGCATGCATGCGTATTAAAAACTCACAAGTACAATAGAGGTACCGAAGAAAAAAAATAATGACAATACTCTCTAGCATCTGAGTACATGTCAATATTCAGTATTTCCTTCTGTATTTTTCTATAAGTATCTTTTATTAGGACTACGACTTTAGTCATCTTCAGTATTTCTTAGTTTTTCTTTTTAGTACTACTCAGTGTTTTCATTCAGTATTTGTTTGTATGTTGCTTCAGTATTTTTTAGCATAATCGTTCAGTATTTTTCTATAAGTATCTTTTATTAGTACTAGGACTTCAGTAGTCTTCAGTATTTTTTTAAGTATGTTTTATCAGTGCTATGACTTCAGTAGTCTTTAGTATTTTTCTTATCAGTATCTTTTATTAGTACTATGACTTCAGTACTTCTTAGTTTTCTTTTAGTATTACTCAGTGTTTTTCATTTAGGGTGTGTTTAGTTCCGCGAAAAGGTGTAAAAAAAGTACTGTAGCACGTTTTGGCTTTATTTGGTAAATAGTGTCCAACCGTTGACTAATTAGGTTCAAAACGTTCGTCTCGCAAAGTACAACCAAGCTGTACAATTAGTTTTTGATTTCATCTATATTTAGTACTCCATGCATGTATCGCAAGTTTGATGTGACGGAGAATCTTTTGTTTGCACAGTACTTTTTTTGCGGAACTAAACACAGCCTTAGTACACGTTGATATGTTTGCTTCAGTATTCCCTGTCTTGTATCTTTCAAACTTCACGCAAGGTACCCAATGCACTGCAGCGACACCCGTCCTAGCCCACCGTGCGGACATCTATGTGTTCCTAAACCCTTGGTACAGCCGCCAAGCGCATGACAAATTCATCGAGTATTTGTCAATATCTTCTAGTATTTTTGTCAGTATATTTAGGTATTTTGTCAGCAGCTTAGTACAACCGATACTATAACTTCAGTAGTTACTAGTACCTTTAGGTAGTTGTCATATGTTCAAGTATTTTGTTAGTATCTTCAAGTATTTTTGTCAGTACCTTAGCACAGCCGGTACTTCATTACTTGCTAGTACCTTTAAGTTGTTGTCAGTATATTTAAGTAGTTTGTCAGTATCTTCAAGTATTTTATTAGTTTTTTATAGCTTGGTACAGCCGATACCATAATTTTAGTAGTTGCTATTACCTTTAAGTAGTTGTCAGTATCTTCAAGTATTGTGTCAGTAGCATAGTACAACCGGTACTATAACTTCAGCAGTTGCTAATACCTTTAAGTAGTCGTCAGTATCTTGCTAATACCTTTAAGTAGTCGTCAGTATCTTCAAGTATTTGTCAGTATGTTAAGTATTTTGTCAGTAGCTTCGTACAGTCAGGTACTATAAGTTTCTAGTACCTTTAAGTAGTTGTCAGTATTTTCAAGTATTTTGTCAGTAGTTGCTAGACACGCCTAGCTTCAGTAGTAGTCAGTATTTTTAAGCAGTTGCTAGTGTCTTTAAGTATTTGGCAGGACTCTGGTAGTAGTTGCCAGTACGTATGCGTCAATATCTTTAAGTAATTGCTGGTACTATGTTCATTAGTTGCTAGCATCTTTAAATGTCAGTATATCTTCAAGTATTTACTACTAGCTAGCACTATGACGCTAGTAAAAGACTCGACCAACCGGGGGTATTTTCTACAAGTAGTTGCTGGTACTATTTGTTCCTAATACTAATTCAGAAACAACACGGCCAAAGAATCCATTGAAAAGTGTACTATGCAAAAAAGATTCCCCGTCACATCAAACTTGCGATACATATATATATATGGAGTACTAAATGTGAATAAAATCAAAAACTAATTGCACAGTTTGGTTGTACTTTGCGAGACGAACGTTTTGAGCCTAATTAATCAATGGTTGGACAATTATTACCAAATACAAACGAAATGTTACAGTGTATTTTGATACTCCAAAATTTGGATCTAAACACAGCCAGCCGCTGTTGCTTGTGTTTCTGGCGGCTGATGACGATTGGAAATATCATGGCCACTACAGCAAACCGAATAGAAAAATAGTGGTCAACACTGCGTTAACACAAGATGACAAGAGATGAGACGAGTCATTCAGATGGATAGAATCATAGAAGAGTGGACCATGCCTCGTGTGGTCTCTGAGGGCGGGTGCTGGCAGGCTGGGAGGCAGCGCTAGCGTCTGGCGATCGCTGCCGAGGGCGGTGCTGGCAGGAAGAATTATACGCATCCACTCTGCTCGAATCGCCGCCTGCCGCCGCGTTCGTGCGCACCGCCGTGCCCCGAACCGGCATGGCCGTCTGGCCGCCGCTGGCCTCGTTGGGGCGCCAATCCCCTTTTGGATCGCCCCGATTGGCTGCGCCTGGGAGAGCTGCATCCGGAGGTGAGTTGCCGTCATCGCACGGCTTCCCGGCGGCAGGAAATCGCCGGCCACCGGCGCGCCCGAGCGTTCATCGCTGGCTAAAGCGCGGTAGGGTGCGGAGCTTTGCGGGGGTGCGCGACGGCCAGTCCGGTCGGGCCGTCTTGCATCGGGCGAGGGATCACCGCTCGAGATAGATGGTGCGGGCGATATTATTTCCATGGGTGGGTCAGTGGGTGCGAATCGTGTCAGGTGGTTGGGCTGGTTCATGGAGTCTGCTGGGTGGGGCTGGCTGTGTCTTGGTGTAGAATAGCTATTCTAGAATAGCGATGCCGTGTGTGTGTGTATATATATATATATATATATATATATATATATATATATATATATATATATATATATATATATATATATATATATATATATATATATATAGACCTCCACTAACTATATACATACGTACGGTGGAAGACAAAGCGTGCATAAACAAGACTAGGCATTTAAGCAGATAGAGAGTTTATTGCATTCCATAGAAAGAGTAAATAAGTATATTATTTGATTAGTTGTATTGTGTATTTGTGTTTACTAATAAATGTATCCATAAAACTGAGTTTACCTTGGTGCATAAAAAAGATAAATACTACGAAACCCTAAGCAACTTACAATTTAGAACGAGGGAGTAACATCAATCTATGTTGCCATATATAGCATATAATCCCCGATCATCCCATCTCATTGAAGGTGTCAATATTATTTCCCATAACTTCTACTCGCCACATACCTCCATGGGGGTGTCGTTGTTGAACCCCATGCTTTCTGCCAATGGCGTCGGATTCTAGGCATAAGCCCAGCCTTACAACCTGTAAGGCCAGCGGCGATGGCATCCAAGTTGGTCACCTTGGGCATCACCTCCTTCCTGAAGGCGTCGCTGAAGAATCCCTTAGGCTCATCCCCCATGTGCTTGCTGACATTTGTACCCCTTACGTTCCGTCAGCTTATGGTGGAGTTCCTCACTGAGACTGTATGTGCCCATATTCTACTCGCAATGGTTTCTCCTGCAGCAATCGACTTTGTCGTCGTCTGGCTTCCATAGCGGATGCTTTGCCGCTATCGTTGTTTGCTTCTTCCCCAGCGGATGCTTGGCCATCGGTGGAATCCCGGGCGAATGCGTTGCCGCGCTGCAACTTGGCGGATACTTGGTCGCCGTGTCGTTGGCGGATGCTTTGCCACCGTTGCTGCTTGGGGTGGATACTTCGCCACCATGGCATTGTCTTGCTGTAGGCGACCATTGCATTGTTGCATCTTTTTTGCATTCTCAGTTGGTAGGTCACCAGTACATGATTTCTTTTAGGTGGCGGTGCGCTTTTTTGCCCGCCTCTGTTATGCCTAGCCAGCCTAGCCTCCATTAAAACTTTATCTGTGGCGGGCAAGTTAAAGTTTTAATGGGCATTATAGCGACCGCCTCTGTTAAAACTTTGATGGAGGCGGGCAAGTTAAGGCAACCGCCTCGGTTAATCATCATTAATGGAGGCGGTTGCCTTCCATTAAATGATTAACCGTGGCGGGCATGACAACTGCCTCCGTAAAGTCACGATTAACTGTGACCTTTGATTGGAGGCGGTTGCAATGCCTGCCTCCATTAAGCATTTTTGCCCGCCTCTATTAAGATTTCTGTACTAGTGGGTTTCGGGTTTTGAGGGTTGTCACTCCTTTCTTTTCTTTTTTTTCTTGTTCTTATAAGTTGTTTATTCCAGATCACTCATCACTAGCTTGGTGGTTTGTAATCTGTGCTATGAGGGTTTTCTCATTGTTGTGTCGTATAATTCACTCTTATTAATGAAAAATGGGCTATATTCCCCGATCGTGAAAAAAAAACTTCTACTCCATCTTTGTATTTCCAAAAGCAACCCTTCAGGCATCCTTTCCTCAAACAGCTCCGCTAACAAATGATTATGATATTAGCCAAAGTCTGGGCAGCATTTCATAGATGGTGATAGATGGCACATTCCCCTCTCTCTTATATTTGGGGACTGTTTGGTACAGCCCTTCACTGGTGAAGCAATTTTTTAGCTTTAGTTTCATAAAAGCAGCTTCACTGGTAAAGCTAAAGTTGTTTTCAAAAAAATGTTTGGTAAAACAGCTTTTAGGGAAGATAACATAGAGGAAGTTGGGACAAACTGCTTCATCTCGGTTCTTGTCCTATGAGAGGAGTTGAAAAACGGCTTTTGGGAGAAGTTGTTCATCTAGACTTGTTTGGTAGGAGAAGCTCAAAAATAGCTTTGTGAAGCTGAGGCAAAAGCCTTGCCAACCAGGCCCTTACTAGTAGTTCTTCTGCCCATGCACACCTATACATTTATTTACAAGTTTAAGTTTGCTCTATATCATAACCTGTCAAGCAGTCATACTAAGTCCACTAACGTGGTATGGCGGAGTCTGTGCACATGGGAAGAAGGCTATCTAGCTGAATAGATGTTTATTATTATGACATTACGTAGCAAACTTTTGAACAAAGATATACACTAAAGTTTGAACTTAACTTCTGGAGTAGAAAAGGTTGCAACAACTAAGAATATCAAAGTTTGAAGACAAAATATAGTTTTGTGGATGTCACAAAAAAAAGAATGTAACAAGAGTAGATACAACTTAAACTAACATTTCAACTATAAATACATATTAAAATCCCATAGAGGAGCAATGCAGTGCAAAGAATGAAAACACATAAGAAGTAATTGGTAAATCTGTTGCAACCCGATAGAGATTATATATATAGAGCGTCTAAATTGGTATTATGTTACAAAATGAATATAAAAAGAGTAAATAAAGATAATCAATTTAGTTTGTCGTATTTTGTGTACTAAATTATCCATGAAACCTATAATACTTGTGTAAGATAATAAGAATTTAGGCCTGGAGCACAGGTTGACGGGCTAGTTAAAATCAAATGCCCAAACATGTACTGACTAACGTCTACTATTATATGCCAACGAGTGACTTAAGCGCCGAAAACACAAGTATGATGACACTTTGAAGTTTGCAGAACCATAATCAAATAAGAATGACTATATATGTACAACATTCAAACAAGAAAACCAAAATCAAGAGAAAGAAGATTGAAGACAAAAGTATATAAAACATTATGTGCTTGGTTTTCTAAGCTTAGAGATTAATATCAAGATTACCTAACCAGGATCAGAGTAGAGTAGCAACATTCACGTTATACCTGGTAGGCCACTAACATTCAACTACGTTGCCAATTGCCATAGCATATTATCCCAGTCATCCCATCTGATTGACCGTGTCAATATAAATTCCCACTACGTTTACTTCGTCTTCGAATTTCCACAAGCAACCTTGATGCATCATTTTCTCCAAACAACTCTGGTAACAAATGGTTATGATATATATTAGCCAAAGTCTCTGGGCAGCATTTGGTAGATGGTGATTGATGGCACATTTCCCTCTCTCTTATATTCACCATTAGTAGTTTTTGTGGCTTCTCCATGCATGCACACCTATCCCTTTGTTTACAAGTTTAAGTTTTCTCCACTCCATTTCATAACTTGTCAATCAAGCAGCCGTATATACTAAGTCCACTGACGCGGTACGGCTCTTAATTTCGTGGGATTATATTAATTTGAACAAGGTAAAAGCTGTTCCATGCATTGATGCATGGAAGAAGGATTGGGTCTTACATATATGTTGATTGGGTACACAAACACAATGCGTCCATGCACACGCTATCCCCCAACTGCTGCTACACATAACGCACTCTTCTAGAGCTAGCCACCCTTGCACTGCAAGTATAAATACACATCCAGCAGCCGCACAAATCTTCATCTCCTCAACAGACAACAACTTCTCTTGATCGATCACCATCTCGGTCGAGAACAAAGTTGAATCACCAACAATTCACTGTTGGTGTCTTTGCTTGGTGGCGATGAGGTCGACGTGGCTGGCTTTTGCATGGGCGGCGGCCCTCGTTGTGGCGGCGTCCACGACGGCGCACGCCTCGCACCACGCGCCGCTGGAGGTCGGCTTCTACAAGCAGTCGTGCCCACAGGCCGAGGAGATCGTGCGCAACGCCGTCCGCCGCGGCGTCGCCCGCGACCCCGGCGTGGGCGCGGGGCTGATCCGGATGCACTTCCACGACTGCTTCGTCCGGGGCTGTGACGGCTCCATCCTCATCAACTCCACGCCGGGAAACAAGGCCGAGAAGGACTCCGTCGCCAACAACCCCAGCATGCGCGGCTTCGACGTCGTCGACGACGCCAAGGCCGTCCTCGAGGCGCACTGCCCGCGCACCGTCTCCTGCGCCGACATCGTCGCGTTCGCAGCCCGCGACGGCGCCTTCCTCGCCGGTGGCATCGACTACCAGGTCCCCTCAGGCCGCCGCGACGGCCGCGTCTCCAGAGAGGACGAGGTGCTCGACGACAATGTCCCCACCCCGACTGACGACGTCGCCGAGCTCATCGCGAGCTTCGAGCGCAAGGGCCTCTCCGCCGACGACATGGTCACGCTCTCCGGCGCGCACACCATCGGCCGCTCCCACTGCTCCTCCTTCACGCAGCGCCTCTACAACTTCAGCGGGCAGCTGGGGCGGACGGACCCGTCCCTCGACCCCGCCTACGCCGAGCACCTCAAGATGCGGTGCCCGTGGCCGTCCAGCGATGAGCAGATGGACCCCACGGTGGTGCCGCAAGACCCTGTGACGCCGGCCACCTTCGACAACCAGTACTTCAAGAACGTGCTGGCGCACAAGGGCTTGTTCATCTCCGACAAGACACTGCTCGATAACCCTTGGACGGCTGGGATCGTCCACTTCAACGCCGCAGTCGAGAAGGCGTGGCAGGTCAAGTTCGCCAAGGCCATGGTCAAGATGGGCAAAGTCCAGGTGCTCACCGGCGATGAGGGAGAGATCAGGGAAAAGTGCTTCGTCGTGAACCCACACTACTAATTACTATAAGCGGAAATCTAGCTAGCAGTTATTCCACTATAATATAATAAACGACAAATTTGGAGTGGCAGTCCATCACCGCACTTTGCGTGTTTCTCTGTTCTAAGTTATAAATTGTTTTGGTTTTCCTGCTCTATAAACATATCATGTTTAGACCCCGTTGGGCATGGCTCCACTTCATCAGTAGAGCCGTTTTTTTTTCTTCAACTCCATGAACAACTCTATAGGTAGAGCTGAAGCCGTTTTGATAAGTCGTTTGGCAAAACAGCTCCACATATAGAGTTCCTTAAAATATGCTATCACAGAACGCCATGTAGGATGAGGTGAAGCCGGGAGAAGCTACTATTTTTAGCTCCTTCCCACCCCAAAGCTCTGTGAGAGCATGTTTTTAGGGGGCTTCATCGGTGAAGCCGTTTCATTTTACTCCGTTTGGCAGAAAATGGCTCCAGATGGCTCCTGAAGCCGCTGGAGAAGCCCTGCCAAACAGGGCCTTAGTAGATCGGAGACACTGACGCTTGGACGTCCCGCACTAGGAGGCGTCCGGATGCAGCCCCCACCCAGTCTATAAGGTTATCTGATTCCACACGTCAATAAAAAACGATTGCTACACGCCTGCTGCACGCACAGAGGGGACCGCCTGCACCTGCGCCCTGCTGCACGGATAGGTGGGGATAGCTCGTGCTCGTACCCTGCTGCATGCACAGGCGGGGACTGCTCGTGCCCCTGCCACCATCCCCCTCCACTTCCCGCGCCCATCGTCGTGTCGCGCTGCGCCGCGCCGCGATCCATCCCTCCACTTCCCACGCGCATGCATGGCGCCCCAGCAAGTGGAGTAGGTGGGTCCCATTGCAACATGTGTAACACCCGATTTACTTTTGCGACATTCAGATGAAACACTTGTAACTTACGTCTGAAACAATTGAAACACTTGCAACATACGTCTGAAACATCAGAAAAACACATGTGTTACCATTGCAAAATATATGCAACATCCAGATGAAACACTTGAAACATACATATGAAACAACCGAAAACACTTGAAACATACGCTTGCAACATGCATGTATATGAAACATTCAGTCTACTTTTACAACATCCAAATGGAACACTTGCAACATACATGTGAAATAGATAAAATAGTTGAAACATACACCTGAAACAAAAGCCATTGCAACATGTGTAACAACCCGATCTACTTTTGCAACACCGATATAAAACCCTTGCAACATACCTCTGAAACATCTAAAACATGTGAAACATACGTTTGCAACATGCGCTTTCAGCGCAATATCTCCTTACTGCTTGGGAATGGAGAGGCTCGTTGGCGCGTGGAGTTCACTAGTGTAGAGCTCGCCGGTGGCGCGGAGCTCTCCGCTCTGGTGGAAACCGTCATAGAGGGAGCACGCGGTGCAGCAGCCGTGGAGCGTAAGAGGAGAAGGTAGCGCTACTGGCGCGAGCTACCACAGGAAACAGGCGAAACCTAGCAGGCAAGCGTCCGCTAGGGTTGGGTTGGCCGGGCGGCACGGTGGAGTGGCCACAGTGGCCGGATACAGTGATGCAGTGGAGGTGGAGCGGAGAAGGCGGGCCGCGCGGTGGAGCGGACGTGGCTTCCAGATGCCAGTGGGAGTTGGCCGCATGGGGCAGGATGCATCTGTGGAGTGGCCGCGTGCGTAGGATGCGGCGGTGGAGCGGACGCATGGCCAGGATGCAGCGGTGGAGCCAGTCACGATGGTCGGGTAAGGAAATGATGATTTCGTTTTTTTAGTTATGGGCGGTGGAGATGAGTGGCCAGTTGCCTAGGCCGGTCCACAGGCCCAGCAATCAAGCGTCCCAGTGGACGGAGATGGACGGACGTCGTATCCGCAGCATTATCGTTAGTAGATATATAGTAACAACAAAAGCTAAATATTCAAAAATACCCAAAACAATTTATAATTTAAAACGATAAGTGTGTTTCTTTATCAACATTTTTGTTGCATATACGGAGTATACTACATACTACTACTATTAAATAAAGAAAACAGTGTCTTGTGTTTCATTACAATCTTACAATTATTACTAACACAATTAAAAGTGCAATTCACAAGAGATAATTTATAAAAAAAATTAGCAATCAATGACAAAATTATATGAGAAGTGATAGAATGTAGTACGACAAACGCATATTTCCAACGAGTTAAGATATATTCCTTCCGTTCCAAATTATAAGTTGCTTTGACTTTTTTTTATTCAATCATTTTACTATGTATCTAGACATAATATTATATCTTAATGTATAACAAAATGGATGTACCAAAAAAGTTAAAGCGACTTATAATTTGAAACGGAGAAAGTAAGTCGCACTCAGACTGAAACCTAAGCTCTTCTAGGCCGATGACGACAAAACATTTCATTTGCATCCATCACCTAGCTGCCATCATGTTTTCTTCTTCCGTTTTAGCTCCTCGCGTTGCTTCTTCCATGTTTGCCCCATCGGCGGCCAGCACACAACGTGCTTCTCATATCCTCATCTTGCTTGTCTCAAAGTGCCATATGCGGCATATATCACGCTAACCTCGCAATTTTATTACACTACACCGTTAATTAATGCCTGTCCACCGACACCCACACATAGTAATAACTAGCATATGTCGTATCTGCAATAGCCACGTGTAACAGTGGCGATCCTGTACCACTACTGCTACGTGGCAACCCACACAAGATACCACGTTGAAATTTAGCACTCACTATTATACTTAGCGTTTGTTATTGTTATGGGCAGTCACTACCACCCATGTTAAAATGTAGCAGTTATTATTATACTTAGCGTTTGTTATTATTATATTATTATATGGGCCGTCACTACTATAAAAAAACCATTTCCATAGACGTCTTGTTTTTTAGGTGGAAGCGACTCTATCAAAATCTACCTCTAAAAATGGTTTCTGAGCCGGCCTACCTGTACAAATCGATTTTTAAAGGCATCTGAGGGTTTTCTATTATTGTGGTCCGTCACTAATGCGGAAACCATTTTTTTTGGAGGCGCCTCCCTTTTTGGGAAGAGGCGGCTCTATCAAAATTTCCCTCTAAAATGGTTTCTAAGCTGGTCTACCTCTAGAAATTATTTTTTAGATGTGATTGGACTTTCCAACCGCCTCTAGAAACATCCACTATTTTAGAGGTGGCTAGGTTTTTCAGCCGCCTCTAGAAATGTACACACGCGTTTCTAGAGGCAGTTAGCAATTTGGCGCATCAAAATAGCACATCATAAATTACTACTTTTACAAATCAAGTTAGATGAAGACAATATTTATATCAAAGTTGTAGTACTTTAAGAGATCAACAACTTTATAATTGACGACTTTCCTTTTTGAAATCATTTACATCCCAAAAATTGTGTTTAAAGTTTTCATAATTTGGAATTCATTATTTTAAAATTTTAAATGACCTCAGACTGAGAAACGACCTACTACACAGTTATAGTACTCGAAGAGATCTGCAACTTTGTACTTGACCAGTTTTCCGTTTGAAATTATTTAGTGTCTGGAAATTCTATTTTAAGTTTTCAAATTCTGAAAAAATATTTTTTTAGAATTTTTCAAAGCACCTCAGATGGAAAAACGACCTAACCAAAGTTATTTTGTTGTTGATAACTTTTTTTCATTTCAAATCATTTGGGCCTTATTCGTTTATTCTAAAGATCAAAGGGATTGAAGGAGATTGGAGGGGACCGAGGAAGGTTTTGATTTGTAGGGGATTTAGTCCCCCTCAATCTCTCCCAATCCTCTTGATTTTGGGATCAAACGAGCAGGCCCATAGGATCCAAAAATTTTGTTTTAAGATTGTTAATTTTGAATTACTCTAAATATATGCATTACATTTGAATTCGTTTAGGGTCTTAAATATGATTACCATATTCACTATGATAGTAGAAAAGGAATGTATTAGTCAATCTGGTCACTTTGATATGTAGTGGTGAGGAAGCAACACGCGAGGCTAGGTCCTGAATTCAATCCTCTATATGGCTGCATGGCCGAAAAATCCTGCGACTTGCAGCCTCATGGTTTTACTGCTGGGCCACTTCCAGATTAAAAAAAAATGCTGGGTTGATAAATGTTGGTGGCCCGAATTTGGCCCCTCTAGAAATAAATCTATAGGGGCATCAGGGTTTCGGCCAAATAGTCGCCTCTGCTGTCTTAAAAAAAACATTCCTATAGTGCGTCATTACTATTGTTAGGCTATTATTTGCCATGCGGATGGTCAAGTAAAAATCCAGATGATACCCATGGCAAAAAGAATGTTGAGATAGTGATTTGTGTTGATAAAGAATGATGGCACAACGAATTATATTCCTTTCAATTGATAGAAGAATATAATGTTAATTTGTCTGCTTGTGCCTTTTTTTATATCTTACTAGCAAATATGCTCGTGCGTTGCAACAGAAGTACATTCTATTATGCTGCTGGCAGCACGAGCGTGGCTACACGGCAAAGCCGCGCATAGGCACAACGGCTGCGGCGAGGTGGCTTCATCCGGCAGCACGGCAGAAAGAAGGAAGAAGCAAAGAAAAGCGAGAACGGAGGAGGGAGGACAGATTTCTTGGAACGAATTTAGAGTTTTTTCAATACTTGTCTTCTCTCCTCCTCACCCTCTCAATTAGTTTTTTGTTTTGAGAAACCACTCCTCTCAACTAGTACATCAGTGGTGGTCCAGTTTGGGCCCGCGACCCTGACGTTGTGCCATCGAGAGCGAGGGGGCCGGGCCTAATTCGATATCCCCGGTTCCTCAGCTCGTGATGGATTAGTATGCACCATGGGACGGTCACTCCACAATCACCTTAAGCTGAGGCCTGCACCAAGTTCTCCCAAACTTGACCTGCCTCCTCACCACCATCTTGTCAACCTTGCTCCATGGGCACTCCTGCTCCGCGCGGCACCACCTCCCAGTCCCAGAGCCCCATCTCTCGCACACACCAGTCCTTGAGAAGAGCCACACGCTCCAGCGACTTGCACTTGCACACCCTGGCTAGGTATCTCACCAACGAAATCTATCATAGCGTCCGCTCGAACCCGGCAAGCACGTACAACCTCCTTGAGATGACAGTGCTGGAACCTCGATCGCTGCCACTGCCAACTTATTTCGCACCCAGGTGGCGGTGCTGTAACCGGGTTATGGGCTACGTGGATGTGCAGGACCTCTATCCAGCGACACCGGCCGACAGCGCGGCCTGCAGGAGCAGCCGCGGCTACGTGATGTCCCACAACGACGGCACCTCGGCGATTAGGAGCTGCCTAAGGCCCCACAGGTTCGTGTCGAGAGCAGCCACGGACCGATCCAACTCTTTGACCTCGTGAACCGGACGGCAAGGCTGTCGACGATGGGTGCGTTCTCGAGGAAGCAGCCGAGCGCATCATGCCCGCCGGAGCTCTGCATCGAGAAAGCGGAGCTCCATGGTGTTGTCCAGGCACACCTGCCGCTCCAGCATCGGGAGCGCGTGCAGCTTGATGCCTCGATCGTTAGGAACGAGCAGCCGTCCACAACGGGGTCCTTGAGGTGCGAGTGAGTCCGGCCCGCTGATCACGAGCCGCCTCCCCTTCCCTGTGCAACGGTAGGACTGGAGGTGCAGCACCTCCAGCAGCGAGCGCGCGGTGAACAATCTCTGGTACGTGGCCATGGGTGTCTCGCAGTACAAGCTCTGCAAGTGCGCCCGTGCAGTTTCCTAGCGTCAGGCTGCGCAAGCGCGACCAATGGAGCTCATCGTCGAGGCAGTGGTGGGGGAAGGTGTAGGAGGGACCGTCATCGTCGTCCTAAGGCTGACGAGCGGTGGCCTGGAAACGACCTCGAGTCTCGAGATCCTCGACTCGATCCCCATTGCAGATCGCCGTGGGTATGAGGCGGTCGACGCAGTCAGACTCCTCCGTGGGAAAGAACTCGAGGCAGAGCCTCTTGGTGCACCGCAGGTCACCTTCTTTGTCGTCACAGTCGGATTTCAAGAGGCCGACAATGCTGTCGGAAAAGACGCGCATGCCGCGGCGCTCGCTTCGTGCTATAAGGGTGTCAAGCTTCAGGACTACGGCAGCATCGTATTCCGTGGCGCATTGCTGCGGCGCATGGCGAGGGAGCGCCACAGGAGGATGTCGCTGACCTGAGTTGGAGCGCGTGGAGCTCGCGTGGGTGGTGCGCCCAGCGTCTGGCGAGCACGGCATTGGAGAGCACGGTGCGGGTGTCAAGGCGGTGAAGGCTGAGGTGATCAGGCAGAGCAGACAAATCCTTCTTTTTTCCGTTTGGACTTGAACTTAACATGTTTTTTTGAGGGGTAACTTAACGTGTTGTACCTAAACTCTTGTGGAGATCGCTTATGAGGCTTACGACATCGTTTATAGAGTCCTGATACAGTTGGTATTCAATCAATTTTTTAATATGTATTTTACACGGCAGTTCCATGGGTAAAGAATCCGAATACTGCTCTTTTCATTGACCGACGAAAAAGAGGATATTGTATTCCAGTGTTTATTATGGGTTTTTTTGTCGGTCCTTTTTTTCATTGTTAGCTTCTGTTTCTTTTCTCGTTTCAGATTCCTTTTTCATTTATTAGTCACGGACGGTTACATCTTACACGTAGAGGTGGAAAAAAAAACATGACAGAAATTTTGCCTCTTTATTATTATATATATATAAATTAGGTATAGATTTATTTTGTGTATCTTTTGTTTTTATATCAATGTATTGATAACTTAAAATGTCTAAATATGTTTCGCAAACATGATGCTGGCATTGATATAAGCTCCATATTTTGATTATTTTTACTTTATTAGTAGTTAGCGTCTGTTGTGCTACCCATTATCCTCAATTCGCTATACAAACACTAACCTAAGAGTGTTAGCTTTGACTCACTACAAGTGGTGTTTCTTCTATCTCATCGCTCCGACTACCGTCCGCTGCCTATTAGAGCACCCGCAATACCTTGTTTAGGCCATTCCTAGTGCTAGATTTCATTGCACTATTTTTAAAATGAATTTGTAGGTGATGAATGAAATAAAATAAAAGCCATAATGAATGAAACTCCGAGGCCTGCGACAACAAGTTGTTGTGTAAACGATAGTTCATCCAACAGGTTATCTTTAGACACATTTTCTAACATTCTATTCTAGCTTCTCCTTCTTCAACCTTCTCTTGTTGCTTGCTCCCCTTAACAAAGATAGAAATATTTGACTTTGGACAAAACTAATACGACATGTAAAAAAAGAACAGATCGGAGGGAGTACTCACAAACACATGCCATGAGCATATGCGGAAAGATAAGCTAGAGAAACATGATAATCGATCGATTTCCAAAGAAGATAGAAGACGGAGCCGGATTCAAGAGGGTTTGGGCATCGGAGCCAGATTTGTGAGGATTTTGTTGTTAGATTTTTATTTTTAAAAAGTAGATTACACAATGAGGAACAAAGAGGACGGCCCTTGGTCGATATCGGCAACTCAGTGAATAAGAAACCAGAGCAGCTATGCAAATGGTTGATATGTGCCCATTTGTGAGTGACGAGTGATTGCCAAAGGAGATATAATCGGAGCTTTGGTTAAGTGTGTGGGACTAACCTAGGTGCGAGTTATGTGTGTGAAATATGTCTCTTGGCTTATGGATGTGCATGTGTTGAGTGTGAGACAGTCGACAGCAATGGAGAAGGTCAAGCAAGAGTCCATGTGCAATGGACCGGGTGCGGTAAAGGGCATAAGTGAAGACTTGGACCAAGGGACCAACGGGTGGAGAATGGACTATGGAAGGCTAGCACTTGGGCACAACAACGAGCAAGAATACATGCAAGACGGAGACAAAGACGACGTGATCAGAGTCTATGCTGAGGTTGGACCAAGTCAAGACAAGGCGTTGCAAACCCTTGGTAGACCGTTGGGCTGAGAACATGGAGGACACATATATATGAAAGGTCCTAATGGCTAGATGGGGGGTGAATAGCCTATTAAAAAATCTACAACAACACTTAAGCCAAGATGTTAGACAATTATGAAGCGAAGCGAGTGTTGCGCTAGCCTACTAAAAATGTAAGTCTCCTATCCACAATTCTAGTTGTTATAGTCTATATGTCACACACAAAGGGCTAAGTCACTGCCTCTAAGTTAGTGAGCTCTCAAAGACTAACTAAAGAGCCTCATTAACCACTAACAAGATACAAGGTAGCTCTCAAAACTAATTACACTAAAGAGCTTAGCTACACTAAGAAAGTAATGCAAGAGTGTGGTAGAGAAGATATATCACCGTGGCAAGTGATCAATCAATGAATACCAAAGAAAACCAAGGAGACAATGAAGACACAATGATTTTTTCTCCGAGGTTCACTTGCTTGCCGACAAGCTAGTCCCTGTTGTGGCAGTTCACTCACTTGAAGGTTCACGCGCTAATAGGCATCACACACCTAACCTGCAACTGGGTGCTGCACAACCAACACAAGATGAGGATCCACAAGCCATGTGCAATCCACAATAGTTGCCTTTGGCGCTTTACCGGGGAAGGCACAAGAACCCCTCACAATCACAATGATCGAAGCCAGAGACAATCACCTTTCTCCGCTCGATGATCCACCAATCACCGGGCCGTTTAGGTGCCGGCCAACACCAAGAGTAACAAGATCTCTACCAATCCAAATCGTCCAACTAGTGCCACAAGATGCTAGAACACTAAGCAATGCACTAAAGGCTCTCCAATCTTACTCAAGATGATGAAATCAAATGTGCAAGTGAGTGGAGTGGTGTGCTCAGCTCTCAAAGGGTGTATACAGGTGTGGAAAGTGCCAAGAGAGTGGCCAAGACCGGCCACCACCTCTATTTATAAGCCACAAGCAAATAGAGTCGTTACTCGTTTGGAGCAGCTTCTGCGAGGTCACCGGACATGGCAGTGCAGTCACCGGACATGGTGGTGGTGCCCTCTCCAACGGTCATCCAATGGGGCATCGGACAGGGTGGTGGTGGCACCGCCCTAGGGTGGCAGTGACCACCCAGCCAACCCCCCGAAAAACTACCTCTCTGGAAAAAAGCGGCGGTGCCTGTAACACTCCGGTGTTACGCAAGCATTTGCATGGCAATCATTTGCATGGCAATCATATGCATGGCATTTCATATCATCATAATCATACATGTTAATATTATAATTTGAGTGAAATAAAAGCTTAGAAAGTGGTATTTGAGGTGTAATGTATAATGTGCTAATCACATTCCATCAAAATTGTGCAACTAAAAATTTTATATCACTTAGAATTATAGGTCAAAATTTTTGGAGCAACTAAATGACTCAAAGTTTTGTCAAAAAGCTTGTTCAAAAATATTAATTAAAATATTCAAAAATCCTCTCTAAATTAGCTTTTATTCTTCAATTCAAAATCTATTGAGAATTTTTAGTTGGCCCCTTAATCAAAGTTGTAGAGATCTAGGGAGAGTGTTTTATATGATACTAGAATAATTACATGTTGTACACATGTTTTTATGAAAGTATCGCATGTGTGGGTGTTCCGTCCGTTGAGGCGATGCCGTCAATAGGACGATGTGTTTGGGTAGTTACTACCGTTGTACACGCATCTGGGGATTCGTGTAGAGCGCGTAGGTAGATTTACTGCTTTCATGCATTCATGGGGAATGGACTGAAATGTATTTTCTGCAGGTACATAACAGCGTTTATCGTGTAGATCGAATTAGTTATGTATATGAGAGATCGTTGTATGCCACCGAATTCATCGTTAGATGTCTTTATTTTCTAAGTTTGTGAGAACGTAAGACTCGCGCATGCATCATACTGCCTAAGCATTTCATTCATAACCTGCATTCCTCCCCTTATAAAAGGATTATCCCAGTTTGATAAAAGTGACATCAACTTAAAATATGTCTCACCGGGTAATTTAAAAACTTGTGCTACAGATGGCCCGCACGAAGAAGACTGCCCGTAAGTCCACTGGTGGAAGAGCACCACGTCACCAGATGGCCCCGCGGGAGCGCCGCAGCACGGACACTTTTCTAAGTGAGTTTGGCATGCCCACCTTGCTTTGGAGAGTGCTCCATGATGTGGGGTACCCAGAGGGTCAAGAGCCGGTGTACTCTTGGAATGAGAGCCAGCTAGCTGAGGATGGACTTGCAATAGTGGAGATCACCGTCCCTGCCCTTGGTGATGCGCCAGAATGGGCTGGTTGGCATTTGGAGTTTGAAGGGCGCACTCTAGTTGAGGGTGCAGAGGGTGCAGCCTTTCACGTCATCCGAGACATAATGAGCAGGTTTCCTAATGAGTTGGCAGCAGCCTTGGCCGGTACCTTCCCGAGAGATGATCCTCGTGATGCCATTTGGGTGCAGCCACAAGGTAGTGCTTTGGTCAGAGGCCCAAGTGAAGGACAGGCTAGCGACAACCACACGATGAGTGTCATGTATGCAGCCATCAGAGCATACCAGGGTCTTGAGAATACCTATTGGACCTTGACTGGTCTAAGAGGTAATGATCGGCTTGAAGCAAGGAAGCAAAAGAAGAAGCAAGCACGTGCTATAGCTAGCTTGCAGGAGCAGTTGGCCGACATGAGCTTGCAGCGAGATCGGGCTCTCGAGAGAGGTGAGAGTGCTATGCAGCGGGTGCAGACGTTGACTCAGGCCAACAGAAATGCAGATCGCATGATGGGACAGCTAGTGCAGGAAAGGAATGAAGCCTGGAACAAGAGGAACCTTCTCAGGCAAAGGGTCGAGGAGCTAGAAGGGTATAACGCCAACTTGCATGAAGAGTTCCATGCCCTCTACAACGGGATAGGCCCGTACGCTCCTCCGGACGCCGCCCAGATGGACGTCGACGACGACGCCGCTACTGATGGTAGCAATGGTGACGCCTCCGACCTCGACGACGGCCCCGAGGAGTAGGCTAGTTGCCTTGCGTTAGTGATAGGCTTTATCGCGATGGCCTTCTTTTGGTTCCCATGTATCGTGTTGTGTCCTGTTCGGTCTTGAGACTGGCGATCTTTTGGATCTTGGTTGTGTATGTGATGCTTGAACGCATGAAAGTCCAGTGTATGTATGCTGGCAACGTGGTTGTATGGAACGTGATGTTGCATTCGAAGTAATTTGATTAGTGATGTTGTTTTAATTGGAATGTGATTATTGTGCCTCTGTCTTATTGCATGACTTGTTCTCTCCAATAAATTCAGTATGGCATGATTGTTCATTCGGATACAATTACTACCACTTCGCTCAATTATTACTTGTTGCTGAAATATGCAGATGGCAAACACTCGCCGTGCCACGTATGAGGCCGCTGGAACTGGTGGCAACGGTGCAGGGGCTGGTGGGGGTGGTGCAAACAACGTCAATCACTAGGAGCCACAGCCAGAGCCACATTTGCCCCCTCCTCCACCGCTCACTGCAGAAGTGTTCTTCGCACAGTTTCTTGGAAGCCAGCGCAACGCCGAGCAGTCACAAAAGAATATGGAAGATTTTCTGCGTACCATCGCTGAAAACGTTCAGAGAGGAAATAATCAAGGTGGTGGCCATGGAGTGAACCAGTACAACAATTTCAAGGATTTCATGGATACTAGGCCACCTATTTTCAAGGAAGCAGCAGAGCCACTCGACGCTGAAGAATGGATCAACACTATGGAAGATAAGTTTCGTGTGCTGAGACTGACAGAAGTTCTGAAGACAGAATATGTTGCACATCAGTTACAGGGACCAGCAGGGATGTGGTGGAAGCATCACCGCACCACCTTTCCTCTCAATGCCCAGATTACTTGGAGAGAATTCACTGAAGCGTTTAGGGGAGTTTATATTCCCCCAGGGTTGGTTGAGATGAAGCTCGGAGAGTTCTTAGCCTTAAATCAGGGTACCAAGACTGTAACACAGTATTTGCATGCATTTAACAACTTGTGCCGTTATGCTCCAGACATGGTCGACACAGATGCAAAGAGAATTGCTAGTTTCAAGAGAGGGTTAAGTCCGAAGATGATGAAGCATGTGGTTACCAATACCCGTGTCAGGTTCAATGACTTTGTCAGTGATTGTTTGAAACAAGAAAAGAACAACAACGCCTACACTGCATCCAAGAATCGCAAGAGGGTGTTTGAGTCAGGACCCTCCCAGTCCAGAGTTGTCACTGCAAATCATCCTTCTTATCGTCCGTCCGCACCTGGTGCAAGGTTCAGGCCTCCACAGCATAAAACTCAGAACTACAAGGGACCACAGAAGCCGTACAAGATGGTCGTGCCGCCAGCAAAGATCACCGCAACTGCAGAACAAAGCAACTCTAAGGGAGCAATAGGATCTGCTGGTACAGTGAAGGGGCCCTGCTACAATTGTGGTCAGCCAGGCCACTTTTCAAAGTTCTACCCTTATCCGCCTAGAAAGAAACAACAGACTTACACTGCCCGTGTGCACCATACCACCGTTGATGAGATTCCTGAAGGAGAACCTGTAACTGCCGGTAAGTTTCTTGTTAACCATCACCCTGCAGTTGTTCTATTTGATTCTGGATCCTCGCATTCTTTTATGAGTCAAGCATTTGCACGGAAGCATGAACAACTATGCACAGAATTGAGTTATGGTTATCGCATAAGTTCAGCAGGGGCTGATGTTGAAAGGTCCTTGTTTGGTTTTGGTAATTGAGTGACAACTTAGGTGGACTAATATGTGGTTATGTGAGATACACAGGAGATTAGTCCACATGTGATGGTGTCATGAAGGAGCTCATTGCATATGAGACATGACATGGAGTCATGTGACCAAGATGGAGAAGATCAAGATGAGGCTTGGCTCGAAGGACCGGTTGTGAAGGTGAAGGGCAAGTTGAGGCTTCGAAGCGAAGGACCATGCGATGGTGAAGCTTGGGCAAGACTTGGCGCCGACGGACCAATGCAACGGTGAAGAGCAAGTGAGGTCAAGATCGATGAACCAATACGGTCACGTGATGATATGAAGTGAATCATATCATTTGGTGAGTGGTTGGTGCATGTGTTGCATCAATGTCGGAGGAGATGGAGTGGAATGCGCAAGGCTAAGGTATAACCTAGGGCATTTCCATTTCACCGGTCATAGGTGTGTAGAGAAGTTTATGACCGGGTTTAGAATAGATGGCCGTACTATCAAGAGGGGCAAACTTGTTTGCATATCGGTCATCTAGTGCCACTTGAGCGATCTAACTGTGCATACGTGTTAGGATCGAGTGGCGAGGCAAGTTGAGTGCCTAATTCCTTCAAAAATGATTATGAAAATGCTAACACACATGCACAAGGTGGTGATCACTTGTTGGTGTTGGCACATTTGCGAAGGCGATGAAGTTTGAGCGGTAGAGAGGGTTTGGGTCTCTCTCTCCCTCCCGCCGAGCTTGCGAGCGCGGGATTCAGGCGTTTTCGAGGAGTTGAAAAGCCTATTTTCCACTACGCCGGAAGTCGGAAAAGAAACGGAGGCGAACGGAGGTCACAGAGGTGACCGGACGCTGCACCGGACGCGGTCATGGTATGACCGGACGCGTCCGGTCAGTACTGCGCAGACACGGGTGTTAGGGTTTGTAACCGGCGCGTTCGGTCACTCGCGGGACCGGCGCGTCCGGTCTTGCGCCCAGAAGGAACTGAGGTTCGCAGAGGACGATCGGACGCGGAGCGCGTCCGGTCACACATGATCGGACGCGTCCGATCGTTGAAGGTGCTTACTGGACTCTAACCGGACGCGGGCACTGTCGCGTCCGGTCGTTGCAAAGTGCGCGTCCGGTCATGTCGTTGCGCGCGCGATGCCATGCGATCGGCGCGTTCGGTCGTTGCCAGGGGGGCGTCCGATCTTTGCTTCGCGGGCGCGTGGGTCAGTGCGATCGGCGCGTCCGGTCGTTCGAAGCGGCGCGTCCGGTCTTTTGACGGGCGCGTCCGGTCGTTGCCTGGGGCGCGTTCGGTCGTTGGTTTGACCGTTGGGGTCAGTGACCGTTGGAGGATCGGACGCGGTTGAGCGCGTCCGGTCAGTTACGACCGGCGCGTCCGGTCGTCCCGAAAAAGGACCCAGTGAAGGGGTAACGGCTCTATTTGACCGTGGGGTTATAAATAGATGCCTTGGCCGGCCGTGGCCGGTAGCTGAGCACACTTTAGCCTTGGTGGCTTGTGTGGTAGTGCTTGGGAGCCCTCTAACTCACTCATGCTTGATAGTGTTCATCGGATCGAGTGAGAGAGCAATTCTAGTGCGATTGCATCATAAGGTTGCATCGAGTGGCACTAGGTGATCGTGTTGCAAGCCGGTAGTGCTTGTTACTCTTGGAGGTTGCCACCTCCTAGACGGCTTGGTGGCTTGTGGCTCTGTTGAAGCTCGCAAGAAGATTGTGCGAGGCTCCGGAGAAGCTTTGTGAGGGGGATTGTGCTCACCCCGCGGGGATCGCGAAGAGCAACTCTAGTTGAGCGTGTCATTGAGTTACCTCACTTGAGAGTGGTGTCTTGCGGTGCCTTGCGGGGCGTGCCTTGAGGGGCAAGTGACTTGAGGGTCACACCGAGGAACCATCTAAGTGTTGGTCGACACAACGGGGACGTAGCTTGGTGGCAACCAAGTGAACCTCGGGAGAAAATCACCGTGTCAACTTTGTCTACTCTTCTCGGTGGTTTGCCTTCATGCAACACAAGCTTGTATTTACTTTCATATATACTTGTGCTTGTGTAGTTGCTCTCGTAACTAGTTTGCTTGTGTAGCTTGCTAGTTGTCTTCTTGCTTGTGTAGCTAGAAGCTTCCGCTTGCGTGACTAATTTGGTTTGTGTAACCTTGTTAGTCACATTGCTTAGTTTGTGTAGCTAAGTGATTTGCACTCTCTAATTTGGCATTAGTTGCCTTGTTATTGAGCATTGCTAGTGAGCTTAGGCTTTGTGCGCTTTGCTTACTAGAATTGTGTAGGAGCTCCCTCTTGCTTGCAAAGTACTAGTGCATAGGTTTGTGTGACCTTGCTCTAGAATTAAATAGGAGAGCTCTTGCTAAGGAAAGCACCTTAGTTGCTTAATTAGGATCTTTGTGAGGTGCTTGTGAACTTAGATAGAGGGGTGTAGTCTTGGCTAGACCGATAAGTTTAATTTCGCATTTATTTTGGTTAGCCTAAGTGTTTAAGTTTTAGAAAGGACTATTCACCGCCCCTCTAGTCCGCCATCTCGACCCTTCAGATGTGCTAACCAATAAGATGGTTAGAGGGGCAACCCTTGAGTTAGATAGTCGGAAGTTTCGAGTGAACCTGATAGTTATGCCGGGACTAGTTTTGGATGTAATAATAGGAATGAACTGGATGAAAGACTGGGGAGCAGTCATAGATACAAGCAGTCGATTGCTTACCCTTAAGGATCCGCAGGCAGAGGGTACTTTTCAGGTACCATTGCCCGAAAGAACAGATCTTGTGAGTGTGACCTGTGCCATGGAAGTTGTTCCTATCCGCCAGATCCCGGTAGTGTGCGAGTTCCCGGATGTGTTTCCAGACGAGTTACCTGGCCTTCCTCCAGATAGAGATGTTGAGTTTGGAATCGAGTTGATCCCCGGAACAGCTCCTATTTCGAGGAGACCTTATCGGATGCCTCCGGATGAGTTAGCTGAGCTGAAGAAGCAACTGGAAGAATTGCTAAAGAAGGGGTTTATCCGACCAAGTAAGTCTGAATGGGGATGTCCTGCCTTGTTCATGAAGAAAAAGAAAGAGGGTACTCTGAGGATGTGTGTGGATTATCGACCTCTTAATGCGGTAACTATCAAGAATAAATATCCTTTGCCTCATATCGATGTTTTGTTTGATCAATTGGCTAAAGCTAGGGTGTTCTCCAAGATAGACCTAAGATCAGGGTATCATCAGATAAAGATCAGGCCACAAGATGTCCTGAAAACCGCCTTTTCTACCAGATACGGGTTGTACGAGTATCTTGTTATGTCCTTTGGCTTAACAAATGCTCCTGCATATTTTATGTATCTGATGAATACGGTTTTCATGCCAGAGTTGGATAAGTTTGTAGTTGTCTTCATTGATGACATTCTAGTATACTCTGAGAATGAGAAAGATCATGAAGAACATCTGAGAATTGTCTTGACCAGATTAAGAGATCATAAGTTGTATGCTAAGTTCAGCAAATGTGAATTTTGGTTGAAGAAAGTTCCTTTCCTTGGTCATATTTTATCTGAGAATGGAGTTTCGGTAGATCCGAGCAAAGTGCAAGAGGTTATGGATTGGAAAACTCCAACCACAGTGCCAGAAGTCAGGAGTTTCCTAGGGTTAGCTGGTTACTATCGCCGCTTTATCCTAGACTTCTCGAAGATTGCTAAGCCAATGACAAGTCTGTTACAGAAAGATCATAAGTTCGTGTGGACAGAGGAGTGTGAGACAGCTTTCCACACCTTGCGAAAACTGTTGACCACTACTCCAGTTCTTGCACAGCCAGACATCGAGAAACCTTTTGATGTGTTCTGTGATGCATCAAAAACAGGATTAGGCTGTGTTCTGATGCAAGAAGGAAGAGTCATTGCTTATGCCTCCCGTCAGCTGAGAAAACATGAAATCAATTATCCGACACATGATCTTGAGCTTGCCGCCGTGGTACATGCCTTAAAGATTTGGAGACACTATTTACTTGGTAATGTGTGCAATGTTTTCACCGATCACAAGAGTCTCAAGTACATTTTCACCCAACCAGATTTGAACATGAGACAGCGAAGATGGTTAGAACTAATTAAAGATTACAACTTGAATGTACAGTATCACCCTGGGAAAGCCAATGTGGTAGCCGATGCTTTGAGTAGAAAGTCGCATTGTCTGAATATGCAACCCTTACTCGAAGATGGTTTTAATCTAATGCACCCTGTCGTGTTACACAGTATTCAGATCAGTTGTACCTTGGAGAGTAAGATAATAGAAGGTCAGAAAGCAGACAAAGGGATATTCCACATCAAAAGGAAAATTAAAGAAGAACCTTCAAAACACTTCAGAGTGGACGAGCAGGACGTGTTGTGGTTCGACAACCGTCTTGTTGTTCCAAAGGATAGAGAGCTTAAGAATAAAATTATGGATGAAGCTCATCACTCTAAGTTATCCATTCATCCTGGCAGTAGTAAAATGTATCAAGAACTAAGGCCTCGTTTTTGGTGGACAAAGATGAAGAAGGAAATTGCAGCTTATGTAGCTAGATGTGACACATGTTGTCGAGTAAAAGCTATTCACATGAAACCTGCCGGATTGTTGCAACCTTTGTCAGTACCTAGTTGGAAGTGGGATGATATAAGTATGGATTTCATCACAGGTTTGCCCACTACTCAGAAAGGCCATGATTCGATTTGGGTAATCGTGGACCGTCTTACCAAGACCGCTCACTTTTTGCCTGTCAAGACAGATTATAGACCACCTCAATATGCCGAGAAGTATATTGCAGAGATTGTGAGATTGCATGGCATACCGAAGACTATAGTGTCTGACAGAGGGTCACAGTTTACTGCTCACTTTTGGGAGCACTTGCACAAAGGTTTGGGGACTAGCCTGATTCGTAGCACTGCCTATCATCCTCAAACAGATGGTCAGACTGAAAGATTTAATGCTGTTTTAGAAGATATGTTGAGAGCTTATGTGTTGTCTTCCAGAGGTTCATGGGAGTCATGGTTACCTCTAGCAGAATTCGCATATAATAATAGCTATCAAGAAAGTATCAAAATGGCACCTTTTGAGACTTTGTATGGACGAAAGTGTAGAACACCTTTAAATTGGATTAAGCCAGGGGAAAGAAGGTATTATGGTATTGACTTCGTGGAAGAAGCCGAAAAGAAAGTTTATATCATTCAGCAAAATATGAGAGTAGCTCAGTCACGTCAGAAAAGTTATGCGGATAAGAGAAGGAGACCACTTGTGTTTGAAGTTGGTGACTATGTTTATCTAAAAGTCACGCCAATGAAGAAGAAGCGGTTTGGATTACGCAGAAAGCTTGCCGCTAGATTTGTCGGACCCTACAAAATCTTAGAAAGAAAGGGTCCAGTGGCTTACAAATTGGAATTACCAGAATCAATGGGTGCTATATTCCCAGTTTTTCACATATCACATCTCAAGAAATGTTTGCGCGTTCCAGAGGAAATAATTGAACCCCGAAGCATAAAACTTAAGTCAGATCTGGTGTATCGTGAGCAGCCAATTCGAGTTTTGGATTCCAAAGAAAGGGCTACTCGGAACAGTGTGGTGAAAACATATAAGATACAATGGAGTCATCATGATGAGGGAGATGCATCGTGGAAAACGGGTGAATACCTACAAAAAGCATACGGAGATTTTTATAATAAATGGTTCGTAACCCAAATCTCGGGACGAGATTTTTATAAGGGGGGAGGGCTGTAACACTCCGGTGTTACGCAAGCATTTGCATGGCAATCATTTGCATGGCAATCATATGCATGGCATTTCATATCATCATAATCATACATGTTAATATTATAATTTGAGTGAAATAAAAGCTTAGAAAGTGGTATTTGAGGTGTAATGTATAATGTGCTAATCACATTCCATCAAAATTGTGCAACT
This sequence comes from Saccharum hybrid cultivar R570, assembly GCA_038087645.1. Taxonomy (NCBI): domain Eukaryota; kingdom Viridiplantae; phylum Streptophyta; class Magnoliopsida; order Poales; family Poaceae; genus Saccharum; species Saccharum hybrid cultivar. Next base: position 1,694,269 of record JAQSUU010000425.1, read on the forward strand.
AAAAATTTTATATCACTTAGAATTATAGGTCAAAATTTTTGGAGCAACTAAATGACTCAAAGTTTTGTCAAAAAGCTTGTTCAAAAATATTAATTAAAATATTCAAAAATCCTCTCTAAATTAGCTTTTATTCTTCAATTCAAAATCTATAGAGAATTTTTAGTTGGCCCCTTAATCAAAGTTGTAGAGAATTAAATTCTAAGCAACTTTTATTTTTGGGTCAATTCCAGAAAATGTCTTCTTCTTGTTCAAAATGGGGTTTGAAATCTGTGTTTGAATTTGATTTGAAATGAAAAATTTAAAAAAAATCAAATCCAGCTTAGCAGGCCGCCGCCTCGGATTCGGCCCGCTGGCCGAATCGGCCCGCGCCACTCCCGCGCGCGCGCCCGCAGCCGCCTCCGCCTCGGCTCGGCCCGGCCTGCCTCTGCGTCGCTCCTCTTCTTCCCGCCCGCGCGCGCGCTGTCGCCCCGGCAGAAAACGCCCGCCGCGTGGCGGCCGCATGCCGGCGACGCCATCGCGTGGCCGCCGTGGACCCCACGCCCGCGCTCCGCTTCAAAATCGCCCGGGCACCTGGTTTCTCTCCCACTTGCGCCTCGGTTGCTTCCCTTCTTCCTCCCTCCGGTGAAACCGCAGCGGAACACCGCTCGCCACCGAGCTCCGCCACCGTCCCCGCCCTGTTCCGGCACCGGTGGACCACCTCCGTCTAATTGCCCGTGCACAAGGCTCCGCCCCATCCTCCCCTCCTCCGAACGGGTGTCGCCATCCCCTCGTTTGCCTCGGTAGGGCTCAATTTCCCTCGCTCCGCCGCGCCACCGCGTCGGTGCCGTCGAGCCCGTGCCCCGCGCACCGCCTCACTCGCTCTCTCTCTCTGCCCTCCCGCGTCCCCTTCACGTGTTCGCTACTCTCTTGCGAGCATGTTGCGCTCCTTAGCTAGTCGTGGTTTGGCCGTGACGGCGAGACCATGGACGCCGGCGACCGCGCTCCGTTTTCCCCTCCTCTCGGTGGACTGGGCTACGCCCTGTGGGCCGCGCCCCGAGTAGGCCGGCTCGGCCATTCCCCCCCCCCCCCCCCCCCCCCCCCCCGCGCGCGATGCCAGGCCGAGAACGGCTATGGGTCGGTTGATTCCCTGGGCCGGCCCAGTGCCGTTATGAAAATCCATTTCCATTTTCTTTTATTATTCTTGTTGAAAATGCTTTGGAAAATGTTTTAGTAGTCATTTCAGCTCCAAAAATTGTGAAATAAATTTCTAGGGATTCATTGGAACCAGATCTACAATCTAAAAATATTGCATGTCATTTTTGGAATACTTTTCTGTAGAGCTTTAATTAATTCTTAATATTGCTGATATCTTGTAAAATAGCTAGTAAATCCTATATGTATCAGAAAAATATGATTTCAAGTTTGTTAATCTTCTTATATCATGTACTTCCTAGGAAAAATATGTTTCATACATGTGCTGTGGGAAAATGTTGAAGTGTAGTTCAAGTGCCTTTAATGGCTGATTTTTGTTATTTTTGCTAGAGAGCAAACTTTGTATAAAACATGCATGTGATAATTTTTGTACAGTCATAGTATGCTATGAAGAACCTAGGAAAAATATTAATTCTGTTGTTTGACACTTTCCATAGTACAAAGTAATTTCATGCTCATTTTTATGCTATAGCTTGTCATTTTTGTATAGGATGGTTTACTTATCCAAATGCCATGAAATTTTTATGATAGTCTGTTTAGAGTAGTATTATGCTACTGTAATTTTCTTAGATTTTTAGGAGCATCAGAAATATATGTTGCTATTCAAACCTACTATTATTACTTAGGGTTTAAGCAAGTGTTGCTTTAAGTGTGATTAAGAAATTAGTAAAGCTTTGGTGTATCTTTGAAGCATTTCATAAGGTAGGTTAACTTAACATAATAGTAGTAGAAGAGAATGCAGTAGATGACATGTGCTTGTAGTGTATAGTTTCTGGATGATGTTGACTACCTTGCATTTCAACATATTCATTGCATTCATCTCCTTCGATGCATACTTGCATAATCACTTACGCGCATTGCATCATACAGGATCGCAAACCGAGAACCCAGTCGTCTTACCCGAGGAGCCAGAGGAGCAGATCGAGGTGCAGCAGCAGGAGGTGACAGAAGCCGAAGAAGAGGCCGGTGAAGATCTCCCGGAGTGCCCCGACCACCGTCCAAGTTCCTTCGAGAGAGGCAAGCCCCGGAGCATTTCTCTCCCGGTTTGCAAATAATTTATTATTAACTTTACTTAATTTGATGCATTACGTTTAGAAGTTGTTTGCAAACGTTGCTGCATTATACCTTGCTTACCTTTGTTATACCATATCCTTATTACCCTGGTATCCGCAATCGAGTCAATGCTTAGCTTGCTTAGACCGGTAGAAATCGGGTGATTTCCTGTCACCTGTGAGCTATAGGTGGTTACTTGGATATGTTGGGTTGACTATGAAGTCATGGTATAACTAAGTGTGAAATGAAATTGAGACCGGGCGGAAACTTGCAAGGTTTCGGACTGTAGTGTTTTTCGTCTGTGTCGATTAAGGACCGTCCGTTGTTGTCCCTCGGGTCATGTTGAACGCATGCCTCACATTTAGCTAGCCGGATAAAGTACCTTCCGACCGCGAAACTGGGAGATTATTCGGGCCGAGTGGATTGCCCGCAACGCACTGTACCGGAGCAGTAGTGGCAGGATACGGGGGCGCGATGATAAGGCCAAAGAGCAGTCGGACGGCCCCCGGGTACAAGTGGTTCCTGGCAAGCTCGCGACTTTACCTGAATGGTTGACTCGGCGACCAACACCTCACTTTAGCGGGTGAGTGAGGTTTGTGTGAGGAATAACTTACCAGCTGGTTAATAATCGATTCGAATCGCCATCGTTCACTGGATAGTGAACACTTGACTTGAGTTACTTCATCGTAGTAATATTGATGGAACACTTGGACAGTTATATGAATTATGACATAATGGAAGTTGTTAATGATCATTGGTTATCATTGCCTGTTTAATTACATGTTACTTTAGTACAGGTGCAAATGTAGTTGACAGGTTAATAAAGATTTCACTTGATGCAAAGCTTTTGTAAAGGTTTTCCTAAAATGCTAAAAATGCCTTTTTGCAAATGAGTCAGCTACCCCACCAAAAAGCCTATCATGATTCCTTGGTGTCTTTTATTTCTGGTTTATGACGGGTAAGTCTAGCTGAGTACCTTCTCGTACTCAGGGCTTTGTTCCCACTTGTTGCAGATGGATAGATGTACTATGGCTATTGTATCAACTGTCTCTATCCTGCAATGGGCGAAGCATAGGACCATGGGCAATGGTCATTCGCTACTTCTCGCCTGATGCTTTTGCTGGAGATGGTCCCAAGCTGGCACTTTATTTAAAAATGTTGTGCGTGTGCGTGATTTGAACTACCGCTTCCGCTACTTTTATTCGAACCTGGTTTGTAATAACTATGTTTAAACTCCGATGTATTTTATGCCGTGAACATTTATGTAACTTATGATGGTGACCGCTAAACTTAGTACGATCTTGGCTGTTATGTGAAAGGGTTTGAAATCCATCGAGATTTCACGGACTACCGGGTTATACGGGCTTAAGTTTGTTAAATTGTCCTTCCGTTGGATGATTTTCCTACTTAATCTCGTATAATTGGGCGGTTCTGTGACAGTGCCCGTGGCGGTGACCAACCCTATTTCTCCTGTCTCTAGACAATTATGGGGGTGGCACCGCCCAACCAGCGGCGGTGACCAGGTAGTGAACGCCGGACGCGCCGGTGCCACCCCTCTCTGCCTCTTCTCAGCCGGGGCTAAGTGGGCACCGCCCTAGGGGTGGCGGTGCCAACCCAGCACCTCCCTCTCGGCCTCCTCCAGTCAGTCACTGCCATAGGGACGGCTCACCCTGGGCATTCGGTTTCAACCAACAATTCGGTTTGGTTACTCGGTTTGGGAAAACTTCGGTTTTGGAAAAGGTCACAACCGATCGGTTCTAGAGAGAAAGAGAAACCGATGACTTCGGTTTTGGTTTGATCGGTTCGGGGTTCGGTTTGAACCGAGATTTGCATGTCTCGTGCCTGCGTAGGATGTAGTCCGCCTGCGCTCGTACGCCATCCCTGACCACCCCCCCGGCCACAGCTCGCAGCGCGTTCGCCGCGCCAGCGCCGCCACGCGTGGCCGGCCGACCGTGCCGTCTTGCTCGCTGCTCGCACGTGCAGCGCTGGTGCCCGACTCACCCGCGCGGCCGTGCCGCCCTGCTCGCTGATCGCCCGGCGCCCGCGCTGCCGCGCCGCGTCACCCCATGTCGTCTCGCCGCCGTACCCTCGCCGCTGCCCGCCCGCCCGCCCCCGTCGCCACCGTGCCTCGCAGTGCGCCAATGCCGCTGCTGCCCGTCGCGCTCGCGACTCAGGAATTTAAGGATAGGTTTCACTGTTTCAGGCAATCAGGATGATGTACTGGTGTGTCTTCACCGTTGGGCCATGTTGGGCCTTTGGTTTGGGCTGCTGGTAGCCTGCTACGCGGACAATAGATGCCTTGGCCTGTGCTTACGAGTCCTGGCAGTTGCAAGTTCGGTTGTTTCGGGTGTTCGGTTCCGTCGAACACCAGAACCGAAGCCGAGCACCGAAGCCGAAGTTCCCCACCATAAAAACCGAACCGAAGCCGAGCACCGAAGCCGAAGTGTTAGACTGCGTTCAACATGACTCAAGGACGTACAGCGAATCGGTCCTTAAACGACTCAGACGGGGATAGATCCACACCCAAGACCTCCATGCCTTGTTGCTTCACTATCGTCATCCCGCCCGGTCTCATTTCATTTTATTAACACATGGTTCCATTCCACGATAACAAATATAGTCAACCGTGCCATATATGAATATCCCTATATCTCGCAGGTGACAGGAAATCACCTGACTTCTACCATTTAAAAAAGGGCTAAGCATCTACTCGATCCTAGTCTATGTAGGATTCAAGGATTCATATATCCGGACAAGGAATGATATAATACAGCAAGGGTTTCCAACCAACTCCTACCACTTAATGCAACAATACTTATAACATATATATATATATAAAATTGCTTTGAAGATAGGAGGCTTATAATGCTCCGGGGCTTGCCTGGGATCCGACTCAAGTTAGAGTATGTCAGATGAAACCCGCTTGGCGAGCATCTTCCAATCTACCACTTGTCCGGTCCTTCGATCTTCGGGATGGATCCACCGACTCCATCTTCGGGTTTGGCTCTAACGCCACATCCTTCACACGTTTCTGCTAGCGTACCTATATGACATGCAACCATGCACATGTGTGAATGCATAGAAGTGCAATAACTATAGCAATCATGCAAGCATACCCAAGTTCTAATAAACACCTAGAGCTAATTAACTTAACTACCCTCAAAGGCATAAGTCACACTTAACAATATACAAGCAAACAACTATAATTGGAATTTATCAATTTCTGGACAAGCAAACAGTAGCATCACAAATCAATCATATCTAGAGATATACAAATCCAAATGATATGAAATAAGACATTATGGAAAGCTTATGCAATTACCTACATTTAATTTATAGTCATCACAGCATGATTCCAAAGTTTAATATGTCGAATTTACACAAACACAGAAACTGGTCTGACAAGATAGAGAGCAAGCAATTCTGTAACCCAACTTTAAACAGCTATAACTCCTAAACCACATGGCCAAATGCCACCAAATTTTAAAAGAAGCTAGATACATAAATTATCTACAACTTTTGTATAAATAAGTTTCACAACAAAGCACATTATCATGAAGAACTTTGCTAAGCTCCCAGATATGTCCAGAAACCTCATTTGCAAGAAATAATTATTAACTTATGTTGCAAACATATAATTAGACAAAACCAACTTTACCAACATTTCATACATGACTAATGAACATCAGAAAACATAGTGTCAATTACTAAATAAATTTTTTTAATACATTTTCTTAATTTATTTAGATCATTAGGTGGAATTATGACCACATCGTAAAGATACTCAATAAATTCTACCAAAATTACAGAGGCCTACAAATGACTCCAAAAGTCTATTGTCCAAATTTGAAACCATTTGGACCTGTATAACAACCTCTATAAAAAAGACAAATAGCTATGGAATAAATCATGTGAGAGCAAGTTAAACCTAAAACTCAATATTTTCTTTGAACACATGGCCATAGTATGGATACAAATGATATAACAACCTCATACTAAGGTAATGGAACAATATTTTCCATTTTATCATTTATATATTATTTATAAGCTATTTATCAAGCCTTAAACAAGTTAAGTCAATAACTAGATCATACAATAAGCAATGACCATGAAATTTATACCACAGTACATCCATATCATGACAAACCTACCATAAAAATTTCACATCATTGGGATCATCACAACTCAAGATATAAAAATGACAAGCAAAATAATATAGATTTCCTTATTTATCAAGGTCAAATCAAAACCTTAAGAAAACAGTGAACAAATAGTGTGTTTAATATTTTTCTTAGCAAGTACATGTCATCACAAAATTAACAAAACAAGAATCACTATTTTTGGAGTTCTAAAACTCCAGATCTGGCTCTGGTAAATTTTAAAGGCATTTTTAGAGCTCTTTTCCAACTTACATCAAAACACCAGAAATTTTCTACAAACATGTAACATTTTATGATTCTACTGCATAGAGGTTTTCTCAAGGTTTCCAAAAAGTCCACATTTGCCATTTTTGGATTTTCCTAGCATGAGGTATGAAATTTAGAAGATTTACACAAAATCTGAAATTCAAATTCGGAATTAGAACAACCCTAACTTAACGCTAGGCGCACCCGGTCGCTTACCCAACTCAGCCACTACTTAAACCGACACGTGGGACCCGTTGGACCACCTAGCCCCACCTGTCATTCAAATAAAAGGACACAGAGAGAGGGAGCCGGCTTTCTTCTACCTCCCGAACAGCGAGCACAGGAATGGAGGGGGGAAGCGGGCTCCGGCGAGGGGGAAAACCGGCCTGCGGCTCGCCGGCGACGGAGGAGCGACACGGGAGCTGCGCGATGGTAAGGCGCGCCTGTGGCCACCCGCAGCGTGGCCTGCGACCGTCCGTGGCCCTCTGGCCACGCGAGCCAGGAGGCACGGTGGCGGCTGCAGGCGGCGGTGGCGCTGCCGACGACCAGTAGCCCGGCGAGCGCGCGCGCGGGGCAGAGCACGGTGAGGCGGAGGTGGTGATGCCCTTGGTTGGGACGGAGATAGAGCGCAGCAGCGGTTGGGCGGAGCTCCACCGCTCGGCAATGGTGGTCGTGGCGGTGAGCTTCGGAAGCTCGAGCTTGCGCGCGAGAAGGAGCGGAAATGGACTGAAGGGGGATGGGGAGGAGCTCGGGCGATCGCTCAGTTGCTCCACCATGCCAAGTGAGGCGCAGACACACGGCAGAGAGGAGGACACGTGGCTTCCATGGTGGAGGCGAACTGGTGCATGGCCGCCACGCCCTCCCCTAATGGAACAGCTGTCGAGCAGTTGGCAGGCATCAGTCAGACCACTTTGGGGCGCCAGTTTGGGCTTGTTGCTCTCCGATTTGGGCCAAGGGCCTTTAAACAAAATTATTTCCCAGATAATGCTCTACAACTTTCATTTAGGGAGCAAGGTCATTAGTGTCCCAGATTAGGAGATAATTAGCCCCAAAGTTGACAATGTCAGCGATTTGAAAGCAACGAGCAACAATCCAAAATGGGGGTCAAAATGAATTGCGATTGGTGCCATCTTCTTGTATGCTCTTCCTCATCATGTAAACTCCAACTTTTACATTTGGACCAATTCAAGTTGCATAGCAAAATTTGGAGAACGCGAGATGCCAACCACAATGACAATGTAATTCCAGACTTAGCCAAATTCTAGACCTTGCAAACAGCACTAAGTTGATTCTTGTGAGCTATATTTGACTAGGTTAGGGGCCAAACTAGTTCTTGACCATTAAACAAAGTTTGTTCTACACAAGATGAACTACAACTTTTGTTTAAGGTCAAACCTCATAACTGGTACAGAAGTCAAACTTTCACTTTGGTCAAAGTATCAACTCGATAAAGCTGAAACTAGGGTTTTAGGCCAATCGGGGCAATTTCTTGACATTTGCTCAACAAGATCCCTTCATGACTTTTGTTGTAGAGTTCCTCTAGAGTCATTTGGGCAAGTTTGCATGGTTTGGCTGATGATCTACAATTCCATTCACTTAATGATGCAAGTTCCAGTAGGAATGGAACTTATCATTTCATGTGACTTTTTGATTCCAAACTTCATGAAACTTTTCCAGGGATCAATATAGATAGGTATTAAGGTGAGACACATGAAGATATTGCAATAACACCACCCAAACATATATCTTTGAAAATGGCCTATATGTAAAGCAATGATGCAGCATCCCACTTTAAGGTAGGCTCATCTCCATAGGTTGACATTGACATTGTCATTTTCATTTAATCTATCATGTTTGAGCTCAAAGTCACTGCCTAATTGGTAATAAACACCTGGGGTGTTACAGTCCTCCCCCCTTAAAAGAATCGTGTCCCGAGATTTGGAATGGAAGACCTTTTAAGGAAGAGAGACACGTTATCTAGTTCACAACATCTGCTATAGCATTCAGCTACAAAGCTTCAACATTGGTGAACAATTTGGCCAAAGGCACTTTCTGACACTGACTTTTCATGATAAAATTTGTCTGAAGAATTTCCTTCATTGACTTCCATGAAGCATTGTTACTTTGGGAGGAATCCAAGATAGCACAGTACGACACTCTAAATGTACGGAGATCATTTAGTCCGTGAGCTGACCACTAACAAGTATCTGATTCTTTAGTGAACACAGCATAGTCCATATGAACTTTACATTAGACCAAAATCTTTAGAAGTATACTCATCAAAATGACTCTATGTTCACAAAGTTTGAAAAGCAGTCCTCTACCAAAATGGTTTGAGCACAACCTTCCAAAAGGGTGAGATCATAGACGACAAATATACTCTGAGGCTATAGATACTGACTAACCAATAAACAAGGTTTATGCTGGTTGTAAATGTTCATTCATTTAGACACCAACTAATGGAAAACTACTTATGGTTCCATGGGTGGAGTTCTCTTTATCTGATGACAACACTATATTATCTGTGTCCGTTGAGGGATCAGTGAATTGTGATAGCTGACGCTGTCGGCTTCGTATTTCTGTCAAATGTCACCTAAGAAGATTCTTCTATCCAAGACCACAGTTATCTGGGTTGAATCAGATGCAACCTCTTGGGTAAAAACATTTATAAGGTACCAAAGTATGTCATCTTAGGAAAATAATTCCCAAAGAAAGATGTAACGAGGCCTTAAGGACAACAAAAGTTGTAATTATTCACTTAACCGCGGGGAGTAGTCTACCACTAAGCAATTGAGTAAAATCTTCCTTGGTGACTTAGTTGTATTGTAAGCTGAGTTGACTTGTAGCATAACAACTTTGTCAGGCCAACTTTCACCTTGAGGCTTCCTTTTTAGGATCAAATAGCAGCTCGAAGATGGGAAATCTGTTGTTTGACACTTTTCATATTGCTTTTAACTTGAGATGGTATAATTTGATTTGCATAACACCAAGGTTGCTCGTACATTGGGGACACAAGAAAGCAAAAGCAAATGAAATAGTGTAAACTAGTATCTGTGAGACCTCAAAAGGGCCATCCAATAGCAGATCTCGACTATTAATTTTCATACCAATCCGAGGATGCACACGCTTTGAACTTGCAGGTTACTTTTGCAGGGCAAAACGCATACTCTGCCTGGAGAACATTTCTACAAGGATAAGGAACTGCTTCTGAATAGTCCTCAATACTTCATCCAATAGAGTTATGAACAAACCGTTTGTGGCACCTAAGGACACAAGGATGCTAATGGAAACTAGGGCATGCTTTCTCTACTTCTTCACTTTAGCTGATAGAACACCTTGCACTATCTGTGTGATTGTCCAAGATGGAATTGACTTGGTCGCAATGACTCTGGACGACAGAGTATCACTCCAGTTATTGGCTAGTTGATTAACTTCTTATTGGTTATTACTCTATAAGACCTAGCCTTCGTAGCTACCAAATAATCGTTACCTAGCTAGAGATTAACCTTCCTATTGGTAACTAATTAGTTGTCTCTCAACACTAAAAAGTTCCAAATCTTCATTCTTGATCCCAATAATTGTGGTTGATACAAATCAGATGGTTGCCATCGTAGTCAGCAGATACGGAGTCTCACCAGAGATGGTTGATCTCAATGGTATGGTCATTATGCATACAAAGGTTAAGACTTGCGTAATGTGACAATCGATTCTTATCCAACAGATGACTTGTCCAACATTAAATGTTGTGTGTCCTTTTTATCCAATAGAGATGAGATACTTTACTCACTAGATGACGCTCGTCAATACTGGGACAATTAAGCAAAGTCACTTGTCTACCACCTCTTGTAGTCCATTAACGTTTATGTCGGTGACCTGTTCTTCAAAGGTTATCCTCTTAGCAACTTCAGAAGGAAACTCCACTACTTTCGGTCTAAGATATGGATCTTATGATACAATATGGAGAGATAACTAAGAAAAAGTTCACATGAGAATAACACGTTGATGTTGTTCCGCAATGGATCATGACTAGAAACCACGATACCAGCGCGTGCCGAGCAGCACAACCTTGTGTCGGCCGCCCACAGGAGGCTCTCGGTTTTGTCGCGGCACCGTTAGTTGCTACTCATAACACCATTACCGATCACACCACCAAGGTGAAACTTCAAGTGACACAATTTGGGTGGTAAAAACAAGCATTATACAAGGAGGGATATCAAGTAAAGGTAGTCATAAGTTTTAAAATCAACAGGGAAGCTATTCATAGATCAAAAAATAGCACAAGAGAACATAGCTCAATTGCCGAAGGTGACTAAGCACGAGATTTTTACTTGATTCCACTCACGCCTAGCGTTGATGAAAGTTAACTTGGTTGGTCAGTCTATAAGGGTCTTCACAAAAAGGTTGGAAAACATCCACGGCTTATACAAACATATAGGAGAACTCAACTTTGGGCTTTTGGTCAAGCAAAGGCATGGATACAATATTCAAGGCTAACCACCAAGTCTATAGGCTCAGGCTCCTAAGAGAGAAACCTAATTGAAGACAACAACCATACAATTATGTAACGTGAACGTTGTTCTAGATAAAGCTATGCGACCCTCGTATGCTCACCGAGGACAATCGAGGTGACAACTAAGGCACTACCTAGATAACAAGCATACATACAACATCACAGTCAAGCAGACATTTGAAAGAAGTCAAACAAATGGGCTTAAGCAACCAATATAAGGCACAAGGCTCACCTAAACTAAGTATTCATCTCAAGCACGAACTAAATACAAGTTTAGCCCAAATAAACGCTAGCTAAGGTGACTAACTTAGTGTGGGCACAGAATCTGGACAGTAGCACAGTAGTCATTTGTTTTAACCATAACTGAGGTTGTAGACATTCTATAAAGGTGATCCTAGACTTTCTAGAAAGCTTAGGAAGATGACTACACTTTAGTTATTCATACCAAAAGTACATTCATAGATTAACATGACCAAAAATGCTAATGTTTTAGATCTGTACCAATATGGACAGAAAACTGACAAGAACTTCAAAAATGCATAACTGGAGTTCTAGGGACACAACAAGGCTGAACCTTAAGTTGATGTAAAGCTTATTAAGTTTTCCATAACTTTCCTATTATCATATTAAGATGATTCTACAGCTAACAAGACCAAACAAGACAAAGAAGACATCTCTGCCCAGATTTGGACAGATTCTGTCGTTCCACTTTCAAGCTCATAACTAGAGATTTAGACCACCACAATTGGTGCTATAGGACATTTTGGAAAGCTTAGAAAAATTACTATACTTCTTCTATTATCTCCAAGACATGATTCCATATGCCCATAGGTCAAACAAACCAAACATTCAGATCTATTCAGAGCATAAGCAAAACCTGACAGTAAACTTCTAAAAGTCATAACTCCCAAACCATAAGGCTTAGTGTCATGAAATTTTAAGACAAGCTAGACAAGTAAGTTTGCTACAACTTTGGTATTCTCTATAACTACAGAAAACACATTTATGACCACAAAAGCATCAATACATCAGAAACCGTTCTAGCAGCCAACGTTCAATAAGCAAAACAAAGCTTGCCTTTGTTCTACTTAACAAGAGAGCACACAAACATGTTATTCTAGTAGCTCTAAATTTTATTACCTTAGACCAACATGAATTTAATTCATTCATGAGAATCCATAATTATTTAAGTGAGGTCTAAAGCATTGGCAAACGCTTGGATGAACAACATGGAGTAAGGCATTCTTGTTTAGCTTCACACAAGAAAGATAGTGTACTACATCAATAACAAGTTACTCACTATAGAACAAGGGTGAGAGGAGCATAGCTATGCATAAAGCAACAATCATGAAGATGCATGCTTCGTCCTATTCGTCCTCACAAGATTGTCAACCTAAGGTGGCGATCACGTTCTATGTCGGTGGCATAACACGCACTCTCTCGATATATAGCTAGTCGTCAGCTACATTCGACTTACGTATTCGTGGTTAGCGTACCTACAGAAAAGTTTTATTGTAGCCCAACAATTCCCCACTATATGGCACACAATGAAAACAGAAAAGTAAAATTCTAAGTACTCCCATGTACATATACCCCTGTATACGTACATGTAGTACCAAAACTACCCGAATCATCAATCTCCTACAATTAAGTACCTTCATATATACATGTGTGTAACATGTAAATAATCCAGTAACCAAAACTAGCTCTCCCCTAGACCGCAGGTTGTACGGTCATGCTCTCACAACTCATACTTACCTGAGCGTAGATGCGTTGCATAAAAGTAAACTAGCAACATATATGGCTATTTCATATATGAAGGCTACCTCTAATCTGACACACCGGGTAGCATAGTGTGGGAGAGTTATCACACATTCATACCTTGGCCTGGGCGTAGATGCATAAATGAAAAACCCCCAAGTTAGTACTTATATAAGCCACCTAATAATCCTTATATGGGCATAAGGAAATTGACCACTGGCATACTTAGATTTAGAATTCAGTTTTCACAAACCTATATATAGCTATAAGTTGATAAAACTGATTTTATAAAACAAATCCTTTGTTTTAAATACACATATGACAAGTTTAATGTTGAATCTTGCTCCGATGCCAGCTGTAACAGAACCGTCCAAATTATAAGAGCACAAGTATAAAAACAATCACCGAAGTGATCAAATTCTCACACTTGAGCCCATATAACTCCGGTAGTCCAATGAAATCACGAGGGATTTCAAACCAACCAACATACAAGCCAAGATTGTAGTGATTCAATATAACAAGTCACATGTTACAACCATTTCACAAGTAATTCAATTTACATCGGAGTTCAACATAGTTGTTACAACTTAAGTTCAAAAGTAGCGGAAGCAAAGTAATTTGAAACTAACATTATTCTTATTTCAAATACATGCCAGTACCACGGTCGACTTCCAACAAAAGCATTAGAGATAAGGTAAATAAGAAGGATCATGCCCATGATCACACTCCGCCACTAAGGCAGGAGCCAACCAACTCTTGCAGCCGCCATGATACATCACAACCTGCAACAAGTGGGGAAAAACCATGAGTACAAGAAGGTACTCAGCTAGACTTACCCGTCAGAAACCAGAAATAAGGTGACACCAAGGATCATGCAAGGCTGATATAAAGTGGGGCTAGCTTGACAACATTTTGCATAAAAGCTTAATATAGATGATCAATCATTAATGCTTAAGCATCAAGTTAATTATCATTAACCTATCATCTATATTAGAACCTGTACTAGAGCACTCACTTTATTAGGAGCAAACAATATTAACCATAGCAGGTATAAATTGAGGCAACCTTTCCATCGTGATCCAATTAACCATCAGTTCCATTTAATGGAATCTACGTTGCCGCTGCTCAAGTCAAGTGTTCACTAACCGGGAGCGACGGCGATTCGAATCGAATTCCTATCCAGCTGGAGGGGTATTTCTAACACTCACCGAGTCACGCCTGGCGAGGGCTGCTCAGGTCACCTTTGGTACAGTTCAGGAGCCGCAGGTCCGAATGATGTCGCGACCCCAAGGGCGACACTCTGCCAGGTGATAGGGACTCTAACCCCCCCCTTGGTCTCACGCCAATGTCCCCAAACACATCCTTTCTCTCCTTCAAGAAGTAACCTACCATTCGATTCCCGGCCTGAACCATATTACTCGGCTTCACGGTCGGAACGACTTATCCGGCCAACTAAGTGTTAGACTGCGTTCAACATGACTCAAGGACGTACAGCGAATCGGTCCTTAAATGACTCAGACGGGGATAGATCCACACCCAAGACCTCCATGCCTTGTTGCTTCACTATCGTCATCCCGCCCGGTCTCATTTCATTTTATTAACACATGGTTCCATTCCACGATAGCAAATATAGTCAACCGTGCCATATATAAATATCCCTATATCTCGCAGGTGACAGGAAATCATCTGACTTCTACCGCTTAAAGCAGGGCTTAGCATCTACTCGATCCTAGTCTATGTAGGATTCAAGGATTCATATATCCGGACAAGGAATGATATAATGCAGCAAGGGTTTCCAACCAACACCTACCACTTAATGCAATAATATATATATATATATATATATATATATATATATATATATATATATATATATATATATATATATATATATATATATATATATATATATTGCTTTGAAGATAGGAGGCTTATAATGCTCCGGGGCTTGCCTGGGATCCGACTCAAGTTAGAGTATGTCAGATGCAACCCGCTTGGCGAGCATCTTCCAATCTACCACTTGTTCGGTCCTTCGATCTTCGGGATGGATCCACCAACTCCATCTTCGGGTTTGGCTCCAACGCCACATCCTTCACACGTTTCTGCTAGCGTACCTATATGAGATACAACCATGCACATGTGTCAATGCATAGAAGTGCAATAACTATAGAAATCATGCAAGCATACCCAAGTTCTAATAAACACCTAGAGCTAATTAACTTAACTACCCTCAAAGGCATAAGTCACACTTAACAATATACAAGCAAACAACTATAATTAGAATTTATTAATTTCTGGACAAGCAAACAGTAGCTTCACAAATCAATCATATCTGGAGATATACAAATCCAAATGATATGAAATAAGTCATTATGCAAAGCTTATGAAATTCCCTACATTTAATTTATAGTCATCACAGTATGATTCCAAAGTTTAACATGTCGAATTTACACAAACACAGAAACTGGTCTAACAAGACAGAGAGCAAGTAATTCTGTAACCCAACTTTAAACAGCTATAACTCCTAAACCACATGGCCAAATGTCACCAAATTTTAACAGACGCTAGATACATAAATTATCTACAACTTTTGTATAAATAAGTTTTACAACAAAGCACATTATCAAGAAGAACTTTGCTAAGCTCCTAGATCTGTCCAGAAACCTCATTTGCAAGAAATAATTATTAACTTATATTGCAAACATATAATTAGCCAAAACCAACTTTACCAACATTTCATACATGACTAATGAACATCAGAAAACATAGTGTCAATTACTAAATAAATTTTTTTAATACATTTTCTTAATTTATTTAGATCATTAGGTGGAATTATGACCATATCGTAAAGATACTCAATAAATTCTACCAAAATTACAGAGGCCTACACATGATTCCAAAAGTCTATTATCCAAATTTGAAACCATTTGGACCTGTATAACAACCTCTATAAAAAAGACAAATAGCTATCTAATAAATCATGTGAGAGCAAGTTAAACCTAAAACTCAATATTTTCTTTGAACACATGGCCATAGTATGGATCAAAATGATAGAACAACCTCATACTAAGGTAATGGAACAACATTTTCCATTTTATCATTTATATATTATTTATAAGCTATTTATCAAGCCTTAAATAAGTTAAATCAATAACTAGATCATACAATAAGCAATGACCATGAAATTTATACCACAGTACATCCATATCATGACAAACCTACCATAAAAATTTCACATCATTTGGATCATCACAACTCAAGATATAAAAATGACAAGCAAAATAATATAGATTTCCTTATTTATCAAGGTCAAATCAAAACCTTAAGAAAACAGTGAACAAATAGTGTGTTTAATATTTTTCTTAGCAAGTACATGTCATCACAAAATTAACAAAATAAGAATCACTATTTTTGGAGTTCTAAAACTCCAGATCTGGCTCTGGTAAATTTTAAAGGCATTTTTAGAGCTCTTTTCCAACTTACATCAAAACACCAGAAATTTTCTACAAACAAGTAACATTTTATGATTCTACTGCATAGAGGTTTTCTCAAGGTTTCCAAAAAGTCCACATTTGCCATTTTTGGATTTTCCTAGCATGAGGTATGAAATTTAGAAGATTTACACAAAATCTGAAATTCAAATTCGGAATTAGAACAACCCTAACTTAACGCTAGGCGCACCCGGTCGCTTACCCAACTCAGCCACTGCTTAAACCGACACGTGGGACCCGCTGGACCACCTAGCCCCACCTGTCATTCAAATAAAAGGACACAGAGAGAGGGAGTCGGCTTTCTTCTACCTCCCGAACAGCGAGCACAGGAATGAAGGGAGGGAAGCGGGCTCCGGCGAGGGGGAAAACCGGCCTGCGGCTCGCCGGCGGCAGAGGAGCGGCACGGGAGCTGCGCGACAGTAAGGCGCGCCTATGGCCACCCGCAGCGTGGCCTGCGACCGTCCGTGGCCCTCTGGCCACGCGAGCCAGGAGGCACGGCGGCGGCTGTAGGCGGCGGTGGCGCTGCCGACGACCAGTAGCCCGGCGAGCGCGCGCGCGGGGCAGAGCACGGTGAGGCGGAGGTGGTGACGCCCTTGGTTGGGACGGAGATAGAGCGCAGCAGCGGTTGGGCGGAGCTCCACCGCTCGGCAATGGTGGCCGTGGCGGTGAGCTTCGGAAGCTCGAGCTTGCGCGCGAGAAGGAGCGGAAATGGACTGAAGGGGGATGGGGAGGAGCTCGGGCGGTCGCTCAGTTGCTCCACCATGCCAAGTGAGGTGCGGACACACGGCAGAGAGGAGGACACGCGGCTTCCATGGTGGAGGCGAACTGGTGCATGGCCGCCACGCCCTCCCCTAAGGGAACAGCTGTCGAGCAGTTGGCAGGCATCACTCAGACCACTTTGGGGCGCCAGTTTGGGCTTGTTGCTCTCCGATTTGGGCCAAGGGCCTTTAAACAAAATTGTTGCCCAGATAATGCTCTACAACTTTCATTTAGGGAGCAAGATCATTAGTGTCCCAGATTAGGAGATAATTAGCCCCAAAGTTGACAATGTCAGCGATTTGAAAGCAACGAGCAACAATCCAAAATGGGGGTCAAAATGAATTGCGATTGGTTCCATCTTCTTGTATGCTCTTCCTCATCATGTAAACTCCAACTTTTACATTTGGACCAATTCAAGTTGCATAGCAAAATTTGGAGAACGCGAGATGCCAACCACAATGACAATGTAATTCCAGACTTAGCCAAATTCTAGACCTTGCAAACAGCACTAAGTTGATTCTTGTGAGCTCTATTTGGCTAGGTTAGGGGCCAAACTAGTTCTTGACCATTAAACAAAGTTTGTTCTACACAAGATGAACTACAACTTTTGTTTAAGGTCAAACCTCATAACTGGTACAGAAGTCAAACTTTCACTTTGGTCAAAGTATCAACTCGATAAAGCCGAAACTAGGGTTTTAGGCCAATCGGGGCAATTTCTTGACATTTGCTCAACATGATCCCTTCATGGCTTTTGTTGTAGAGTTCCTCTAGAGTCATTTGGGCAAGTTTGCATGGTTTGGCTGATGATCTACAATTCCATTCACTTAATGATCAAGTTCTAGTAGGAATGGAACTTATCATTTCATGTGACTTTTTGATTCCAAACTTTATGAAACTTTTCCAGGGATCAATATAGATAGGTATTAAGGTGAGACATATGAAGATATTGCAATAACACCACCCAAACATATATCTTTAAAAATGACCTATATGTAAAGCAATGATGCAGCATCCCACTTTAAGGTAGGCTCATCTCCATAGGTTGACATTGACATTGTCATTTTCACTTAATCTATCATGTTTGAGCTCAAACTCACTGCCTAATTGGTAATAAACACCTGGGGTGTTACAATGCGTGCGACCATCAGCCATTTGCCACTGCATGTGACCCAGACTGCTACCTGCACGCAAACCTAAAAAGGTAAAACTTTTTTTAAATTGCTATATGTTTTGAATGTTTGTTTTCAATTCCGTCTGCACCGGTGTGTTCTGCGTGACAAGGTAAACAAAACTAGATCTCACTTGCCTATATTTCAAAGAAATTTTATTTTAGTAGCAATTTATATGTAAAAATATGCTAGAAGATTTATAAAAGACTTGCTACTATATAATACTAAACTTGCTACTCCAAAAATATACTAAAGTTTTTACATGGTATATGCACAGGGGGCAAAAAAATTAAAAGAAGTTCCTACCATGTAAAACTAAAGTTGCTACTCCAAAATTATATTAAAGGTATTACATAGTATGCACAAGCTGGGAGGCAAAAAAAATATCAAAAAAAAATTACTACCATGTAATACAATAATAGTACAACTCGGGAGGTAAATTATTACAACAAACCTAAAAATCGAAGCCATTGCACAACAATGACTACCTCTTTGTGACAACTTATACATCGTATGTGAGACAACTAATATGCATGATTTAGGAGGGCATTTGAACCCAAAAAGGGTAACTAAAAAATGAAACTAAAAAAATTTAAAAAAAACTTGACTGAAAAATGAAACTAAAAAACACTAAAAAACTGAAAACCTGACAATAGAAACTGAAATTACAGCACTCAAAATAAAAACTGAAATTGAGAACAGAAATAAAAAAATAAATTAAAGACTGAAATTACACAATGAACATCATGGAAACAATGTTCAAACTGATGTCCATCAATTTCTAGAATCTCAAGACATACATCTCAGTACAGACAGGCTTATTAGACCGACACAGGCAGGAAATCAGAAAAGACTAGTGTTGGCGAGCTCCCGCTGCTTCTACGTGACGAGCGGAAATGGGGTCTGTCCCCGTGCACGTGGGCTACGTAGGAGCGGCGTGCCGGGTTGCTGGGCTGCGCGCGAGAGCTGGCCCGCGTCGCACGCAACGCACAGTGCGCGACGGTCCGCGCGTTAGAATTTGCGTTTGCCGTGAACCTATTTTATTTTTCTCTTTCTTTTTTTCCAAGCTCGGAGCCTGATCACCGTCATCACATGTCCATCAACATAATCTTCATCCAATTGCTCCACCTCTTAGGATGTGCACCCTATCTCATGATCACTTAGAGGAATAAGTTAGCACATAGGATTTCATCAATTAACTAAAGTCAATGTATCATCGGATCACCTGTGCAAACTAGAAAACTTTAAATCATGACCACAAGATGTTGATCCAAGGGGCACAGGAGGATTGGGTAATTTTGCGCTTAACCGCCCGCTTCTAATCACACTTTTGCAAAATCCCCCCTCCCACTCTCCTGTGTGCCCCCTTGGATTAACATCGTGTGGCCCAGATTAAAAGTTTCCAAGTTTGCACAGGTGATCCGGTTTCCACCTGATACGTTGTCTTAACTAAAACCAAACTAGAGGTTTCAACATATCAACAACATTGGAGGCTTTGCGTAATGCCTACGTGGCCTATAGGGGTTGGTGATTTTGGCATCAAAACCGCAGGTGAAGTGAGGATCTCGAGGTGGCACGTAGCATTTTCACAGAACTTGCGTTGAGGCAAAGCGACTTCAAAAAAAGGGCATGTGACCATTCGGTGCAAGGAAGACAAATCAGACCATTTTGCCCCCCCCCCCTATTGCTAAGTAGTTCAAGTCTAAACCAAGGAGCATTTTTGGAAATATGTAATAGGGCTATAAACAAGAGAAGTGACTGCCCAAGACATATCTTCCACTTTATGTTCTTTTCTTTAGGATTAGCCAAGGGATTCAATGTTTTAGAGATTAGGCTAGAGAGGTGTGATTTCCCCTTAGGTTAGTTTCTCAACCAAAGTGGAAGGATGTTTGGGAGGAGGTTGATCTGATGTACAGATGAATTCATGGTTAATTGATTGAAATTTTGCTGAAATTCCTTTTGTAAAAGGGAGGTATATTTTGGAAAGTGTTGTAGTGGCTCATGAGATAGTTCAAAGTCTTTATAAGGAGGGAGAGAGGGGTGATCTTCAAGCTTGATTATGAAAAGGCTTATGATAGGGTTACTTGGTAGTTTCTTTTTGATGTTTTATAATATAGAGGTTTTCCAATAAATGAATTCAATGGATTAAACAGTTAGGTGTTGCAGGGTCTATAGGGGTCATAGTGAATGGTGAGGATAGCTCCTATTTTAACAAGTTGGTGCTGACGGTGCCGTGGGTGGCAGCGGTAGCGAGCGGTGCCCACATCCATATGCAGAAGTTGTCTAGTGTGCATCAAGTCGTGCATTGGGCTTGAACAACCCCATGTTGTCGGTGGCCAGGATCGCGAACTGGTACAGCGTGGGCGCCGGCGCATGCCACACCCGACCACCACCGCCAACCGAGCCATCGAGCGAGCAGCTCAACGACGAGCGGGTGTTTTCTAGAATGTTAGATAGAGGCTACTGGTGTTGGTTTCTAGAATGTTAGATAGAGCTGCTGGTGTTGGTGTTCTCCAAGATTTTAGGGTAGGAGGAATTATATCCTTACAGTATGCTGACGACACAATTTTATTTTCTAGTGCTGAGTTACCTCATCTCTTGAATCTGAAGCATGTTATTATGTGGTTTGAGCAAATCTTAGGAATAAGGATTATTTTTCATAAAAGTGTGAATTGATCACGAATGTAGAGTATGTAGTTCATCAAGTTGCTCATATTTTTAAGTGTACGGTAAGTATTTAGGTGTCCCCCTTCACCACTCTAAGCTTTATAGAGAGGATATTCAACCATTAGTAGATAAGATCTTAGAGAGAATTGTTGGGTGGAGAGGGAAATTGTTGTCTTTAGCAGCTAGAGATCTTTTAATCAAAACTTGTTTGGCTAGTATCCCTATTTACTTGTTGTCCTTCATTAAATTCCCTAAATGGGTTATTAAGATCTATCCTTAATACTTAGATAAGTAATTGTCTTTAGAATGATATGGATGATGCTCATAGATACTATTTGGCTAATTGGGATTCAGTAGCAATGAGTAAAGAATTTGGGGGCCTAGGAATCCTAATCTTAGAGACTTGAATTTATGTTTGTTAGCCTCCTAGTTAAAGAGGTATAACAGTGATAAAGATAAGTTGTAGAAAGAGCTAGTGGACTTCAAGTACATTACTAATAATATCAATGTCTTTCAATCGATTAGTGTAGGTGCTTCTTCTTCCTTTCAAGGTTTTATGTGGTCTATTCAAGCTACTAAGATGGGTTATATATGGGTCATAAGAAATGGTGAAAAAGTTTGCTTTTGGAAAGATAATTGGCTTGGTCTTCTAGTCTGGCCATTCAACACTGGAGACTATATAGGGTGGTTAATGAAAAAAATAGATCTGTAGCTAGTCTTTGGGATGGAGAATTCCTTAAATGTACTATTAGAAGGATGGGTGGTGAAAGTTCACTAGAGTTATGGTCTGAAGTTTGCAAACTTGCTTCTACCATCATCTTCAAGGATGAAGAAGATTCATAGGTTTGGCAGTTCACCTCAAATGGAGTTTATTCATTTAAATCTCTATATAAAGTAATTAATTTCATAGGTGTCCAGCCAGTTCATATCTCTGCAATTTGGAATATTAACATCTCTCCTAGAGTCCATTACTTTCTTTGGCTCCTTAAAAAGAATAAGCTTCTAACTAGAGGTAATCTAAGTAAGAGAAGGCATGCAGAGGATCCAAACTGCTTGTTTTGCAATGAATTAGAATATGTTAACCACATGTTCTTTGACTGTGTTGTAGCTGGACAATTGTGGATCATTCTTTCCAAGGTTTTTGAAGTACAGTTAGGTACCAATTTAGATTCTATAGGGAAATTCTGGTTAAGTAATAAAAGAAATAGGATTTTATACATGTTCACTTCAGCTGTTGTTTGGAGCCTTTGGAAGCTAAGGAATGATATTTGTTTTCAAAGAATGTCGTGGAGTATGGATATGCTCCACCAGTGGTGTAGCCAGGATTTTAGGCTTGGGTGGTCCAACTTAACACTATTTTTTTGAACACTACAATATAGAGAAATATAAAGTATAGAATTTCCCAAACGCAATATAGCAATACAGTTAAATTGAAAAGGTCTTAGAAACATCTTAAAATAAACAAAAAAAATTCGTACCTTGTTTTCTAATTTCCTCTTTGCCAGATCTATAACCATTGGAGGACATAGCAAAGAAGGCTTGTTTGTTGCTGCTGCACATTTCTAAAAAGAGAGGTGCAATGTCACCACTCCTCTTTTTTTACTTCTTATCATGTATTCATGACGCTGTCGTACGATGAACGGGCAAACCAGCGACAACAAACAAAGCAGAGAAAAAAGTGCCTAAGGAGTATTGGGCCTTGTTGGGCTAGAATTCCAGGGTGGTCCATGGCCAACCCGGACCACCCTTTAGCTCCGCCAGTGTGCTCCACTACAGGCTAGCTATGTCGGTGCAGAGGTGGGGGATCTTGTGTCCAGAGGAGAGGAGAGAGATCCTGTATATGCAGGTGGCAAAGCTCAAGGAGGCAGTTGTGCAAGTGATGTGGGTTCAGGATTAGAAGCTTGCTTTAGTTCTATGTGGAATGGCTGGAAAGATGCAGCCGGTTGCTGCTACTTCGCTCAAACAAAGGCCTTTGTTTTCGTAGTTCTTCAGTTCGACCGTTAAAATCTAATAAATTAATCTCTCTGAGTTTTTTTGCTTCAGCGCTTGAACGCTCTAGATGGTGTACCTATCTGCTACGCTGTAAACGATATTTATCTTTGCCTGTGGTTAAAGACCGGGGCTCGACCCTATTATTCTACAAAAAAAAGTTTGCTCAAATTTCTAAATCATCTGTTCCTTTCTTTGTTTCCCCGTTTTCGGTGATTTGTGTGGTAATTTTTGAGAGATTTTCTTAATGCTACTTTAGTTGATCCTTTTACACATTTTTGTAAGTTTTTGGGACCCTTGGAACTTAACCAAATCATGGCTTGAAGCCTAGCATCAATCTATCTTGTTCCAAACCCCCCCCCCCCAAAAAAAAGCTCTCTTTTCACCTTCTTCTTGAGTTTTTCTTGAGGATTTTTTCAATAAGACTTTGTGACGTTCTGTTATGCTTCTTAGGTGCTACGAGGTCTTGGTGACATGCTTAGTCCTTGCCTCCAACAGATTTCCCATGAGCACCATCAAATCCCTCTTGTCAAGATCTCTTGGGGATATCTTCACTATGTTCTAGGGAAGAAGGGTGCAAAGTTTCACGGTTTCTGGAGTTCATTTGCCTAGGTTTTGACCTTTTCTACAAAAGTTTGTAGGCTGAAATCCGAAATAGGCTTAGCCGAATTTGAATATAGGATTAGCCAGGTTTATATAGCCTAAGTCGGGTTTCAATACAAACCTAGCTAGGTTTTCAGATAAATTTCCTTTTGTGTCATTTCTTGGTTGTGTTGTTTCAGCGATTCAACGGTGTTTTTGAGACACCTCTGATCAACTCTAAGGTCATCTTATCACTTGTTGACATGTGTGGTTTAGGTGACTAGGAGAGACATGTTATGGGTTGATTTTTGGATATAGACCAAATTCTATCACAAAAGAATTTTGATTGGCTCTTATTCTCCCTCCCCTTTGGTCACTTTTTCGGTCCTTCAGGATGGCAGCTCAGGTCCACATCAGCACATCGGTGACCTCACCCCCGACAGTCGCACGCGTACCTGACCTCCCCACGCTAGTGGCCACACTCCCTATGGTCATAGGTAGAAGCCACATCCGTCGTCCCTATGTCTAGCGGGCATGCAATCCATGCCTTCCTTGCGCTAATATATAATTCTCGTGTTGAGTGGCCGTGGAGGTTGGCGTCTGAGCTCGGCCATGGGCGGCGGCGCCCGGGCCAGAGCTCAACCGCAGGAGCTCCCAAGAGGGCTGCGGCGGCTGGCTCTAACCTCGCCTACGCCTTGATGGCTATCATTAAAAAATAATATCGTTAAATTCTTAAATAAATTAAGAAAAATGATTTAAACAGAAGAATGACATTTTTTGTGAAATAGGGAACAGCCGTTGCTGTTCGATCAGCCCAAAGGTAGATGGGTAGCCCAACCCAATATTGTGAGCTTGTGTGGCCTGTGTTGCTGATAATGTAAGAACGGCCCAAGTGTGAGCCGAGCTGAACCGGCGTGTACCGTTCAAAAAAATGCTTCGTCACAAACGTACTTCAATATAAATTGCATTGCAAAATAGACACCAAGATTTAAGTCCTCGATTATTTTAAATTAACTTTAAGCTTGATTGATTGATGCGCGCAAGTGTCAATCTTTTAAAGATGCTCATAGGAGTAAGATATGTGTATGTGTTTATAAGATGAGTGTACGTACATGTATGAGTGTCTATATTTATAATGTGAGTCGAAAGAAAAAGATTATTATATTAAATAACAAATACTCTTTGGAAAATTTATATATTATTAGATGTCTTTGGAAAAAGATGAGTGTACGTACATGTAAAAGTCTGGGAAGTTTAATTTGTCCCTAAGGAAGGAAAAATGCAAAACACCTCATATATCATAGACAATTAAAAATAAGTTTTTAAGAAAATAACATTAAGCTAAAATTATAAAATTGTTAAATATAATTTGCCAAATGTTAAATCAAGTCTTTCAAAGTACTGAAGTAAAACATTTGAAATGTTTAATTCGATTTTCAGAATTTTGGCATTAATTTCTCAAAACGTTGAATGCACACAACCATAAATACTCTATACATTAAGGGCCTCTTTGGGAGGGCTCTCGCCGGCTCCGGCTCTTCCACTGTAGCAGCACTGTAGCGTGAAGGAGCCGGAGCCGGGGAGGAAAAAAAAAACGAGCTTCTCCGGCTCCGGTGGTGTCAGTGAGAGGAGAAAGAAGGAGAGAGAAAACCGGCTCCGTGCTACAGTACTGCTACAGTGACCGCCGAAGAGGAGCCGGAGCCAGTTGAAGCCGTGCCAAAGAGGCTCTAAAAATAATCATAGCTACCTAGGATAGCTAGTAAAGAGAAAGAGAAGAACTAAAAAACTAACGGCCGGGGAATGAGAATGAACGTTTCTCCTCAGCCTAATGGAAGTGGATCCGGGTTTTTTTTCTAGGTGGCTGATTTTCAAATGAAAAAATGTCTTAGATAATGTGATCCACTCTCTCCTAGACTTTTCAAAATAGTGGAACATATGTTGGCATTGCTAGAGCTAAGGAGGAGGATGAACATGTGAAAATGATAGTTTATCTATTCTATATTGTGCAGATCACATGGTTATGTTTATGTACTATGATTTTTAGCAAGCAAAGAACATGAAATTATTATTGTATACTTTTTGTAATCTTTAACTTTAATCAGATAAAAAATCAGCTTTTGACAAAAGAGCGAGTCCCAATATCCTCACTTATTTTGTTGCAAAGTTGGCTCCTATCCTTTTCGCTATTTGGTGTTCCATTAAATAACAAAGACCGAAAAATGATCAAGTAAAGAAATGAGAAAAAACAAGAGGGTGGATAGGAAAACACTTGTCTGTTGGCAGGAGAGCAATGCTAATTAATTTGGTTTTGTCTAGTTTGCCTATTTTATTCTCTTGTCTTTTACCAAGGACTGTCCTTAAAAAATTAGATACTTTAGATCAAGATTTTTCTGGCAGTGATCCACACAAAAGTTAAATATAGGAGTAAACTACAACATTCTTCATCAACCGAAGACTCATGGTTTGGAATTCTGAACTTAGATTTTCAAAAATAAAGGTTAGATAAGAAAATGGCTCTTTAAATTGTGCAGGAAGGAAGTGATGTGGCAAGAATTGTTGACAAATAAATATATCAAAAACAAACTTAAGTCAGGGTACCAAGAATGCTAGAGATTTATGTTAACTGATGGTACTTATGCCATCACAAAGACCAGATATGTCGTCCTCACTGGGCCAACACGAGTAATTCAAACACTGGGGGGGGGGGGGGGGGGGGGGGGGGGGTGTGAGAACTTAACTTTACTGTTTGGCTTTGATACAAACCAAAGCCAGTTCTTCTCTGAAGCATCATATGTACATATGAGGTTGCTACCTGGAGACCAGCCATATGGAGCAGTTTCTGTGATGCCAGTGAATGAAGAAATATGAAGAAAAAAAAACATGAAAGTTGCATGTGTGCATTGCTCCTAAAAAGAAACCCTTTGTATTCGCTAGCAAAAAGAAACTTTCATTTGTGCGCATTAGTTGTGAGAATCGATGTCAGCTTGAGTGATGACTTGACAAAGCCGGCCTTCTTGAGGTTTCCTGATGTCTGTTTTGTGCATGGATTTATTTATGCACGCACAAAGCGCAGGGGTGAATTTTTTGTGGTTGGTGAGACTGATTCAGAATCTCTCTGCATCCCCCGGCCTCCTGATATCTATATCTCTGCATTCTTTTGAGTGAGTGCTGATGTCTCCAAGCTTATTGGTGGGTAGGTGAGTGCCTTGCCTAGTAGTAGTAGGTGCTCCTGTGAGGTGTGACCACCGCATCAAGTCACCATCTTCGTTCTTAGGCCCCGTTTGGTTTGATTTTGTTAAAGTTTAACTCCCATCACATCAATGTTCTCTTAAATGCATGGAGTACTAAATGTAGACTAATTGCATGTATGTCGGTACAGATTAGGAGTAATTTACGAGATGAATCTATTAAGCCTAATTAGTCCAAGATTGAAAACTTTTTGTCAAATAAGACGAAAGTGCTACAGTGTTTGTTAAACTTTAACTCCTGAAGCCAAACACCCCTTAGACTTCTCTATGAAATGAAACCAATCATGCAGAAAAAGCTCTGGACTGTTTACTGCACAAAATGCAGAGCTTTGTAAAGAGTTAGGGGGTGTTTAGTTTGCAAAAAAATTTGGATTCGGCTACTGTAGCCTTTTGTTTTATTTGGCAATTACTGTTCAATCATGGAGTAATTAGGCTTAAAAGATTCGT
Organism: Saccharum hybrid cultivar R570; assembly: GCA_038087645.1. Taxonomy (NCBI): domain Eukaryota; kingdom Viridiplantae; phylum Streptophyta; class Magnoliopsida; order Poales; family Poaceae; genus Saccharum; species Saccharum hybrid cultivar. The sequence continues at coordinate 1,721,542 of JAQSUU010000425.1, forward strand.
CTCGCGATTTCACGGTGAACTGTGTAATTAGTTTTTTTGTTTCGTCTACATTTAATACTCCATGCATATGCCGTAAGATTCGATGTGATGTTTTGGGGTGAAAATTTTTGGAAACTAAACACCCCATACACATCACATGTTGGTGGTGCAGAAAAGGACCTGAGGTGGTGGTGTAGTTTTGGTTTGGCTTGTTTAGATCCCAAATTCTCCCCAAATTCTACTATGCAAAAAAGAGATTCTCCATCACATCAAAATACCGGCAAATGCATGGAGTACTAAACGTAGATGAAATCAAAAACTAATTGTACAGTTTTGTTGTACTTTACGAGATGAACATTTTGAGTCTAATTAATTAATTTTTAAACATTTTTTTACACTAAAAAACAAAAATTGCTACAGTGCTCCAACACGGGTACTGTATCTACGGTGCCCAAATCGGTGCCCCGAATTTGGGAAGTGAACACAGCCTAGGTGAAGAAGTTGCTGTGGGTAGTCTCGTCTGCGTAGTGCGTAGTCTCTCTCCTGCTACCAAACCATTAAGGCTTTGTTCACTTCCCCATCCCAATCCAAAATAATACCTCTTCTACCCATCACATCAAATCTTTCGACGCATGCATGGAGTATTAAATGTAGGTAAAAAAGATAACTAATTGCATAGTTTGTCTGTAAACGTCGGGACGAATCTTTTGAGCCTAGTTAGTCCATGATTGGACAATTTTTACCGAATAACAACGAAAGATACTACAGTAACTTTTCACCTACTTTTCACGAAGTGAACACACCCTAACCTACATCGACATGGTACACGCCACCGGTCGCCGGATCGACCAACTTGTCGGCCTTCGCGTGGAGGAGGATTTCATAGACGACCTAGCTGCACCGTCGACGACCATTCTAAGCTAGCTCTGAGCTAGGCAACTGGATTGAACAGAACCAGGCCGAAGGAACAGTCAACGCAAGTTTATGTAGTTTCAAAAAAAAAACGCAAGTTTCTGTGAACAGAAAACAAAAGGGGCCGCGATTACAAATGATATTTGGGCCTGGATTCTTTTTGAGAAATAACAAGACCATCCTCCAGCAAATTCATAAACTGATACTGTACAACAGAGTTTTTTATATAAAACACACACACACCCCGCCCCCAGCAGATGCACCAATACAGGATACTGATACGTGGATACGAATACGGCGATACGGTGTGATACAGCATTTTTCAAAAACAAGGATACGCCGATATAGCAAGAATATAAATATACCAAAAAAATCAAAAGTATCGACGAAATATCGGGATTAAATATACCAAAAAATATCAGAAGTATTGATGATATTTCACGATACCGTATCGGAGTTATCCGATACATATTGCGATACCGATATGCAACCTGGGTGAAGTATCGGGGTATCCTAGACACACACACGGCAGAGAACAACTGGTCGTCGTTCTCTGCAAATATATAAAAGCATCGCCATCATACAAGACCATGCGATGCGAGGAGGTTAGTTGTAATGCGCGATGACTCGTTACGCTGTCATTCACCTGCTGCAATATTAAGAGGGACGACGGCTGGCGAAAGGAGAGATTCACCAAACTCAAAGTGCAGGTCGGTCTGTTAGATTAACAAGCTCAATCAGTGAGCTCCATGGGCTGTAAAGCTCGTATATACATATATATTTATAGCAGCATACATCAACTTGCAACATTAGTCCAAGCAACAAATTGGTTGGAGAAAACCTTGGCCACTTTCACCAGCTAGTTGCCTAGCTTACGCATACGATTGCTTTTGTTACGCATCAGTTGTGCCCGGCCCGTTTCTGATGGCCTTTTTAAATAATGTCCTGAACACCTTTTTTCCCCCTATGAACTGATTATTTGGGGGCATATATATATGATATATACTACACGTATTATTACTATCATCGTGAAAAGCATGCGCACTAACGCTAAGCAAGAACATGAGGGCGTAACGGGGCAGTTGTTTGCTTGCTTGCAGTTGCAGCGCTGACGAATCTCTCCAAACAGTTGGTCAGTGATCAAATCCACGCGGGGAGAAAATAACTCCAAATCATGGATCCACGCGGTGAGACACAAAAAATAATTGGGGCTGTTCGCTGCAGCCGTTTACCTACTGCTCACTTCGTTCCAAATTATAAGTTATTTTAACTTTTTGGTACATCCATTTTGTTATCCATCTAAATATAACATATGTCTAGGACATAGCAAGCTCTATGTAAAACAAAAGGTAAAACGACTTATAATTTGGAACAGAGGTAGTAAAAGGTAATATCTCCAATAAATCTGAGCTGTTAATTTTTTGAATTTTGTTTATTACTTAATAAATTAAAAAATCTAGAAAACAAAAATACTTCTTCCACATCCCCTAATGACGGGAGGGGAAATTCTTTTTAAAACATGCATGCAGATTTCCCTAATCATGGAAGATATTAAAAACATGTATGCCGATTCTCCTAATCACGGGAGATACAGAAGCAATTCCTTTCGATTTTTTAATTACTTAATAAATTAAAGAATCTAGAAAAACGAAAATACTTCTTCCGCATCCCCTAATGACGGGAGGGGGAATTCCTTTAAAAACATGCATGCCGATTCCCTAATCGTGGGAGATACAAAATCATTTGATATATTTTGCTTTCTATAAATATTCTCTCTGTCACAAAATATAGTGTATTTTCATATATATCCTAAGTCAACTCACCTCATGTTTGACTAACATTATAGGAAAACATATTAACTTCTACCACACCAAAAAGGTCAGTTGTAAAAATGCATTCCATAATGTTTCTAATGGAGCTTATGTGATGTAAAAAAATACTATTGTTCTTTTATACAAATTTGATCAAACTTAATATAGATTGATTTAGGACAAATGAAAGAGATAATTATTTCCTTGCTTCGTGAACGTTGTCTTGGTGAACTATTATGTACTTTCCTAAATAAATCAATTCCTAGAATCCGTATAGGTCAAATTATCTTAAGTTTGACTAACTTTATAGCAAAAGAGTAATAACATTTATGACATAATATGTTCTAACTTTATAGCAAAAGAGTAATAACATTTATGACATAATATGTTCTATGGCATATCTAATTATACTAATTTGATGTCGTAAGTCTTGATGGGTTTTTCTAGAAATTCGGTTAAAATTTAAAAAGTTTGACTTGAGACAACTCCATAAATCTATATTTAGGGACAGAGTGAAGACTGAGTACTGGGCTAGAAAATCAAGAGGATAGATAATATGGATACGGCCGTGCATGGAAATGGATTTGACGTCTGTCTGTGCCGTCGTCGTCGTCCTCGGCTCCTCCGTGCATGGTCGCATTGATCAAGTGTATGGGCCTATAGAGTGTCCATACAGATGACGATGAGACAGGGGACCTAGCTAGCTGATATAGAGTGAGATGAGTCGTCCAACAATACGGCCAGCCTTGCGACATGGATAGAACTATGGTTTCTCGATGGCGTGCCTAATCGTTTCCTGCCCAATCTTTTGCAGATCAAATGGCCACGATCAGTCGATGTGATTGTTATTGGTATTGTTATTGACTTATTGTTGTTATCGTCATTACCATATTAGAATGTTTGGCAAAAAAACAAGAATATATGTTATATGACTCTTAACATTTAGAAGAATTTAGCATATCTCGGTCAGATTCTTTGTGGTTGAAGATGTTTTAACTACCTAGGTCAAGTTCTCGACTTAACACATGCATTCGCATTTATCTGAATTTATTCTAGAATTTAATGATATTAGTCGATTAGCAGCGAAGACTTATTGAATTTCAGTGTTTTTGGAGGTGAGCGAAAAAAATTGTTTAGTATTTAGAGGTTGGATAGAATCTGTGTCAACTAAAAGACATAAATTAGCATATATCATAGTAGAAAGGGTGGAAGGATCAATCATAAGACCTTTTTTCGAAATTTGAGAACCATAAAATCAATTTATTTAATTTCCTCTAACCAAAATTTGGGGCTAAAAATCCCGAATTTTGGAACCCTGAATGAAACCATTGATTTGATAGAGGAGCATGCAAAACAAGCGAAGATAGTATAGACTAAGGTCATGTCTGGATATCCAGGTAAATAGTTCGGTGGGTAATAGTTAATAACTAATACTAGTCGTATTGTTTGGATCCAGTAGCTAAAAGCGAATGCATTGTGATTTTGTCTATAACTCCTTTCATCTTTAGCTCTTACACAGGTAGAAGAAAAAATGATTTTGGCAAATTATTAGCTGGGTTGGTGTAGCCAGTGATATAATCCTTCAATTTGAAATTATAAGATGTTTTAGTTTTTCTAGATTCATATCTTTTGTTACGCACTTAGACATAGTGTATGTCTAAATACATAGTAAAAACAATGTACGTAGAAAAGTTAAACGTCTCGTAATTTGAAATGGAGGGAGTAGTTATTAGCTAAGAGTCTAGCTAACAATTAACTCATCTATTAATTAGTCGATCCTGTTTTAATTTAGTATATTTTTTTAGCTGGGAGGATCCAAACATCAATTGCCTGATAGCGATTGCATATGGGCTGAGCTGCTCTTGCCATATGCCATTCTGCGGGAAACCCTGGGTGTTACTAGTGTATCTCTCTCTCTCCTTTTTTTTGTGGTGACTTTTTACTAGTCTCATTTGAGAGGATGCCCAGTACCTCAGCCATACGTATATGCTTTGACATGGGTGTTTGACCCGACCTGCCGCCAGCAAGGCCAAAGCAAATTAAAGCTGGTCACATTTCAGCTAACCACTAACGAGCCTAGCTAGCTGTTAGTGAATGGCAAGCTTGACCAAGTCAACAGGACCAGTGAACACTGAAACCAAATAATATAATAAGAAACCAAAAAGAAATTACAAAGAGGGAATGAATTTTGAGAGCAGTGATTGAGATTAGCAGATCACTGATCAGCATGACTCAGGGCCTGTTTGGTTCACCCCTCCTAAAGTTTAGTGAGTCACCTTTAGTCACTAAAATACCAAACACCCCACTAAAGTTTAGTGGCTTTTAGTCACCAAGGAGTACCTAAAAGTAACTAAAGTATACATGAGACAGCTGTTTTAGTGGTCTTTAGTCACTATAACCAAACAGGGTCACTAAACTTTAGGAGTCACTAAACTTTAGAGGTGGAACCAAACATGCCTTCGGTACTACTGCTAACTTTGGTGATCATCCATTTGTTTTGTTTACAAGGCTACTCTCCTACTACAACCTATAATATAGTGGCGAGATGATTACGTGAGATTGACCAAACTTAATTCGGTCAAGCGTCATTAAGGGCGTGATTGGTACCTCGCACACGCCGGACCTGGCTGTACTTGCAGAGCCTGGTCGGCCAGAGCCAGGTCCACTGCATGCACATGCGCGTGTTTGGTTTAGCTCTCCTTTCAGCCAGGCGCGGCAGAGGCGCGGCAGAGTCTGGTGTTTGGTTCCAGCGAATCACAGCTCTCCTACTCACAAGTGGGCACAATTCGTACGCGTTCTTGCGCCGCGCGAGCCAGGTTCGATGGAAACGAGACCTCGCTGCGTTTCTTCTCAGCCTGGCTAAGAGAGGAATCTTGCATGCGCTGGGACAGGCCCAAAGTTCAATCCAGGAAACCAAACGCGATAAACTTGCACGAGCCGGGCCAGGCCGAGTCACAGCCAGGCTACCAATCACGCCCTAACCTATAGTGCTGCCTTGCTGGTGCCTGGTGTGGTGCGGCCATGCCAACTGCAACTGGTGTGCGTGCGTGAAGCGCACCGCACCACACACACCCATCACAGCGAGCGGTGCGGGACCCAGGGCGGTTGGTGAGCGGGGCGGGCCGAACCACGCGGCCTCCCCCGGACTCGGGCCCACGAGTCAGCGGCAGCCTCAGCAGGAAGGCCCGCGGTGTTTGGTGGGTTCGGGTCGCTGTCCCCCACCCAACCCAACCCACCCGTCATACAGCGTCACTCCCCTCGGCCGCCGGATCCGACCAAATGCGATCCGACGGCGGCGGGCCTCCGCTGCGGCCGTGCCCGCTGCCGACGGGGGCTATAAATGGGCCGGCGCGCGGCCCGGCACGGCGTGCGCTGCGGCCGGGTCGGATCTGAGACGAGACGAGCCCCCTTCCCCTCAACCGGAACTTGTTACCATCCCACTCCCCGCCGCCTCTACCGGATCTCGCCGGACTCGGATCCGCCCGACCACCCCGCGCCGCCGCCGCAGCAGGTGAGCATCCATCCCCTCGTCCCTTCTCCTCTCCCGTCCTCGAGGCGCCTGTCCCCGCGCCGGCGCCGGCGCTCTGCGTTCCGGTGCCTGCTCTGCTTCGCCGTAGGCTTTTGTTTGTTTTCTTGTCTGTAGCAAGGCGCGTTTCTAGTTGCGGCGGGCTCTGGATTCGCTGCCCGCAATGGTTGGTCTCGCGGGCAGCTGCTCCTCCCTCGGTCAGACGGCGGTAGGCTCCGGCACGCGTCTCGCGCATTCCTTGCCGCCGTCGAAGAAGGCCAAAGCCCAGGTTGGGGGTTTGCCATGATAGGTTTCCTGGTTTCGTTCGTTCGTGCCGCGAAATGTTTTGTTTTTCCCTTAAATTAATCCGATATGTTGTTCTCCCCGTAATAAATACGATAGTCAGGGAGGGATTTTTTTCTCTCTTCTTTCACACGCACCTGTTCGGAGTGGTAGTGATGGTTCTTGTCTTGTCGCGTTCCACGAGACGGGAAATGAAAGAAGGGCAAGGCTCCACACGTGGTTGGACGAGACGATCTCGTTGGAAAACCGTCCGTGTTGTTAGGAGAAATCTGAGCTTTCGGGTCAACATGTACATACGTGTGCTAATTCGAATTTTCTGCCGGCGAAACATGTGTGCAGGAACTGCATAGGGCTGCTATGTTTACCGTAGATTGTAAAGGAGGTTGCTACTGAAATGATACGAATGCTGATTGCATCTGTATTCTTCTAAAATAGTTGGGAAGAAGAATCGTCAATTAATTTTGTCTTATTAGTCTATAAATGAACCACATGCTATGCTTCACACTTTTTGCTAGGCAAGCTGCACGGGGTTCAGGGGATTACAGAAAATTTATTATTTCTGCAAGCTGTCTAGAAACTTACAGCTACTGGTTCTTGCTTTTACCATGTTCTGTAGTATTGTTTCGGATGCTTTGTTGTACCTGTGTGAAGGTTGCTGCTAAAATTGTAGGGGTCCTCAGTATCTTTTGCCAGCAATTGTTAGCGAAAAATGACCCTCTGCCAATAAACCACATGTTCTAAAAACTTATTAATAGGCTGGCTGTGTGTAGGATTTGTCAACGTTTCTTTTTGCTACCTGAACAGAGGATTTGTGGGAGTTTCTTTTTACAAGCTAGCTGCCAACTTATGCTTTTACTATGCTCATGATGTTGCTTTATACTCTGTTCCAATTTATAAGTTGTTTTGGCTTTTCTAATACATTGCTTTTGCTATGAACCTAAATATTTGCTATGTCTAGATTCATAGCAAAAGCTATGTACCTAGAAAAGCCAAAACGACTTGTAATTTGGAACACAGGGAGTAGAAACTACTTTTCCATCCTGCAACATGTATTGGAAGAATATAATTTGAGTGGTTGTTTTCTTCCTAGAATCTTGTTACACAACTTGTTATTCTTGTGCTGATTTGGGTCGAGGCTTGGTAGATTACTCTTGCCTTATCCACTAAAGCACAAATGCGGAGTATATTCTCGTGCGAGTGGATCAGAAACGCCAAACTTTTGTCAGTGGGGCTTAGTTGACTCTGCGTGAAGAATCTCTCAACCTGAAATTGTGGTCTTCTTATGTGCCAGCAAATATGTCCTTTTTGTGCTTGATTAGTAGCCTAGCACTTTTTATTGTTGTCTTTTGTTGCATGAGGCAATACGAAAAATTTCTGACAAAGCATTTTTGCCCAAAAGGAGTACAGTGTTTGCTTGCGCCCTGCGAATCCATATTGGTGAACAATAAATTGCTTAATTGTTGCTATCTAAACATTTCCATAAATCGCTTAGTTATGCCCTTATGTAGGAGTGCATCAATCTTGTTGGTCATGCAATTTGTTTGGTTATGAGAATTCTCACTTTGCCTTAGCCATTTTGTTTACATATTTTCTGTAACTAATCATTTGTATTGTCTGCTGCAGATCGGAGAAGATGGCCGCAGTTGACACCTTCCTCTTCACCTCGGAGTCTGTGAACGAGGGACACCCTGACAAGCTCTGTGACCAGGTCTCTGATGCCGTTCTTGACGCTTGCCTTGCTGAGGACCCTGACAGCAAGGTTGCTTGCGAGACCTGCACCAAGACCAACATGGTCATGGTCTTTGGTGAGATCACCACCAAGGCCAATGTCGACTACGAGAAGATTGTCAGGGAGACCTGCCGCAACATTGGTTTCGTGTCAGCCGATGTTGGGCTTGACGCTGACCACTGCAAGGTGCTCGTGAACATTGAGCAGCAGTCTCCTGATATTGCTCAGGGTGTGCATGGCCACTTCACCAAGCGCCCCGAGGAGATTGGAGCTGGTGACCAGGGACACATGTTTGGGTATGCGACTGATGAGACCCCTGAGCTGATGCCTCTCAGCCATGTCCTTGCCACCAAGCTTGGTGCTCGCCTCACTGAGGTCCGCAAGAATGGAACCTGCCCCTGGCTCAGGCCTGATGGGAAGACCCAGGTGACAGTTGAGTACCGCAATGAGGGTGGTGCCATGGTCCCCATTCGGGTCCACACTGTCCTCATCTCTACCCAGCACGACGAGACAGTCACCAATGATGAGATTGCTGCTGACCTGAAGGAGCATGTCATCAAGCCTGTCATCCCTGAGCAGTACCTTGACGAGAAGACCATCTTCCACCTTAACCCATCTGGTCGCTTTGTCATTGGTGGACCTCACGGTGATGCTGGTCTTACTGGCCGGAAGATCATCATTGACACCTATGGTGGCTGGGGAGCCCATGGTGGTGGTGCTTTCTCTGGCAAGGACCCAACCAAGGTCGACCGCAGTGGAGCCTACGTCGCAAGGCAGGCTGCCAAGAGCATTGTCGCCAACGGCCTTGCTCGCCGCGCCATCGTCCAGGTCTCCTACGCCATCGGTGTGCCCGAGCCTCTCTCCGTGTTTGTCGACACGTACGGCACCGGCACAATCCCCGACAAGGAGATCCTCAAGATTGTGAAGGAGAACTTTGACTTCAGGCCTGGCATGATCATCATCAACCTTGACCTCAAGAAAGGCGGCAATGGGCGCTACCTCAAGACGGCGGCCTACGGACACTTTGGAAGGGACGACCCTGACTTCACCTGGGAGGTGGTGAAGCCCCTCAAGGCGGAGAAGCCTTCTGCCTAAGGCGCCCTTTTTCAGAAGAAGCTTTTGGTCTGCTGCGCCTATCATGTTTTATTATGGCTTCTATATGTTGTGATTCTTGATCTGCCCTTGCTTATCATTTGTATTTGTATTGTCCTAATAAGTGGTACTTGTGAGGGTCTTACTGTGTCTGCTTAATTACCTAGAGGATTATTTCTGGTTTTGCTGCTTATGTAATGCTTAAAACAATGAAAGAAGCTACAGGCTACAGCTACTTTGAGAAGTAATGGGACTTCGTGCATTTTGGTTATATATTGCAATGCTGTGCGTTGTGATTATATTGCCTTGGGTATTGCTGTCTACGAATGTTCACTGGACAGTGTGTGTATGTGACTGGTGAAGCTGCGATGGCTAATGTTTGGTAAAGCTGCAGTGGCCGAGTGTATGTGTTTGTGGAAGCTGCAGCCTCCCTGGTAACTGAACATCGCTTTCTTGTGTCTGGTGGCCCGTAGAGTGATGCTGCACACCTGTTTGTTGACATTAGGTGGTAGTTGGTGAGCAACCAGAACCAGAAGGGGTTAAGTGGCATTAATCGGTCAGAATATGTATCTCCTAGGTCTGATGAGGTGAGCTGTCAATTTTCGCAGCAACCCGGAGTGCATCCCATTCGCAGGTCAGCTGTGCATGTCAGTGACAACTCAGGGTGTGTTTAGATGAAAAAGTTGGGGTGAAAAGTTACTGTAGCACTTTTCGTTGTTATTTGGTAAAATTTGTCCGACCATGGATTAATTAGACTCAAAAGATTCGTCTCGAACTTTACAGACAAACTATGCAATTAGTTTTTTTTTTACCTACATTTAATGTTTCATGCATGCGTTTAAAGATTTGATGTGATGGGTGGAAGATGAAATATTTTGGGTTCCCGTAGGAAGTGAACGCGGCCTCAACTGAAACTCTGAATCTTCTCTTCTGGTAGACCATCGCCCGTCAGCAAAGTGATGTTTGGTCACCCTCAACCTCTGCATCTGACATGTCGAGTCAGCTTCTGGGTGTGTTTGGGCCTAAATCTGTGCAGCTGAAATCTCTAGGAATCTGCGATGATTGGGATCACACAACTTGGAGATGACATCGCAAGAGGATTTCCGTTCCATCATGTTGGAGATGAGATGACCCAAACCAGATTGCCGAAGATGCAACGCAATGCGATTTAACCGGCTCTCAGGTTCGGCAAGGTGGCACTGTACTGCACGCCACACATCTACACCGAACTGAAACTGCAGGTGGACCGACAGAGAGATGATAAATAAAGTAGTTGCAGTCGTAGTACGTGACAGATGTAACTGACCAAATGCAAGTGTCAGGTAAGTAATCCGCTGGTAGTTTAGCCAAATGCCAAAGATACATGTGGCCTTGGGGAGCTTTAGCAGCTAGTTTGCCTTCAAAGGCAGGGCACACCAATGGAGTTGACAGCGATGAGAATGATGAGTGGGAGTATCTATTTATCACTGCAGTAAAGATTTTGGGGAGGGAGAACACTCGACAAATTAACTGCAAGTGCAAGGGACGAGAAGACATAGAGGACCCAATCCATTTGGTTTGACTTGGTTTTATTGTTTAGCACACAAAACGCCCATTTAGGCCATATTTCATTAATTAAGAGGAAGGGGAGTATAGTATAGCATCACAACCAAGATTTTCATTAGGAGCACCCTATGGCAGTGTGATGATTACCCAAAGCGCCAATTGGAAATGCTAGCACAAAACTGCAACCACCAAGCAGAAGCAGGAATGGGAATTTCCCGAATTTGATATGGTTAACAGGATAGGAAATAATGACAAATGGTGGCAAAACTGAAACCCAATCGCCGTTTGTCGTTCCTTTGGAAAAACAAAAACAATTCACCGGAAGGACGCGCCTGCGCTCTGGAACAAGAGAATCCAAGACTGATAGCAAAGCCATTCCCCTGACCCCTGAGGCTGGTTGTCATTGATCATTTTTTGATTAACAAGATACGGAGTAGGAAATCATGATCTGGAGGGCCTAAACCACATGCAGATCATCATTGGGTTGGTAGAATGCAGCGCCGCAAGCCAACTCATACGCCTGTCTACCATGCATCCTCATCATTCGCGATGCGATTTTCGTCATGCATGCATATAGTAGTGATGTATAGAGAGAGAGAGAGAGATCCCTGTTTCATTGTTTCTTGGTGTTACCTTCCGGCAACCGCTGATAATCAGGCCTCTGTTTCTCTCTCTCTCTCCATGTCTCTTCAGAAAAACATCGTTTCAGTAGTATATAGACACGCAAAAACAGCTAGCGAAAACACCAGACGCGCTCAAGATTTTTTTTTTGGCAATCGAAACTGATGAAAAGGGAAAATGAGGGGATGTACGTCTCTGGCACCTCTTTGGCTATCTGGAGAAACTTGATTGCAGATGACAGCTAGAACCGTTTCCTGTTCCTGTTCCTTCTGAAGATATCACTCCTCCGTCGGTCCCGCGGTATGAACAAAACAGGTACAGACATGCTACTCCCCCTGTCCACGAGATAATGTAATTCTCATTTTTTGAGAAGCCAAACAGTTCAAATTTTGACTAAATTCATATAAAAAAATACTAACACTTATGATATAAAATAAGTATCATTAGATTAGTTATAGAATATATTTTTATAATAAATCTATTTGAAGACATAAATATTAATATTATTTACTATAAACTTAGTCAAACTTGAGTCAGTTTGACTGGCACGCATCCCGTAATTACATTTTTTTGCGGACGGACGGAGTACATACGAGTACTCTACTGGCAGTTACGTCCTCACTGGCTTGGTTTAGAACAGCTTTGGTTTCACCTGAAGTAGTATTATCCATAGCACTGTTAACCCACTTCTCTCTCTTTTAGTTTTTGAGCTTATTCACTTCGCTGAAAAATCATGGCTGAGCTAAGAGATCATGGCTGAGCTAAGAGAGAAAAATACTGTTGGCGAAGCTATTGCCCAACCTCTAGTCTGTCAGTGACTCAGTGCGGACCAAGAGTAGTTGTACAGACCGTAGACAGGTAGCAGCACAGCATGTGAGACAGACAGCTTGGTGAGCGGCGCCTTGTTTAGTTGGTGAAGAGTAATCGTAGCACTTTCGTTTGTATTTAATAATTAATGTCCAATTATAGATTAACTGACTCAAAAGATTCGTCTCGTGATTTATAACTAAACTGTATAATTAGTTATTTTTTTTATCTATATTTAATGTTTCATGCATATCTGTAAAAGTTGATGTGACGGAGAGAGTAAAAAAAATTTAACTTTAGCCTACCAACTAAACAAGGCGCAGGGCTGGGGCAGGCAAGCTGCCAAGCCGACCTGACCCCACCTGACCGCCGCCGCGTTTGGTCAGTCAAATAAGCCGCCGTTTCAGGGCCCACCCACCGCCGGTGAGCTTACCTCCTCCTCCTCCTTCCGATCCTCCGATGGCCAAGGCTCAGCCTGCCACGTCACCATTAGCGAAGCACACCTCCTGTTCTACCAGGTCTTTGGTTCCTTTCTGCTCTGTCTGTCTGTCTTTCGAAACCTCGCTGATTTCATTCAGTTCAGGCATGATGATCTTTTCGCTTCTTTCTCTGATGCAATTAAAATGGTACGTAGTATTCTTTTCTCAGTCCTCTTTATCTTTCTCCAGTTCGAGAGGATCATTATATTTATATAGGAATATGAATGCCACGTCAGTATCAAATCCCTGACGACTGCTAGCTTGCTCGTCATGGGCATCAAAAGTCAAATGGAAATGGTCTTGGCCCGTCTGTTGGCAGGAGGAGGTGTAGCGGCTCTCTTCACCTTTGGTACGGAGTCAACGATGCTTGCATTGTGTGGCTCTATCGCTCCCCGTGTTGCTAAGCTTAATCAGACCGATTCAACTGTTAGATCGATCGACGTCGACCAGATGCATGGTTGACCCGGTGCATGCAGTTATTTGATATCTTATTAAATACCAATACATTTCCGGGTACTTATTCTTTTTTTCTCAATCACGCAAAAGATTTACGCGTTTTTTTATTAAGAAGAGAAGTTTTAGTACAACCGGGGTGACTTACAAGATTTGACAGATATGCACACCCCACAAAAGATCTCTAGCTATCCTAATACTCGCTGCACTAAACAACTGAGGCTCCAACACATGGCCGTATCCATGGCTAGCTCAAGCCCGCGCGCGCGGTGCACGGGCGGCGCCTCCTGCGTCCACCGACGGTGCAGTCATCAGGGTATTAAATACCAATACATTTCCAGGTACTTATTCTAGTAATGGATTTCATGATGCTTATTTGATATATTAAATATCAAGACATTTATTTCTGGAAAAGTAGTTAAATTGAAGATGGTCTGACTTAGCACTATCGCTTGTTTCTACATTTTTATTAACGATGATGATCTATGCTAATTTTAGCTGGTTATGTTAACAAGTCTGCTCAAGCGAGCTCACGGGTCTGAATGAGCCGAGAACATCACAAGTCAATAGCACAAATAAGTAAATTAACTTATTTTGCAATGTTTTCTCAAGTTTTGAAGCCTAAAACTTTGCTTCTTGGGCACATGCGACATTCTTGTTCCCGCAATCCAAACACCCCAAAGTTTCTTTCTGTATTTTGATATCATATAGTTTTCTATTCCTGTATTTTGATATCCTATAGTTTTCTACTTTTCACTCTATGTTATTCTGTGCTTTTTTTCATTCCTTTATTTTACATTTTTGCGTTCCAAACAGGCCCTGAATTAAAATGGAGAATTCACGACCATGACTCTTTCTCGATCACTGCCATTTCTTTCCCTTTCCGCTCATGATAATGCTTGCATCGCCTCACTTGCAAAAGACTCATATGTCTTGTAATATAACTACTCTTAGACATTCTCGGTGCTTTTTCTTTGGCAGCATGCCAGCTAAAACTAAAGTTCATGTGATTGGCACATCTACATGGAAAGGTGGTTGGCGTGCACGCAAAATTAGATAGGGGGAATGGAAATGAAGGGTGAATAGTATTTCTGGCATACATCCCTTTTTGGAAACCCTCTTTACAACTCTAAAGTTCTACTCTGTACGCTATAAGTAGTTGTATTATGAAACCTAGGAAGTAGTAACCAGATGGGACATAAAAGGAGTATTAAGAAACCAAGGAAGTAGTAATCGGATGGGAGATAAAAGGAATCATACTACTATAAGTACGTCAAGAAACTCATGAGGGTTACTTGACTATGAAAATTCTGTCTCATATGCTCTCTGAGAAACTATCTTACAAAAAGTCAAAAACATTTTATCATAATGTGGGATGATAGGAAGATTAGCTTTAGGGCAAGCAATTCAATGATTCATTGGTTGGCGGCTAAGAGCATCTCCAATAGTCTCTTTTAAACCCACTATCTAAATCCTTATTTGGAGAGTGTCATTTTAATAAAAAAAATCTCTATATATCTCTCTACACTCCAACAACTTTTCTATTTTGAGGAGCAAGAAATCAGGAATAGAGGATGAGAATATTTAAAGATCTAGTTGAAGAAGTTGCCGGAGAGATTTTTTTCACCAAAATCTCTACTCCTATCAAAATGGAAGATATAAAGAGGCTCTTGAAGTTTCTCTAAGAAGAGGTTCTTGGCAAAATAGCAATAAAGTTGGTGCCGAGAAAGAGGGAGTGAGAAAGAGCGGGAGAGAGTGGTAAAGAAGGGGTAGAGATGTGAAGTCATCGGTGTCAATGACCTACTATCTACAACTAATGTTATTGACAAACAAAAAAAGGTAAAAAAAACAAGTCACGTATAATGTCCCAAATTCCATATTTATTTGCCTAGAGAAAGTAGTAGTCAGTGCAAGCAGTGTGAGTGACGATAAATGCAAGATGACATGTCTTGAAACTTTTCTTTAGGAAAAGTGTCTCGAAACTTTTTAAATGGACTCGTCTATACAGAGAACCCTCTCACGATAATATAAGCATGAGAGGACTCTCTCTCCTTCTAGATACAATGAATCGTCACCCACCTCCTCCTCCTTCGTGAGTTCACACCACCCCACCCCCTTTTCCTCGGTGTGCTCGCCACCCAACCCTGTCCCACCACCATCCTCCGCCTTGCAGGTGTCGCCTCCGATGCCTATGAGGGCCACCCTTCCACCACCTCCTCCATCTTCTTTCTCTCCTTACCACAATTGGATCCTGCTCCCTTACCTTCACCGATGCCTCCCCAATCTAGCGGCATCATCGTCGCCAAATCCGTCGCCCTCGTGACTATCACCGTTGCTAACTGCTGCAACAACGTTGGGAGCTCCCTGCTTCCCTTCCCATATCATGCACCCCCACCTCCACTGTCACCCCTCCCGATCTAGCGATGTCAAATCCACCATCGCGCTACCGCCGCCACAGCACAAGACAGCCTGTGCAACCACCGACACAGTGGGACACCCTACTGTGGACCGTCCCAACTAGCCTCCTCCATAGTTCTCACGACCACCGCCACGACAGGACACCCCCGCCATAGTGCCTCCCTAACTAGTCTCCTCCATAGTTGCCTACAGTCCCACCCATAGCACACCCTACCATCGTTGTCGTTCTGGAAGCCCCCCCTCCCCAAAGCTCCCTTTAAATCCTGCAACCACAAAACTCCCTTCTATAATATGAATCTGAAACCCTAAACCTAGATCCAAAATTCTCAAGAGAAGATGAAGTTGTCGTTCTGGCGCTCATAGGAGAAGAAGAGGACATCAAACTAGTGCTTGCTACAACTAAATCACTCTCGGTCCAATTTATTACTTATTATTTCTCTTCTTTCCTTTCTTGGCTTCATCGACGTCTCCTCTTCCAAATCAGGAGAGCTCTACGAGAGTCTCTTCATTTAGCTTTTTAGGGCACGTTTGAATGGCGGCCAACGCACGCCGCACGTGCGACACGTTGATACTGCCAAACCCTCCCACCACACATGGCGAAAGGTTTGGCGCGTGCTGCAACTGCTAGTTCATAACGCGCGCCATAGCTCGTCAACTGTCTAGTGGCCGTTTTGTCCACCGCACTCGCGGCGCGGCCACGGCTATGGCAGCAGGGGCTGTGGCGGGAGCCAAACGCACCCTTAATTTTCAAATTTGAAAACGAACATTTTTTAGGGTTTCGAGCTGATTTGCTGAAAGCTGATCGCCAAGGTTTTCGAATTTGATTTGACCAGTTGAAAAGAGGGACGTCGTCAACTGAAAGTTCCCCGTGCGTGAGATGAAAGCGTCGGAGTTTTTTTAAAAAAAAGGAAAAAGAGAAGAAAAATGGGAAGAGGCACATGGGGGTTTGCCTTTTGCTCTTTCTCATCACACACGCATTCTCTGAGTTTTCTGACGAGACGACCAACACCACACGGAGAAGACGGAGGACAGTAGACTCGCTGAAGCAAGCTGTATATAAGCTCACGGCTCACCGCTGGTGACCGCACAGCCACCTCCGTCCGTCAGAACTCGGAAGGCCTGCCTACCCCGCTGCCTTTCCACTCCCTTCCCTCCGCGTCCTCCTCCGCTGCCTCGCGCCGCCGTGCATCGCCCGCCCCGCCTCCCGCACCGTCTCGCCTCTCATCGCCGCGCCGCCTCGCTCCGTCGTTCCTGCCCGCCGGGCGTCTTCTCCGTCGCCGGCTACGCGCGTGAGGAGGGAGGAGGAGCCGCAGCGCGTGGATCCAGGGGCAGCGGCGTCCATCGCGCGTGAGAAGGGACAGGAGCCGGTGAGATCTACTTTTTTTTTCCCAGCTCCTCCATCTCTCGCAGCTCTCTCTTTCTCTCAGCGCGTTTTGCGGAGATTCGTCGGTAGCGACGGCGGGGCAGTCCCAGGCTCGGCGGCGGCTTCAGCGGCTCCCCCTCCCGCCTCGCGCCCTCGCCAAGGCTGGAGCCTGCAGCCGCTGCTCCACCAAGGCGGTCGCGCCGCTTTGGGAACCCTGCTTGGATTGGATAGGTAGCTCGTCCGTGGCGTGGCACGGTGTATCATTTGGGGATTCATCGCTGCATTGATAGCTCAGCGAAATGATGCTTCACTGCAGAAGCAATTGCAGGTTTGGCAGGGCTAAGGAAAGAGCCGGAGCGAACACGATGTTAGCCTTTTGGATTGGCCGAGCTGGCGTGTGTGAGAATGGCATGATTGTGAGCTGTGGGCATGAAGGAAAAGGTGACCCCTTTGCCTTTGGTGCTGGACTGCTGGTACTGTGGAGGAGCAGCAGTGCATGAAATGCATGTGATGCGGCAATAAATTTTAATGTAGCCACGATTGAGATGAATCTGTAGGCGAAGTGAAGTGACTGATGTGGTTTCAGGCTCAGGAATTTCTTCTTGTTTTCAGAAAGAAGGGTAATTGCAAGTATTCATCCAGTGGTGCAATGACCCCAAAGCTGACTGGTGGGATGCTTAGTCTAATAGTAGTAATAGATTTCCAACCAATGTGCATAATTATTGTCTCTAGCTAAGGTGGCATGAAACCTGTGGCGTATTAAGAATTGTCAAGGCTGTCCATGCAGAATGAGCTGTCCTTTGATCAGCTTCATAGCAAGTGGTGACTCTGAGTAGTTAGTACCTTCCTGCTAGATATATTTTAATCTACCTGGGGCACTTGGGAAACAACAAAACACAGGAATACCTCCATATTTTAAGCTTTCCTTTTGCATAAATTGTTTGCAACATGTGGGTCAATTTGGTTGCTGTGCACCTACGTTAGTCTCACATTTGGTTGGTAAGTGAAGAACATGAATGCGGAGCTACAGGGGAGAAGGGATGGAGAGAATTTATACATGGTCTTGTTTACACCGTGGATGATGCGATGAGTGCATGGCATAGATATCAGGAAATAAATTTTCACAGCTGTGTGTGACACCCTCTCATCCCGTGACACGTGTCCTGTTTGCTCTATCCACCGGTCTGGATTCATTGGTTCACAGAAAATGCGGAGTCAGCTCAACCGCGCGCCACTGGTGGTTGCCTTCCCTGGTGGCGCCAGGAGACACGTGTTGAGCAATAGTAGGATGTCGCACACAGGATGCCATGCAGCGGTGTCGCATAGGATTTATTTCCTGGATATCAATTACTTATGGAATTGGTTGCTCGATTTCTAACATATTTCTTTTTCTTTGTTTCTTGTTTTCTGACTGATGCTATATTGCCGCTTCTTCTAATGAAAAGGCATTTGATTCCAACTTCCAGGACCTGTCTTTGGGTAGAACATGTCGTGCTTTGCATGCTGTGGCGATGAAGATACCCAAGTACCAGACACCAGGACTCAATATCCAGGACACCATCCAGCAAGTAAGAACACTGGACCTTTTTTTGTTGTAATCCTTTGCAGAGCACCATTTCTCATACCGTATATTTAGCTTTTGATGCTTGGTCAATATTTTTCTAATAAACTCCAACTGACCTGCAGGGGCCGATGCATACCGCCCTGCTGATCAACCTCCCAAGGGTCCTCAGCCTGTGAAAATGCAGCCAATTGCAGTCCCTGCTATTCCTGTAGATGAGATTAGGGAGGTGACTAAGGGTTTTGGTGATGAAGCCTTGATTGGTGAGGGCTCCTTTGGCAGAGTATACTTTGGTGTTTTAAGAAATGGTAGGAGTGCCGCCGTCAAAAAGTTGGATTCTAATAAGCAGCCAGACCAAGAATTCTTGGCGCAGGTCTGTGTTTCCCTGTTTATGAAATGCAGCACATCTTTTTTAGTCTGTGGTTTGATGTCATTCTGAAATTCATCTACAGGTGTCTATGGTGTCAAGGCTGAAGCATGAAAATGTTGTTGAGTTGCTTGGTTACTGTGCTGATGGGACACTCCGTGTCCTTGCTTATGAGTTTGCTACTATGGGTTCCCTTCATGATATGCTTCATGGTATTTTCTTGTGCTATCTTTTTTCTCTCTTTTGCATGAGTTGTACTGTCTCATGATCCAAGTAAAGAAAGAAACCATGTTTAACACATGTTGAATATGTGTGTTTACAGGAAGGAAAGGTGTTAAAGGGGCTCAACCCGGCCCAGTCTTATCATGGTCACAACGTGTGAAGATAGCTGTTGGGGCAGCAAAAGGCCTCGAGTATCTTCATGAGAAAGCACAACCCCATATCATACACCGAGATATTAAGTCTAGCAATGTTCTTCTTTTTGATGATGATGTAGCTAAGATAGCTGACTTTGATTTGTCAAACCAAGCTCCTGATATGGCAGCTCGGCTTCACTCAACTAGGGTTCTTGGAACATTTGGATATCATGCGCCTGAGTATGTTCTGATTTCCTTTTCAATTGCTCTACAGACCTTTTGAGATAATTAAGCTTAATGTTAGTTTACCTTTTTTGGGGTCAGGTATGCAATGACTGGGCAACTCAGCTCTAAGAGCGATGTATATAGTTTCGGAGTTGTTCTTCTTGAGCTATTGACTGGAAGGAAACCTGTTGACCATACATTACCAAGGGGACAGCAGAGTCTTGTGACTTGGGTAAGTTCCATCTACACATGCTCGTTGTGCTTATAAGATAGGGTGAACTTGTAGTTTTCTGGGGTGAATCAAATTAATGACTTATTCAACACTGGCAGGCTACACCAAGGCTTAGCGAAGACAAGGTTAGACAATGTGTTGACTCAAGACTTGGAGGGGACTATCCTCCTAAAGCTGTTGCAAAGGTACGATGAACGACCTTTCTTCTCGAACTATGCATGACTTTTTAAGTTGGTTTTATTAACTGTTTAGCGAAGTGTCAAAGAAAGATGGTTGTAGAAGAATAGATGAGTAAACTGTCTTCTGTTATTGGAATGTCTAATTCTAATGTTGCGCTCATAGAATTTGACCTGCTACTAAACATTGTTCTCGAAGCATATTTGCATTCAGTGTCAGTTTATTATGCTAAGCTTTGATCCTTTGCTGCTGGTGCTATCAAGTGTTAGCTCTTGAGTTCGTGTGTCCTTTGGTGATGATCCATTCGAAGGTTTTAACCCTGTTTGTGCTCCTGTGTTTGAAACAGTTTGCAGCTGTTGCCGCGTTGTGTGTTCAATACGAAGCAGACTTCCGGCCAAACATGAGCATTGTTGTCAAGGCGCTACAACCCCTGCTGAATGCGCATGCGCGGGCAACTAACCCAGGGGAAAATGCTGGGTCATAAGCTTCGCTTCTCTCCCTCCTCTTGTATGATAGGTAAGTAAGATATATGAGTCGTCGATGTCGTTCTTGCGGACATGTGGGTGGCAGTGTGTAACATTTGTGATTATTCTTCCCCTGAGTTGTAAACAAGATTCTTGTATCCCCACAATATTTGATTCTTTCTATCGGTTGCAAGATGACCCGTTTATTGGTGCCCTTTTTTTTTGGTAGGAGTCACCTAAGCAAAACTCGCAAATTTTGTTACTCCCTATATTCAAAATTGTAAGACATTTTAACTTTTTTAGATATATATAGTTATACACTGTCTATATATATTATAGTAAAAGCAGTGTTTCTAAATAAGTCAGAACGTCTTGCAATGTAGGCCTCGTTTGGTTTGGGTGATAAAGTTTAATAAATACTGTAGCACTTTCGTCTTATTTGACAAAAAGTTTTCAATCTTGGACTAATTAGGCTTAATAGATTCATCTCGTAAATTAATCCTAATCTGTGCCGATATGTATGTAATTAGTCTACATTTAGTATTCTATGTATTTGAGGGAATATTGATGTGATGGGAGTTAAACTCTAACGCACACAAACCAAATGGGCCTTTAGAAGGGTGGGAGTATAACGCAGAGTTATATTTACAAAAGGTGGGAGGGGATCTATTTTGTACTCGAGTGAGCAAAATTTATATGCACACTCGGAGCATAACTCACATTGACCGAAACAAATTTCGAGGATAAAATGAATTTTATTTCTCTGAATAGAATGCCTTCAGGTGAATTATCATATTTCAATCAATTGATGGCCTTCACCAACACTATAGACTATGGGCTTGTTTGGTTTGTAGCCTGGACTGGGAGGCTCACCCAGACAGGTAGATCCAACCTTAGGTCCTAGTACAAGTCAAGTTGAGCAAATTGTGTGGATAAATGGAATTTTTCTCTGAACAGAACGCCTCTGGGCTCCGGCGAATGATCATATTCATTTGATTTGAGGGTGTTCACCAACACCGTAGAATCTAATTCAAGCTGGACTAGCGTCATACCTTGACCTTCTGTTGCGATGATTGCTGCCAAGCCAGCGCTTGTGCACATAAAGCATCATGTACTTTTAGCAAATTCGCAGCCATATGAGTGCAATACTCATGCTGGAGTTACCATCTTACCCAAGATATAAAAGGTCACATGCCACATACTAAGGGCGTGTTTAGATGCGAAAATTTTTGGGGAAAAGTTCCTGTAGCACTTTTCGTTGTTATTTGGCAAAATTTGTCTAATCATGGACTAACTAGGCTCAAAAGATTCATCTCGACATTTACAGACAAACTGTGCAATTAGTTATTTTTTTTACCTACATTTAATGCTCCATGCATACGTCCCAAGATTCGATGTGACAGTTACTATGCAAAAAATTTTGGCTCTTTTTGGGTACTAAACATGGCCTAATAGCTAATTAGAGTTACATGTGACAACTGCTGAAGCTACTCCGAAATCATAAGATGTAGATTCGTGACTACATGACAGCTCATGAGCTGACATGAACTAGCTATGACTACAAGACAGATTCTGAGTTCACATGAACCAGCATAAACTGCACTACGGATTACAGACTGCAACTATTACAGTCTACAGACTAGGATTGGATGTCGGCAAATTTTGGTCTCGACATCTGACCTTGCAGTATGCACAACTGCCCAAGCCTACAAAACTAATGTAAACGCTAAATCGACAGCTGCTTAAACTATGAGCTAGTTGCTCACCTAACGATGGATGGAATCTCTAACTTCTTTACACGAGATTGGGTTTACGATGCTGCTTCATCGCTTTGCGAGGATAACTAGTGCCAGCATTGACATAGAGGCAATGAACTTGAATCCCTGGCTCTCCCAAAAATTCTCCTTCTTGTCATGGCACATGCTGTTGGGCTGCTTCATGGCCACCTGGTCCATGAGCTCCTTGAGAGCCTTGTCTCTTTTCTCCCCCATCTGCAGAATAAATGTAAACAAGATCAGACCATTGATATGAATATTTTCCACGCACAATTATGGCAAACTGCCTTAGCGAGGATGGTTGGTTCACATGTTGAAGGCAACACATCTAAAATGTTGAGTCCCATCACCAATTCAGGTACTCGCTCCGGTTTGCAGACAATTGCCATTTTGGATAAGGTTTGAGTAACTTTTTGAAATTTTGATTACCAATAACTTTATGGTATTTAGTTTACAAATTTGAAGATCATATGCACAGATTTGTCTTGAAATATACCTTTTTTAGGATATTCGTTTATATTATAATAGAAAATGGTGGTCAAATCAATGTATATATACTTAGCTCTAGTTGTATGCTAACAAGCAAAGCAAATGACAACAATTATGGAACTGGAAGGAGAATATGCTAGCAAGCAACTGTAACATAAAATTAAACTGCTCTCCTTATGGAACCAGAAGGAACATACCCTCTTTAATTTTCGCATCTGAGACTGAGATTCTTGAAGGCAAAATTCAAGCTTCAGAACCCTCTTCTTCAGCTCCTGATCAGTTCTCCGGTGCTTTTCTAACTGCTCAAAAATCAATAAGTCTCATGAGCGTTATAGGAAAGAAAGTATTTGTAACCAAATTATGGAGGTCTGTATGGATAAAGGAAATATAGCATACCTGTGATTCAAGTTCCTTGGTTTTGTTCGTCCAGTGAGCAGACAATATTCTGATTTCCTCTCTCAACCTCGCAATTTCTGTATCCTTAGCATTCAAAAGGTTGTTGAGATTCTGGACATTCCTTGGTGAAACATCAGATAAGATCTTTAAAAGCTCATTATCTTTGTCAGACCTAGACCCAGCTTTGGCAACTGCATCCATGATGTCAGTCTCAATTCTTATAACTTCATCTTTAAGTTGCATTTGTGAGAGCTCCCTTGCTTGCAGATCCTTCTGGAGAAGATCAAGCTGCTCACCTAGCTTGTTCACTCGAAGTTCGTGCTCTTTGAGCGAGATGTCCTTCTCATTCAGCTCTTTCAGCAATGACAAGCACTGCATCTGAGCTGACTTGGCTGATGCAGCACTTGCTTCTGCTGTAGCTTGAGTAAATGACAGTTGTGTTCTGAGATCATCCAACTCATGGAGGTACTGTATATAATTAGAAAACACATTATTAAGGAACTGCATTTGGCTTGCCTGAATAAAGAAAATATTTTGGCATAACTAAAATCATTAGCCACTGACACAGTGACACTCAGAGCAGAAATTTAGTAGCCATGATCATTCGACCAAGTTGATTAGTAAAAATTGAATCAGGTTAACAAAGTAAGTCAAGCTAAAATTTATTTCATGACCAAACAAAGCAATTTTGCAAGCAGAAATATTGACTCCAAAATGTTGGCTTTGTATTACAGTCAACATCTTTTGGGCTCTGTGCATATTATTTAAATTTTATCGCAAGAAGATTCAGAGTAAACAAAAATTAGATCACGTCTCCATTAAACTGCAAGAAGTGTATTTTGCTGTGAAAGCTCTTTACTTGTTCCGTGCTACTTGTGGATGAACGCAGTTGCTCATCCTTGTCCTGTAAGCATTTCTGCAGCTTGCTTACTTCCTCTTCCATGCTTCTCGCTTTTGTCTCCGCAACCTGCTAAGATTTTTCCCTAGTAAGCACAAACTCCACCGACAGCCCTGAAGGTACCAATTACAAACTACAGACTAACCTTTCTAGTTTGGGACTCCCTTACAAACAGCTGCTCCTGGGAAGCAAGCTTGTTCCTCACATCCTTGAGCTCAGCTGCCAATGACACCACGTTCCTCCTGAAGCTCAACTTCTTCTCCGTAAGATCCTTCAGCAACGGATCCAAATCTGATGACGAAGAAACTGATGATGATGGCACCACCTTCTCCGAGACAGACATAGCAAGCCACAAAACAGCACGTCTTGTCTTCCAATCACAAAGGCCAAGACCGCAAGATGCTACACTGTTTATATTCTCTCAAGTATGAACACAAGCAGCTCAGAGCAAGCATCCCATGGGCAAGACAAGAGGAGGGAGCTACCAAACACCTCTGATTGCCAACTAAGAATCCTTCTTTGGCTTCGCTAGTCAGTACAAGCCAATCAATCAGTAGCTTTGGCTGAAAAAATTTTAAAAAAATACTATGAGTGAGAGAAAACGATTTTTCTTCAGGTCAAGAGGCCACGAGTTCACGTGGAGCCAGGCACTTGTCTTGGCAGTGAAATGACAGAAGCGTAGCTTTCAGTACTCCAAAAATATTGTATTGACACAGAGCGGAAACCAGAGCGAAGGAAACAGAAATTATCCACGCTGCAAGTGACTTGTTCATGTCATTTATTAGACTTGAAAAAACGGGGATCAAATTACGTGCCGACATACTAAGTCAACCTGCGCACACTGCGCAGCAAATTTAGGAGTAACATGTTTTTGGTGCACAGAGTCAACGTGATTCATCACGGATTCACGGTATATAGGTTAATTGTGTGCGACAGAACCAGAGGACTAAACAATGGCCCTTTCTGTACTGCTCTGTAAAAAAAATAACTTATATAGGGCCATGTTTAGTTCTCCAAATTCACTCCCAAATTTTACTATGCAAAAAAAATTATTCGTCACATTAAAATGTCGGCACATGCATGGAATACTAAATGTAGATCATATCAAAAACTAATTGCACAGTTTTATTGTACTTTGCGAGACGAACATTTTGAGACTAATTAATCAATATTTGAACAATTATTACCAAATAAAAACAAAAAATACTACAGTGCAGAACAGTATCGCTATAGTGATTCGGGATGCCCCGAATCGAGCATCTAAACGAGGGCTAGGACCAATCAAGTAAAGGCATCTTCGTCAGTGCTTGCAACAAGGTGAGGACAAAAGCATCTTGTAATTTCAAACCAATTCAAATTTTCCGAAGATTCTTTAGCAGAAGACTTGTTTAGATCGCAAATTTTTTTGGGAAAAATTCCTGTAGTACTTTTCGTTGCTATTTGGCAAAATTTATCCGACCATGAACTAACTAAGCTAAAAAGATTCGTCTCAACATTTACAGACAAACTGCGCAATTAGTTATTTTTTACCTACATTTAATGCTCTATTCATGCGTTTAAAGATTCGATGTGACAGATAATGTAAAAAAAAATGAGTGTTTTTGCCCATCTACCAGGCCTAAAAGAAATGGCAAAATGGAAGAGAAACGGATCAGGGAGCACCCGCTACCGCCGCTCAAAATCTTCCGAGCTCCCAACATTTTACTCCCGAGATAGAAATATAGAAAGGGGACAAAAAAAACAAGAAGGGTGAAAATACAGACAAAGGAAAGCTGGCAATCACGGTCGCAGGCGAACAAGTGAACAACTGAGCACGAACAGAGGACGCGGCGGCGGAAAAGAATCACGCACCTCCAGCGCGAGCGGAGCAAGAGCAGGCAGGTGGATTCCGGCGAAGACGACGACGCGATTCCACCACCCACCCAGACGAGGAGGCAAGATTCAAGAATCACCAGGAAGCAGGGACTGCTGCCCGGAGGCGACGCGCTCCGGCGGCCGAGGAAAACAGGGGGAGCGAGCGAGGGAGCGTTTCCGGTCCCCCGCGGATTCCGGGGCTTGGGGGCAGGCAGCGCCGGCGAGCAGCAGCGGAGCTGATAGAGAGGAGTGGGAAGGGAAACGAAACGAGGATCCCGGAAATTAATGGCCTGTTGCTGGAGAGATGATGAGGTGTGCTAGCTGGGTTTGAAATCGGGTGCTGACGTGTGGGCCCCGCGCGCGGCGCGCGGCAAGCTCCGAAATTTTTCGCCGGGGCTCGTGCGCCACGTGCTGACATGGATCCTCTGTGGCACGGCACGGCACACCTTCCGCGTGGCGAGCCCCTCGGCCAGGACCCAGGAGTAGTACGTGAAGCGAAGTGGGCGATGCGGTCAGGATTCCGAATACCATCGTATCTGTAGATGTGGCTTCAATTTTTATTTGGGCTGTACGTTGGATGAATTATTCATTCTGTGATGTGCACAAGTATGATTGAGATGCAGTAGTTGCAACTGAAATATATGTAGACACAGTTTTATACTTGTATGACGGATAGTAAGTTATTTAGGGTCCTTTTGGAATGCAAGAATTTTATATTTATATAGAAATTTCATAGGAAATAGTTTATTTTCCAACGAACACAGAAAAAAAATCCTCGTCCCAAAGGAGCCCTTAGAGATTTTATCTTTCATTTTGCCAAGAAAACATGGAAAGACTAATATTATATTTCTCACCGTCTCAAAAAGAATGTACATCTCGTTTTTCCATGTATCAAACTTTTTTTATATACTGTAGTGATTAAATTTATAAAAAAAAGTATAGATATTTGTATCTCTAGATATTTATATTATAAATATATTTTTAGTATTAATTTAATGATACTTATTATGCATCATAAATATTACCATTTTTTATATATCTAGTAATTTTTAACAATAAATTCTTGAAAAACAAGACGATGCGCACTCTTTTTTTTTGACAGGGTGAGTGCCTATTGGAGTATTGGTCCTCCGAGTATTACTCCAGGCTTAATTTTGTTCTTAAACTTTCAAAAGGATCATATTAGTTCTCAGTTTTTTCTTTTGAACCTAGCTTTATCGAAAAACCATCAAAGTGGGTGTTTTAGTCCTTAAAGTTTATATTTTGGGCTCAATTTCATCAATAGACAACCAAAGCGCATTTTTTAGTATTAAAACTTTTCCTTTCGGCTCAACCTCGTCCTTGTCGTACATAAGTGTGATGTCATGGATGGTCAGCTCTAGGACCACCCATGATTTTAGATGGACAATCATCATTATGTACCAGTGTGTTCTGGCATCGTGCCAACTATCAAATTGGATAACAAACTTTCAACATTTATATAGATCCGAATATCCTCAAATATGAAAATTGGATTGTTCAGATCCATCTCCAATTCAGATATTGTATTGTTCAATTGTAATATCATCCTTTTTATTTCAATAACTAAAAATAAGTTTTAGCTTATGGACAAAAATAAAATTCTTGTATGATTTATTCCTGTGTTTCAAAGAGACCCAAAGCCCCCTTTAGAACGCAGGAACGAGAAAAACACGAAAATAGAAAAAAAAAATATACACGAATATGATAGGAATGCACATGTAAACCTAAGAAATTTAAAATATAGGAATTGTGTGGAATTATATGTTTAGCTGGGTACAGGAAAAAAAACTAACTCTAAAGGAATTTTAAGAACAAATTCATGTTACTCCTTTATTCCACCTAGGTATCCTACCATAAGGGCTCCTCCGATAACAAGAGTTAAGTATCAACTCATAGATATCATCTCATCCTATATGTCCCACATGTAAGGTGTTTTTTCTATTCAATCCTATCAAGAGAGAGATAGAGTAGTTATATTTCTCATGCATTAGCCATTAGGATACTCAATCTTAGCTCTTCTCTTCCTGCTAACTAAAGATTTTTGACGTCTCTCTCACTACTACAAAAAACTTAAATGAGACGAGCAAATACGATTAACCGAGGCGGGCATCCCATTCGCCTCCACGCAAAGGTCACGGTGAATCCGGCCTTAACGGAGGCGGTTGGTCGCCCGCCTCGGTAAATCAAATAAAAAACAAAAAAAACCCGTGGACAAGCCCAGCGAGCCCATCCACGGGCCGCCGTCGCCGCAGCTGCTCACCGGTAACAGCATCCTCACCGGACCACCGGGATCTGCCCACCCGTCGCCCACCGCCGGATCTGGCCACCGCAAGCGCTGCCAAGAGGAGGGAGCCGTGGCCCCGAGCGCGGAGGAGATGGCCACCGAATCCGCCCCGAGCCTCGCTGCCACCGGATCCACCTTCGCTGGTGCTAGTGAAGCAGTCGCTGCTCGGATCTGCAGCCACTAAGCCCGCCGGCCTCAGATCCACACGCCCACGAGCCCCGGGGACCGCTGCTCGCCACCGAGATCCTCGACCTCCACTGGCTAGGTGCTGGATGCCACACACGTGCGCTGCCGGAGGGGCGTCGCTCGCCCAGGCCGGCCCCCGCGCCTGCCGAAGGGGCCGCTCGCCCAGACCGCCCCCGCAGCGCCCTTGACAGAGAAGGAAGGGAAGGGGAGGGCACCAGGAGGGGAGGGGAGAGGTGGGGCGCCGTCGTGAAAGGAAGGGAGAGGAGGAGTGCCGGGAGGGAAGGGGAGGAGCGCCATGAAGGGTCGGGCACCGTGCACCCGTTCTCGTGAAAACGGCGGGGTCTGGGCTCCCGATTCAGAGAGGTAGGGAGAGGAAGTGAGAGAGGTGTGTAACACCTCTAGGTGTTAAGCAGGCATTCACATCCTAAATTATGAGCATTTGCATTTCATGCATGATCATCATCACATGTAAATTAAGTTAGAATTTATTTAAAACTATGATAATCATGTTTGAGCTCTGAATTGGTAAAAGTCCCAGGTAAAAGTGGTAAAAATTTGTGGAGCTATAACTTTAAATAACTTAGAAATAATTAGCATGATTTTTGGAGCAAGTTTTGTATTCAAAATCTTCCCAAATTTTGCTTCTAAAAATATTTCAGAAAATTGAGTTTTCATTTAAAAATTTGACTTTAAATCATCAATTCAAAATCTATTTAGAATTTTGAAAAGTGCCCTAAATGAAAGTTGAAGAGAATAAAATTTTGAACAACTTTTGTTTTGGGGGCAATTTGTGAAAATGTCTTTTTCATCTTCAAAATTTGAATTTGAATCAAATTATAAAATCTGAAATTTATTTAGAAAAGAAAATCACTTTTTCAACCTTATCGGGCCGCCGCCTCCTTTCCGGCCCGAGCGCCGAAGCCGACCCGGCCTGCTTCGCGTCTGCGCCCGCGCTCACGCCCACGCCTGCCTCGCCCACG
Source organism: Saccharum hybrid cultivar R570 (assembly GCA_038087645.1). Classification (NCBI taxonomy): domain Eukaryota; kingdom Viridiplantae; phylum Streptophyta; class Magnoliopsida; order Poales; family Poaceae; genus Saccharum; species Saccharum hybrid cultivar. Next base: position 1,750,824 of record JAQSUU010000425.1, read on the forward strand.
CGGGCACGCACGCGCGACGTCGTGGCGCGGCGGCAGACGCCGGCCGCCGCGTGGCCGTACACCGCCGACCCGCGCTCCACGTGCCCTCCCGGTGGCCACGCGTCCTCGTCCGCGCCCCCTACTCCCTCCGCGAGCTCCCCTCCTTCACTCGCGCTCCATTCCCTTCCTCTCCTCCTTCCGGGACGCCGCGAGAGCTCCACCGCCGTCCGCCACCGCCCGCCACAGCTCGCCGGCATCCCCAGCCACCGGTGGGTCGTCCTCGCCTGCGCTTCACGCCTACTGAACCTCGCTCAGCCGATTGCCGCACCTTCCGTCCCTCGCGGTGACCGGATTCCGCCCACCGTCGTACGCCGTCCGCCCAAGCTCGCCGGCGACCACCGCTGTCTTTGCCAGGGTGCTTTTCCCGCCTCCATTCTTCCACCTTCGCCTCCGCCTTGCCATAGGGAATCACCGAGGGCCGCTCGCCTCACCGGGAACCTCGCCACCGGCGAGAACGCTAGCGGCGGAGCTCCTCCCCTGCTCTCGGGTCGCTGACCCGTGGGGCCGCGGGGTCAGCCGCAGCGGCAAGGCCCCGTCGCCTCGGCCAAGCTGGGCCAGGAAGGCCTTGGGCCGCAGCCCAAACCGGGCGGCGCGCCTGTCTTCCCGCGTGCGCTCACGGGCCGAAAGGCCGTAGCTGGCCGGTTGGTCTCGCTGGGCCGGCCCGTTAGCAATAAGAAAATTGATTTTTCGTTTTTCTTTTATTATTTGAAAGTGGAAATGGTTTGGAAAATGTTTGACTACTCAAATTTGCTCCAAATCTATTCAAATAAATTTTTCTAGGTTCCTTATCATTAGATCTACTTGAGAAAAATATTGCATGTCAAGATTTAAATACTTTGCTGTATAGTTTTTATTTAATCACTAACACTGATGTTTTCTTGTTAAATATGTAGTAAATCACAGAGAGCTCAGAAAAATATGTTTCCACTTGCTATAATTTTCTTTTGTGATGTACTTACTAGGAAAAATATATGCCATGCATGTTCTGTAGAAAAATCTTGAGGTGGAGTACAAGTGTTTAATATTGCTAATAATTGTTATTTTTGCTAGAGAGAAAAATATGAATAAAACATGCATGAAATAATTTTTCTATAGGTATTGTTTATTGTGTAGAATGTAGTAAAGATGTTAAATCTGTTGTTTGATACTTTTCATAGTATAAAGTACTTTTATGCTCATTTTTAGGTTCTAGCTTGTTATTTTTGTGTAGGCAGTTCTAGTAATCCAAATGCAATGAAATTATTGTGGTATGCTAGATTTGATGATAGAAAGCTATTGTATTTTTCTCAGATTTTTCTGTGCTACTAAAATAGGTGTTGCTGTTCAAACCTAGTTGTAATTAGGGTTTTATTTAACCTTGTTAATGCATGACTAGTGAATAAGATTTTGCTTTGGGTATCTTTGAAGCATTTAGTAAAATATGTTGGCTTAGCATGGTAGTAGTAGAAGAGAATGCAGTAGATGACATGTGCTTGTAGTCTGTATTCTTGGATGATGTTGACTACCTTGTAGAAGAAATGTATCTCCACTTTATGAAATAAAGTGAACCTAATTATCTACATTTCATTCATCATGACCATTACATGTCATTTCCGCAATGCATCTAGGCATAAGCACTTATACGATTGCATCATACAGGATCGCAGGAAGTAACGTCGGTAGCAGTTCCCGAGGAGCCGGAAGAGCAGCCCGAGGAGCAGGAAGTGCCCAAAGCCGACGAGGAGGTCAGTGAGGATCTTCCGGAGTGCCCAGACCACCGTCCGAGCTCTTTCGAGAGAGGCAAGCCCCGGAGCATTTCTTTCCCCCCGTTTACAATTATTTTATGAATGCTTTACTTTAACTGATGCATTATGTTTAGGAGTTGTTTGCAACTGTTGCTGCATTATACCTTGTTTACTCCGTTATACCCTATCCTTGTCACTCTGTTAACCGCAGTCAAGTACTTGCTTAGCTTGCTTAGACCGGTAGAAGTTAGGTGATTTTCTGTCACCTGCGAGCTATAGGTGTTTACCTGGATCTGCTTGAGAAAAGATGTCATCAGGAAATAACTAAGTGTTAATGTGAAATTGAGACCGGACGAAAACTTACAGGGTTTCGGACTGTAGTGTTTTCCATCTGTGTCGATTAAGGACCGACCGTTGTTGGACCTCGGGTCATGTTGAACGCATGCCTCACATTTAGCTGGCCGGATAAAGTACCTTCTGACCGCGAAGCTGGGAGATTATTCGGGCCGAGTGGATTGCCCGCAACGCACTATACCAGAGTAGTAGTGGCAGGATACGGGGGCGCGATGATAAGGCCAAAGAGCAGTCAGGCGGCCCCCGGGTACATGTGGTTCCTGGCAAGCTCGCGACTTTACTTGAATGGTTGACTCGGTGACCAACACCTCACTTTAGCGGGTGAGTGAGGTTTGTGTGAGGAATAAATTACCAGCTGGTTAATAATCGATTCGAATCGCCATCGTTCACTGGATAGTGAGCACTTGACTTGAGCTACTTCATCATAGTAATATTGATGGAACATTTGGACAGTTATATGAAATATGACATAATGGAAGTTGTTAGTGATCATTGGTTATCATTACCTGTTTAATTACATGTTACTCTAGTACAGGTGCAAATGTAGTTGACAGGTTAATAAAGATTTAACTTGATACAAAGCTTTTGTAAAGATTCTCTAAATACTAAAAATGCTTTTTGGCAAATGAGTCAGCTACCCCATCAGAAAGCCTGTCAAGATTCCTTGGTGTCTTTTATTTTTGGTTCTGTCGGGTAAGTCTAGCTGAGTACCTTCTCGTACTCAGGGCTTTGTTCCCACTTGTTGCAGATGGGCAGATGTATTACGGCTATTGTATCAACTGCCTTTATCCTGCAATGGGAGAAGCTTAGGACCATGAGCAATGGTCATTCACTACATCTCGTCTGATGCTTTTGATGGAAGATGATCCAGAACTGGCACTGTATTTTGAACTCTGTGTGCGTGTGTGATTTGAACTAAATGCTTCCGCTACTTTCATTCGAAACTGGTTTGTAATAACTATGTTTAAACTCCGATGTATTTGTGACGCGAACTTTTATGTAACTTGTGATGGTGACCGCTGAACTTATTACGATCTTGGCTGGTATGCAAGTTGGTTTGAAATCTGTCGTGATTTCACGGACTACCGGGTTATACGAGCTTAAGTTTGCTAAATCGTCTGCTCGATAGATGATTTTCTTACTTAATCTCGTATAATTGGTTGGTTCTGTTACAGCTGGTATTGGAGCATGGTTTAGCGTGTTTACTATTCACAAGTGTATTTAAAACAAAATGTGTTTGAAAAGCATGATTTACAAACTAAGAGTGTGCCAGTGGTCATATCTTTTATGCCCAATAAGGACTCTAGGTGGCTTAATTAAGTACTGACTTGGGGGTTCTTGCACCATATTTCTCTTTCGTTGCTCATACGGCGTGCTATTGTATGAGTGCCACTTACTTGAGTGGTAATGTATGGATCAGTTGCCTCTACGCCTCGGTAAGTGTGAGATGTGAGAGCATGATCGGATACACCGCCGATCTAGGAAGAGTGCTGGTACGATACTGGAGTACTTACATGTTTACGCATGTTTTTACAAAAGTGTCGCATGTGTGGTTGTTCTGTCCGTTGAGGCGATGCCGTCAATAAGACAATGTTTTGGGTGGTTACTACCGTTGTACGCGTATCTGGGGATTCGTGTAGAGCGTGTAGATAGATTTACTGCTTTCATGCATGCATAGGGTTTTGGGCTGAAATGAATTTTCTGCAGGTACATAACAGCGTTTCTCGTGTAGAACGTATTAGTTACGTATATGAGAGATCGCCTGTATGCCACCGAATTCATCGATAGATATCATTATTTCTTAAGTTTGTGAGAACGTAAGAAACGTGCATGCATCATATTGCTTGTGCATTTCATTCATGCCATGCATTCCTCCCCTTATAATTTGATTATCCCCTTTCGATAAAAATTGTACCAACTTAAAATATGTTCTCACCGGGTAATCGAAACTTTTGGTACAGATGGCCCGCACGAAGCAGACTGCCCGCAAGTCCACAGGTGGAAGAGCACCCCGACGCCAGTTGGCCCCGCGGGAGCGCCGCAGCACGGACACCTTTCTGAGCGAGTTTGGCATGCCAACTTTGCTTTGGAGAGTGCTCCATGATGTGGGGTACCCGGAGGGTCAGGAGCCGGTGTACTCTTGGAGTGAGAACCAATTGGCAGAGAATGGACTGGCAGTAGTGGAGATCACTGTCCCTGCTCTTGGTGATGCTCTAGAATGGGATGGTTGACACTTGGAGTTTGAGGGACGCACTCCGGTTGAGGGTGCAGAGGGAGCAGCTTTCTGTGTCATCCGGGACATAATGAGCAGATTTCCCAATGAGCTGGCAGCAGCCTTGGCTGGCACTTTTCTGAGAGATGATCCTCGCGATGCTATTTAGGTGCAGCCGTAAGGAAGTGCTTTAGTCAGAGGCCCAAGCGAAGGACAGGCTAGCGACAACCACGCTATGAGTGCGATGTATGCAGCTATCAGAGCATACCAGGGTCTGAAGTGCACCTATTAGACTTTGACTGATTTGCGTGGTGATGATCGGCTTAAAGCAAGAAAACAAAAGAAGAAGCAGGCACGTGCTATCGCTAGTTTGCAGGAGCAGTTGGCTGACATGAGCTTACAGTGAGACCAGGCTCTAGAGAGAGGTGATAATTCTCTACAGCGGGTGCATACGTTGACTCAGGCCAACAATAATGCAGACCGCATGATTGGACAGTTGGTTCAGGAAAGAAATGAAGCTTGGAACGAGAGGAACCTCCTGAGGCAGAGGGTCGAGGAGCTAGAGGAGTACAATGTCAATTTGCATGAGGAGTTTCATGCGCTCTACAACGGGATTGGCCCGTATGCTCCTCCAGAAGCCGCCAGTATGGACGTCGACGACGACGAGGACGAGCCCATAGCCGCACCTGCCGCCGACGACGACGTTGCTACTGACGGTAGCGATGGTGACGTCTCCGGCCCCGACGATGGCCTCGAGGAGTAGGCTAGTTGCTTCGCGTTAGCTGCTAGGCCCTGTCGCGATGACCTTCTTTTGGTTTCATGTATCTTGATGTATCTCGTTTGAACCTTGAGACTTGGTAGAATGTTGGATCTTGGTTGTTCATGCGATACCTGAACGCATAAAGTCTAGTGTGTGTATGCTGGCAACGTGGTTGTATTGGACACGATGTTTGCATTTGAAGTAATTTCATTAGTGGTGTTGTTTTAATTGGAATGCGATTATTGTGCCTCTGTTTTATTGTATGACTTTGTTCTCTCTAATGAATTCAGTACGACATAATTTTTCATTCACTCACAATTACTATAGCTTCGCTTAATCATTACTTGTTGCTGAAATATGCAGATGGCAAACACTCAACGCGCCACGTATGAGGCTGCTGAAACTGGTGGAAATGGTGTCGGTGCAGGTGGGAGTGGTGCTAACAACACCAATCATAATGGGCCACACCCGGAACCGCATTTGCCGCCTCCTCCACCGCTCACTGCAGAGGTGTTCTTTGCACAGTTCCTGGGAAGTCAGCGCAATGCCGAGCAGTCACAGAAAAATATGGAAGATTTCCTGCGTACCATTGCCAACAACATGCAACGTGGTAACAACCAAGGTGGTGGCAATGGAGTGAATCAGTACAGCAACTTCAAGGATTTCATGGACACTAGGCCGCCAATTTTTAAGGAAGCAACCGAGCCACTTGACGCTGAAGAATGGATTAACACTATGAAAGATAAGTTCCGTGTGTTAAGGCTGACAGAAGTACTGAAGACAGAGTATGCTGCACATCCGTTACAAGGACCAGCAGGGATGTGGTGGAAGCATCATCGCACCACCTTCCCTCCAAATGCTCAGATCTTGTGGAGAGAGTTCACCGAAGCCTTCTGTAGAGTTTATATTCCATCAGGGCTAGTTGAGATGAAATTAGGAGAGTTCTTGGCTTTAAATCAGGGTACCAAAACCGTAACACAGTATTTGCATGCCTTCAACAACTTGTGTCGTTATGCTCTCGACATGGTTGACACAGATGCTAAGAAAATTGCTAGCTTCAAGAGAGGGTTAGGTCCAAAGATGATGAAGCATGTGGGTACCAATACCCGCGCCAGATTCAATGACTTCATCAGTGATTGTCTGAAACAAGAGAAGAACAACAACGCGTACACAACATCCAAGACTCGTAAGAGAGCCTTTGAGTTAGGACCGTCGCAGTCCAGAGTTATCACTACTAATCGTTCGACCTATCATCCGTCTGCACCTGGTGCAAGGTTTAGGCCACCGCAGCATAAAACCCAGAACTACAAGGGACCGCAGAAGCCGTACAAGATGGCTGTGCCGCCAGCAAGGACAGCCGCAACTGCGGGACAAGGTAACTCGAAGGGAGCTATTGGATCTGCTGGTACAGTGAAGGGACCTTGCTATAACTGTGATCAGCCAGGCCATTTTTCCAAGTTCTATCCTTATCCGCCCAGAAAGAAGCAACAGACTTATAATGCTCGAGTGCACCACACCACTGTGGAAGAGATTCCTGAGGGAGAGCCCGTAACTGCTGGTAAGTTTCCTGTTAACCAAAACACTGCAGTTGTCCTATTTGATTTTGGATCATCGCATTCTTTCATGAGTCAAGCATTTGCACGGAAACATGAACAACTATGCACAGACTTAAGTTATGGTTACCGTATAAGTTCAGCAGGGGCTGATGTTTTAACCAATCAGATGGTTCGAGGGGCAACCCTTGAGTTAGGTAGTCAAAAGTTTCGAGTAAACCTGATAGTTATGCCTGGACTAGTTTTGGATGTCATCATAGGGATGAATTGGATGAAAGAATGGGGAGCAGTTATAGATACAAGAAGTTGGGTACTTACCCTGAAGGATCCCCAGGGAGACGGTACTTTTTAGGTACCATTGCCCAAAAGAACAGACCTTGTGAGTGTGACATGTGCTATGGAAGTCATTCCGATTCATCAGATTCCGGTCGTGTGTGAGTTTCCGGATGTATTTCTAGATGAGTTACCTGGTCTTCCACCGGATAGAGATGTTGAGTTTGGAATTGAGTTAATCCCCGAGACAGCTCCAATTTCAAGGAGACCTTATAGGATGCCTCCGGATGAGTTAGCTAAGTTGAAAAATAAGGACCGACCAGGCGGAAACTTGTAGGGTTTCAGACTATAGTGTTTTCTGTCTGTGTCGATTAAGGACCGACCATTGTTGGGCCTCAAGTCATGTTGAACGCATGCCTCACATTTAGCTAGCCGAATAATGTACCTTTTGACCGCGAAGCTGGGAGATTATTCGGGCCGAGTGGATTGTCCGCAATGCACTGTACCGGAGCAGTAGTGGCAGGATACGAGGGCGCGCTGATAAGGCCAAAGAGCAGTCGGGCGGCTCCCGGGTACATGTGGTTCCTGGCAAGCTCGTGACTTTACCTGAATGGTTGACTCGGTGACCAATACCTCACTTTAGCGGGTGAGTGAGGTTTGTGTGAGGAATAAATTACCAGCTGGTTAATAATCGATTCGAATCGCCATCGTTCACTGGATAGTGAACACTTGACTTGAGCTACTTCATCGTAGTAATATTGATGAATCACTTGGATAGTTATGTGGAAGATGACATGGTAACTATTGTTAATGATCAATGGTAATCCCTACCTGCTTAATTACATGTTACTCTAGCACAGATGCAAACATAGTTGACAGGGTAATAATGATTAAATTACTACATACTTTTAGAAAAGAATTGTTAAGTTGAAAATGCTTTTCTTGCAAATGAGTCAGCTACCCCCACCAGAAAGCCTATCATGATCCTTGGTGTCATTTTATTTTGGTTCTGTCGGGTAAGTCTAGCTGAGTACCTTCTCGTACTCAGGGCTTTGTTCCCACTTGTTGCAGATGGGCAGATGTATTACGGCTACTGTATCAACTGCCTCTATTCTGCGATGGGTCAAGCTTAGGACCATGGGCAATGGTCATTCGCTACTTCTCGTCTGATGCTTTTGCTGGAGATGATCACAAGCTGGCACTTTATTTCAAAATACTGTGTGTGTGCGTGATTTGAACTACCGCTTCCGCTACTTTTATTCGAACCTGGTTTGTAATAACTATGTTTAAACTCCGATGTATTTTATGCCGTGAACTTTTATGTAACTTATGATGGTGATCGCTAAACTTAGTACGATCTTGGCTGTTATGTGAAATGGTTTGAAATCCGTCGAGATTTCACGGACTACCGGGTTATACGGGCTTAAGTTTGTTAAATTGTCCTCCCGTTGGATGATTTTCCTACTTAATCTCGTATAATTGGGCGGTTCTGTTACAGCTGGTATCGGAGCATGGTTTAGCGTGATTACTATTCATAAGTGTATTTAAAACAAAAATTTTGTTAAAAAGTGTGATTTTAAAACTAAAGGTGTGCTAGTGGTCATATTTTGTATACCCAGTTAAGGACTCTATGTGGCTATTTAAGTACTAACTTGGGGTTCTTGCACCATATTTCTCTTTCGTTGCTCATACGGCGTGCTATTGTATGAGTGCCACTTAATTGAGTGGCAATGTATGAATCAGTTACCTCTACGCTTTGATAAGTGTGAGCTGTGAGAGCATGATCGGATACACCGCCGATCTAGGGAGAGTGCTTATATGATACTACAATAATTACATGTTTTACACATGTTTTTATGAAAGTATCGCATGTGTGGGTGTTCCGTCTGTTAAGGCGATGCCGTCAATAGGACGATGTGTTTGGGTAGATACTACCGTTGTACATGCATCTGGGGATTCGTGTAGAGCGTGTAGGTAGATTTACTGCTTTCATGCATTCATGGGGAATGGGCTGAAATGAATTTTCTGCAGGTACATAACAGCGTTTATCGTGTAGATCGAATTAGTTACGTATATGAGAGATCGTTTGTATGCCACCGAATTCATCGTTAGATGTCTTTATTTTCTAAGTTTGTGAGAACGTAAGACTCGTGCATGCCTCATACTGCCTGTGCATTTCATTCATAACATGCATTCCTCCCCTTATAAAAGGATTATCCCAGTAATTAAAACTTAAAATATGTTCTCACCGGGTAATTAAAACTTGTGCTACAGATGGCCCGCACGAAGCAGACTGCCCGTAAGTCCACTGGCGGAAGAGCACCCCGTCGCCAGATGGCCCCATGGGAGCGTCGTAGCACGGACACTTTTCTAAGCGAGTTTGGCATGCCCACCTTGCTTTGGAGAGTGCTCCATGATGTGGGGTACCCAGAGGGTCAAGAGCCGGTGTACTCCTGGAGTGAGAGTCAGTTAGCTGAGGATGGACTTGCGGTAGTGGAAATCACCGTCCCTGCTCTTGGTGATGCACTAGAATAGGATGGTTGGCATTTGGAGTTTGAAGGACGCACTCCAGTTGAGGGTGAAGAGGGCGCAGCCTTTTGCGTCATCCGAGACATAATGAGTAGGTTTCCTAATGAGTTGGCAGCAGCTTTGGCCGGTACTTTCCCGAGAGATGATCCTCGTGATGCCATTTGGGTGCAACCGCAAGGGAGTGCCCTGGTTAGAGGCCCAAGTGAAGGACGGGCTAGCGACAACCATGCCATGAGTGCCATGTATGCAACCATCAGAGCATACCAGGGTCTTGAGAGTACCTTTTGGACCTTGACTGGTCTGCGTGGTGATGACCGGCTTGAAGCAAGGAAGCAGAAGAAGAAGCAAGCATGTGCTATAGCTAGCTTGCAGGAGCAGTTGGCCGACATGAGCTTGCAGCGAGACTGGGCTCTCGAGAGAGGTGAGAGTGCCATGCAGCGGGTGCAGACGTTGACTCAGGCCAACAGAAATGCAGACCGCATGATGGGACAGCTAGTGCAGGAAAGGAATGAAGCCTGGAACGAGAGGGACCTTCTGAGGCAGAGGGTCGAGGAGCTAGAAGGGTATAATGCCAACTTGCATGAAGAGTTTCATGCCCTCTACAACGGGATGGGCCCGTATGCTCCTCCAGACGCCGCCCAGATGGACGTCGACGATGACGCCGCTACTGATGGTAGCGATGGTGACGCCTCCGACCTCGACGACGGCCCCGAGGAGTAGGCTAGTTGCCTTGCGTTAGTGATGGGCTCTGTCGCGATGGCCTTCTTTTGGTTTCCATGTATCGTGTTGTATCCTGTTCGATCTTGAGACTGACGATCTTTTGGATCTTGGTTGTGTATGCGATGCTCGAACGCATAAAAGTCCAGTGTATGTATGCTGGCAACATGGTTGTATGGAACGCGATGTTGCATTCGAAGTAATTTGATTAGTGATGTTGTTTTAATTAGAATGTGATTATTGTGCCTCTGTTTTATTGTATGCCTTGTTCTCTCTAATAAATTCAGTATGGCATGATTGTTCATTCGAATACAATTACTACAACTTCGCTCAATTATTACTTGTTGCTAAAATATGCAGATGACAAACACTCGCCGTGCCACGTATGAGGCCGCTGAAACTGGTGGCAACGGTGCAGGGGCTGGTGGGGGTGGTGCAAACAACGTCAACCACCAGGAGCCACAGCCAGAGCCACAATTGCCCCCTCCTCCACCGCTCACTGCAGAGGTATTCTTCGCATAGTTCCTTGGAAGCCAGCGCAACGCCGAACAATCACAGAGGAATATGGAAGATTTTCTGCGTACCATCGCTGAAAATGTTCAGAGAGGAAATAATCAAGGTGGTGGCCATGGGGTGAACCAATACAACAACTTCAAGGATTTCATGGATACTAGGCCACCTATTTTTAAGGAAGCAGGCGAGCCACTTGACGCTGAAGAATGGATCAACACTATGGAAGATAAGTTTCGTGTGTTGAGGCTGACAGAAGTTCTGAAAACAGAATATGCTGCACATCAGCTACAGGGACCGGTAGGGATGTGGTGGAAGCATCACCGCACCACCTTTCCTCCCAATGCCCAGATTACTTGGAGAGAATTCACTGAAGCGTTTAGGGGAGTTTATATTCCCCCAGGGTTGGTTGATATGAAGCTCGGAGAGTTCTTGGCCTTAAATCAAGGTACCAAGACTATGACCCAGTATCTGCATGCCTTTAACAACTTGTGCCGCTATGCTCTAGACATGGTCGACACAGATGCAAAGAGAATTGCTAGTTTCAAGAGAGGGTTAAGTCCGAAGATGATGAAGCATGTGGGTACTAATACCCGCGCCAGATTCAATGACTTTGTCAGTGATTGTTTGAAACAAGAAAAGAACAACAACGCCTACACTGCATCTAAGAATCGCAAGAGGGTGTTTGAGTCAGGACCATCCCAGTCCAGAGTTGTCACTGCAAATCGTCTTTCTTATCGTTCGTCCGCACCTGGTGCAAGGTTCAGGCCGCCACAGCATAAAACCCAGAACTACAAGGGACCATAGAAGCCGTACAAGATGGCCGTGCCGCCAGCAAAGATCACCGCAGCTGCAGAACAGAGCAACTCCAAGGGAGCTATAGGATCTGCTGGTACAGTGAAGGGGCCCTGCTACAATTGTGGTCAGCCAGACCACTTTTCAAAGTTCTGCCCTTATCCACCTAAAAAGAAGCAACAGACTTACACTGCCCCGTGTACACCATACCACCGTTGATGAGATTCCTGAGGGAGAGCCTATAACTCTAGGTAAGTTTCTTGTTAACCATCACCCTGTAGTTGTTCTATTTGATTCTGGATCCTCGCATTCTTTTATGAGTCAAGCATTTGCATGGAAGCATGAACAACTATGCACATAATTGAGTTATGATTATCGCATAAGTTCAGCAGGGGTTGATGTGTTAACCAATCAGATGGTTAGAGGGGCAACCCTTGAGTTAGGTAGTTGAAAGTTTCGAGTGAACCTGGTAGTTATGCCTGGACTAGTTTTGGATGTAATAATAGGAATGAACTGGATGAAGAACTGGGGGGCAGTCATAGATACAAGTAGTCGGATGCTTAACCTTAAGGATCCCTAGGCAGAGGGTACTTTCCTGGTACCATTGCCTAGAAGAACAGACCTTGTGAGTGTGACCTGTGCCATGGAAGTTGTTCCTATCCACCAGATCCCGTTAGTGTGTGAGTTCCTGGATGTGTTTCTAGACGAGTTACCTGGCCTTCCTCCAGATAGAGATGTTGAGTTTGGAATTGAGTTGATCCCCGGGACAGCTCCTATTTCAAGGAGACCCTATCAGATGCCTCCGGATGAGTTAGCTGAGCTAAAGAAGCAACTGGAAGAATTATTAAAGAAGGGGTTTATCCGACCGAGTAAGTCTGAATGGGGATGTCCTGCCTTGTTCGTGAAGAAAAAGAAAGAGGGTACTCTGAGAATGTGTGTGGATTATCGACCTCTTAATGCGGTAACTATCAAGAATAAATATCCTTTGCCTCATATCGACGTTTTGTTTGATCAGTTGGCTAAAGCTAGAGTGTTCTCCAAGATAGACCTAAGATCAGGGTATCATCAGATAAAGATTAGGCCGCAAGATGTCTCGAAAACCGCCTTTTCTACCAGATATGGGTTGTACGAGTATCTTGTTATGTCTTTTGGCTTAACAAATGCTCCTGCATATTTCATGTATCTGATGAATACGGTTTTCATGCCAGAGTTAGACAAGTTTGTAGTTGTCTTCATTGATGACATTCTAGTATACTCTGAGAATGAGAAAGATCATGAAGAGCATCTGAGAATCATCTTAACCAGACTGAGAGATCATAAGTTGTATGCTAAGTTTAGCAATTATGAATTTTGGTTGAAGAAAGTTCCTTTCCTTGGTCACATTCTGTCAGAAAATGGAGTATCCGTAGACCCGAGTAAAGTGCAAGAGGTTATAGATTGGAAGACACCAATCACAGTCTCTGAAGTTAGAAGTTTTTTGGGTTTAGCTGGTTACTATCGTCGTTTTATACCAGATTTCTCGAAGATTGCCAAGCCAATGACAAGTCTGCTACAGAAAGATCATAAGTTTGTATGGATAGAGGAGTGTGAGACAGCTTTCCACACCTTGCGGAAACTGTTGACCACTGCTCCAGTTCTTGCGCAACCGGACATTGAGAAACCTTTTGATGTGTTTTGCGACGCATCAAAAACAGGATTAGGCTGTGTTCTTATGCAAGAAGGAAGAGTCATTGCTTATGCCTCCCGACAGTTGAGAAAGCATGAGATCAACTATCCGACGCATGATCTTGAACTTGCTGCCGTAGTGCATGCCTTGAAAATTTGGAGACATTACTTACTTGGTAATGTGTGCAATATTTTCACCGATCACAAGAGTCTCAAGTACATCTTCACCCAACCTGAATTGAACATGAGACAGCGAAGATGGTTAGAATTGATCAAAGATTACAATTTGAATGTGCAATACCATCCTAGAAAGGCCAATGTAGTGGTAGATGCTTTGAGTAGAAAGTCACATTGCCTGAATGCGCAACCTTTTCTCGAAGATGGTTTTGATCTAATGCATCCTGCAGTGTTACACAGTATTCAGATTAGTTATTCTTTGGAGAGTAAGATAATAGAAGGCCAGAAAACTGACAAAGGGATATTCCATATCAAGGAAAAGATTAAAGAAGAACCATCCAAGTACTTTAGATTGGATGAACATGACGTGCTATGGTTTGATGACCGTCTTGTTGTTCCTAAAGATGGAGAGCTTAAGAATAAACTTATGGATGAGGCTCACCTTTCAAAGTTATCTATTCATCCTGACAGTAGTAAAATGTATCAAGAACTAAGACCTCGCTATTGGTGGACAAAGATGAAGAAGGAAATTGCATCTTATGTAGCCAGATGTGACACATGTTGTCGAGTGAAAGCTATTCACATGAAACCTGCCGGATTGTTGCAACATTTGTCAGTACCTAGTTGGAAGTGGGATGATATAAGTATGGATTTCATCACGGGTTTGCCCACTACTCAGAAAGGCCATGATTCAATTTGGGTAATCGTGGATCGTCTTACCAAGACAGCCCACTTTTTGCCTGTCAAGACAGATTATAGACCACCTCAATATGTCGAGAAGTATATTGCGGAGATTGTGAGATTGCATGGCATACCGAAGACTATAGTGTCTGACAGAGGGTCATAGTTCACTGCTCACTTTTGGGAGCATTTGCACAAAGGTTTGGGGACTAGTCTGATTTGTAGCACTGCCTATCATCCTCAAACAAATGGTCAGACTGAAAGAGTTAATGCTGTTTTAGAAGATATATTGAGAGCTTGTGTGTTGTCTTCCAGAGGTTCATGGGAGTCGTGGTTACCCTTAGCAGAGTTCGCGTATAATAATAGCTATCAAGAAAGTATCAAGATGGCACCTTTTGAGCCTCTGTATGGCCGAAAGTGTAGAACACCTTTAAATTGGATTGAGCCAGGGGAAAGAAGGTATTATGGTATTGACTTCGTGGAAGAAGCCGAAAAGAAAGTTCATATCATTCAGCAAAATATGAGAGCAGCTCAGTCACGTCAGAAAAGTTATGCGGATAAGAGAAGGAGACCGCTTGTGTTCGAAGTTGGTGACTATGTTTATCTAAAAGTCACGCCAATGAAGAAGAAGCGGTTTGGAATACGCAGAAAGCTTGCCGCCAGATTTGTAGGACCCTACAAAATCTTGGAAAGAAAGGGTCCAGTAGCGTACAAATTGGAATTACCAGAAGCAATGGGTGCTATATTCCCAGTTTTTCACGTATCACATCTCAAGAAATGTTTGCACGTTCCAGAGGAAAGAATTGAACCTCGAGGCATAAAACTTAAGTCAGATCTGGTGTATCGTGAGCAGCCAATTCGAGTTTTGGATTCCAAAGAAAGGGCTACTCGAAACAGTGTGGTGAAAACGTATAAGATACAATAGAGTCATCATGATGAAGGGGATGCATCTTAGGAAACGGGTGAATACCTACAAAAAGCATACGCAGATTTTTATAATAAATGGTTCGTAACCCAAATCTCGGGACGAGATTTTTATAAGGGGGGAGGGCTGTAACACCCCGGTGTTACGTAAGCATTTGCATTGCAATCATAAGCATGACATTTCATATCATCCATAATCATGTATGGTAAGATTATAACCTGAGTGAAATAAAAGCTTGGAAAAATGGTATTCGTGATGTAATATATTAATATGTTAATTACCTTTCATCAAAATTGTGCAACTACGAATTTTATATCACTTAGAATTATAGGTCAAATTTTTGGAGCAACTAAATTACTCAAAGTTTTGTCAAAAACTGGTTTCAAAAATGTATTCTGAAAATATTCAAAAATACTCCATATTTTAGCTTTTATTCTCAAATTCAAAATCTATGGGGAATTTTGAGTTGGCCCCTTAATCAAAGTTGTAGAGAATTGAATTCTAAGCAACTTTTATTTTTGGGTCATTTTCAGAAAAGGTCCTTTTCTTGCTCAAAATGAGGTTTGAAAACTGTATTTGAAATTTGTTGAAAATAGAAATTAAAAAAAATCAAAACCTAACCTAAGCAGGCCGCCGTCTCGGTTTCGGCCCGCTGGCCGAAACGGCCCGCGCCACTTCCACGCGCGCGCACCCGCGCAACGCAGGCGGCCCGGCCCGCGTCCGCTCGGCCTCCTCCTCCTCTTCCCGCTCGCCTCGCGCCTCGCTGTCTGCCGTGACAGAGAACTCCCGCCGCGTGGCGACCATGTGCCGATGTCGCTCGCCGCGCGGCAGCCGCGGCCTGACCTCGCACCCACGCGCCCGCCTTCAACTGCTGGTGCCCATGCGCTCGCTCACTTCCGCCCGAGCTGCCTTCTTTCTCCTCCAGAGCCGAGAGCCCTAAGCTCTGCCCTCGTCGCGCCCGCAGCTCCGCCGGCGTCGAGCTCCCGCACCACCACGCCATTCCCCGATTCCTCCCCCCCGCAACTCCGCCTCGCCCTCCTTCAAGTCGCGCTCGAGCTTGCGCCGCCTTCCGAGCACAGGTTGAGCCTCCCCGCGCCTCGCCACCGACGGCCATGGTGCCGCCGTGCTCGGTCGCCATGGAAGTCGTCTTCGTTCTCCTCTCCAGCCTAGCCTAGCTACCCTACCACACTCGCCGTCTCCTCGCATATCCCGTGCGCTCGCCAGCTCGCCCTGCCATGGCCGGAGATGGCCGCCGGCCTCGTGGCCGAGCCGCGCCGCCACGCCAGCGCGCACACCGGCGAGGCCTCTGCCTCTGCCAGCCAGCCGGGCCGGCGAGGCCGAGTGGCAGTGGGCTGACGCCCTGCTGGGCCGTCTTCCCTTCCCTCACGCTCGGGCCACGCAGGCCGAAAACGGCCATGGGCCAGTTGACTTCCACGGGCCGGCCCAGTACCAATAATGAAAATTAATTTCTGTTTTCTTTTATTATTCATGATGAAAAATACTTTGGAAAATGTTTTTGTAGTCATTTTAGTTCCAAAAATTGTGAAATAAATTTCTATGGACTCATTGGAACCAGATCTACAATATAAAAATATTGCATGTCAATATTTCATTACTTTTCTATAGAGTTTTTATTTAATTATTGAAATGGCTGTTTTCTTGATAAATGCTTAATAAATCATAGAAAAATCAGAAAAATGTGATTCTAAGTTTGTTAATCTTTTTGTGCCATGTACTTGCTAGGAAAATTTTATATCATGCCTGTTCTATAGAAAAATGTGTAGGTGTAGTTCAAATGCTTTCTATCACTAGTATTTGCTATTTTTGTTAATTAAATAAATGAGAATAAAACATGCAAGTAATAATTTTTTTTACAGTGATTATTTACTGTGTAGAAAGTAGGAAAATTACTAAATCTGTTGTTTGATACTTTTTATAATGCAAAGTATTTTCATGCTCGTTTTTAGGCTTTAGCTTGTTATTTTTGTATAGACAGTTCTAATAATCCAAATGCAATGAAAATTTTGTGGCATACTAGAATTGATGTTAGTAATCCACTGTAATTTTCTAAGATTTTTCTGTGCTACCAAAATATATGTTGCTGTTCAAGCCTAGGGCTAACTAGGGTTTACATTCAATCTTTGATGCAAGATTAGTTAGTAAACTTTACTTTGGTGTATCTTTGAAGCATTTCATAAGATATGTTAACTTAACATATTAGTAGTAGAAGAGAATGCAGTAAATGACATGTGCTTGTAGTATAGTTTCTTGGATGATGTTGACTACCTTGCATTTCAACATATCCATTGCATTCATCTCCTTCGATGCACGTTTGCATAATCACTTACGCGCATTGCATCATACAGGATCGTAAACCGAGAACCCAGTTGTCATACCCGAGGAGCCAGAGAAGGTCGGTGAAGATCTTTCAGAGTGCCCCGACCACCGTCCGAGCTCTTTTGAGAGAGGCAAGCCCCGGAGCATTTCTCTCCCGGTTTGCAAATAATTTATTATTGACTTTACTTAAACTACTGCATTAAGTTTAGGAGTTGTTTGCAACCGTTGCTGCATTATACCTTGTTTCACCTTGCTTTACCGATCCTTGTCACCCTGGTGTTCGTAGTCAAATAATTGCTTAGTTTGCTTAGACCGGTATAAGTCGGGTGATTGCCTGTCATCCGCGAGCTCTAGAAGATTACTTGGATCTATGTAAAAGTATGTCATATGAAAATAACTAAGTGTCGAAATGAATTGAGACCGGGCGGAAACTTGTAGGGTTTCAGACTGTAGTGTTTTCTGTCTGTGTCGATTAAGGACCGACCGTTGTTGGGCCTCGAGTCATGTTGAACGCATGCCTCATATTTAGCTGGCTGAATAATGTACCTTTCGACCGCGAAGCTGGGAGATTATTCGGGCCGAGTGGATTGCCCGCAACGCACTGTACCGGAGCAGTAGTGGCAGGATACGGGGGCGCGATGATAAGGCCAAAGAGCAGTCGGGCGGCCCCCGGGTACATGTGGTTCCTGGCAAGCTCGTGACTTTACCTGAATGGTTGACTCGGTGACCAATACCTCACTTTAGCGGGTGAGTGAGGTTTGTGTGAGGAATAAATTACCAGCTGGTTAATAATCGATTCGAATCGCCATCATTCACTGGATAGTGAACACTTGACTTGAGCTACTTCATCGTAGTAATATTGATGAATCACTTGGATAGTTATGTGGAAGATGGCATGGTAACTATTGTTAATGATCAATGGTAATGCCTACCTGCTTAATTACATGTTACTCTAGCACAGATGCAAACATAGTTGACAGGGTAATAATGATTAAATTACTGCATACTTTTAGAAAAGAATTGTTAAATTGAAAAGGCTTTTCTTGCAAATGAGTCAGGTACCCCCACCAGAAAGCCTATCATGATCCTTGGTGTCATTTTATTTTGGTTCTGTCGGGTAAGTCTAGCTGAGTACCTTCTCGTACTCAGGGCTTTGTTCCCACTTGTTGCAGATGGGCAGATGTATTACGACTACTGTATCAACTGTCTCTATCCTGCGATGGGCGAAGCTTAGGACCATGGGCAATGGTCATTCGCTACTTCTCGTCTGATGCTTTTGCTGGAGATGATCACAAGCTGGCACTTTATTTCAAAATACTGTGTGTGTGCGTGATTTGAACTACCGCTTCCGCTACTTTTATTCGAACCTGGTTTGTAATAACTATGTTTAAACTCCGATGTATTTTATGCCGTGAACTTTTATGTAACTTATGATGGTGACCGCTAAACTTAGTATGATCTTGGCTGTTATGTGAAATGGTTTGAAATCCGTCGAGATTTCACGGACTACCGGGTTATACGGGCTTAAGTTTGTTAAATTGTCCTCCCGTTGGATGATTTTCCTACTTAATCTCGTATAATTGGGCGGTTCTGTTACAGGAAGCTTGCAGGGTTTCGGACTGTAGTGTTTTCCGTCTGTGTCGATTAAGGACCGACCGTTGTTGGACCTCGGGTCATGTTGAACGCATGCCTCACATTTAGCTGGCCAGATAAAGTACCTTCCGACCGCAAAGCTGGGAGATTGTTCGGGCCGAGTGGATTGCCCGCAACGCACTGTACCGGAGTAGTAGTGGCAGGATACGGGGGCGCGATGATAAGGCCAAAGAGCAGTCAGGCGGCCCCCGAGTACATGTGGTTCCTGGCAAGCTCGCGACTTTACCTGAATGGTTGACTCAGTGACCAACACCTCACTTTAGCGGGTGAGTGAGATTTGTGTGAGGAATAAATTACCAGCTGGTTAATAATCGATTCGAATCGCCATCGTTCACTAGATAGTGAGCACTTGACTTGAGCTACTTCATCGTAGTAATATTGATGGAACATTTGGACATTTATATGAAATATGACATAATAGAAGTTGTTAGTGATCATTGGTTATCATTACCTGTTTAATTACATGTTACTCTAGTACAGGTGCAAATGTAGTTGACAGGTTAATAAAGATTTAACTTGATACAAAGCTTTTGTAAAGATTCTCTAAATACTAAAAATGCTTTTTGGCAAATGAGTCAGCTACCCCACTAGAAAGCCTATCATGATTCCTTGGTGTCTTTTATTTTGTTCTGTCGGGTAAGTCTAGCTGAGTACCTTCTCGTACTCAGGGCTTTGTTCCCACTTGTTGCAGATGGGCAGATGTATTACGGCTACTGTATCAACTGCCTTTATCCTACAATGGGAGAAGCTTAGGACCATGGGTAATGGTCATTCACTACATCTTGTCTGATGCTTTTGATGGAAGATGATCCAGAACTGGCACTGTATTTTGAACTCTGTGTGCGTGTGTGATTTGAACTAAATGCTTCTGCTACTTTCATTCGAAACTGGTTTGTAATAACTATGTTTAAACTCCGATGTATTTGTGACGCGAACTTTTATGTAACTTGTGATGGTGACCGCTGAACTTATTACGATCTTGGCTGGTATGCAAGTTGGTTTGAAATCCGTCGTGATTTCACGGACTACCGGGTTATACGGGCTTAAGTTTGCTAAATTGTCTGCTCGGTGGATGATTTTCTTACTTAATCTCGTATAATTGGTCGGTTCTGTTACAAGGTGAAACCCTAAGTCATTGTATATATAGTCAGGGTGTGATATCGGGCTGATTTGGGCTTTTCTCATTGCTAGTGGGCTTGGCCACTTGAAAGCCCAAGTTTGGTTTTGGTAATTAATGACACCAAGTTGCTAATGACTTGTGTTAAGTGTTTTGAGTTAGGCATAAGCAACACACGTGATGAAGGAGCATGTGGCATGGAGTGATGGCCACAAGATCATAAGTGGTGGAGATGCACATAATATGGTGTACATGATGATCAAGTGGAAGAGAAGGAACTAAGAGCGCAAGGCAAAGGTATAACCATAGGGTTTTCCTTTTGTCGGTCTAAGATGAGTAAAGAAGTGATTGACCGGGTTTAGGATACATAGCCGACTATCAAGAGGGGCAATCACGGTTAGCTCGGAAATCAAGTGCCACTAGATCATTGTCTTGAGCATATGCATTAGGATCTAGTAAAAGAGCTAACATAACGCCTTGAGAAATGATTGTGAAATGCTAACACACATGCACATGGTGGTGTACACTTGGTGGTGTTAGCACATTTGCGAAGGCGGTGGAGTTTGAGCGGTAGAGAGGGGTTTGGGTTCCTCTCTCCCTCCCGCCGAGCTTGCGAGGCGGGATTTGTCGCTTTTTGGGGAAGTGAAACACCTATTTTCTACTGCGCCGGAAGTCGGAAAAGAAACGGAGGCGAGCGGAGGTCACTGTGGTGACCGGACGCTGCACCGGACGCGGTCACGGCTTGACCAGCGCGTCCGGTCAGTTCATTCGGTCAGCGTGCCTAGGGTGAGTGATCGGACGCTGGTCTGGCTTGACCAGCGCGTCCGGTCAGTTCACCTGTGCGTAGAAGCAGAGCGCGCGACCAGCGCGTCCGGTCCTTCACGGGACCAGCGCGTCCGGTCAGGCGTCCATAGGGGCAGAGAACAACGAAGTGGTGATCGGACGCGAGGCGCGTTCGGTCACGTACGATCGGACGCGTCCGGTCGTTAAGGGAGCTTACTAGACTCAAATCGGACGCTGGCACTGTCGCGTCCGGTCATTCGCTAGGGCGCGTCCGGTCGTTGCTTCGCGGGCTCGCGGTGCTGAGCGATCGGCGCGTCCGGTCAGTTGACCAGCGCGTCCGGTCATACACAAGGGCGCGTCCGGTCATACGCTAGGGCGCGTCCGGTCATAGCAACGGTAACTTCTGACGCGCACTGTTCACGCTTGTCCTGTAGTGACCGGACGCGTCCGGTCACCCTGACCGGAGCGTCCGGTCATCTCGATTTGAACTGTGTCGTCCGGTAACGGCTAGCTGCGTACCCCTTCGTTATAAATAGACGTTGGCCGGGGTTTGAGGGTATCTCTTGCACATTTTGAGACCTAGAGACATACTTTGAGCTAGAGAACAACCCCTCCACTCATCTCTTTGCTTAGTTGCACATCTTGTGTGAGATTGAGTGAGATTTAAGTGCATTGCTTGAGAGGTGCATTCTAGAGGCACTTGATCTTCGAGTTGCTGCAGATTTCTTGTTACTCTTCCGTGTTTCCCGACACGGTAGACGGCTTGGAGCAACGGAGGTGATTGAGCTCGCAATTGGAGATTGTTGGAGCCTTCACCAAGTGTTGTAAGGGGTTCTTGATCCTTCCCCGCGGGAGTTCGCAAATTGGATACTCTAGTGGAGCTCGTGGCTTGGAGGATCCCCATCTTGTGTGCGGTTGTGCGGCGCCCACCGAGGGCTCGACTCTTGATAGTCGATTAGCTCGCGAACCGACAAGTGGGTGTATCGCCACAACGGGGAGTAGCTTGCCGGGAAGCAAGTGAACCTCGGGATAAATTCTTGTGTCATTCTCTTTCTGAGGACTTCTCTTGTGTGATTATTGATTGGTACTTCTCATCTCTACACGGCGGTATAATCACTCGAAGCTCTTCTCTCGTATTACTTCTTGTTTACAACTTGTAATTGTTGTTGTGTTTAGTGAATAGCTTTGTTATAGACTTGTGTAGGTGGCTTGCTTAATTAGTTAGAGCTAGTGCATTTGCTTCGCCACCTTTCGTACTAACGTGTGGTTAAGTAATTCTTGTAGAAGTTTTAATTAGGCTATTCACCCCCCTCTAGCCTATTTGGACCTTTCACCACTATTAACTGAGAGGCCCACCTCCGAAAATAGGGGTATTTTTTGAGGCGGGCCTCTTATAATACCTTCCTCTGTTAATGAATTTTAGAAGGTAATTATTTTTAACCGCCTCCGTAAATCGATTTTATAAGGCGTTTGATTCTAACCACATCGGTTAATAAAAATGACCGCCTCGGTTAATCCCTGACATTAACCGAGGTGGTTCAAATGCCTGCCCGCCTCTGAGGCTATTCTCAAAATGCCTTGCATAAGTTTTTCTGTAGTAGTGTCTCCTCCATATGGCGTATAATACTAGCTTAGAGCTAATCATTGGAGGTGCCCTAATAAGATGTCGATGGAGAGCACCTGCTTGATTAGGCTCCAACTGCGCCATTAATTCCTTGCTTGTCATTGTTTCTTGTGCACAAGTCATTTCTCATGAGGTACGAGTGGATTATTTTTTTCCAACTACTTCATCCGTCTCTAAATAAATCAATTCCTAAAATTGCTTTAAGTCAAACTTTCCAAAGTTTGACCAAATTTATATAAAAAAGAAGCATTAAGATTTATGACACTAATTTAGTATATTTAGATATTATCATAAACTATATTTTCGTAATATGCTCATTTGATGTTATAAATATTTATACTTTTTCTATAAATTTTGATTAAACATAAAAAAAGTTTGACTTAAGACAGGTCTATAAATTGATTTATTGAGGGACAGAAGTAGTATTTACGTATGAAATAAGAGGAAAAAGAAATTTTCCTTTAGGAGCCGTTTGGTTGATCAAATTGATTCCGATTTTCCCGAGAACCGTGTGAAACGACACCAAATGGGTTACGAGAAGAAACGTTTCATGTATTTTGCCAGGGCTCATGAATCGTCAAGAGGGTGGTTTCACACCGATTCTTTTATGTTTCTCTTCCCTCCCGTATGTGCTATTAATTTCATTATTTTAATTATAATCCTTTTTAGTGCAATAAAATCTAAGGGATCCAAGTTTGTCTTAGGTCAAATTATCTTAAGTTTGACCAAATTTATAAAGAAAAGTATCATTAACATCTACCACATCAGAGAGGTATATTACAACAATACATTTCATAATGTGTCCAATTAAACTAATTTGGAGTGTCATAGGTATCTTTCTTCTTTTCTACAAACTAGGTCAGAGTTACTATAGTTTCACTTAAGACAAAAATTGGATCCCTTATATTTAGAACAGAGGGAGTATTTAAGCTGTTCTTTGACTACAGTAATATTTTTTGAAACATATTTTTATTTATATAATTTTTAAGAAAAAAGTATTTTTCTTATGAATCAGAATCTAGCATATTCTGATTCATCCCTAAAACGTTTCTTGAGAAAATCTAGATCTCGATCTAAAACGTTTCATGAGAACCTGAATCTCTAACAAATGCACCTATTCCTATGAATCAAAGGATCCTTATGATTTTTTCCCTGTATCTCTTCCCCACTCCAAAGGGGGCCTAAAACTCAGCAAGTAATCTTGTGATCTAATCTTGTCTTATGCTGCGGCTGCGGTGGTGTGGTGGTAAAAGGAGAACCACGGATGGTTCTGCCGGCGATGCCATCTACTGGATTGCGCATTCACCGGTACATAGGTGCTCCCACTCCTCTCCTACATTGGTACGTGAAGCCAAGCCAAGCCTATCTCTCTGTAATGCCATGCAAATGTGCCATGGCCATCCTATTTCCTAGGCTGGCGGTAGGTAGGTAGAGTGGTTCATCTCGTGACCCAGTGCCCTCCGATCCGTATGCACGTACTCGTAGGTACACGTATTCATTGCGCTCACGTGTACGCCGTGAGCCCCTCAACCTCAACCAAGATTCATACGGCATGGATGGGCATGCATGCAGAGGATTAGAAAGAACTCGTGCACTGTGTGTGTGTGATCGCAGCGTGGCGCTCTGGCTGGCTGGATAGTTGGCATACTTGCTAACCTCGTTCAATTCCCGCGCGCGCGCACCTCTTTAATAATTACGATGATACCAGTTTAAATGGAATCTCAATATCACTCATGCACTATGGACTGAGATTCCACAATGCAATTCTCAGTGTCGGTCCGTTGTCGTTCAATGTCACGTAGCTAATTATTATTTTCCAAGGTATTTTTGACTGGTTTGTTTTTTTTCGTCTTGAGGGCTTGACAGTTTTTTTTAATTACGGAAATTATAATTCCAAATTTCCGGAACCCGTGACTTTTTTGACTCACGATGGACCGGCGGGCGGCAGACTCCAAATTTTCCGACGGCCGGGGCCCCCGTTCCACACCAAGATTATTACTAAATTCGTTCTAAATTATAGTTCGTTTGACTTTTTTACCCTAAATTTGACCACTCATATTATTTAAAATTTATGCTAAATATCACTTCTTTTTGTTGTGGCTTGCTTTACTAATAAAACTTCTTCAAGAATGACTTAAATTTGACTATCACCCTGTTCGCTTGTGCTTATCAGCGCTTATCATGCAGCCATTCAACAGTGTTTTTCTCTCACAATAAATCAACGTAAGTCAGAATCAGCTAGCCAAAAACCATCCAGCAAATAGGGTGTATGTTTGTACAAATTTTTTGAATAAGATGAGCGGTCAAACTTAGGGTAAAAAAAAAGTCAAACGAACTATAACTTAGAATGAAGGGAGTGTATTTTTATTTTATTCTTTTTTCTCACAAAGACTGCACTGCAGGCATATATCCCTGTCAGGATCAGAAGAGACGATCGACCAAGGATTAAGGAAGGAGGTTAGCTGACAACGGCACCGCCTGGCATGTGCGTCGATCATCTGTACTAATCACGCGTCGCTCTACGCCTCTACCACTGTGTACAACTAATCCCCAGCCAGGCAGCCATATTATTATTATTATATTATATCTATTACTATAAATAACGAATTATATTAATTGCGGGCGTACCGCATGGTACATACTCCGTAATACATGCATGATGTCTGTCCGATGTTCCTTTTTCCGTACGAGCAGGAGAGGGGATAGTAGCGGCCTGTTCGTTTCGCTGGTTTATTGTGCTGAAAGCACTGTTCGTTGGTTTGTTGTGAGAGAAAAACACTGCTGGATGGCTGCTGATTCTGCTGATAAGTCCAAACGAACAGGGTGTAGGTGTTTTTAATTCTTGGGTGGCGCCCGCCGCCCGGCCTGACACTTTTGCTAGGCCTGCGATTTGGCCCAAGCAATCTGCCTGTAAAATGTCACACATGGCCCAATCTACACCGCACACCGCCTCTCTCTCACAGTCTTCCACTCATACGCTCCCAGCTTCCAACGTCTAGACCCGCACTCAGAGGTCTCCCACGTGGTCTCGCCTCCGGAAACAATGCCTGCCGCCATTGCGTCCGCGTCCGCCTAGCTCCTCCTACACGTCCCGCTTCCTTCTCCTTCCCGCACCGTGCCATCCGCCCGCTGCGACTGCTCTACTGAGTCGGCGAGCCTCCACAACAGATCCTCCAGCAAGCAGGCGAGGTGAGGAGTTTCGTGTGACGCCACCCCACTGTCGCACCGGCGAGCTCCATGCGCCACAGCCGACTTCCGCGCCGACGTTGAGCTCTGCAATGATGAGCCCCATTCATCCAAGCAGCAAGGTGACATTACGCTAAAAGCGCATGTTGCAAGCATATGTTTCAAGTGTTTCGATGTTTCAGAGGTATGTTGTAAGTGTTTTATCGATATTGCAAAAGTAGATCTGGATGTTACACATGTTGCGATGGCTATACACGTATATTTCAAGTACATGTTTCTAATGTTTCATCTATTTCAGTCGTAGGTTGTAAGTGTTTCATTTGAATGTTACAAAACTAAATCGGATTTTTTGCATATATATGCAAGTGTTTCAGGTATTTTCATACATATGTTGCAAGTAGTGCATCTTAATGTTTGCTTATGTTTTCAATAGCTACACATGTGTTTTCAAGTTTTTCTGGTGTTTTGCAAGTATTTCAGACGTAAATTGCAAATGTTTCGGCTGATTTGAACGTATGTTGTAGATGTTTCATTTGGACGTTGTAAAAATAGATTAGGTGTTGCACATACTACAATGCGCGTGAGAAGCGGAGGAAACGCGAGCTGTCCCCGTGCATGGTTTGGCAGCGTGGGCGACGTCAGGACGGCACGGGCTGGAGTGTGCTAGCTGGAGCATCCGGACGTGAGCAAGGAAGTCCGAACGCTAGCACTAACCTCAGGCTGGTTTGCATTGCAACCGTAGCAGCGCTTGAGTGATCAGGTGCGAGACATGTGGTCACGTGGGACTCTCGTCATCCCGAGTCCCAGACCCACCATGGGAATTATCTGGTCCACTGGGCCGGAGAGCTGAGGTCTAGTTCCCGAGGCCAAAATTTTGTTCTTTCTACTCAGTTTGCCTTAACCCGGCTCTGCTCTCTGGTTTTGATGTAGGTATAAAGTCTGATTTGTTATCTGTACCAGGCCAAAATTTTGTTCTTTCTACTCAGTTTGCCTTAACCCGGCTCTGCTCTCTGGTTTTGATGTAGGTATAAAGTCTGATTTGTTATCTGTACCAACAAACGTGCACATACGTTGTAACAGGATCCAATACGTATTGAAATAAGATATCGTATTATTATTGGACGAGAGTGAGTTGTTGTACGGGTCATGAGTTCAAGTCAAAAAATAAATTAATTTAGTGGTAAAAATATTTGTTTCTTAAGGAGTCAAATATTAAAATGGTTGTGGTCTCTTACTTATTGTTTTTTACTCTTATTATATTTATTAGTACATGAGAAAACCAGGTGTAGAAAACCATGAAAACAAAATCACAAAAGTCAAGCTACTATCAAGAACAACCACGAGAAAAAAAACTAAACATACTCGAAGCCTGGTAGAAAACAGTCATGAAAAAATTGGAATATACTCTATAAAATAGCCACCGAAAAAATTCATAACATATTCGGAGCCAAGTGATAAGCGTCCAAATCAGAACGTAAAGCAACGCGTACTCTAGAGCAAGTAAAAATGGACAAACCAGAAAAAAGTGAAAAAAGAACCGAAAGGAAACGCCTCAAAGAAATTTTACCCCTCTTTCCTCTTTATTTGATTTCTATTCTTATATTTTTTTGCATTTGGATTAAGGTTTCTATTCCGGTTACTCGATCGGAGAGATCTAATTGGATTAAGATTTCTAGTTGTCCTTGTTATTGTATTTTTCCTATTTAGATTAAGATTCCTATTCACCCGAAATCGGAGAGATCAAATTGGATTAGGAGACTATAGGCGGGTTTTCCATTCAAAGTTAGTTAAGGGATGGCCAGACAAAAAAATAGGTGGAGAGAAATTTTGCCTTTTTAGTATTATATTAGGTATATAGATATAGATATAGATATAGATATAGATATCTTTGCATTTGGATTAAGATTCGTATTCCAGTCACTCAGTCGGAGAGATCTAATTGGATTAAGATTCCTAGCTGTCCTTATTATTATATTTTTTCTATTTGAATTAAGATTCCTATTTACCCGAAATCAGAGAGATCTAATTGGATTAGAATTCCTAGTTATAAAGTGAAGGATCATAGGCGGTTTTCCACGTTCACAAAGTTAGTTAAGGGATGGCTGGACAGATAAATAGGTGAAGAGAAATTTTGCCTCTTTAATATTATGTACTAGCAAATATGCCCGTGCGTTGCAACGGGAGAAAAAAAAATGTCAAACGACTTGTTCGGTTCACCTTATTGCACAACTACAGCAGCCGCGACAGCTTAATTGGTATACGTGCTACTTTTGAATGTGACCGCTTGCTGCAGCAATCACAGACGGATTGGCTCATCAATAAAGAAAAGGATCGCAATGTTATATATCTATTTTTTTTATCTTTTTTATAAAATTAAAAGCTATACTTTATTTTATGATGACCATAGTATCCACAATACGAATTAATATTGGCAACAATATAATAATGTCATATGAATTCTATATTGAATTAAAATACAAAATTGATAGATTTTTTCTTTCATCGTAGGACACAAAATATTTACTCACAAGTGAATCATAACTTTAGTTTTCATACTATCTATGTGTTGAGTTAGATATCAAGTTCCGTGACTTTTTTTTAAGGATTCATAAAAATATGTAATTTTAATATCTTATTAAAGTAGTTGTCGTCATGTCTCGGTTTTCACATGTCACCCCTTGTTGAAAGTTGCACTGATATATGCGAATAGCTTAGAGATTTGCATTGTTATGTGCGGACAACTTAGAGAAACATTTGTTTTGTTTAGATTAGATTAGATGCAAACTGCTCAAAATTTTAGTTTACGATTTGATTAGTTAGGCCATCAGCTAATTGTGTCACAATAATAATTTAATCCTAATTAACACCAACAACTTAGTAATACAAATATTTATTTAGTAAATAAGGGTCAAAGTTTTTGTATTTATGATTTTATTTTTATAAATAGAGTTACTTCATTGAGAAACAAAAAACAAAAAAATAAAAACATGAAAAGGGCAGCCCAAGAGTCACGGGACATCAGGTGTCAAGAAGCGGGGGCAACACTTTTCTTGGAGACCTCACGTACGGAACCAACAAGGGAAAAAAAAGAAAGCATTCGATTTTGTTTTCCTTCTTTATTTCTTTATTTATCTCTTGCAAAACACATACTATATATCAGAACTCTATCATATGTGCTTCGTCTCTGTTTCTCGTTGTTTCACAATTCACTCATAACGTTTCCTTTTTTTCTGGCCTATTTCATTTTTCTTTTTGTTTCTGTTTTATCTTCCAAGCGTACTGTACCTAAATTCTATCTCATGTCTTTGAGTTCCGTATATAAAACGAATATTCACAATTCACTCGTAACGTTTCCTTTTTCTTATGTTTTGGAATCAGACTCCATATCATTCTAGACAAAAACTATTCAAACTCGTATGTGCAGGGGTTATATATATGTCCGGAAGGTAGAAACTCTCAATTGTCCAGTAGTTAAGGGAGACGGACCAAAAAATGGATGGATAAAAAAAATAGACTAAAAATTTGCCTCTTTATTATTACTAGCAAAACATGCATGTGCGTTGCAACGGGAGAAAAAACTATCATATATTTATGAAAGTGACAACGAACGGTACACACGCACATGCACACACACAATAATATAAGTTAATGATGCTAATAATATATCAATATCCTATTAAAATATATCAAATTAAAATATAATCCCGATAGATTTCTTTTTCTCCCAATGCAAAGCATGGAAAAATTTAGACATATTATCATAATTTAGTAACTTTAATTTTCATACTATCCATATGTTGTAATAGTTAAATGTTGTGAGGATTCCATAAAAATCTGTAGTTCTAATAAAAATTATAAGACGTTTGGCATATCTGCATTCATAGCTTTTAATATGAATCTAGACATAATATATATCTATATGCGTAGCAAGAGTTATGAATCTAGAAAAGCCAAACGTCTTATAATTTATAACAAAGGGAGTACTTAATTAAAGCTGGTAAGTAGGTAGTTGTTGACGTGTGAACAATTGATTTGTCCATTGATGACTGTGACGGGAGACCTCTTCTAATTTTTCACGTGGCAGCCCTGGTCGAGGATTACAGAGTTATATTTAGACTAAATTAGGCAATAAACTACTTAAAATATCTCAGTTAAATAAGGCAACAAACTACTTAAGAGATTTCAGTTCACATAATGATCCGTTAGACCATCTGCTAATCTAGGTAACTTGCGGATACAGTTCAGAATAAAAAAAACAAAAACGGATAAATGATAGAAGCAAAGAGAAGCCACGAATTAAAATTCTAAATATAAAACATGGAAATGGAGGACGTTAGTAGGGAAGTAGTTTTATTTTTGCAGAGAAAAGGCGAAACCAAATGAACGGATGAAAAACTAAATTAATATTAGGTATTATAAATAGCAATGGTGTCCGTGCATTATAACGAAACGTATAGGAATCGAATCTGGATTATCGCTAGACCTACACGTAAGTTGTTCTAACTTGTATGAATGCGCGTCATGAATACCAGACACATATATACGAGATATGGAGGGTGCAACCAAAATCCCTAGCGTATGAGATAGGGACTCAAGGAAGAAATTAAGATACATGTTAATTTCTAGAGTCTGATGTATTCATCGTGAACTATTTGCTTTGATAACTTGTATTTACGTGAGCTAACATGACCGAAGCTAACATAACCAAATTGAGTTAGAAGTCTATTCAATTTATTAACATAATATCAGAATCAATCTAAAGGAACTTCTAGAAGTAGATATAGATAGATAAGATATAGTTATTATTTTTTATAAGAAAAATTGAAAAATACCAGAAAAGAAATAGAAAACAGGAATAAAAAGAGGCATATCCATGCACCCCAGGAGTCCAATTCGGAATTTTTCTCTTGTGCCGTGTACCACGTGGAAGGTAACGTCTTCATGGAAAAAAAAATGGACGCACGGCGTGAAAAAAAAACCCGGTGACGTATTCTATTTAAAATAAGCTTGCAACAGGCGTTTGGTATATGGATTTTAAATATTAATGTATCTATTACCTAATAATAACACATATGAGCACTTACACAATATGTTTTGGAATTGGACTCTGTGTCACGCTAGACAAGAGCTATTCTAACTCTATGAGCACGGATTGTATATATAAGTGCGGATGAAAGAAACTCTTCATTGTCCGGTAGCTAGAGGGAGATAGACAAAAAAATGGATGGACGAAAAAAAGGCCTGAAATTTTGCCTATTTATTATTATGTAGCACAATCTAGGTCAGCATAAGCGTACACAATACCTTCGTGTTTGGTTGTCCTGCATAGACAAGCGGCGATAAAATTTTGTTTGTTTCTTTATCATGGCACACATGTTACATGCAGGGCACACTCTAGGTTAGCATAAATGTATGTTGACCTTATGTGTGGTATGTTGCATGCAATCACACAGGCTAACACAACTACATTGAAAATGTATCCAGGACATGGGACCAACATTCACTATAGTCCCGACGACGCTGGACTGGCGCTTCTACGTAGGCCAGACAATCAACGTCAACTAATTATAAATTTATGAGTAAATTACATGGCCGGTCCCTAAACTATTGGTGGGGTTTCATCCCGGTCCCCAAACTATCAAAACGACTATTTAGGTCCCTAAACTATTACTGAGGTTTCATCTCGGTCCCCAAACTATCGAAACGATCATTTAGGTCCCTAAACTATTGGTGGGGTTTCATCCTGGTCCTCAAACTATCAAAACGGTCATTTAGGTCCCTAAACTATTGTTGAGGTTTCATCCAGGTCCCCGTCCATGCCCTGAGATGGACAGGAGAGGTGGAAGATGGAGCTGACATGTGGGCCCCACATGTCAGTGACCCAGGCCCCACATGTCAGTGACCCAGTTTGGGGACCATGGGTCACTGACATGTGTGGCCCCACATGTCAGCTCTATCTTCCACCTCTCTCCTGTCCATCTCAGGGTATGGACGGGGACCTGGATGAAACCTCAACAATAGTTTAGGGACCTAAATGACCGTTTTGATAGTTTGAGGACCGGGATGAAACCCCACCAATAGTTTAGGGACCTAAATAATCGTTTCGATAGTTTGGGGACCGGGATGAAACCTCAGTAATAGTTTAGGGACCTAAATGGTCGTTTTGATAGTTTGAGGACCGAGATGAAACCCCACCAATAGTTTAGGGACCGACTATGTAATTTACTCTAAATTTATAATAGATAACGACAGCTTCTACTAGCAAATAAGCATCAAAGTGAGTTCATCAAGATTCAAACAATTTTGAGCTAGGCACCATAAGATAGAGCATGACTTTAGGGGGGGGGAATCTAAAACTAGTTTCATTATTTTCTAAGGCGAAATAAATTTTCTAAGATTAATCTAGGTTTTAGGATTTTCAATTGCGTTATTTTTCCATGTAAAAATAATTTGGGAAATTTTGAAACATTTATTTTTATGGATTTGGATATTCTTTTTCAAAATATTTCTAGTCCGATTTATCTCTTGAATTTTCAACTTAGTCCGATATGTGGTGCCACATCAGCAAAATCACTATTAAAATCATCCAAAAACAAATATTTTAAAAGTTCAAGAAGTAATTGGTTTTTTAGTTTAGGGAAAAAACGTGATAGTTTTTTTTAGCAAAACGAGCGTGATAGTTTTTTTTTAGTGGAAAAACGAGCGTGATAGTTGAGGGAGTTGTAAATGAGTAGTAGCTTCTGCCGTGGATCTCCTGACTGACCTGCAAGGCCGAAGCCCACGTAACAACGGCCCAATTTTCCATCCACCGGCCCAGCCCACTGTCACAAAATTCCCCATCCCTCGGACGAGACAACCCTCTCTATCGGCGTTGGCGGCGGCGAGCAGGTGCGAGCGCACGGCGTCAGGGACGATGGCGCCGCCGCCGGAGCCCCGCCGCCCGTACAAGCGACCGGCCATCTCCGACCAGCAGCGCCGCAGGGAGCTCGCTCTCAAGGCGCAGTCCGCCCGGCGCGCCGACGCCCAGGCGCGCGCCCGTGCCCTCGCCACTTCCCTCCTCACCACCCAGGCCCCTGCCGCAGCCACCAGTCGGCATGAGGAGGAGGAGCACGACGAGCATGAGGAGGAGGAGCACGAGCACGAGCACGAGCTCACCGTCGCTGGCGTCGCGGCGGCGGCGGCCGCCTCGAGGCTCCGCGGCTCCGACGCGCGCCGGTGGTTCGCGCGTCAGATCATGCTTCCCGAGTGGATGGTCGACGCCCCGCCCCACCTCGCCACCGACTGGTCCGTCCTCACCTCTCGTTCTTCCTAATCTACCTATCCGCATATGTGTTGATTTCATTCATTCAATCCAGTACTGTGTGAATTTGTTGATTTCATTCATTCAATCCAGTACTGTTTGCTTGCTGCTCTATTCTCCCCCAATGGTGCCTCCTTTCCTCACTTGCCCAGTAATATTCAATTCAATGCTAGTTCAATTGTGGTCAGCAAACACCCCAGTTCTGTCTTCGCATAATGTTGTAGTACTACTGGGTTTTAAAATTACTAGGGTTTATTGACAATATGGGAGTTCAATTCAATGCACCAGGGTTTATTGACAGTATAGGAGTTCAATTCAATGTTAGTTCAGTTGTGGTCAGCGAACAGCCCAATTCTGTCTTCGCATGATGTTGTAGTACTACTGGGTTTTAAAATTACCAGGGTTTATTGACAATATAGGAGGATTGACACTGCTGTTTTTTTTCCTTTCATGTACATAGGCATGTTTTTGCCCGACCTTCTGGCAAACGATGTTTGGTTGTGTCATCCAATGGCATGACGATCAGCAGGGTTCGTAACGGGTCCATACTTCATCGCTTCCCTTCGGCTCTACCGAACGGATCAAAGAGAGATATTTCTGGCCCAGCGAGCTCGTACTCCATTCTCGATTGCATCTTTCACGAGGTACCCTAAACAAACAGATTCATTTTCCATTTGCTGCAAGTTTCTTGATTCTAAACTTATTTGTTTCCTTTACTCTGTTTCTAATGTTCGATTGTGTTTGTGGTGCAGCCTGATGAAACATACTATATCATTGATATGATCTGTTGGCGAGGCTATTCGCTCTATGACTGCACTGCCGAGTTCAGGTTTTTCTGGGTCAACTCTAAGATTGCAGAAACTTCTGCTGGTGATCCTCCATCAACATACCATAGATATAGATTCAGTGCACTCCCTGTATACGATTGCACTCTTGAGGGTCTCCAAGCAGCATACTCGGGCAGCATGCCCTATGTCAAAGATGGCTTGCTGTTCTACAACAAGTAAAATCCTTATCGTCTTTCTTTTAATATGTTCTAGCAAATCATGTCCACATATATGTTTGTTAACTTCATTCATCAATTGAGGATTCACAATATTTTTTTCTTATCAGGCATGCACATTATCAAGCTGGGATTACTCCCCTTGCCCTGGTATGGAAAGACGAGACTTGTAGCCAATATGTTATTGATACGGACAACAAGGGAGAAATACCAAGTGAACAACATGTATGTCTGTGTCCTATTGTTTGAGCTATATTATTGCCAACACATTTGAGTATTTGACCATTCTCTTAACAAAAAGAAAAGAATAAGATACATGAAGTATTGCATGTCCCTTACTACTGTTTTATAATTAATAATTTTATTGCATTTGTTTCTTCATGTGCTATCAGCTTGTGTTGGAGCTGCTAGAAGATGGAAGGGTAGTTACTTCTGACGATCCTCCTGTTGCATTTGGCAGCTTGGACAGTGCATTCATACAGAAGGTATTGCTTTGAAATGCATCTTATTCCTATAAATATGAGTAATTATTACATGGAATCATGCACCTTAGTGTTTTCCCATGTTTATAAGGGTGCACATAAACTTTCAGTTTGGCATCTGACAACACCTTCCACATGTTGCTCGAAGCTTTGTGTTGTTGACATTAGTGCATGATTATGTTGATAGTTTGTCCTTATCAATAGATTTAGCTCACTTCATGCTATTATGCTATGTGTGTAGTGATTAATGAATTATTGGTACACTCAGTCTGCTCACTAGAAGTTTTAAATTTCTTTGCAATTTGTCTGCCTCCATGATCCATGAACCTGTCTGTTTTCTGTATCTGAGAATGTTTGGATCATTAAACTTAATCTTATATGATATGATTCTACAGTCAAACCTACGACCAGGGAATCTTGTCCGCTTTGCAGTTAGAGATGAAAGTGTGAAACTTGTGGATGGAAAGATGCAGATTGGTCAGCTGCAGTTTGTTGGAAAGCCAAACCGTGCTCGTGCTTTTGCTGACAGCCATTCAAAAGTAAGTTCTGACATGAGAGCGCATTAGTACTCCAAACAATTTCCTATCCATCACATCTACTTATGTTTTCCATTTGTATCTTCAGGTTTTGTTCCAGTATGCAGCAAGGCATGTTCCTCTGAGAATTGAGGATCTGGTTGCCTCCATTCAATCAAACAATACGGAGCTTGAATCCACTGATGTTGAAATGCAAGATTAAGGTGAGGGAATACTATCCATGTCTTTTCATGTTTTGTGAATTCTTCCATTGATTGGTTGTTGTCTTCGGCAATTTCTCTTTTCGAGGTTTTCGTCCATCTGTGATAGGAATCTTTCATAATAGTATACATGTGCCGATATTTCCTGTTTGATTGGATTCAGGAAGGGGACTTTGTTATCAATTGAAACTTTTGCAACGGATGAATGACAATGCAAAGCTAGCACGTAACGAGATGCAAATGCGACTAAAGGTCTGTCTCGCTCCTGTTTGTATGTTGTGGAGCTACACACTCGACGTGGGTCCATTTTCTAGCATTACCCACTACATGAACACATCCTAGAATCACCCAACACATAGATCACTTTACAAACACATTTGAGCGCAAGGATTTTGGTGAAATATGTATATTTTTTATTTCTGTTTGTACCAAGCCACATTCAAGGTCTTGAAAGCATTTTCTCTTGTTCACTGTTTACTTGTATGAATTTTGAAATTTGTTTGTTTCCATCTGTAAATAATGATTTCTGCATGTGACAGGTTGAAGATGCAGGCTTTCATGTCAGGATTTCAGCAGATGTCGTGATTGTCTGAAACCCATGTTTTGAAGGAGTACCTCAAGGCCTGTAAAAGGTTTAGACAACGAATGAGTTTTTGGACAGATTCTGAGCATTGTCATCCACGTGGACGTGACTGATATTATATATATATAGTACAACTCAATGGGTGAAGGGCCCGTTTGCCCTGAGCCTTGAGTTTGGCAATTTAAATGGCTGAAAATTGCCGGAAGGAAAAAAGTGTTGTATCTACATATTGGATTTCTCCGTATTTGATGATCCTCGTTCCCAATGGGGACATAAATCCTAATACACGAATCTAATTGTCTAACATATTGTCCTTTTTTAATTATTACGTAGCAAATCAATGTAGTAGCTGCGAGCTTCTCTCTTGGATGTTTATTGCAGACGCAAAAAGGACGCGTTAGCAGTCAGGCGTATATATAATTTGTATATATTATAGAATCGAAGACGATATTAGCTGATAGGTTTTATGTAAAAAAATGCCACAAGTGCTTTTTAAAATGAGCCTACAGGCTTCTCTGCTACCACTAGGATGAAGCTAAATTCAGTCATATAGATCGATATGTATATGTATGTCGGCAGCCATTTGTAAATGAAGTTAAGTTCAGCAAGAGCTGGGCTGTCAATGAATGAACCAGTGTAAATTATCGATGATATCTGATAAAATGTGTTCCGGATGAATCATCCATCATACAGTAAATAAATCCAGTCAGTCAGTTGCTCCAGCATTCGAAGCAGCCATGACCGGGAGTTCATCCAAAAGTATATAAATCCAGTCAGTCAGTTGCTCCAGCATTTGAAGTAGCCATGGGCCAAAATTAGGCCAATTCAAACATTCAAAATACTGTATTAACCGGACAGTGCTGATGATGGGCCATGACGCAGGCCAATAACCGCATCTTATCTGAACCGTTCTAAAAAAAAAGAAGACGAAGAAACTCACCTCACCACAGCACCGCGACGGCGCGCCGCCTCGGCGATGGCGCTCTCCACCGCGCTTCCCTCTCCACTGCGCCTCCGCTCCGCCAGCCGGCATCTCCTCCGCGCCAGAGCACGACAGCATGTCTTCCTCCCTCTCCACCGCGCCTCTTCGGCGCACAGACCGGCCGCAACCTTCTCTACGGGACCTGCCGTGGCCTTCTTCACCGGAGCAGCGAGCTCTGTGCCATCGGCGAGCTCTACACCAGTGAACTCCACGCACTGACGAGCCTCTATTCCCAAGCAGCAAGGAGATGTTGCGATGAAAGCGCATGTTGCAAACATATGTTTCAAATATTGCAGAGGTATGTTGCAAGTGTTTGATATGGATGTTGCAAAAGTAGATCGAGATGCTGCATATGCTGCTAGTGTTTCATAGGCGTGTTGCAAGTGTTTGTTTAAAGTGTTTCATCTGTTTCAAACGTATGTTGTAAGCGTGACGTTGCATATGTTTCACACATGTTGCAAGAGTATGTTCCAAATGTTTCAGCTGTTTCATTCTTAAATGATGCAGTAAGTATTTTCATGTTGCAAGTGTTTTATCTGGATGTTGCATATGTTTCACAAATATGTTGCAAGTGTATGTTCTAAATATTTCATTTGCTTCAGACTTATGTTGCATTCAAGTGTTTTCATGTTGCAAGTGTTTCGTATTTTAGAGGTACACGAGGGCACGGCCTAGGTGCAGGAGGAAGGGGCGCGGCGAGCCAAGGGCCGACAGATTGGGGCGCACGGCGCACCTGAGGTCCTGAGGACGGGGCGTGCTCGTCCTCATCCAGACTCCCAGGTCCCGCTCGCGCGGAGAGATGAGGGGATCAGAGAGAAGGAGTGGCGGGCGTAGCCGGGGTGCGCGTGCGGGGCAGGCGAGGCGGACAAGAGCGGGGCGAGGCAGACAGGGGATGGACGTGCACGTGTAGCAGCGATAGGGCGCAGCGGCAGGCATGGACGGGCGGGCTGGGCAGCAACAAGCGCGGGCGTCCAGACACGCTCATCTGCTCCGGACGTCCGGGCGCTAGTAAGTCTTTTTTCCCCGATCACTTAGAGGGTAACCGGACGTAAAATGAAGTTTGGAGCAAGTTCCCCTTTTTTTCTTGCCGATGTTTAATTACTAGCAGTAGCTGGCTGATCCAAGTCACAGCAGCCTCGTATGAATCACAATGTCAGGGCACTCAGGCTCTTAAGAATCCCCCCCCTAACTTAGAGAAGCAAAGTTTCTGTCGTCTATGAATTTTGTTCGGAGTTGATGATGTCCATGTGCCACGCTCTTACAATTGGTATGCACGTGAACTTACTCATATTGTTTGAATTAGGACCCAGATCGATCACATATTCAGGGTCTGTTCGGTTCTTTTGGAATGGGGCAAGAAATTATTCCAGCTTATCAACATTATACAAATTAGTGAAGCATTCTAACCGGGAATCGTTTCAGGTCTTCATTAGATTGATCCTATCCCAGAGTTTGTAAAAACCTTGGAGACTCATGATGTAAATGAACCTTTCCAGAATTAATAAAAGTGCAAACTCTGTTAAAAAAAAAGTCACAGCAGCCTCGCATGAATCACAATGTCACAGGACTCAGGCTCTTCAGAATTCCTCCCTATAACTCAATTAATGTTCATTCATTCTAGTTACAAGAATGCGCGGGCACACAAGGAATGAACAAGACAGCATATATACACACGGAATTTCAGCTGCAATATATCTGTTTTCCAGCAGCACCAGCCTTCTCCAAATCCAATGTTTCATATACATACAAGCTACATTCTGTATTTTGTCCTAGCCCATGCATATGCGTGATTGGTGATCTATGTAAGATGTAACCTCCCTTGTTATCTAGTTCTGATTTTTTGCCTTCTAAATGTCAAATTACTACTGAATCCAATTCAAAATGTAAGTTGTCTAAACATTGACACGATTTGCAATCACTTTCAATTTTTTGTAAAAGTATATTATTTATATAGAGAAAATTATATACACTATGAAAATCCATTTTATGATGGATTAATTTGACATAAACATTCCGGTTCCGCTGATATATACCATAGGACATAACGGAGTCTACAACACAGACTATGATTTTTTCAAAAACAAAAAAGAACAGACCATCATCGACTCGGCTGGTTGGCCCCCAAGTAAGGGCT
Source organism: Saccharum hybrid cultivar R570 (assembly GCA_038087645.1). NCBI lineage: Eukaryota > Viridiplantae > Streptophyta > Magnoliopsida > Poales > Poaceae > Saccharum > Saccharum hybrid cultivar. The sequence goes on from JAQSUU010000425.1 coordinate 1,789,658, forward strand.
TGTTTAGAACACGAGGAAAATTTTCAGTTCCTACATTTTTTCTTGGAAATTTAATTAGTTTATATAAAGTTTTCATATAATTTCTATTAAATTTCGACGTTCCAAATATGCCCTAAACTATACGTAGCCACCCAGGTGGCCATGTCACGACTCGCGAGTAGTCAGCTAGTGCCTAGTGCAGGCTCGATAGAATGCTTTCGACCAATGTTCAAAAAAAAAAAAAAAAGAATGCTTTCGACCATGTCGTGTAGTGAGGTGTACACTACGTATGAGCAACAACATTACACTAGTGCAGGGATGAAAATGGTCCGGAATAGTCAGTAAAAACCATTTAGCTACTTTTAATTTCATATTTTTATGTGAAAACAGAAAACGAAATGGAAATTCCGATTGAGAAACGGAAATGGTTATATCGGGAAATAAAAAACGAAATAATTTGGTCAGAAACGTTTCGGTAATGGTTGAGAACTGATAATTTAAATCCGGAACACTAAACAACGTGGTCAAGACTAACGACTTCAAGTTTTTTTTTAAAAAAAAAGACTAACGATTTCATGTTTTTGGTAGCCACAAACCAACTATATATAAGATAGTACAAATCCACAAAGCATGTGCTATGGTACACTTATCTTCAACGCCTACTTTTTTAGAAAAATCGACTAGAGAATATTTCTCTTAATTTTCATATTTACTTCAGATTTCAATTTTTTTACAAAAAAAGATGGAAAACAAAAGAAATGCTAACGGCTTGTACTCAACTAAATCCCTGTTTGGTTCTCTATAGATAATAGCTATCCGCTAGTAATTATCTCTATTAGATCTAAATAGGTGTACGCCTACTTTTTTAGAAAAATCGACTAGAGAATATTTCTTTTAATTTTTATGTTTACTTCATATTTCAAATTTTTTAACAAAAAGAAGATGGAAAACAAAAGAAATGCTAACTGCCTGTACTCAACTGAATCCCTGTTTGGTTATCTATAGATAATAGCTATCTGCTAATAATTATCTCTATTAGATCTAAACAGGTGTAGCTAATAAAGTAGCTAATTGTTAGCTAGATCTGTAGATAATAATTATCTTACTAGTTGGACAAAATGAGATAATTAACAGCTAATAGTTATCTTAGGCCATGTTTGAATTTATTATCTGCTAATAGTTAGTTGGCTAATAGCTCATATCTAATATTAGCTACCTATTAGCTGGAGGGCGTTTGAATGCACAACTAATGAAAAATCTACTAAGATAATTATTAGTTGTTATTATCTTATTTGGTTCAACTAGTGAGATAGTTATTATCTAGAGGTCCAACTAACAATTAGCTATTTTATTAGTTGCATCTGTTTGATTCAAAAGAGATAACTATTAGTACATAGTTATTATCTAAAAGGATCCAATCAGGATCTTAGTAGCATTTTTATTAGCTATGCATATAAACCCTCTCCAACTAATAGGTATTTAATAGTTAGCTAGCTAATATAAGATATGAGCTATTAGCCAGCTAACTATCAGCAGACAATGAATTCAAACACAATGTGAGTCAACACGAGATGAGAACATGACTACATGAGCGAAATCCCAGGTGGATCGTGAATGGAGTTGGGCCAAACCCGACACCAGCGCTCTTGGGTCGTAGGAGACCGGTAGCAGCACGCAAGAGCTAGCGGTCTGCTGTCTGCCGCAAAGCTGCATTTGTCCCACCTCGCTAGTCGCTACCAGAACATGGACCACTGCCAGTGGCGGAGCCAGAAATTATGGACATGAGGGGCCGGTCCAAAGAAATTATGAACAGGGGGGCCGGTCCAAAGAGTTTCAACCATAAAGGGGCCGTTCGGCTGGAATTATAAGCCGGCTGAAAAACACTGTTGGCTGATTTTTTGTGAGAGAAAAATACTGTTCCGGCTGAAAAAACAAGCAGAATAAGACGGATTATAAGCCAGATGAACAGGGCCAAAATAACTGAGTGTAGCTTATTTGTTTGGATTTTTACACTGTGGATGAACTCATCCAAAGATAAAATGCAAATTTGTGTGATTTTATTGTCCAGAAGTCATCAAAAAATATATAACAAAGCTTTTATTATATCCTTCTAATATAGATCATTAAATTATCTATTACATAAAAAAAGTTTGCACTTATGTTGGGGGGCCATGGCCCCTGCCAGCCCCCTGGCTCCGCCAGTGACCACTGCCCAAGCCTTGTTTAGATCCCAAATTCTTCCCCCAAATTTCACTATGCAAAAAGAAGATTCCCCATCACATCAAAATGCCGGCAAATGCATGGAGTACTAAATGTAGATGAAATCAAAAACTAATTGCACAGTTTTGTTGTACTTTGCGAGACGAACATTTTGAGTCTAATTAATCAATTTTTGGACATTTTTTTGCACTAAAAAACAAAAGCTGCTACAGTGTTCTGAAGAACACTGTAGCAGCTTCCCTGATTCGGCGCCTCCCTTTCGGGATCTAAACACGGCCCCGGTATATTAGAGCATCTGCGACTCTAAATAGTCATCCAAATATAACCATTTTCTATTCCAAGTTTTTCACTAGCCAAAATAGAAGACAAAAATAGCTTTCCAGAATGCGCATGAGAAATAGAAAAATTATTGGAGAGTGAAAAGATATAGACAGCGATTTTTATGTAAATAGCTCTTCAGATAATAATTTAGAGAGTGAGATTTAGAAAGCCTCCTAGAGTTGCTCTTAGGGCAGTCTCAACCCTAAAACTAGGATGCTATTTTGGCAAAAAAAAATTATGCAACGGTGTGGCATTACAACCTGACGTGTGGCACCACCTGGTCTACTGGATTTGTTTCCGTGCATGTGCATGTAGCACCACCTGTAATCTCATATACATAAAATGGATGAGGATTAAGCGGTGTCACACGACGGACTCTTGTGTGGCACCATCGCATAAAAATATGTTTTCCCGCTATTTGGATGGTTCCTTTTTTGACGTAATCCGATATCCGCCGTTAGATTAGTTTAGTTTTAGTTTGTTTGATGTACCATGTGAACCGATGCCACGAAAACAGGGAGCCGTTCACGCCCAATCAACAACGATAGCCGATGGTACTTGCATTGTAGCTGTTTTCCCATTTCCATTGTATTAAATAATGTACCAAGTAAGTATTTTATTTGCTAATGTGGTAAATGAATTAAGGAGAGAGTAAAATTTGTAGGCAATGTACGTTTCTCAGGTGAGAAATGGAGTCTTCTCGCGCACCTATGCACATAGAAGCGACAAATATTGCGTTGGGCAAACCCGGGTGGTTTCCATGCGCACCATGTCCCCTTAGAAGTGGATCAGCTACGTATGCACCCTTGTGGCCATGTTTTCGTGCATCCGCCTCTTCTACAAAGGGAACTTCCAAGCGAGGCTTTGGAACTCAAGCCACCGCTGCTCTTGCCGTTGCGTGAAGCCTGTGCTCCGACTCCCTTAAAAGACATGCGTGTGTCGGGATGGATAGTGACACACGAGATCCGCCTATTGTCTTCCTCCTCTATTCCCCACCGTATTCCTCCTCCCTCCCTTCGTACCCGTCTTCCTCCTCTGTCCTATCGCCTCGACCATAGCTCCCCGTTGCCGGCGGCCTCCTCTCTCGCCGTCCACCCACGTCGGACCATCTTGCCTTTCTCTAATCCCAATCAAAGAGTTCGCCAATGACTCCTCGCCCCCGCCGCCGGCACCGCCCATTCGGTTGTTTCCTACCGCCCGCTTGGCGACGGCGGCACTGTCTCACTCGCCGCCCCTTAACCCGCCACCATGGCCGGCCACCATCGTCGGGCTTTCCCTTACTAATCTCGCTGGCCATGCAAGCTTCCCTAAAAATTTGAAACCCTAACTGCCCCGCCGCCGGCACCGCCTATCCAATTGTCTCCTACCTCCCACTCGGTGGCGCCGCCACCGTCTTGCTCTTCACCCCTCAACCCGCCACCATCGCCTAGTCGCCCGCCGTCGTAGGGCTCTTCCCTTTCTAATCCCGCTGTCCATGGAAGGCTCCCCTAAAATTCTAAAACCTAACCGCCACCGCCGCCGCTGCCTCCTCCACCGCCCCGTTCTGCAGCGATCTCGCCGCCGACCATCCCGCCCACCCATGGACAAAGCCAGCGGGGGGCTACCCGGGCTCCAGCCCCCCTACGGCCATGATTTCCATGGAGCCCGAGCTAAGCCCCCCTACCACCATGAGGAGGAAGAAGAAGAAGGAAAGGAGGGGCTGGAGGAAGAAGAAGAGGAAGTCAGCCCTCCCTAACACCATTCCTGGCTTCGTCGCTGCGCCCACCGGCTGCCTCCTCCCCCTTCGAGTTTTGTCGGTGTCCTCGTGCGTGCGTCAATGCTAAGTAAGAATTTGGGCGGCGCTCCTACTCCTATTTGAGATCGTGACCTGTTGTCAAATACCACCTCATTCGTGTGTGATTCGTCCCCTAGGAGAATGGATTGGTATGACCCCTTGTTTTCTTCCAAAGGTAGTTCCTCGAAGAGATTTGATAGTTTATGAGAAATTAATTTCATTGTCGATGATCTTGTGAAATCACTGAGCCAATAGTATTTTGTTGGTTGCTTGTCACAACCGATCAACCTCTTTTTTGTGCATTTATGTTTTCCTCTATACAGAAACTGCTAAGTAAATCATGGGCTAGAAAGAATAGTTTCTACTAGATAATAATTCCTCTATTTCTTCTCTACAAACCAACTATGAAAACTATAGGTTGGGACTGCCCTTATGCTATGCACTTAGGTATGCATTATATCTAGATAAAAAATATTATATCTAGAAAACTAAAACGTCTTATAATTTAGAATAGAGATACACTTTTTTTAATTCACCAGGAAACATATTTTCTTATTATTTCTACCTAGAATCATAATTATCAATACTATTTTCATAAACTTAGTTAAATATAAAGTAGTTTGGTTTGGACCAAACCTAGAAGCACACTCTTTGTGGACGAAGGGAGTATGTTTTTTAGTTATGGAATTTTATTTTCAAATTTAGAATTGAAATGGTTTCTGAATATTACCTCAAACAAGTGTGAAATTACCCGTTCTATGTTTTACTTCATACCATAAAAATCAACAACAACCGCTAGTAAAACTGGAACCAGTTCATGAAAATAAACACTGTACTTTTTGGCAAAAGAATTACGATTATATATAGAAGAGACATGTTCTCTTCCTTAGGCACCTTTTAGATGCCAAAAATTTTGGCAAAATTTTTAGATTTCCCGTCACATCGAATTTTTGAACGCATACATAAAGCATTAAATATAGATAAAAAATAAAACTAATTACACAGTTTAGACGAAATGGACAAGACAAATCTTTTAAGCCTAATTAGACTATGATTGGACAATATTTGCCAAATAACAACGAAACTGCTACAGTAACGTTTCGCCAAAATTTTTGCCGACTAAACAGCCCGAATTCTCTCTCGAGTTCGCTCGCTCGCTTTTTTTCCCCACAACGTGTCGAGTTCTGTCGATAGCTGAAGGAAAACCTCTGCTCGTCGAGCGAGCCGTTCGGTCGCGTCTCCACAAACCCTAATCTCGTCCCCTCCTCCCCCTCCCCTCGAAGCCGCCATCGCCATGGCGACCCCCTTCCGCCCGTCCGCGCCCGCCCCGTCCGCCAAGGGCGGCTGCGGCGGCGACCGCTGCGCCTCCGGCCGCGACGCCTGGCCGCTCCACCACTTCCGGCACGAGGGCGTCTTCTGCCTGCTCTGCTCCTCCTGCGTGCTCCTTTACAGCCCGCCCGCCTTCTGCGCCGCCTGCCTCCACATCCTCTCCTCCTCCCCCGCCGCCGCCGCCGCTCCCCCGGGCGATCCCGCCGTCGCCGCGCCCGGGCCCACCGCGCCCTGCTCCGCCTGCGGCGTCTCCGTCGCGCACCTCTCCTGCGTCCCGGGGGCGGACCGTCACCCCTTCGTCTGCCCGCCCTGCGCCGCCGCCGCCGAGGGCAGGGCCTTCTCCTTCGCACCGGCGCCCGGCCGCCGCCCGCTCCAGGAGCGCGACGCGCGGGTCCTCCTCGTCGCCGCGCGCCTCGCGCACGACTCCGTCAGCCGCGCCGCGGCCGCCGCCCGCGAGGAAGCGGAGCGCCGCGTCGCCGAGGCCGCCGAGGCCAGGAAGCGCTCCCGCGAGATGCTCGACGCCGCCTTCCGCGCGCTCGAGGCGGAGGCCAGGGACGCCAAGATGAAGCCCGCCGCGGCCGCCCAGCCCCCACCACCCTCCAAGAAGAAGCCCGCGGCCAACCTGCCCCCGCCCCCGCCCCCGCCCCCGCCTCCCAAGAAGAAGCCCGAAGCCAATAGGGACAAGGACAAGCTGCTCAAGCTCAACGCCATGCAGCAGCCTGCGCTGGCGTTCGCCGCGGCAGCTGCTGCTGCGGCAGCAGCCACCTCGGTGCCATTGCCGACGACATCATTCAGGGAGGAGAAGAAACCTGTCGTGAAACAGGAGGAAGCGCAAGGTGACGATTTTGTTACACTGAACCACTGCAGCTGGGAAGCCAATCTGTCACTCTCTGTTCACTGATTGCTGTGAAATTCCTGCAGGTTTGGCGCCACCACCGAGGGAGGATAAGGATCGCCCCCCGCTGTTTGGGACCTTGCAATCGTGAGATTGTTGGTGCTGTAATCTGCTTCTTCATCCCCCCTATTCCATTGCGCTTCTGTGCAGCGAAACAATCCGAGGAGAGACTGAAATTTCTGAGTCAGTGTAGTGATCTTGCAGAGTGTTAGGATCCCCATCTCAGAGTCTCCTTACCGTAAATCCTATTCTTGACATGCTAGATGATCCTTCCATCCTATGGATGCTGGTCTGCATCCTGTATTCCGATTTGTTCTCTTATTTGTAGTGATGAAATGCAACCAGGTTGTCCAGCTTCCAAATTGTGTCGCAGATGGCTTTGGTTGTTTATCGACGGAGCTAGGTTCAGAAAACAGCGAGTGCTATGCTCAGTCGGACAGCAGGTTTTAGAAGGACGAGCATCCCTAGCTATTGCTCATGTATTCTTCTTGCGTTGTGGATTGGACCAAGCTTAGCAGCCTGGACGTTCCCGTTCCCAGGCTCCTTTCAATGGAATGAAAACAGAGGTTGATGATATTCATGGAATGCAATTGTGTGGTCATACAGCTCTCCCATTTCAATGTGCCACTCATATATTTTGTACTGTCCAAAATCTCTGTTCTTAACCTAAAGCTTGCAATCTTATACGACAGATAGAAATTACATCAGAATTGCTCCTTTCTCGTTAACCACGTTCTACATGTCAATCGTTGCTACCAAGTTCCATAAAGAAATTTGATGGTTCATTGCCATATTATCACAATGGAGATTTGATGGTTCAGTGCCATATTATCACAATGGAGATTTCCATTTTTCAACACTAGCTGTTTGGTGCTGAGAAATGTAACGCAAACGTAAATGATAATAAGCTGCGGACGTTACCGGCGGGATATACATTTGAACTAATTTCATTTACGTTTCCGTTACTTTGGAACCAACCAAACAGCACGTCAAATGTCAACATGTCATGTATATCCCAGAACATCTTACTGAAGCTGAAATGAGGATCACTTATAAACATGTTTGCCCATAGATAAGTCAGGCGCACCATGTTTATGAATAACAAAACTATATGCCAGCACAACTGTAGTTTGGAAAGAATGAAGAACCAAACTTTGCCAGCACAGCTGTAGTTTTTTAAGAATTGGATGAGCGACACATTTATGGGCTACAACAACATATGCCTACATTAAAATTCAGCATTATGTAAAACTAGCAGACGCCAAAACAGGACACGATGCACAGGCAAATCCGAAAGTTCATCTTGTCTTTGCTTGTGGAGTGTGGACTACTCAGTATTGTTTTCATTGACCTCTACTTTGTTCATGATATGGTTCATTGTTGCAAGGTTTGATCTAGTTATGCGCCAAATGAAGCAATGGCGTCCATCTCTTCTTGAAGCAGGAGTGCATCAATGAATACGTCCAGGCTCTCCCCCTCCATGACATCTGCTATGGAGTGGTGTGTGATTCCAACACCGGTGACACGGCCCTGTGGAAAGTTGTATGTTCTGATTCGTTCAGACCTGTCACCACTTCCAATCTGCTAAAAAGTTAGGCCCAGGAAGCCAGTAGTTAACAACTTAACATGTGACATAGAAATTTCGATTTTAGATTACCTGTTCTGATCGAAGCTTTGATCGGTCCATATGGAGTCTATGCCTCTCCAACTCATACAGTCGCGCTCGGAGAACTTTCAGAGCTTTGGCCTTGTTCTATAGGGATAAATAAGCATGTTAGTTTCTTTATAATGGGCAGGACTTGAACAGACTCAGTTCATTGGACTTAAAAGCTACGAATAATGTGATTGTACTAATGACAACAAGGCTATGAATAAACTAGTAAATATGGATGAAACAAGAGTGAAAATGCGTGAAATTGAGCTCTAGGAACTACTGCTTTCCAGGTTTTAAAAGGGAAACCCAAAGATATGGCATTTAATGTGCACATAAAAAATTATTTCATGAACTTTGTAAAACTGAGACCCTTACCATGTGCTGTGATCTCTCATCTTGGATTGCAACCACTGTTCCGGTTGGAATATGAGTTATCCTAACAGCACTATCGGTTGTATTGACAGACTGACCTCCAGAGCCACCTGATCTGTAGGTATCAATTCTCAGGTCCTCATTCCGCAGCTGGACATCAACCTGCATTTTCAGAAGAAACGATTTTATAACTGTTATAGTCATGCCATAACTGTCCAGATGAACAAACTTGAGAGGAACATGCCAAAAAAAAAGCTGTATCGAATTGCAACCTCATCAGCTTGCGGAAGAACAGCAACTGATACAGCACTAGTGTGCACTCGTCCAGATTTCTCAGTCACTGGCACTCGCTGCCATGAGTAGACAGGTCCAATTATAAGATGTCCAAATAGGTTAATATGATTGATATGGTAAATGGGTCCGTTATTGTACCTGAACTCTATGAATGCCACTCTCAAACTTTAGTTTGCCAAACACCCCAGGACCTGATATAGTTCCACTAGCTTCCTTCATACAAATGAATAATGATAGGAGATATATGAATTAAGAGTTTGAGAGCTTCCAAATCTTAAAATGGTGACCATATCTTGGCTACATTGAAAAATCATGTGCACGTATCCAAACAAAAGTTGAGAAACACTAACAAAGGTTGTACCTTGTATCCTTTCACAGCAGACTCCATTATGTCAATGACATCAAATTTCCACCCATTCTTCTGGGCATATTTCTCGTACCTATAACATAGAAGAATCTGAGTTTAGCAACATTGATTGAGGATCACATACATTAGCTGCAGAGCAAGATAACCGACATTCTAAATATATCCATTGCAAACAAAGATGCCTCTTCTCCTCCAGTTCCTGCAAATATGACACCACGTCAATCACTTGTTGCCCGATAACAGAGTGAAACTGAAAGGTGAATTGTGCTCATGTGTATGCAAGGCAAGATCTGGTTTACCTGCCCGCACCTCCAATATACAATCCCTTTCATCTGCTTCATCTTTTGGAAGCAATGATCTAAACAGCTCATTCTGCAGCCGTTTCTCCTCCTCAACAGCCTCAAGAAGCTCCTCTGCTGCCATCTCACGCATGTCTATCTCTTCACGAGCATTTGTCACCAAAGATTTAAGACCCTCAATTTCCTACAATACAAACATATATAGACTCCTCTGGATCCTCAATAGTTCATACAATAGGTTGCATCTTGCAAAAATGTAACCGGATCACAACCTCCTGTTTCGACCTCAGCTCCTTGATCAACTCCATGGTGCTCTCCAGCTTGCGGAACTCCTTGTTAGCCCTCGAGTACTCTTCGGGCGAGGCGGCTGGCTGTCTTCATTAACACCAACTCACATCAAGGCTATTGCAGCTAGTCTATCTTAAAATTCTCGCACAATGATAAACCATTCCGCTCTTGTTCACAACTGAAAAATCATCAAAAAGAAGCTTGCCCATCTGAAATTACCTGGTTGATTTGCTCCTGGAGGTACGCGCTCCTCTGCTCGATCAACTTCATTCTCTGCTCCATGATCCCCACTAGGTTCGCAGGCAACTGCTGGCTCATCTCTGATGCAAACAACAACAACAACAACAACAAGGGGACTGAAACAAGATTTCCAGAGCGTTCTGCTCTTCTTGCAGCATTTTTCTTAAAAAAAAATAGTCAAGTTATCGGGATATTTAAATATTTGCCCTCCTTACGATTGCCTCCTCTTCAGTTGCCCCCCTTTAGGATGGCAATTAAAGATTTTCCCCCAGAATCTCTCTAGTGCTAAAGTTTTGCCCGTTTTGGCTTAGTGGCAGTCCACCTCAACATGCCACGGTGGATCGGCATGGCGAAAAGACATCCTTGCCCCTTGGGCTGTTATTCTCCTGCCTGGACGGCCAGCCCCCTTCCTCTCTTCCACCGTGCTGATTGTGTGTATTTTTTTTTGTCAAACCATGTACAGGATAATAGCCATTGTATAGTAAAAATTTGACATGATAAATGCTTGAATAGTCATGGCCGCAAATGTACATACAAAAATTCGACATTATATATATATATATATATATAACATGCACATCATTAGCTAAAGAGACCATTGATGTCTAAGTTTGGTCATGGCAACCACACAGTCATTAAACAGGTTCTAGAATTTTTTTTATATGATATATGATGTCAAATTTTTGTATGTACATTTGCGGCCATGACTATTCAAGCATTTATTATGTCAAATTTTTACTATACAATGGTTGCTATCATGTACATGGTTTGATAAAAAAAATGTACACAATCAATACTGTGGAAGAGAGAAAGGAGGTTGGCCGTCCAGGCAGGAGAATAACAGCCCAAGGGGCAGGGATGTCTTTTCGCCATGCCAATCCACCGTGGCATGCTGAGGTGGACTGTCACTGAGCCAAAACGGACAAAACTTTAGCACTAGAGAGATTCTGAGGGCAAATCTTGAATTGCAATCCTAAAGGGGGCAACTGGAGAGGAGGGGAGGCCACCGTAAGGAGGGCAAATATTTAAATATCCCCAAGTTATCAAGTGATACACAGCGAACCATACTATCGCGCGCGAACTCGAAGCTGAAATAGGGGAACGAAGCAAGGAGGGAGAGGAGAGGTGCTCACCGGCGGTGGAGTATAGCCGGGGAGGAGGGCAGGGGCGCCTCCAGGCCGCAGGAGGCGACGCTGCCGCAGAGGAAGCGCTGTGGCGGAGCCGTCGGAGAGCGGCGAGGGCGCCGCCGCCGCATCGGCGTAGGTGATGCTGCATCGCGGCGGCGGGCAGGCGGCGGCGGAAGTGTGACTACTCGGGTCGGCGGGTCCGGCCGTTTGAGTAAACCGCTAGAAAGCGCCTCTTACATGACGTTTACGAACTTCTGAAATTCCGCCTTCTGTTGGTATTTCTACTGTTGGTCATGGTTTTTGTTAAAAGGGAAAAGCATTCATTTTATAATCCAAATAATATAATTCGTCCTTTGACACTAACAAAACTTTGGCTCATTTTACTCAATTATTTGAACTAATCTAATATGTCTTGAAAGAAAATTTTATTTTTTGTTTTTAACACTAACAAAACTTTGGCTCATTTTATGCTAGTTTTACACTAAGGTACGAGCGCATGAAAATTTCTTAAAGACCAATTTAAATAATTAAGGAGAGTAAAATGAGTCCAAATTTTGTTCAGGGCTCAAAGGAGCAAAGATATTATTGGGGTGTAAAATTGTAATTCATCTATTTTACATAAGGCCCCGTTTGGATCTTGGAATTGAATTCATTTTAATAATCATAATTTAGACACATTTTAATTAAGCTAATATGGTTGTTTTTTGATTATATTTGTATATTATTATTGTTGGTTTTATGAGAGAGGTACCTATGTGTTGCATTTCTAACATAGTGAAGCGAGTTGAAGAGCGTGTTATAAGTTGGAAAGTAGAAACATAGCATGGTGATTTATATAATTAATTTCCATCTCCCACCCTATGAATTTGAGATAGACTTATATGCGAACTTTAGAAAATGGTGGAATGTCAAATTCCAAGCTAAATAGCCTAGGTAGATTTCAATTCCTCCAAATGAAAGGATCCAAACGGCCCCTAAGGTTTTTTTTTTGAAAGAATGATTCTCAAAACTCGTTAATAAGAAAAACACAAGACTGCTATGAATTAGTAACATCTACGGACAAAGAGATTATTCAGGTAATAAAATATACCTTTTCAGTCAAGGATTTCTTTTGAACCTATGATTCTCAAAAACACATGGATAGGAAAAACAAAGTATTGGATCTATTGCAAATGGAAAAGCACAAGAAAACTACATAAGCAACCTAATATAGGGTTGGCAAGAGATAGACACAATGGGAAGTTTCCAAGAGGTTAGGCATCCTGTTAGAGTGTTAGGAATCCTCTAAAATTCGTATGAAACAAGCCACTAAATAGAAATTTCAGAGGAATTTGACAACCATGTTCATTTGTTCCAAAGGGCTCTTCATTTAAGGGAAAATTTCCTAAGGGTTAGAATTCTCCAAAATCCTATTGAGAATCCTACCATCCAAAGGAGTCCTAAAGACAGTTTTTGTGAGGTGTGCACCCACCATTATTAATGAAATACGTTAAGTGAATTTTATTGTTGTATTCCATCTTGATGTCGCGTTCAAAAAAAATATTCCATCTTGATGAAATACTCTCTCCGTTTCAAATCATAAGACTTTCTGACTTTTTAGATACAAACTTTTACTATGTATCTAAACAAAATATATATCTAGATGCGTAGCAAAAACTATGTATCCAGAAAAGACAGAACATCTTATAATTTGGAAGAGAGGAAGTTGCATTGCATCCACTTTAAAAAGAAATGAGCCACCTGTAATTAGTGAATGTGGAGATTGTGTATGCCACCGAAAACAATTTATTTCTTAGATTTTACATTCTGTTTTACATCGGTCACTACTACTTTATTTACATTGGAATATGATCCTACACGGCTACACTCTTTTATCTTCTCCTCTATTTCTGAGGGATTATGATCCTACTTACAATACAACCGTTCCTAGCTGCGTTGCAGCTGAACTGCTTTGGTCGTCACTAAATCTCACGCTACATCATGTCAGGGGGGCAGCCTTCGTCACAATGCAACCAAAGGCGTCGCAGATCGTTTGTCCAAGCTTGCAAGATCATCGGCGATCGGTCTCGTCCCAAAGATCTGATCCATCTTGAGCACACCCAGGTCACTGCAGATCCTCTCACAGAACTGCAGACACATTTCAAGAAGCAGGATCACTTAGTCACTCGAACTGTTGATGTTTGTTCGGTTATGAAGCCATGAAAGTGACAAGTGCAGCTGTTTTTACCTGTCTGTACAATGCAGGATCACCATGGGACTTCTTGAGCTCTACGACGTACAAAGAGGGGCTAAGCTCAAATACCTGGGATCACAAATAGAACAACACTTCATTGTTAGCCAACCTGTCAGAGCCTTTTTCCTGACAACAGGGGTGCAGTTTGTTGCATTTTACCTCGGTCCAGACTAGAAACGACACAGGATTCTTTTGATTCACTGATCCGTCGCAGTTTCGCGTCAACTTAAGCTGAAAAATCACACACATCAACGTTGAATGTAATGTCAGTATGTGTATAGTGTTGTGGTTGATGGAAAGTCTGTACTGACCTTACTGTGGCCTCTGTGAACATGGAAGCCCATTTCACTTGCAGAATTTTCGATCTTGTCAAACAAATCCTCAGGTGGGTGTGTTGATGTGAACCTGATCTTCCTTAGGGACACGTCCTGCAGCAAGTTAAAAAAAAAAACTCTGAGCTCATGAGGTAGAATTCAGTGTGTATCATCATTACTGGAGTTGTGAAGATGAAACTTCTTTTTTAGCCATTCAGATTAAATTGTTTTGAGCAAGGCAATCACTGTGCTGGAAAGAAATTTCCAAGATGTTTTCCATACCTCTTCCTCAAAAAAACCTGAAAGATCTAGGGATGATGCCATTCCAATCAACTGAAACGCGTTGATCTGATGAGTAGTTTTATCCTCAGGTGCTTCACTGATTTTCTTCAGGTGGAAAAAAAGGGAAACCGTATGAATGATGTGTGTTTACTTTCACGACATACATACTCCTACTCTCCAGGCAGTTTGTCCATATGTATGTACCTCTTTGACCTGATGAGCTATATAAAGCTCTGAATCTTCATCATCGTTGTCGTACGGAAGAGCAGGTACATAGTCCTCCTGGAACCATTCGTGTGCCTTGATCTCTGCCATGGTGATCCGCTTCATCGGGTTGGGTTCAAGAATCCTCCGAAGAAGATTTTGTACACCAGGAGAAAGCCACTCTGGGATCTGAGTATCACCCTTAAAAATCTAGACCCAGCAAGGTAAAAAGTAGCATAATTAAAATGGTATCAGAGAAGTACTGGAACTGAACTATAAAGATCCACTTCACTTTTATCTGAATGAGTACCTTCTGATAAAGAACAACGATGTTTCGATCATCAAATGGAAGATATCCCACGAGCATTATATAAAGAATCACTCCACAAGACCAGATATCTGATAATGATCCATCGTATCCTCTGTTCTGCAGAACCTGCAGGCATTTGGCACAGGAAGTTAACAACTGTACAACAGGAGTTGTTTGGCCAGGGAGTAGTCAGACTTTCACCTCAGGGGCAATGTAATTGGGGCTACCACAGGTTGTATGCAGCAATCCATCATTCTGAAAGTAAGATATCATGCAATACGGTGAGCGATCAACTTGCGGAAATCATTTCAGAGAACCCAGTTTAAAGAACTACTCCATCATACCCCAAGATGTTGTGGTAAAGCACTGAGACCAAAATCAGAGATCTTGATGTTTCCTTTTCGGTCAACAAGAACGTTCTCAGGCTGTAACAATGGAGCTGGTTAGAAAAACAAGGTCACAGAATTGATAGGAGTGGCATCACGGGAACAGAATGAGAAACATTTGGCACCTTGAGGTCTCTATGATACACGCCCTTTTCGTGGCAATAGCTGACACCATCAATCAGCTGCTGAAAGAGCCTCCTTGCTTCTTGCTCCGGGAGTTTTCCCTTACTGGCCTGTTCAGTTGCAGCAAAGAGAGCAACAGGGGGAATCAGATGCCTATTATAGAAGTAACGGCATCGGATAAGGAATCTATCCTGAGCACAGGAGGTAAAAGGAATGGATGGGAAGAATAGAAAGAGTTCCATTCGTGGGCTTACAATCCTGTCGAACAGTTCGCCCCCATTGACGAGCTCAAGCACCATGTAAATCTTGGTCTTGCTAGCAGCGATCTGAATCAGGAGGTAGTAGTAAATATTTTTTTCGAAAGCGTGCATTGGCACGTGCTTCGTCAAGCAGAAGTGAGAAGTTTTACATACTCCAAGGAGGGTCACGGTGAGAGGCCGTACACACCTTGGAGGAACACTAAACACAAATCACCAATTGGTGGTAGGAAAGCAAGATTGTACTAACTAAATAATCAATGACGCGACAAAGACGGGGGAGTGCCCATGATGTAGTTGGGTTCTAAAGGCATGCGCATCAGGAAATCCCATTGGAAAACTAGAGGATTCTTTTGCACTTCCGGAGGAAAGAAAAATGAGGCCACGGATAGGGTAAAGACAGGGCCACTGCTACGGCTAGCTAGTCGGCACTGAATGTCGTAGTCACCGATAGCAACGCATGGCATGCAAGCTACGGCGTTGCAAGACGGATCACAGACGAAGGCCCCATACTCAGATACACTCGTTGCAAGCCGGTTCATATGACTTTCTGAAAAGATAATTCTTTCCAGAAACCAACAAAGATGCAGAAACGGCCGGAGTTAAGAGATGAAATAACAAGCGGCCTCGTTTTCATTCCGAAGAAGCAGTCGCTGTCACTGCTGACTACTGAGGCGAGGGCGTTTTCATTCCGAAGAAGCAATCGCTGCCACTTCTGACTACTGAGGCGAGGGCGCGAGGCCGTTCACCTCAGCCTCACATGCAGATGCAGGTAGAAGAAGCTGTGAGACCGCGGCGGTAGTGGGCATCGTGTTTTTTTTTGGGTACGTAGTGGGCATCGTATTGGGTACTTCGGTCGTGCCAATAATTGGTGGACCCGGAGCAGCGCGACATGGAGCACCGTGTCCACCAGCTCAGCTTCTTTTCTCGGAGCGACACGCTATGGGCTAGGCCAAGGCGGACCCACATGCCTGTCTCTGCCATGTGCATGGGTATGGGCCCATGCGTAGGGAGAATATACCAGTAGTATTATTATTTTGACTACTACTCCCTCCTTCCAAAATACAGTACTGCAGTAGTTAGTATTAATATTTTTAAGTTTAACAAAAAATATATAAAAAATAATAGTTATAATACTAATAAGTATCATAAGGTTAACCATGGGATATACTTTAACAATAAATTTATTTGGTACTATTTCGTTGTATACGAGTTAAATTTAAAAAGATCGTGTAGTTATTTTGAGACAGAGAAAGACTTTGAAATTTTTAGTTTAAACTGAACTACTAAAATATTTGTAAATCTTGATTTATCAGTCTCGAGATCAACCCGCTCAATCTTTCGTAAATAGAGTGTACATACAGGTTGTGTAGTACCAATTACTGTACTAAGCACAGGAGAGGCTGAGGCATCTCGTGCACGTATTTTTATTACTAAAATCAGAGGAAAATACAATTACAATCCTAGAAAAAGATAAAACACAGTGCATATCATAGAAAAACTTATTACAATCCAAGTACAAGATAAAACGCATAGGTAAAAATATAAAATCGTGCAGGTAAGTTATACCCGCTTTGAAATGCGCAAATTTAACATATTACCTACGTATTTCCTTGAAAATAAACAGTTTTTTTAATGAAATTACTGTACAATTTCTACGTTCCAAAATCCGTAGCGGTGAAAATGGTGCGTGAGAGGGTGGTGCACCATGCACGTGCGGTCGATGAAGACAAGGGAACCAATAGAGAGGGGCAGCGGCAAGTGGGCAAGTTGCAGCAGCTGTGGCCAGGCAAATCGAGGAATCACGGCGAACAGGCACTTTGTTCCAATCGATCGAACCGGGGTAGAAATGGCTGGAATTTGGAGAAGGGAATAATCTAGAAACGGTGAAGTAGTACTTGGTTTGAACACGCAACAAATCTATGTTACCCTTGCAAGTAATTAATGCGGCTGCAAATTACGCGCGCAGGATATATAAAATTTTGGGTATTTTGTAGTAGCTTCTGGAAGAAAATCCCATTTCTTCATTCCCGGCCGGAGAAACGAAACGCTCGGCTCGGAAGTCGGAAGTCGGAACTGAACCGATCGAATCATCTAGAGATGAGAGAAGGAAACCCGAATCGACGAGCTGAGCCTGAGCAGTTAGGGGAGTGGGTGGGAGAGGGTGACGGACGGACGGACCTCGTGGAGGCGGACGACGTTGGGGTGCGCGAGCAGCTTGAGCGTGGCGACCTCGCGGCGTATCTGGTCGTCGACGCGCTGCGACACGACGCGGGCGCGGTCCAGGATCTTGACGGCGAACTGGGCGCCGCTGCCGCGGTGCCGCGCCTGCTTCACCTTCCCGAAGTTGCCCTCCCCGAGCGTCCGCCCCAGCTCGTACGCGCCCAGCAGCCCGCGCGCGCCGCCGCGGCTCACCATGTCCGGGGCGGCCGGTCGGGATCGGACGGACGGAGCCGCCTCCGCGGACACCTCGCCCGCCGGGATTCCTGGACCTCGATACTTCCGTCAGACGGTTGGAATACAGGGCAGGGAATCTGCCGCGCCGCGCGCCGGCGGGTCGGAGTCGGAGGTGGAGCCGTGGAGGGGAGGAGGCGGGGAAGGAGATTGGGAAACGGAGACCCCATCGTATTTATAGCTCCTGCAGGCTGCAGCCGTCGTGTCGCTCCTCTTCTCTGCGTTTTTTTTTGTGGGTTCCCCATCCACTCCACTTGTGCAGTTGCGCAATGTGCACCCAAGGACATGCCAATGCGGCCATGCCTCACTTCTGTATCTGAGTATTTTTCTTTTTGAAATATTAATGCATTGTAGTATCTCCTTATACTCCATCTGTCCTAAAATAAGTTTACATCTCACACTTCGAGGAGTCAAATATTCTCAAGTTTACGACTTTTAAAAAATAATTTTAACATTTATATCTTTAAATAGATTTACTATGAAAATATATGATGTGATTCATCTGATGATGTTTATTTGGGATCACATACATTCACGGTGCATGTGCCTATCCACATAGGAAACTTTTCTAGACCTAATGCGCCTCTCAAACTTGGATGGAGGGAGTATTAGGGAGGATAGTTAGAATCGGGCTCCACACCGTATGTACTTGGATAAGGTACTCTAACTTGTACAGGCATGAAAAAGATTGAATGTGTCAAATCCCTAGCTATCGTACGGTTTGTGAGTGATGTAATACGAAGAAACTTTTCACCCTTTAATATCATAATATATAGGTTTTTGCTTCATCGATAGAGGTCCTCCTTTTTTTCGTGTAAAAGGAAAAACTATGCCCGTGCACATCGAGAGAGGCCGAGAGAGTCATTGGATTTCTAAGATTTATTGGTCCAATCCCATTGTCTTATAGGCAGGTTCAATATGGTACTCCTTCTATCCATGAAAGAATGCAATTCTCGCATTTCGATAAACTAAATACTTTCAAATTTGACCAAATTTATACAAAAAACTAACATTACGATACAAGATTAATATCATTAGATTCGTTATGAAATATACTTTCGTAATAAACCGATTTGGAGACATAAATGTGAATATTGTTCCATTGTAAACTTAGTAAAAATTGAACAACTTTACCTGGTACTGGTACGGATATCATAGTTGCATTTTTTTTTGTGGACGGAGAGAGTAGCAGGTGGAGTCAACTTGACATGCATGTAGTAACTCCTAGCTGTCTTTTAGATTCTCCTAAAAAAAGTTGTCTTTTGTAATTCTAGGATCACTAAGGCCTTGTTTAGTTCCTCCTCCCATCGGGTGTTTTGACACATGCATGGAGTATTAAATGTAGACAAAAAAATAACTAATTACACAAATTGCGATAAATTTGCGAGACGAATTTTTTAAGCCTAATTAATCAATGATTTGACACTGTCATGCTACAGTAACATGTGCTAATGCCGGATTAATTAGGCTTAATAAATTTGTCTCGCGGTTTCCAGGCGAGTTATATAATTAGTTTTTTTATTAGTATCCGAACACCCCTTCCGACATCTGATGTGACATCCTAATATTTTTCACCCTAGAAACTAAACACCTCCTAATTTGTGTATACAACCCTGTTCGTTTCGCTATAATTTGACTTATGCTAATTTATTATGAGAGAAAAATACTATTCATCTGTAGAGGAGTACCGCTGAAAACAGGGCGAATGTATAAGTTGTCTTGTAATCTTAAAACTTTAGATTCTAATGATTGGTTACCTCAAACAATATGAAACTATTTACATGTAGCAATATACTTGCCCTTACATGCAGCAGCACCAGATTCGTGTAGAATGGTCCGAAACCAAAACTTGGATCAAAATCATTCCTGCGTGTGTTGAGGAAGGAACACGCTCGTGCTCCTTTGGGTAGCCATACCAAAGCGGGCAAAGCCTCCCTCCCTTTCGCGTTCCGGGGGTGAGAAGAAGGACAGAAAAGCAACAGGTGGACGGGACGGGACGCCGACGTCACCGGCGGGGGCCAGCAGCCGTCCAGGCCCACATCCCACGTGGCCGAATCAGATGCCCCCAAGCGGGTCCTTAGACCTTCTGCACCGGGTACGGGATCCCACCCGCTACCCTATCCACATCATCATTTACAGAAAGAAAAAGTCTACACGAGATACTGCAAAGCTCATGCTACGGACGCAGCACACGCTATTTCTAGCGCGGTAGCTATCAACCGCGGGAGACAGGAGCGAGAGAGATGCATGCACGGCTGTCACATCTAGCAGCGGGTCTACTAATTCAACTAAAAAATATTATAACTCACAAACCAAAAAGTCAAATTAAATTTTGATTGCATCATTAAATTCGTTTCAATAAATTTTTTAAAACTAAATCCCACATGGATATATTTAGATAAAGTGATAAATGGACCCCATAGTGAATGAAAATGATATAGATGATGAAAGAGTAGAAAACTGTACTATATCTTGTGATGACTATGATAGAATATTACTTTCAAGAATGAATACAAAGTTTCATACCCGGAACCCCGTACGGAGGCGAAAAAGGTGGGCTTTCCCGTGTCACCAGCCAGACTCACCACTCGTCCGTCCACTCCACCCATCTCGTCACCGTTTGATTTGATTGATCCCCGTAGAGAGATCACGGAGCTACCCCCGGTAAGGCGGTAACGCAGGGATAAGAATGCGTGCACTGCGGGGTAGTTTAGGCAAACAAATTGATGTGGCTGGGGACGATTACCTTAACCGATGGATAAGAATGCGTGCACGGGCAAGCACACTGCCGCTAATCCACTAGTGATTCTGCGGCCACTAAGGCACCGCTTAGATGCCAAAAATTTTGCCAAAATTTTCAGATTCCTCGTCACATCGAATCTTTGAACACATATATGAAGCATTAAATATATATAAAAAATAAAATTAATTACACAGTTTAGACGAAATGGACGAGATAAATCTTTTAAGCCTAATTAGACCATGATTAGATAATATTTACCAAATAACAACGAAACTGCTACAGTAACGTTTCGCCAAAAATTTTGCCAACTAAACAGCCCCTAACTTGGTCGGCTCGAGATGAGCGGCGGATTAGTCTAATGGATGATGGGTCAGGGCAGTACAAGTGGTCGTACCTCTTGGTCGCCACGTAGGACGATCAACTTTAGGGGGTGTTTAGTCCATCTAAAAATTTTTCACCCCATCACATCAAATGTTTGACATATGCATAGAGTACTAAATATAGACGAAAAAACTAATTGCACAGTTTGGTTAGAAATCATGAGACGAATCTTTTAAGACTATTTAGTCCATGATTAGCCTAAAGTGCTACAGTAACACACATATGCTAATGATGGCTTAATTATGTTTAATAAATTCGTCTCGTGATTTCCAGACGAGTTATGTAATTAGTTTTTTTAATTAATATAAAAAACTTCTTCCGATATCCCATGAAACATTCGACGTGATAAAAAAAACTTTTCAGCTCCTAGGTAAACACCCCTTGGTACAAGCCTATGTGCACGCGGGTTGCGATGGATGACGCGCCATTGTGGAAATCGCGCGTTGACAGTTCATGGTAGTATCATACCACCGACAGGTAAATCAAATACAGTACTTGTCGGCACAGGACAGAGTACTGCTATCTTTTTTATTTGTTTAATAACCAACGATCGTCAGGCTCGAAGAAGGATCGAATAGCCAAGTGAGAATCAAAAGGTGACAGAGACTTAATCAAAGTTACTCCTCCAGATGAATCTTGCTTCGTACGAGAGCCAACATCTAATTCTTCCACGTCACCCTGTCAAACCTAATTTAATAAGCCAAGGTGCGTGCTTCATCAAGAAATTAAACAATAAATCCAAGGTGCGCGGTTAGTTCATCCAGACACTAATAACAAACAGTTGATGACTGTAATGCTTTACGGTACCAAAAAAAAAACACATGAGCGGTACTGAACTTGTCTTCTTCAGGTACCATTTGAGTCCTTCGACTGCCAAAATACGTTTTCATGTTCTCAGTCTTATTCAGATATGTTATTTAGGTCTCCAAACTTTAATTTGAAAATGCTAGTTTCAGTATATCTCACACTTGTCTAGGGCCTTGTTTAGATCCTAAATTCTCCCCCAAATTCTACTATGTAAAAAGGAGATTCCCCATCACATCAAAATGACGGCAAATGCATGGAGTACTAAATGTAGATGAAATTAAAAACTAATTGCACAGTTTTGTTGTACTTTACGAGACGAACATTTTGAGTCTAATTAATTAATTTTTGGACAATTTTTTACACTAAAAAAACAAAAGTTGTTACAGTGCCCGAATCGGCCCCCGAATTGGAGATCTAAACACGGCCTAGAGGTATCGCCGAAGGTCTCGTTACTTATCACATGCTGGCTGTCATTATCATTATTCAGATCCAAAACGGATCTCGGTCATCACATGCTATATATATATATATATATATATATATATATATATATATATATATATATATATATATATATATATATATATATATATATATATATGGCTTAGTTCTTGAACGGTGGGTCCCATGTACATGAGGGTGGTGCCCACATATCGGTTTCTATAGCTATATTTCTATCTTCTCTCCGTCTCTCTGAGCATATGTTGACGGCACAAACGTTCCCATTGAGTCGCTGCGGGAGGTCGCTACAAAACGTGTGCCAAGACCTGTTGGGGCACGAGAGATCCATTGTTGCATGGACGTGAAGACGTCCACTGGTTTGGTCTTAAACTCCCCCCTACCCCAAAAAAAAACAAAAACAAATTGTAAATCGTTTTAGTTTTTCTAGATACATTGATTTTACTATATATCTAGACATAATGTATATCCAGATGCAAGCAAAAGTTATATATATCTAGAAAAACTAGGACGACTTACAATTTGGAATCGAGAGTACATGCTTGAGGAAAGCTTACACCGAAATGCATTCACTTCTAGAATTTAAAGTGGTGGCTCCCGTGTGCGTTGTAAAACCATCTACTAGCCAGGACTAACCGGCCAAGCAAGGCAATGGATGAGATAGAGACTCCTTTTGTTAGACGAAATGGTACATTGATTTTTTTTTTTGAGGGGAACGAAATGGTACATTGATACCGTGGGTAATTATGGATGATTTCTGCTCCCTCCATTCCAAATTATAAGTCGGCTTAACTTTTTTTTGTACATCTATTTTAATATGCATCTAGATATAATAATATATCTAGATACATAGCAAAATGGATGAATAAAAAATATCAAAACGACTTATAATTTGGAACGGAGGAAGAGTTGTTGGGTAGATATCTTGGAGTCATGTGGTTTGAGAAGGAGCCACGTCCTAATCAGGATCATGCTAGTGATGGGTCAAGCAATATCTAGCTTCTCGTATTAAATGAAAGCACGCTA
Source organism: Saccharum hybrid cultivar R570 (assembly GCA_038087645.1). Classification (NCBI taxonomy): domain Eukaryota; kingdom Viridiplantae; phylum Streptophyta; class Magnoliopsida; order Poales; family Poaceae; genus Saccharum; species Saccharum hybrid cultivar. The sequence continues at coordinate 1,812,796 of JAQSUU010000425.1, forward strand.
GAACTTAGAAGCGTCAGCTGACCGAGCGAGCTAGCTAGCCGTCCATGCGTGCAGAGCCACTACCTCCGGATGGACGAATAGTTCGTCGTCGGCGACGACGAGGCAATGACGACGGTGATCATTCCGTCTGATATTGACTTGACAGTATTTCATTGCCAAGCACAGTGACAGCCAGCAGTTACCGGCGGACAAGGTTAAATACACACCCATGCAAGCATATTGGAAGACTAGCTAAGCTAGGAAGGTAGGACTAGGATCCCTCTGTCAAGTGTCGGATTGGAGTTGTCAGTAGAGATGCAAGATTCAAGCACAGACAAGAGACACCAAGACATTTCGATTCATGTGTCACGCACATTTAGGCCTTGTTTGGCCAGATTCACGTCAGTCCATATGCGTTGGGATGAATTTGAGTGAAACTTGAACTAAATTTCATCTCAACACACGTGCATTAAAGTGAATCTGACAACATTCAAACAAGGCCTCAGCAGGCGGCTGATACATTTGATTCTCGTGCTTCGTGTGCTACTGCCTCCATCTCAAACTATCCTAAAATTAGCATATTAATTTGGTATTTATAAATATTGGTAACTTTTTTAGAAAATTTAGTCATAGTTACTATGATCAAGTTTTCTTATAGAGAATACCATATGTAACACCCTTGGGTGTTAAGCATGCACTCATATCCCAAATCATGAGCATTACCATTTCATATATGTTCATCATCGCATGCAATTTAAATTGGCATTAATTAAAATTATAAAAACACATGTTTGAACCCTGAATTAGTAAAAATTCTAGCTAAGAGTGATAAAAATTTGTTGTGCTATAACTCTAAATGACTTAGAATTAATTAACATGATTTTTGGAGCAACTTTTGTATTCAAAATCTTCCCAAATTTTGCTTCTAGAAATATTCTAGAAAAATGAGTTTTTATTTAAAAATTTGACTTTAAATCACTAATTCAAAATCTGTTTAGAATTTTGAAAAGTTCCCTAAATGAAAATTGTAGAGAATAAAATTTTGAACAACTTTTGTTTTGGGGGCAATTTGTGAAAATGACTTTTTCATCTTCAAAATTTAAATTTGAATCAAATTATAAAATCTAGAAATGTATTTAGAAAAGAAAAATGAATTTCTTACCTTCACGGGCCGCCGCCTCCGCTTCGGCATGCTCGCGCACGCGGCCCGGCCCAGCTTCCCGCGTCCGCGCCTGCCTCCGCCCACCCGCGCGCGTGACGCCGTGGCGCCGCGGCAGAAGCCGTCCGCCGCGTGGCCGTACATCGCCGACACCGCGCGCCACGCGCCCTCCGGTGGCCCCCGCTGCCCGCGCTTACCCCCGCCAGAGCCGCCTCCTCCCCCTCCACTCGCTCATTCCTTCTCTCCTCGCCTCACAGCAGCGAGCCAACAGCAGCCGCAGTCCCGCCTCCGCCACCGCGCGCCATCGCTGGCGCTGCGTTCCGGCCACCGCAGCGCACCATCGACGCCTCCATCTTGCCCCGAGCTCCGATTTTCCATCACGCAGCCAGTGCTCGCATCAGTTGCTCGTGGTAAGCTTCCTCTCCGCGTGAATTGCTCGCCGGAGCAGAGCCGAGCTCGTCGGAGCTTTCCGCTCCGTGGACTGCTCCTTTTCGCCTCACCTTTTTCTCTTCTAGCACGCGCATCTTGTTCACCATGGCTCACCGTTGCTCGAGCACCCTTCCGGTGCTCGTGGCATGGTCGGGGATGGCCGGCCGGCGACCACCCGCGCCGTCGCTCCACCATTGGCGACGGCGAGCCTATTCCCGAGCTCCTCCGGTCATGTCGTTTGCACCAACGTGACCGCCTTGGCACGGGGATCATGATGGTGGTGACCTCACCGCCGACGAGCTCACCGGCGGCGAGAACCGCGCGGTCAGCGCTTCCCCCTCCTCTGTGTGGCTGACTCGTGGGGTCACGGGCCCACCTGTCTACCTCCTCTCACGCACGCGTGTGCACTGCACCGGGTGCACCCAGCATTTCCAGCGGCTGATGTTAAAAGGATTTTTGAAAATGATTTTTCAGAAATTGTTAAAAAGGTTTCTAAAATCCATAACTTGCTCATTTTAGCTCCAAAAATTGTGAACCAAATTTTGTAGTGTTTCTCATGAGTAGATCTACAGTTTAAAAATATTGCATGTCAAGTTTGAAATACTTTTCTGTAGGGTTTTTATTTAATCACTGAAACTGTTGTTTTCTTGTTAAATATGTAATAACTCATAGAAAGTTCAGAAAAATATGGTTCCACTTGCAATAATTTTCTTTTGTGATGTACTTTCTAGGAAAAATATATGCCATGCAAGTTCTGTAGAAAAATCTTGAGGTGTAGTACAAGTGTTTAATAATGCTAATAATTGTTATTTTTGCTAGAGAGAAAAATATGAATAAAACATGCATGTAATAATTTTTCTATATGTATTGTTTATTGTGTAGAATGGAGGAAAAATACTAAATCTATTGTTTGATACTTTTCATAGTATAAAGTGTTTTTATGCTCATTTTTAGGCCCTAGCTTATTATTTTTGTGTAGGCAGTTCTAGTAATCCAAATGCAATGAATTTTTTGTGGTATGCTAGATTAGATGATAGAAAGCTACTGTAATTTTCTTAGATTTTTCTGTGCTACCAAAATAGGTGTTGCTGTTCAAACCTAGCTGCAATTAGGGTTTAATTAACCTTGTTAATGCATGACTAGTTAATAAGGTTTACTTTGGTGTATCTTTGAAGCATTTAATAAGATGTGTTGAATTAGCATAGTAGTAGTGGAAGAGAATGCAGTAGATGACATGTGCTTGTAGTATATGTTCTTGGATGATGTTGACTACCTTATAGAAGAATTTCATTCCTACTTTATGAAACAAAGTAAACCTATTTATCTATATTTCATTCATCATGATCATTACACGTCATTTCTGCAGTGCACGTAGGCATGAGCACTTATACATTTGCATCATACAGGATCGCAGGAAGTAACTCCGGTAGCAGTTCCCGAGGAGCCGGAAGAGCAGCCCGAGGAGCAGGAGGTGCCCGAAGCCGACGAAGAGGTCGGTGAGGATCTTCCAGAGTGCCCAGACCACCGTCCGAGCTCTTTCGAGAGAGGCAAGCCCCAGAGCATTTTTCTCCCCCAGTTTGCAAATATTTTATTAATGCTTACTTTAATTGATGCATTATGTTTAGGAGTTGTTTGCAACAGTTGCTGCATTATACCTTGCTTACTCCGTTCTACCCTATCCTTGTCACCTCGTTATTCGCAGTCAAGTAATTGCTTAGCTTGTTTAGACCGGTAGAAATCGGGTGATTTCCTGTCACCTGCGAGCTATAGGTGGTTACCTGGATCTGCTTGGGAAAATATGTCATCTAAAAATAGCTAAGTGTTAATGTGAAATTAAGATCGGGCGGAAACTTGCAGGGTTTCGGACTGTAGTGTTTTCCGTCTGTGTCGATTAAGGACCGACCGTTGTTAGGTCTCGAGTCATGTTGAACGCATGCCTTACATTTAGCTAGCCAAATATTGTACCTTTCGACCGCGAAGCTGGGAGATTATTCGGACCGAGTGGATTGCCCGCAACGCACTGTACCGGAGCAGTAGTGGCAGGATACGGGGGCGCGATGATAAGGCCAAAGAGCAGTCGGGCGGCCCCCGGGTACATGTGGTTCCTGACAAGCTCGCGACTTTACCTGAATGGTTGACTCGGTGACCAACACCTCACTTTGGCGGGTGAGTGAGGTTTGTGTGAGGAATAAATTACCAGCTGGTTAATAATCGATTCGAATCGTCATCGTTCACTGGATAGTGAACACTTGACTTGAGTGACTTCATCGTAGTAATTCTGATGGAACACTTGGACAATTATGTGGTATATGACATGATTAAGGTTGTTAATGATCATTGGTTATCCTTACCTGTTTAATTACATGTTACTCTAGTACATGTACAAATGTAGTTGACAGGTTAACAAAGATTTAACTTGATGCAAAGTCTTTGGAAAGACTATTTAAACGATAAAAATGCCTTTTTGCAAATGAGTCAGCTACCCCACCAGAAAGCCTATCATGATCCTTGGTGTCTTTTATTTTTGGTTCTGTCGGGTAAGTCTAGCTGAGTACCTTCTCGTACTCAGGGCTTTGTTCCCACTTGTTGCAGATGGGCAGATGTATTACGGCTACTGTATCAACTGTCTTTATCCTACGATGGGAGAAGCTTAGGACCATGGGCAATGGTCATTCACTACATCTCTTCTGATGCTTTTGTTGGAAGATGATCCTGAGCTGGCATTGTATTTTAAACTCTGTGTGAGTGTGTGATTTGAACTAAATGCTTCCGCTACTTTCATTTGAAACTGGTTTGTAATAACTATGTTTAAACTCCGATGTATTTGTGACGTGAACTTTTATGTAACTTGTGATGGTAACCGCTGAACTCATTACGATCTTGGCTGGTAGGTAAGTTGGTTTAAAATCCGTCGTGATTTCACGGACTATCAGGTTATACGGGCTTAAGTTTGCTAAATCGTCTGCTCGGTGGATGATTTTCATACTTAATCTCGTATAATTGGTCGGTTCTGTTACAGCTGGTATCGGAACATGGTTTAGCGTGTTTACTGTTTACAAGTGTATTTAAACTAAAAATGTGTTTGAAAAACGTGATTTACAAACTAAAAGTGTGCCAGTGGTCATATCCTTTATGCCCAGTAAGGACTCTAGGTGGCTTATTTAAGTACTGACTTGGGGGTTCTTGCACCATATTTCTCTTTCGTTGCTCATACGGCGTGCTATTGTATGAGTGCCACTTAATTGAGTGGTAATGTATGGATCAGTTGCCTCTACGCCTCGGTAAGTGTGAGATGTAAGAGCATGATCGGATACACTGCCGATCTAGGGAGAGTGCTTATATGATACTAGAGTACTTACATGTTTTACGCATGTTTTTACAAAAGTGTCACATGTGTGGTTGTTTCGTCCGTTGAGGCGATGCCATCAACAGGACGATGTTTTGGGTAGTTACTACCGTTGTACGCGTATCTGGGGATTCTTGTAGAGCGTGCAGATAGATTTACTGCTTTTATGCATGCATGAGGAATTGGGCTGAAATGAATTTTTTGCAGGTACATAACAGCGTTTCTCGTGTATAACGTATTAGTTACGTATATGAGAGATTACCTGTATGCCACCGAATTCATCACTAGATATCATTTATTTCTTAAGTTTGTGAGAACGTACGAAACGTACATGCATCATGTTGCTTGTGCATTTCATTCATGTCATGCATTCCTCCCCTTATAAATTGATTATCCCCTTTTGATAAAAATTGTACCAACTTAAAATATGTTCTCACCGGGTAATCAAAATTTTTGGTACAGATGGCCCGCACGAAGCAGACTGCCCATAAGTCCACAGGCGGAAGAGCACCTTGACACCAGTTGGCCCTGCGGGAGCGCCGCAATACGGACACCTTTCTGAGCGAGTTTGGCATGCTAACTTTGCTTTGGAGAGTGCTCCATGATGTGGGGTACCCAGAAGGTCAGGAGCCGGTGTACTCTTGGAGTGAGAGCCAGTTAGCTGAGGATGGACTGGCAGTAGTGGAGATCATCGTCCCTGCTCTTGGTGATGCTCCAGAGTGGGATGGTTGGCACTTGGAGTTTGAGGGACGCACTCCGGTTGAGGGTGTAGAGGGAGCAGCTTTCTGTGTCATTCGGGACATAATGAGCAGATTTCCCAATGAGCTGGCAGCGGTCTTGACTGGCACTTTTCCTAGAGATAATCCTCGCGATGCCATTTTGGTGCAGCCGCAAGGAAGTGCTTTAGTCAGAGGCCCAAACGAAGGATAGGCTAGCGACAACCACGCTATGAGTGCGATGTATGCAGCTATCAGAGCATACCAGGGTCTTTAGTGCACTTATTGGACTTTGGCTGGTTTGCGTGGTGATGATCGGCTTAAAGCAAGAAAACAGAAGAAGAAGCAGGCACGTGCTATAGCTAGTTTGCAGGAGCAGTTGGCTGACATGAGCTTGCAGCGAGACCAGGCTCTAGAGAGAGGTGATAGTGCTCTACAGCGGGCGCATACGTTGACTCAGGCCAACAATAATGCGGACCGCATGATTGGACAGTTGGTTCAGGAGAGGAATAAAGCCTGGAACAAGAGAAACCTCCTGAGGCAGAGGGTTGAGGAGCTAGAGGAGTACAACGTCAACCTGCATGAGGAGTTTCATGCACTCTACAACAGGATTGGCCCATATGCTCCTCCAGACGCCGCTGGTATGGACGTCGATGACGACGAGGATGAGCCTGCAGCCGCACCTGACGACGACGATGTTGCTACTGATGGTAGCGATGGTGACGTCTCTGACCCCGACGATGGCCCCGAGGAGTAGGCTAGTTGCTTTGCGTTAGCTACTAGGCCCTGTCACGATGACCTTTCTTTTGGCTTCATGTATCTTGATGTATCTCGTTCGAACCTTGAGACTTGGTAGAATGTTGGATCTTGGTTGTTCATGCGATACCTGAGCGCATAAAGTCCAGTGTGTGTATGCTGGCAACGTGGTTGTATTGGACGTGATGTTTGCATTTGAAGTAATTTAATTAGTGGTGTTGTTTTAATTGGAATGCGATTATTGTGCCTCTGTTTTATTGTATGACTTTGTTCTCTCCAATGAATTCAGTACGACATAATTTTTTATTCACTCACAATTACTATAACTTTACTTAATCATTACTTATTGCTGAAATATGCAGATGGCAAACACTCGCCACGCCACGTATGAGGCTGCTGAAACTGGTGGAAATGGTGTCGGGGCAGGTGGGAGTGGTGAAAACAACGCCAACCATAATGAGCCACACCCGGAGCCGCATTTGCCGCCTCCTCCACCGCTCACTGTAGAGGTATTCTTTGCGCAGTTTCTTGGAAGTCAGCGCAATGCCGAGCAGTCATAGAAGAACATGGAAGATTTTCTGCGTACCATTGCCAATAATGTGCAACCTGGTAACAACCAAGGTGGTGGAATGGGGTGAATCAGTACAGCAACTTCAAGGATTTTATGGACACCAGGCCGCCAATTTTCAAGGAAGCAACCGAGCCACTTGATGCTGAAGAATGGATCAACACTATGGAGGATAAGTTCCGTGTGTTAAGGCTGACAGAAGTACTGAAGACAGAGTATGCTGCCCATCAGTTACAGGGACCAGCAGGGATGTGGTGGAAGCATCATCGCACCACCTTCCCTCCAAATGCTCAGATCTCGTGGAGAGAGTTCACTGAAGCCTTTCATGGAGTTTATATTCCGCCAGGGCTGGTTGAGATGAAGTTGAGAGAGTTCTTGGCTTTAAATCAGGGCACCAAAACCGTGACACAGTATTTGCATGCCTTCAACAATTTTGTGTTGTTATGCTCCCGACATGGTTGACACAGATGCTAAGAGAATTGCTAGTTTCAAGAGAGGGTTAGGTCCGAAGATGATGAAGCATGTGGGTACCAATACCCGCGCCAGATTCAATGACTTCATCAGTGATTGTCTGAAACAAGAGAAGAACAACAATGCGTACACAGCATCCAAGACTCGTAAGAGGGCCTTTGAGTCAGGACCGTCACAGCCAAGAGTTGTCACTACTAATCGTTCGACCTATCATCCGTCTGCACTAGGTGCAAGGTTTAGGCCACCACAGTATAAAATCCAGAACTACAAGGGACCGCAGAAGCCGTACAAGATGGCAGTGCCGCCAGCAAGGACAGCCGTAACTGCGGGACAAGGTAACTCAAAGGGAGCTATCGGATCTGCTGGTACAGTGAAGGGACCCTGTTACAATTATGATCAGCCAGGCCACTTTTTAAAGTTCTATCCTTATCCGCCCAGAAAGAAGCAACAGACCTATAATGCTCGAGTACACCACACCACGGTGGATGAGATTCCTGAGGGTGAGCCTGTAACTGCTGGTAAGTTTTCTGCTAACCAAAACCCTGCAGTTGTTCTATTTGATTCTAGATCATCGCATTCTTTCATGAGTCAAGCATTTGTACGGAAACATGAACAACTATGCACAGACTTAAGTTATGGTTACCGTATAAGTTTAGCAGGAGCTAATGTTTTAACCAATCAGATGGTTAGAGGGGCAACCCTTGAGTTAGGTAGTCGAAAGTTTCAAGTAAACTTGATAGTTATGCCTAGACTAGTTCTGGATGTCATCATAGGGATGAATTGGATGAAGGATTAGGGAGCAGTGATAGATACAGGAAGTCGGGTACTTACCCTTAAGGATCCCCAGGGAGAGGGTATTTTTCAGGTACCATTGCCCAAAAGAACAGACCTTGTGAGTGTGACATGTGCTATGAAAGTCATTCCGATTCATCAGATTCTGGTCGTGTGTGAGTTTCCGGATGTGTTTCCAGAGGAGTTACCTGGTCTTCCGCCAGATAGAAATGTTGAGTTTGGAATTGAGTTGATCCTCGGGACAACTCCAATTTTAAGGAGACCTTATAGGATGCCTCCGGATGAGTTAGCTAAACTGAAGAAGCAACTAGAGGAATTGTTGAACAAGGGGTTTATCCGGCCAAGTAAGTCTGAATGGGGATGTACTGTCTTGTTTGTGAAGAAAAAGAAAGAGGGTACTTTAAGAATGTGTGTGGATTATAGGCCTCTTAATGCTGTAACTATCAAGAATAAGTATCCCTTACCTCATATTGATGTTTTGTTCGATCAGTTAGCCAAAGCCAGAGTGTTCTTCAAGATAGATTTAAGATTGGGTTACCATCAGATAAAGATTAGACCACAAGATATACTGAAAATCGCCTTTTCTACCAGATACGGGTTGTACGAGTATCTTGTTATGTCCTTTGGCTTAACAAATGCTCCTGCATACTTTATGTATCTGATGAATACAGTTTTCATGCCAGAGTTGGACAAGTTTGTGGTTTTATTCATTGATGATATTCTAGTTTACTCTGAGAATGAGAAAGATCATGAAGAGAATCTGAGAATTGTCTTAACCAGACTTAGAGATCATAAGTTGTATGCTAAGTTTAGCAATTGTGAATTTTGGTTGAAGAAAGTTCCCTTTCTTGGTCACATTCTGTCAGAGAATGGAGTCTCTGTAGATCCGAGTAAAGTGCAAGAGGTTATGGATTGGAAGACACCAATCACAGTTTCGGAAGTTAGAAGTTTCTTAGGATTAGCTGGTTACTATCGTCGTTTTATCCCAGATTTCTCAAAGATTGCCAAGCCAATGATAAGTCTGCTACAGAAAGATCATAAGTTTGTGTGGATAGAGAAGTGTGAGACAGCTTTCCACACCTTGTGGAAACTGTTGACCACTGCTCCAGTTCTAGCGCAACTGGACATTGAGAAACCTTTTGATGTGTTTTGCGATGCATCAAAAATAGGATTAGGTTGTGTTCTTATGCAAGAAGGAAGAGTCATTGCTTATGCCTCCCGTCAGTTGAGAAAGCATGAGATCTACTATCCGACACATGATCTTGAGCTTGCTGACGTAGTGCATGCATTAAAAATTTGGAGACATTACTTACTTGGTAATGTGTGTAATATTTTCACCGATCACAAGAGTCTCAAGTACATCTTCACCCAACCTGAATTGAACATGAGACAGCGAAGATGGTTAGAATTGATCAAAGACTACAACTTGAATGTGCAATATCATCCTGGGAAGGCCAATGTAGTGGCATATGCTTTGAGTAGAAAGTCACATTGCCTGAATACGCAACCTTTGCTCGAAGATGATTTTGATATAATGCATCCTGTCATGTTACACAATATTCAGATCAGTTGTTCTTTGGAGAGTAAGATAATGGAAGGCCAGAGAACAGATAAAGGGATATTCCATATCAAAGAAAAGATCAAAGAAGAACCATCCAAACACTTTAGATTGGATGAACATGACGTGTTATGGTTTGACGACCGTCTTGTTGTTCCCAAGGATCGAGAGCTTAAGAATAAACTTATGGATGAGGCTCACCTATCAAAGTTATCTATCTATCCTGGAAGTAGCAAGATGTACCAAGAACTAAGACCTCGTTATTGGTGGACCAAGATGAAGAAAGAGATTGCAGTATATGTAGTCAGATGTGACACATATTGTAGGGTAAAGGCTATTCATATGAGACCTACCGGATTATTGCAACCTTTATCCGTACCTAGCTGGAAGTGGGATGACATAAGTATGGATTTCATCATAGGTTTGCCCACTACTCAGAAAGGACATGATTCGATTTGGGTAATCGTGGATCGTCTTACGAAGACAGCTCACTTTTTACCTGTCAAGACAAGTTATCGACCACCTCAATATGTAGAGAAATATATTGCGGAGATTGTGAGATTGCATGGCGTACCGAAGACTATAGTGTCTAACAGAGGGTCATAATTCACTGCTCACTTTTGGGAGCACTTGCATAAATGTTTGGGAACTAGTTTGATTCGTAGCACTGCCTATCATCCTCAAACAGATGGTCAGACCAAAAGAGTTAATGCTGTTCTAGAGAATATGTTGAGAGCATGTGTATTATCTTCCAGAGGTTCATGGAATCATGGTTACCTTTAGCGGAGTTCGCTTACAATAATAGTTACCAAGAAAGTATCAAGATGGCACCATTCGAAGCTTTGTATGGCAGAAATGCACTTAACTGGATCGAGCCAGGAGAAATAAGATATTATGGTATTGACTTTGTAGAAGAAGCTGAGAAGAAAGTTTGTATCATTCAGCAAAATATGAAAGCTGCGCAATCACGTCAGAAAAGCTATGCGGATCGAAGAAGGAGACCGCTTGTGTTCGAAGTTGGTGACTATGTTTATCTGAAAGTCACGCCAATGAAGAAGAAACGGTTTGGAGTACGTAGAAAGCTTGCGGCCAGATTTATGGGACCATATAAGATCTTGGAAAGAAAAGGTCCAGTCGCTTATAAGTTAGAGTTACCTGAGACAATGGGTGCTATATTCCCAGTTTTTCATGTATCGCATCTCAAGAAGTGTTTGCGTGTTCCAGAGGAAAGAATCGAACCTCGAGGCATAAAGCTCAAGTCAGATTTGGTATATCGTGAGCAACCGGTTCGAGTGTTGGACTCTAAAGACAGGGTTACTCGGAACAGTGTGGTGAAAACATATAAGATACAGTGGAGTCATCATGATGAAGGAGATGCAACTTGGAAAACGGGTGAATATCTACAAAAAGCTTATGAGGATTTTTATAACAAATGGTTCGTAACCCAAATCTTGGGACGAGATTCTTATAAGGGGGGAGGGCTGTAACACCCATGGGTGTTAAGCATGCACTCATATCCCAAATCATGAGCATTACCATTTCATACATGTTCATCATCGCATGCAATTTAAATTGGCATTAATTAAAATTGTGAAAACACATGTTTGAACCCTGAATTAGTAAAAATTCTAGCTAAGAGTGGTAAAAATTTGTTGTGCTATAACTCTAAATGACTTAGAATTAATTAACATGATTTTTGGATCAACTTTTGTATTCAAAATCTTCCCAAATTTTGCTTCTAAAAATATTCTAGAAAAATGAGTTTTTATTTAAAAATTTGACTTTAAATCACTAATTCAAAATCTGTTTAGGATTTTGAAAAGTGCCCTAAATGAAAGTTGTAGAGAATAAAATTTTGAACAACTTTTGTTTTGGGGGCAATTTGTGAAAATAACTTTTTCATCTTCGAAATTTGAATTTGAATCAAATTATAAAATCTGGAAATGTATTTAGAAAATAAAAATGAATTTCTTACCTTCACGGGCCGCCGCCTCCGCTTCGGCCTGCTCGCGCAAGCGGCCCGGCCTAGCTTCCCGCGTCCGCTTTTCCGTCGACGCCTCCATCTTGCCCCGAGTTTCGCTTTTCCATCACACAGTCAGTGCTCGCATCAGTTGCTCGTGGTAAGCTACCTCTCCACGTGAATTTTTCGCCGGAGCAGAGCCGAGCTCGTCGGAGCTTTCCGCTCCGTGGACCGCTCCTTTGCACCCCACCTTTTTTTCCTTCTAGCACGCGCATCTTGTTCGCCATGGCTCACCGTTGCTCGAGCACCCTTCCGGTGCCCGTGGCATGGTCGGGGATGGCCGGCCGGCGACCACCCGCGCCGTCGCTCTGCCATTGGCAACGGCAAGCCTATTCTTGAGCTCCTCCAGTCATGCCGTTTGCACCAACGTGACCGCCTTAGCACGGGGATCACGATGGTGGTGACCTCACCGGCGGCGAGCTCACCGGCGGCGAGAACCGCGCGGTCAGCGCTTCCCCCTCCTCTGTGTGGCTGACTCGTGGGGTCATGGGCCCACCTGTCTGCCTCCTCTCACACACGCGTGTGCACTGCACCAGGTGCACCCAGCATTTCCAGCAGCTGATGTTAAAAGGATTTTTGAAAATGATTTTTTAGAAATTATTAAAAGGGTTTCTAAAATCCATAACTTGCTCATTTTAGCTCCAAAAATTATGAAACAAATTTTGTAGTGTTTCCCATGAGTAGATCTACCGTTTAAAAATATTGCATGTCAAGTTTGAAATACTTTTCTGTAGGGTTTTTATTTAATCACTGAAACTGCTGTTTTCTTGTTAAATATGTAATTACTCATAGAAAGTTCAGAAAAATATGGTTCCACTTGTAATAATTTTGTTTTATGATGTACTTTCTATGAAAAATATATGACATGCATGTTCTGTAGAAAAATCTTGAGGTGTAGTATAAGTGTTTAATATTGCTAATAATTGTTATTTTTGCTAGAGAGAAAAATATGAATAAAACATGCATGTAATAATTTTTCTATAGGGACTGTTTATTGTGTAGAATGGAGAAAAAATACTAAATCTATTGTGTTGATACTTTTCATAGTATAAATTGTTTTTATGCTCATTTTTAGGCCCTAGCTTATTATTTTTGTGTAGGCAGTTCTAGTAATCCAAATGCAATGAAATTTTTGTGGTATGCTAGATTAGATGATAGAAAACTACTGTAATTTTCTCAGATTTTTCTGTGCTACCAGAATAGGTGTTGCTGTTCAAACCTAGCTACAATTAGGGTTTAATTAACCTTGTTAATGCATGACTAGTTAATAAGGTTTACTTTGGTGTATCTTTGAAGCATTTAATAAGATGTGTTGACTTAACATAGTAGTAGTGGAAGAGAATGCAGTAGATGACATGTGCTTGTAGTGTATGTTCTTGGATGATGTTGACTACCTTGTAGAAGAATTTCATTCCTACTTTATGAAACAAAGTAAACCTATTTATCTATATTTCATTCATCATGATCATTACACGTCATTTCTGCAGTGCACCTAGGTATGAGCACTTATACATTTGCATCATACAGGATCGCAGGAAGTAACTCTGGTAGCAGTTCCCGAGGAGCCGGAAGTGCAGCCCGAGGAGCAGGAGGTGCCCGAAGCCGACGAAGAGGTCGGTGAGGATCTTTCAGAGTGCCCAGACCACCGTCCGAGCTCTTTCGAGAGAGGCAAGCCCCGGAGCATTTTTCTCCCCCAGTTTGCAAATATTTTATTAATGCTTACTTTAATTGATGCATTATGTTTAGGAGTTGTTTGCAACCGTTGCTGCATTAACCTTGCTTACTCCGTTCTACCATATCCTTGTCACCTCGTTATTCGCAGTCAAGTAATTGCTTAGCTTGCTTAGACCGGTAGAAGTCGGGTGATTTTCTGTCACCTGCGAGCTATAGGTGGTTACCTAGATCTGCTTGGGAAAATATGTCATCTGAAAATAGCTAAGTGTTAATGTGAAATTGAGACCAGGCGGAAACTTGCAGGATTTCAGACTGTAGTGTTTTCCGTCTGTGTCGATTAAGGACCGACCGTTGTTGGGCCTCGAGTCATGTTGAATGCATGCCTTACATTTAGCTGGCCGAATAATGTACCTTTCGACCGCGAAGCTGGAAGATTATTCGGGCCGAGTGGATTGCCCGCAACGCACTGTACCAGAGCAGTAGTGGCAGGATACGGGGGCGCGATGATAAGGCCAAAGAGCAGTCGGGCGGCCCCCGGGTACATGTGGTTCCTGACAAGCTCGCGACTTTACCTGAATGGTTGACTCGGTGACCTACACCTCACTTTAGCGGGTGAGTGAGGTTTATGTGAGGAATAAATTACCAGCTGATTAATAATCGATTCGAATCGTCATCGTTCACTGGATAGTGAACACTTGACTTGAGTGACTTCATCGTAGTAATTCTGATGGAACACTTGACAGTTATATGGTATATGACATGATTAAAGTTGTTAATGATCATTGGTTATCCTTACCTGTTTAATTTTATGTTACTCTAGTACAGGTGCAAATGTATTTGATAGGTTAACAAAGATTTAACTTGATGCAAAGCCTTTGGAAAGATTATTTAAACAATAAAAATGACTTTTTACAAATGAGTCACCTACCCCACCAGAAAGTCTGTCATGATCCTTGGTGTCTTTTATTTTTGGTTCTGTCGGGTAAGTCTAGCTGAGTACCTTCTCGTACTCAGGGCTTTGTTCCCACTTGTTGCAGATGGGCAGATGTATTACGGCTACTGTATCAACTGCCTTTATCCTGCGATGGGAGAAGCTTATGACCATAGGCAATGGTCATTCACTACATCTCGTCTGATGCTTTTGTTGGAAGATGATCCTGAGCTGGCACTGTATTTTAAACTCTGTGTGAGTGTGTGATTTGAACTAAATGCTTCCGCTACTTTCATTTGAAACTGGTTTGTAATAACTATGTTTAAACTCCGATGTATTTGTGACGCAAACTTTTATATAACTTGTGATGGTAACCGCTGAACTCATTACGATCTTGGCTGGTAGGTAAGTTGGTTTGAAATCCGTCGTGATTTCACGGACTACCGGGTTATATGGGCTTAAGTTTGCTAAATCATATGCTCGGTGGATGATTTTCTTACTTAATCTCGTATAATTGGTCGGTTCTGTTACACCCTCAATAAAAGTTTAAAAAATAGATGCAATTGTCGTCTCCGAAGAGGTTTTCTGGCAGCTTCTTCAGCTCCTACATTGCTGTGCTGAAGTCTCTCACCGGCGGCCACAACATCCATGTATGATGCTACTGGTAGAACAACCAAGATAGATTTTATTTGGTCAAAAAAAACAAGATATATTTTGATATGTCTCCTCGGGGCGGCTTGGGCGGAACCTTGACCCCCTACGCTGCTGCCCACAACCCCCCTCTCTCTCTCTCCTGCGTCTCCGCTGCTCGGTCGGGTCACCGGGGGTCGTGAGATCGCGAGGAAGGTGGTGGTGGGGCTCTCCCATCCAACTGGAGCCTAAGCAAAGTCAACCTCTGACGGTCATGGCATCTCCTCGGTGGCTACCTCCACAGAACATGCCTTTGGTTGATGTCCAAAATTTGCAATAATCTCGGCGAAATCTGCACCCGGGACAAAAAGATATTTAGTCGCGGTTGGTAACCCAGACCGGGACTAAAAAGATGACTGAATCTTTAGTCCCGGTTTACCAAGGCATGTCAGTGCGAGAAACTTTTAGTCCCGGTTTGAGACACGAACCCGGACTAAAAGTGTGACTTTTAGTCCCGGTTTTAGACACGAACCCGGACTAAAGGTACCTTTAGTCCCGGTTTATGTCTCAAACCGGGACTAAAGGTGTCTCCAGAGTGAATTTAAAAGGAGAGCGTATCTTATCTAAGTCAGATGTGTGGTGGGAGTTGAGATTGCAACGCACGTGCAAGGGCTGAAGTGGGAGGTCTTGGGTTCGAATCTCCACAGATGCATCTTTTTTTTACCCAATAAACACCTTTAGTCCTGGTTGTAGGAACCGGGACTAAAAATCGAGACCTTTAGTCCCGATTCCGTAGTCCTGATTCCAAAACCGGGAGTAAAGGGGGTTATAAACCGGGACTAAAGTTAGGTTCTCTACTAGTGCTCCAATGCTCTAGCGAGCAAATCCGTCTTTCTCCTAGCCAGATGTACAAGGAAAGGCTAGATTCGATGGGCCAATGTTCGTTTCCGGTAGTTTTGGCCCTGGTGTCGGCTACGGATTGGAGGCACCGGCAGAGAGGCTCGCAGTGGTGGACCTGGATTTTAGCACAGGGTATGCCGTATAAAAATTTTTATATACGATTTGGTAAAAATCATTTATTAATTTGATAAACAAGTATAAAATATTGCAATGTAATTTGTTATACCGACACTAAATAATATAATAACTTTTAAATTTACTAAATTATAATATGTAATTCAAATAGTTTGAAATATAGGCACAAGAGAGACTTATAATACTACTTATCTGACTTTTTTAGCCGGCGCTTTCTAAAGGATACAGATGTTTTGTTTATATTGTTTCATCCACCTCGAAGAAAGTATCGAGTTCCATGAATTTGATTAAACAATCATTCGAAAAACTATCACCCATCTTCTTCCTTAGGCCTTATTTAGTTTGCGAAATTTATTGAGAAAGGGTACTGTAGTATTTTCGTTGTTATTTGACAATTAGTGTCCAATCATGGTCTAATTAGACTTAAAAGATTCGTCTCGTGAATTTCGTCTAAACTGTGTAATTAGTTTTATTTTTTATCTATATTTAATGCTTCATACATGCGTCCAA
Organism: Saccharum hybrid cultivar R570; assembly: GCA_038087645.1. Lineage (NCBI taxonomy): Eukaryota > Viridiplantae > Streptophyta > Magnoliopsida > Poales > Poaceae > Saccharum > Saccharum hybrid cultivar. The sequence continues at coordinate 1,829,370 of JAQSUU010000425.1, forward strand.
AGATTCGATGTGACGGGGAATCTTGAAAAATTTTGCAAAATTTTGAGAACTAAACAGGCCCTTAATTGTTGGCAGCATGTTTGTAAAAAAAAAGATACAATGTCTGCAGCATTCCTCTTCATAATCGAACAATTCTGAAGCAAAGAGCAATGTACTATATATTAGTACGGCAACTAGCAGTAAGTATAATATGATGTAACAAAACTCACATGTGACAATTCTAACGGTGGGTGAATTGCAAACCAATGTCTAATCTAGTGATGAGTGATCCACTAGTACTAATATCCCTGATACAGATACACAAACAATTATTGATAAGTAATTAGATATGCAAGATTCTTTTTAGAAATAAAATAGATGTTTCAGCAAGCACCTGACAGTAGCACGGCAACATACTACAAACCTGATGGAGTGACGGCCAGATGCCGATGGGGATGGGAGACTACAGCTGCAGGGCAGGCAGCGCATGCCGGCTGGGGAAGCAGGCATAGCCTGGCCTCTCGTCGGACGTGAGACTCTACAGTGTGCCGTCTGCTCGAGTGGATGGATGGGTGTTCGTCCCGACACCGTGTGAACACTCAACAGCGGGGCTGGGGCATGCCGCTAGGGGCAGCAAAGCAGGGGCGACCGCAGCGCTGCATTACCGCTGTGCCGCACCTTGCAAAGCAAGGACGTCGCATGCAGGGTGTCATGGCCGGACACAGACACTGCACGAGGGGCACTGCCGCAACAGTAGTGGTGCGGGCGTGCAGTCGATGGCATGGCAGCACGTGGTCATGCATGGTGGTCGGTGGCCGGTGACTCGTTAAGCCGCCGGTGAGGCTTGCAATGGTGCAGTGTGGATCTACTGTCGTAGGCCAGATATGCTTGTTGGTGGCTGTCAGGGAAACATGGTGCTGCTGCAACCTTCAGGGGCGATGATCGTTGGCGAAGCATTGTGCTGTTGGTGCTTGCTTCTGCGGACGATGGTGAGTGTCTAACGCAGGGAGGTTTATGCCTAGCAATGCGTGTTAACTCCATGGTCTCTGTTGGGTCCTTGTGTTCCCTCTCCTGTGTTGTCATGCTCCCCGTCGAGGCTGATTTCTCAACCGTTGATATACAGCCTTGCTACTAGTGTGGCTGTGCCACAGCTGCTTCCTACACAGATTGAACGTTTTAGGTTAGGGTGAAATTAAAGCCCGGATGACACCACCTATGAGTGTCGCTTCCTCCTTGGAGGCGTTTACCTCATTCTACCCTCCTGGTTTTCCATGGATGATAACCTTGCCCATTTCTAGGATGAGGGTGGCATCATCGTCGATGTCCTAACCTTCCTGAAGGCATTATCATGGAAATCATGCATGCACCATGCTTAGTTCCTTTTGACAGGTAGTGGTGATGCCTGAAGGAGAGCCATGACCTGAGCAGCCAATGGATCGGTGACCTGAGCCGACCATCCTACTACCAGGTAAGGTACCGGTCGCCGCCGGCCCTAGCTATCAGCTAGCGCAGGCGGTGGCGTTGTAGCGGCTAGCGGCGGTGCAGACTAGACGGATTGGCGGAGCAAGGGAGCTGAAGAGTGTCGCATGAGCTATGTGGATCTGCCTGCGCGTGCTGCGTACCGGTGTAAAGATTGAGCAGGAGCAGCGGCACTAGCACTACGGTAGCCAAAAGGCCCACGGCCGGCCGGCCGGCCAGCGCGGCGTAGTAGCAAGGCATCCACCAAACGACGCGCCAACACTGGATGGCAGATGCACCTACATCAGGCAGCAGCACACCATCATCGATTCACAGCACCACGGCATTAACCAATTACTACCAACCACAACCAGGGCCTCAAGCGAAGCAAAGGCCGTTCAAGTCCAAGTAGAAATTGCTAGGTATATAAATCTCAAAGGACATTCTCTTGTACTGATCTCTTTATTATGCACATTTTAATTCTTCATTATTTTAGTCCATCTATGTCCATAAGACCATACCTAATAGCCCATGTTAGCTTCAGTGACAGAAATTTCCAGTTGGTATTGTTATTTGTGATGAACTTATAATGTCAAACTAAAAAACATTGTCCTCTTAAATTGATGTATGTTTCTATGTAAAACTGCTTTAAACTACTGTACATTGGTCTATATGAGATATACTTTCTCCGTCCCAAATAAGTCTTGTATCTTCAAATAGATTTATTATGAAAAAATATGATGTGATCAACCTAATGATACTTATTTGGTATCATAAATATTAATATATTTTAGTGTATATTTGGTCAAAATTTTGATTATTTGACTTCTCGACATACAAGATGAAAACTTATTTTGAGACCGACGGAGTAATAGACTTTATGTTGGTCTATAGCGTCCTTTATTCAGCCTCCCTACATATTTTTTCTGGATCCGCTATTGTTGATCATTGACTGTGGTCAGCAACGAGGACTATGGTAGTAAACTTCATATTTGGCCTTGGTAGACGTTTGGTGCCTGACGATGCTTTTTTATCTCATGGTTGCTCTAAACTTTGAGACGTGATTAGGGTCCTTCACCGTGAAGTCGGAGGCTCGGAGCTGCTTATCGTTTGGCAAAGGTTGGCAAAACGATGATTGGCTCCGTCGTTTGTTGTGATAGTAATAGATAATGTAGTTTTTAGGTCGTGGTTGTACAATTTTCAGGCCTAATTTCCCGCATAAACATAGGCAACTCTCTTCATCTTATAATATACATGCCGGAAATTCCAGATCTTTCAAAAAAAAAACGACATGCCTTCTCAGACAGGTCAAAAGGTCACTACTCAACTTCATTTGTGCATGGTAGTAATGGTCAACTTCATTCATCCATGACACACAAAAAAAATCAATTCTAGACTTGTACTTGGCTAGTAGACCGAACATAACTCAACACATGAGTTAACTACAAGATTTTTATTTGTGCATGGTAGTAATGGTACAACTTCATTCATCCATGACACCAAATAAAATCTTACTTAGACTTGGACTTGGCTAGTAGACCGAACACAACTCGAAACATGAGTTGTACTGAACTTGACTACGCAATTTGATGTGGATCTCGAGATCGAGGCTTTTATAGGTGACGGACTAACAAACCTCCCATCCTTTTATTAATCACTTCTCTTATATTTCAGGTGTCTGGATTTTAAAATAATTTCAGAAAACACTCTTGTACCTCTAACTAGTACAAGTAAATTATTACTTTTATGATTTGTTATTTGTCTTTGTGTCATAGCATATTAAATTTTGTCCTTGTCTTTCTATAGAAAATAATTGTAAATTATTAATTGTCTTTGTGCCAACACAAATTAGATTTTGTCGGGTTTGTGGTCCTGTGTAACAAGTTTTTTTATTCCCGGTTCCGAAAATTGTAGATTGCATTTACAGAAATTGCAATAAATGAAATATGCAATTTTAGTATACAATAACCGTCGCCTGAAAGGAAACTAAAATTCAGCAAATCCCTTTATTAATATATTAAACCAACATGTTGAAGTTCTCGATTTCGTGTCAATGTTCACACTTTTCTAAGTTTATTTTAGAATTTAATGGTGTTTTTCTTTTATCGTGATAGGTAATATGCCCGTCTACTGTGACTTTTTTTTTGTTAATCTTAGGAGGTGTTTGTGACTACTCCACAAACTCTATTCTACAAACTCCGTCGTGGAGCAGCACCACAACAAACTAGAGTTTATGGAGCATCTCTTTAGATGCTCTCACAACTCCACCATTTTTCCTTGAACATAGTACGTGTAGCTGAAACCGTTTAGCTAAAAAACGTAGAGCGGAGCTGAAAAACATAGAGCGAAGCAGTTCCAAACACTCCTTGGTATCTGCCAACTCAATCTCTCTTAAGTCCGCATAGGGTAGGGTGTATTTGCGTGCAATCATAGAAGTGTGCATCCATGTCTAAATACGTATATACCGTGAGTCATAAAAATAAAAAAATATAATTGGAGAATATGGGCCAAATAGCCTCTAATCCAGATGTGGCAACAACCACGAGAACCGTCAGGATATCAGCCCACTGCCAAGTAGGCAGGTACGCCACCCAAAATTTCCTATTTTGGGTTGTGCATGAAAAATACTAAATAAAATAAATGATTTCAATATTTGAATAGATTTATTAGATAAGTTAAGTTGCTGCTAATTTAAATATAGAAAATTTTGGTTTTAAACTTTTTCATATTAAATTGATAATGTGGTGTTTGTGTGATGCTTGTCTTTGGTGTTGGTGAGTGCTATTATTCTCAAAATATCATTAGGATGACGTTTACTTTTCATCGGAAAACTTTTTGGCATTTTCTGGATTTAAAATTTTCAATTTCCGTGAGCTTAATCTTTTTCCTTGATCTCTTCATCAATCTTTTCATGAGCTTCAAATACTTTATTTGGGTTCGTCTCATTCTAAAATATCTCTGAGAATTTTTCCTAAATTTTCAGAGCCTTCGAGGTATTTTTCGTGGCTTAAAATTCAATTCTGGACTTTTCTAGAATTATTTTATCCATGAAATTAATTAATTCCGAAAATAATAAAATATCTCAGATTTCCTCATGCCCAAAGGCCCATGTCTTTATTTACTAATGGGCTTTAATAATTAATTAGGCCTATTAGTAAAGGTGGATGGTACAACGTCAATTAGCACCATATCGCTAGTTGACATGGAGGTGGAGAGTTTTTCCCCCTGTATATACGTACCTATCGCTTGGGTAAAAGCACACAAAAACTACCGTAGAGGAGCCCCTAGTTTGGGAAATCTCTGGTGTAGTAAAATACAATTTTCTCTCTTCTCGTCGCCCGTCGGCCACCCTAGCGCAAGCCGCCGCCTCTGCTCGGGCCGGCAGCACCATCGCGAAGCCCTAGTTCAATCCGCTGCCGTGGTGACTGTCGTTTGAAGCTTCTCCGTCGACCTGAGCAGGCGCCACCCCCGTCAAGATCCCTGCCTGCCGGCCAGCCTCTGCTCCTGACTGATGCTTCTGCCATTCGTATTAAGCTGCTATCGGCATCAACGAACTGAACGTCGTCATCATCATCGATCTACATCCACGTCCATGCAAGTCTTCCTCACTCCGGTATCCTCTTTGTTCCTTGGTGAGAATAGTTTCCACGTTGAAATCCTTCTGTGCTGCACACATGCATAGGACATGAATACGTTCATGCTACACCAATCTCTAACCGACGTGTGCCGTTTATTCATGCATCGATCGCTGACAGCCGTGCATCCCGTCGCCTCCCAGTATGCACGCACGCAAACGAGCGGAGCCAGCAGAGTAGTCTGGGTGCCCACTTATTTTGCTAGCTTGATGACATCACAATGGTGTCATGCTCACCTTACACACACATTATTGCCGTTTTTCCTTTAGAAAAATAAATCCCGAAATACAATAGAAATACGTATACATATAATCTTGTTTAGGTCATATCATTTATGTTTTACGTCCGATTCGAGTCGTTCAAGTCGCGTTAGATTCATGTCGTCGCGCTCTACACGGTAGTGCTAATGTTTGTCATGTCTTATAGTTATGAATTTATTGATTGAAATACTAATATGATTACTAGTAATTTAATAGCTTTTAATTAGAAAACGAATTAGGGTTGCGATGCTGTGCGTGTCGAGTCGTGATTGTGCCGATGTAAACTACACATGAGTAATGATGTTTATCATGTCACTTGATTATGAATTTATTAATTTAAATAGTAATTAGATTTATATATTTATTTAATAACTTTCCAATTAAAAGAAATTCCAGTTTAAATCCGTTCTTGTTGTTTTGCAATAGTGCCGATCGAGGTTATGTGTTAGCAACAACGTTTGACATGTCTTACATCCTTAAAATTTATAAGTTAGATATTAATTTGATTTATGTTTGTGCAATTGAGTTTCTAATTAAACGCAACACAGGCAGTCTGTTCTAAATTAATGTTAATCTAATTAATATTAAACTAAATGTTTCTTTTGAATTATAAGATGCTTAGTTCAACCTTGAAACATAAGTACTTTTCGTTCAGTTGCCACATGTTTTCTATATATATATAGTTCAATATTAAATTGATTAATACGATTAGTGTACAGTATATTTTAAATTAAAATTTGCTTAGCCTAAATACGTTACATACATGATAGACTTGCATAGATAATTTCATATTACAGTACGTATCTGCTCTTTATAGTTATATGACTTTAATCCTCGAGCATTTATTCGTTTGAAATCTATTTTGCTCCAATTAAGTTGCGTTAGATTCGCATCGACGTTCTCTGTGAAGTAGCACTAATGTTTTTCATGTCATATGCTTTTCCATATATAGCTGAATATTATATTAATTAATATGCTTGTTATTAGTTTTATAATTAAAAATAATATATAATCTTGTCACGTTAGTCCTTTGTAACTAAGCATGAACTTAGCTAATGGCAACTTAAAATATGTTTAAATTATAATTTACTTAGCCCAACCACATATCTCATATAATTGGAATAATTGTTCTCATATGTTCTTTTATCTCTGTAAAGTCGGTAATACTTATAAATAAAATATGACCAGGGTTAAACCTAGTTTTGTAATTCAATTGATTAATCTAATTTTAGAATATTTCTTCAGAATGTTTATCACCTTATTTCAATAACTAAAATGTATTAAGTTTATAGTCGGTCTTCCAAGTTATGTTGTAATCGTCTCGATAGTCGCGTGTTCTCTTTAATGGTAGCTCCGTTATCCGTCGTTCTTGCGTTTTCGTGACTGTAGCAACGTACCGTGTCCTTTAGTGCGTTCTCTTTTAAAGCGTTTCTTTTGTTGGATGCATGTTCTTAGATGTGTGTATTGTTTGTCTATTTGCGTTGCTTGGTTGCTACGAGTAGAGGAAGCGTGGTTCGTCAGCGCTGAAGACTAGGAGCTGAGGACTGACAGTTGAAGCAAAAGTGGAGACTGAAGGATAGCAACTGGAGATTTTGAGCAGCTAACTTGGGGAAAAAGACAAGTATAACATGGGACCATCCTTGTTACCTATTCACTGAAATTATTATACATATGCATGTGTCTTCCTTGACAACCATAGAGATTATAACTTAGCTATTGATATCTTGTTTCCTTGTCACCTATGGGTTATGCATTTGGGTAGCTACTGCTAGCGCTTAATTATGAACAATAATCTTGTAATTTGACTAATGGATTATGCAATCAACCAATTAAGATGATGTTATTTCTGTTGAAAGGGGGCTAGAGCATGTGGGTTATTTTGATGCTCTAGTTACTCTCCATAAGGACTTACCTGTAAGTGATAACCGGGACATACAGTACAGCTGTGAGGGCTATATGGCTCTGGCTCTAGTTGTTCAAGAGACCTTTTCTAGCTTGTTAGAGGTTACCTTAAATGGCGTAAGAAAGGCTTGCCACGTTGGGTGTAGTGCGAGCCCCTGGCCTAGTGTGTATAGGCTGCGGTTGTTGTGCCACAGGGAAGGGGGGTTCTACATCTGCCTGCCGAGTGAATCTAATGGCCCTAACTTGTTAGACGAACTTTTGAATGGCTTTATATGGTCTCTGATGTTTTGGGCCTTGCAAACCCATGCATTTGGAAATCATGACTCACAGTGAAAGTGTACACCTCTGCGCAGAGTTAAAAACTGGTATACTAGCCGTGCTCACGGATACGAGCGGCCTTGAGGATTCTTACAGAATAGTTGATCACCATTGTTATATCATGCTTAATTATTGTTGATTATTATTATGCTCATGTTAATGCTATTCATTATCCTTATTACAATTGATCATTGATTCATTAATGAGATTTGGATTACCTTGATGCTACTCAATTGCTAATTATATGATGATTAAAAGCTAAACGCAGTCAAACAGTGTCTAGCCTTTTTGAGCCTCATGAACCCTGTGTTATACTTGTTGAGTTCGACATGGACTCATTCTTGCTATTTCCCCCACACTCCAGTGTGTAAAAAGATGCTACTCGGAAAAGGACAAAGGTGTAGTGGAGTTTCCAGAAGACTAGTAGAAGTGCTAGGCATATGTTACCCCCAGTCAGCCGTCCCTGAGAAGAATGGAGCCCGAAGTTTAGTCACCGTTCCGTGATACTCTGATGTAAGTGTTAATATAGCTATGTATACGTTATATAATAACATTGTTTCTGATACTTTTTCATTCTGGCATATGTGTGGACTTCCTGGCACACATATGATTAGCCTGGTTTTGTTCTTTAGAAAACCGGGTGTGACATCGTCCTATTGGAAGTGTCGTTTTTTTTTACTTTTTTACTTTTTGTTTAACCGTTCATCTTATTTAATTTTTTTATACAAATAATAAAATAAATATATCATTATTAAAGTATCTCTAATGATAAATAAGTCATAACAAAATAAATAATATTTATATAAAAATTTTGAATAAGACGAACGATCAAACATGAAGTCTAAAAGTTAAAAACGACACTTTTAATGAAACGGAGGAAGTGTGTCCCTTTTTTGTTTTTCTTGGTGACTGTACCGTCACCGATAACCAAAATTGTCACTGCGTTTGCTGCCAGCTGATATTTCTCATCTCATCATTTTGCTTATTTTTTCTTTAGTTTTTTTATTGCCCAATGGAGGTTTAATAATTTAGTGTTTAGGATTAATCCATTGCTAAATCCTCATTTTTTTGGTGCTTCTAGGCACATTTAATACTTTGATCTATATAAATTAATTAGTTCAACGTCTTATGTGGAAATGTTGAAATAACACAATCCAAATCTTTTGAGGTTTAAAATGATTGATCGCCCACCCCGGCCCCTCTAATAATCAAATGATGTCACATGTTATGCTTATATCGCTGTATTTGTTTTCTTTCCCACCTCATCTTAGGTCCTATTTTAGATCCATTCTGATTATAACAATCAGTTAAAAATCTAATTGTGATTAAATAGGATGGATTAAAGGGTGGATTATTATAATTAAAACCTCTAACATAATAATCCTATAATCTAGACGAGACCTTTTTTTTGGTGATTTCCGCCAATAATCCACCATAATAATCGAAGGATCCAAACACTCTGATTGTAAAAATCTGTAATCTCAATTATAATTCCTACACATAAATCTATATTATAATAATCTGGTCGTAATCCAAACAACCCCTTGGCCATCCATCTTCTAGTGTCGGTAATCTCGAACGCTTGAGGCTTTGTAAGCCCATGCCTTGTAGTAGGTCTATAGGGATTCTGCTTTTAACAACCTCTTCACAACAAGACTCACGAGGCAGAGATTCACGTTTCAAATATACCATTCTACCTAACGCTCTGTTTGGAGCGTGAGAATTTTTTTTTCTCATTTTTATGTTATTCCTGTAAAGTTATTGTACGATTTGGAATTTCTGCATTTCAAATAAGTTTTTTTACAAGGACCAGAATCCTGAATCCTTGTTCTTATTTGTTTGTTCAAGGATTGGGCTTCATCAATTACGATTCATCCACAGCCCACTTTTTTTTATTCTTGATTGAGGAAGCATTTTATTATCCACAGCCCACCTAATGCTTGGTAGGGTTTTTTTTTTCTTTTGACAACAGCTTGGTAGTTTGAGTTGGAAACGTGGGCCGGTATGTAAATGCTACTGGCTGCAGAGCGCGGCCCGTCACACACATTCCTTCTCGCGTGCAGATGAACGGGCCAACGACCAAGTCCATAGCAGAATCACGCTGAGAAGGCCGTAGCCCGTAGGCGCGCGCGCACACACACACACACACACACCTCTCTTCAAGGTTAAGTTGTGATGATGTGCCGTGTGAGTATTGTTTTTTCTGGCACCCGCTCTAAGACATTTATTCACGAGAGATTGCCGTTCCAATCATAGTACCCGGCACATTGCCATCTCTTGTCTGAAAGACGAAATGAGGGCCAAGCTCTGGCCAGGGATTGGGCCACGTCAGCAGGAATTTCTCAACTATCGAACGGCTTTTACAACAACTTAGACCAAGGTACGTATAGAGCCTTCCAGAACAAGCTAGAGTTCTCTACTCGTACGTTCCACTTGCACCTGAGCAGGCTTATTCCAAGGCACGGCGACCTGGGGAAATCGGCAGCACGGCGCTTCTCGCCGCTGGCTTGCTTGCCTCAACGACGACAAGCGCCGCTGGTAGTCTGTTCCCTACACTCACGCACGGTGGGCAACGGAGAAAGAAGCGTGATGCCATGGCCTGACACGAAGGAAGTCATGGCACAACCACGTTGCCTCTCCATTGGCCCTGTTCTGCAAGTCATGTTTCGGCTTGTTTCAGCTTGTTTCAGCTTATTCTCTCTCACAGAACACTATTGAATCAGCCGAAACCAGCCGGCTTTTCCACCAGCCGAACCAGCCGATTGCCATTTGCCTGACATGATAAGCTCCAGTCCTGCCGAGTTTCCAGCTCATAACGCAATAAGCTCCACAGTCGATCATGTCCCATGCTGAAAGCTTAACAATTCTGCAGCTCAAGTATAGTTTTAAGTTTTAACCCCCACGAAATTATCTACCGCACCATTAGTATTAGTTTCTCCATTCAAACAAATGAAGGGTTAGATAAAGAATTTGATTAAATAGTTATTAGTTTACAACCTAATGGCAATTATTCTTACCCAACTATATTTCCAAACCGACAGCCTATCTATTATATTTTACTCTCATACGGAGCACGGAGTATATACTAGTTGTCCTGATCGTTTTTGTACCAAAGAAGACTAGAATTGTTTTCTGAAAAAAAGATTACAAGCAGACATCGAAACAGTCTGTATTGTTGAATTAAACGGTATGAATAGCAGTAGATATCATATTCCTGATAAACCGATTTTTGGAATAATAAAAATTATATGCAAAATTGCATGTAGATTTAAAGTAGACATAATATATAATAACCTATTAACCTTTTTTTTTGAATGGGGCTACGGCAGGCAATTGCCGGCCTGAATTTTTAGATATGTTAAAGGTTCGAAACATGCAGAATTTGTGAATTAGGATAAAAATTAAAAAATCAGGTCTAAAAATTGTACGCTAAAAAAATGTTTGTATAATCTAACATAAAAATCATTGCCTAACGGTTGGTATATAATCCCATACTGGAAACTATGAATTATGGACTAGCAAACTGAAATCCTCCCAGTAACACAGTTTTCAATGTCGAGCAAACGAAAATCTGTTGGACTCTTTGCTATACTAGATATAGCAACTACTGGTGAGTGATCTGATACTCTCAGTTTCTATCCTGAGCAAAATTGTGTATACCGCATTATTGACTAGATATTCCATCTCATGCAAACAGATTTGTTGATCTGTAGTTAGTTATTACATGGTTTTGATGTTCCATTGGAACATCAATGATGAAACACATTCTTACACAGTGAGAAAGGTGAGTTGGATGTCTCATGTCATATGATACTTTCTTCCCACCAAATTGAAGCACGAGCTTAATATATCATTCGCATCGATGACAGCCCCATGTAGTAGCTAGAAAGGTTCTCCACAAAATAATAGGCTCGCTCTTAGCCGGTTCATCTTCATGACAACAAAATCAACTAGAATGCATAGTTAAAACATAATTATAGGTACACGCCAGAATTTTTCTAGTGGGTACTATGGAAGGGCTTGTGTTGTGTCTAGGATGGAAACAAAAGAAACGAGATAGTGCACTAAAATCGACAGGAAGGCACTCACTGCTATAGAGTACATATATTTTTAGAGGCGGCTAGAAATAATTTGTAAAGGTAGATATTTCATCTGCCTCTACCAATGCATCTCTAGAAATTGATCCCCAGAGTCTAGAAATCGATCTCCAAGGCGTCTCTAAAAATTATTTCTAGAATTTATAAATCGGAATAGCCAGTAGGCCCGACATGGTCGCGTGTGCTGCAAGTATTTTGACACAAAATACTCGTGCATGCGGTTGTTGGAGTCGTGTGTTACTTTCCTTACCACTGCAACTTAGAACCAATTACGACAAAGCACCAGATTTGTTCTTTTGTATTCGGTTTAATGAATACTGTAATGCACATTTAAGATTCTAAACGAATTAAAATAAAAGAACTTTAAACTGGAAAGGTTTAGATCTCTTTGAGAACTGTAACTTTAGTTTAGATCATTTCTCCATCCACAATCATTTTAAGTTAAAAAATGCCAATAAAGATGCATTTACACTTGCAATAAACTTAAGAAAACTACTAGTATAGATGTATTTACACAGGAGGTTTTTTAACCTAGCGCCACTGCAAATAATTTGAAAATTATTTTTTTGAATTTTTCAAATGATCTCGGATGGAGAAATGATGGAAGCTATAGTACTTGAAAAGACACGCGGTAACTTTGTAGTCGACTACATTTTTAGATTCAAACCATTTTGGCCCCGATAATTATGTTTTAAGATTAATGATTTTGGAATTCATATTTTTTTGAATTTCTCAAATGACCTCGGATGAGAAAATGATCAAAAGCAAAGTTGTAGACATCGATGAGATCTAAAACTTCCAAGTTGAAACATTTTCCATTTGAATTTGTTTACGCAATAGCTAAGCAGTAGCTTATGGGAGCATGGCCTATGCGGCAGCTTCGGAACGGAGCGCCTATCGGACGTGGAGCGCATGCTGACGAGTGACGACAGTTACGTAGGTTTTCCTTTTTCTGTTCCTTTTTTCCTTGTACTGCGTACTTCATTTTCTTTTTTGTTCCTTTATATACTTTTGGTTCATTTCTTTTTTCTTTTTATTTTTTTCTTTTTATATTATTTTATTCTTCTTATCATATTCTTTATATTTTTTTGTCTTTCTTTTATTCATTTTTCTTCTTCTCTAATTAATTATTTTTCTTTATTTTCATGTTATTTTATTCTCCTTTTTTATTTTTATTTTTCTTTTATTTCCTTTGTGCGTTTTTGTTTTCTTTTTTATTTCCTTTCATTGAATTCTTTTTTATTTTTATTTTTATTTTTTTCCTGTATTATCTAGCTTTTTATTCTATTTTTCACTTTTTTATATTTTATCTTTATTTTATTATTTTCTTTTTGTAGTTTCTGTTACTTTACTCTAATTAATTATTTTAATAATTTAATCTTTTACTCTTTTTATTTCCAGATACATGTGATGCTCGTGTAATATACTAGTGATGTTTTATGATATATTTTGTGATGTTCACGTAATATACATGTGATGTTCACGTAGTATACATGTTATGTTCTATGCTGTATTTTGTGATGTTCATGTAGTATACATGTGATGTTCTATGATATACTTTGTGATGTTCTGTGATTTATATGTTCTATGATGTACTTTGTGATATTCACACAGTATACATGTGATGTTCACGTAGAATACATGTGATGTTCTATGGTATTTTTTGTGATATTCACGGAGTATACATGTGATGTTCTATATGATGTATTTTATGATGTTTCCCCATTACTTAACTTTTTTTTTCCATGTTTCCTGAAATTTTCTATGGTATATTTTGTTATACAATATTTATTCTTGTGATGGTTGGATGCTTTTTTATTGGACTTTAAATGGTTTGATGTATTTAATAACAAAACTACTTCACAACTATCACAAACATGTATAAGCTGCAGTGGTAGAGAGTGACATCTGAGAAATGTTCACGTAGTATACATGTGATGTTCTATGATATACTTTGTGATGTTCTGTGATTTATATGTTCTATGATGTACTTTGTGATATTCACACAATATACATGTGATGTTCACGTAAAATACATGTGATGTTCGATGATATTTTTTGTGATATTCACGGAGTATACATGTGATGTTCTATATGATGTATTTTATGATGTTTCCCCATTACTTAGCTTTTTTTTTTTTCCATATTTCCTGAAATTTCCTAGGTATATTTTATTATACAATATTTATTCTTGTGATAGTTGGATGCTTTTTTATTGGACTTTAAATGGTCTGATGTATTTAATAACAAAACTACTTCACAACTATCACAAACATGTATAAGCTGCAGTGGTAGAGAGTGACATCTGAGAAACAATGGGTCTTGTGTTCAAATCAAGCCATGGACATCTTTATTTCAGATCCAACTGATGAGAATGAAATTGCCTGCCGTGGTCACTGCCTTCGTTCTGACTTTATTCGTGGTCTGGTTTTATACTTTCATGTTTTAAATCTATATTCGCGGCTTGTTATTTATTAATTGTATTAGATATATGCCTGAACTGATGAGAATGAAATTGCCTGCCGTGGTCACTGCCTTCGTTCTGACTTTATTCGTGGTCTGGTTTTATACTTTCATGTTTTAAATCTATATTCGCGGCTTGTTATTTATTAATTGTATTAGATATATGCATGTGCGATGCACCGGGGTCTTAATTTTTTGAATTTATAATCTCAGTAGTCAGGCCCGGACGCGTGAGCTCCGAAGACTTCGTATTGGATGCAGACGTGGTTCCAGTCTTCGTACGGGAACACAGTAGGATGTGCACGTATGAGCTCTGAGTAGAGCATGATTCGTATTGGACGTGGACACATGAGCAAAGATCAAGATTTATATCACCGGATAGATGATGACTTTAGAGTCTTTTTAGGTGTAGAGATATTGTATCAGGTATCGTCACTAGAGTAGCTATGCAGAGCTAAAAAGCAGACAAATGCTTGACAAACATTGCTCAGCTATCCAATTGAAACTAGCAAGGTGATGCGACTACGAAATTGGGCCATGAAACTCCCACTGAGACTGGCCTAAGACACCTTAGAGTACGGCTGGGATAGGGTAGGATTAACACAAATGGCCAATCAAGTAGTGCTCCGTCTATAGTCAAACTTCTTAGATTTAGCTAAACTTCTAAAAACCCAACATCTTTGTCACCAAATTAGTTTTGTTAAACTTACCATTATTACATGGTATGCATACTTTTACATGGTATATTTCTTTGGTGCTGGAAATGTTGTTACACTTTTTTCTTATAAATTTGAACAAACTTAGGACGAACCATAATTTTGTACAAAGTTAGGACAAACATAAAACACGTCATGGAAAGAGTAGTAGGTTGCATATTCGAACAACTGTACTCTGCTTCAAATTCAAGCCCTTTTTTTTCTAACTATTGCAACATATGGAACCACGACCAATCGCTTAGGCAAGCAACAAAAAGTAGAGTGATGGAGCAAACAAGCCACTGGGTTTGACAAATAAAGTAGTCCATCTTCCCCCTCCCCACCTTTCTTTGTTTTGTAGTATATATTTGATGCATCATCACATCATTCCCCACAAGTTAATAATTAATACTAGTATAAGAAATAAAATCATTCCACCAAATTTGAGAAATTGATTCATGATGCATTATCTTATCCTCAAACCAAACACTCTATAAATTCAAGTAACCATGATAAAACATATTAGAATAGCATGATTGATTATGCCCTTCCATGGGTACATAAAGGTGATATAGGTAACTGATTACTCTGTGCACATACGCATCAGATGAGCATTGGCAATTTTGGCATGATACACAAATGATGCACTGGAGCTAGAATAACAAAGCAAGATGGTAAAATGGCAATAACTTTAAAAGTCTAGTAGCATTCTGTACTATAAGCATCCGGGCGCATTCAAAGTCAAAACACTAGGCAGATGAAGATTTGACAGTGGCAGACTTGATGATGTCCATGAACTCAGGCTGTAAAAAAAATTGAAAAATAGACGTCAGACTCCACAAGAACAGCTCTGCTCATGCATTGTTTTGTTTAAGTTGACTACTTTGATATCATTGTATAGAACATCTTTAAGGTCCAAAAAACATACTAAGAGGTACCCTTGATTAGTGATTACAATAGTGGTGCCAAATTTTGGTGCCTGTGCTACAATTTTCCAGTAACTAGATACCAAAATTGAAGTTATAAATATTGGTACCTCCTGGTAGTTTCTAATGGACCGGAAAAGGGCTCAATTATATATATTTTCATGAGGATGACACAACGATCATACCTTCAATGAGGCTCCACCAACAAGGAACCTATCAACATCTGGTTGAGCTGCAAGTTCTTTGCAATTAGCTCCATTTACAGACCCTGGAGAGATAACACAAGAGGTTGTAATAGAGGCAAGCCCTAGTTCAGAGCAATGATAAGCTAACTGTGAACTGTGTATGCAACAATTAGAGACATTCTAAAAAAATAGGTTATGCTTAGTTTCCTGGCTCCACAACCAAGTTGTAAGACGACTTTCAACATACTGTAAAGCAACTGGGATGCAACACAATTAAAAATATTGGCAGTATTACTACCTCCATAAATTATCCTGGTCGATTCAGCAACTTCTGGGCTAACATTCACTACTGCAGACTGCGGCTTTGCCTAGCGCCTGAGACGCTCGGCAAAGGCCGAATTGCGCTCGGCCAAGGCTTTGCCGAGCGCAACGCTCGGCAAAGGGCTCCCGGCAATGAAATGCTCGGCAAAGCCTTCTTTGCCGAGCGTTTTTTATCGGGCGCTCGGCAAAGCCTTTGCCGAGCGCCTAAGCGGCACTCGGCAAAGAAAAGCGACGGTCACGGCGGTAGTCACGGTGTGACGTTTTCTTTGCCGAGCGCCTCCAATAAGACGCTCGGCAAAGAGCAAACTGATTTTTTTTTAAAAAAATTCTTTGCCTAGCGCCTCCAGTCTGGCGCTCGGCAAAGAGCAAACTGATTTTTTTTTTAAAAATTCTTTGCCTAGCGCTTCTATCCTGGCGCTCGGCAAAGAGCACACTGATTTTTTTTTAAAATTTTTTGCCTAGCGCCTCCCGCTTGGCGCTCGGCAAAGAAAAACAATTTTTTTTAAAAAAAATCTTTGCCTAGCGCCTCCAGCCTGGCGCTCGGCAAAGATCAAACTGATTTTTTTTTAAAAATCAGCCTGGCGCTCGGCAAAGACCACACTGATTTTTTTTTAAAAAAATTTTTGCCTAGCGCCTCCCGCCTGGCGCTCGGCAAAGAGAAACAATTTTTTTTAAAAAAATCTTTGCCTAGCGCCTTCAGTTTGGCGCTCGGCAAAGCTGGGTAAACTACAAGGCTCTTTGCCTAGCGCTGCGCTAGGCAAATCTGGAACCCAGATTTTGTTAAATCTTTAATTTTTGCTTTCTATCGCTGCAAACATAACATATCATATATATACATCAAATGGATATCACCATGAACACAAATAACACCATTTATATCACAATTTCATCGCTTCTGTCACCACCATCACCATATATATCACAATAGCACATATATCTCATAATAGCATCACTTATTCGGCAATAAAGTCCATTACAACAACTTGATATTCATGAAGTTCAACACAACAAGTCCAAGTCCATGACATGAAGTTCAACACAACAAGTCCAGGTCCATCACCAAGAGAAGGAATACGTGACAACAACTTCGACGTTACTCACTGAGGCGGCGGTGAAGGTTGGTACCCGAGCCACCCATGTGACGGCGGCGACGGTCCCCCATGCTCGTTCGGCACGTGGTTCGAACCCGCCGACTGAGGCTACACACAGGAGCAGCGATTGCATGAGACAAAGTTAAATAGCTAAATAACATGCATGTATGATATATATTACTCACCGGAGTAGTGTTGAGAGCAACGAAGGGAGGAACGACGGGAGGAGGCTGAGGTGGACCCATCAAGCTGGGTGGCAAAGTAACACCCAGAGAACTCTGCAGAAACGCCAGCACGTCCGACATCCTCTGGTCACTTGCCAGTCGCGCCGCCCGCTCTGAAGCCACAATCGCCTCCAGCTCGTCGGCCCTCTTGTTCGAAGTTTCCACCTGAGCCTATACATTGTTGCAAAGGTAATGTTAGTGAAGCGACAAGGAAATCCTCGTGTAATGCACGACGAGTAAACCAAAACTAACCTATAGTGCCTCGACCTGGGCCTGTCCATAGGCCGGCCGCTCGCGTATCGGCGGGAGTCCGGAGCCACTCGTGGTCTGTGCTCGGATCTGGGAGAGAGTGGGAGTAGTGGCGGTGTCGATCACGCTGTTGGCCATCCAGTAGCGCCCATGCTGCTTTCCCTTTCCAAGACACATGACGAGGCGCGCATCGATGTTGTCAGTCGTTGGATCATAATCGGACCCATACATCGTCCTTGCCGCCTCATGGTACTCGGTGACTTTCTTGTAGGCGCTCTCACTTGTGTACGCCTCGGGCGGGTCCTCCGGGTTGAAGGAGACGTCGGACGTCGCCTTGCCCTTGTGTGACATGGTATATGCAGCAAAGTAGGAGCATGGATGGCCACCGTGCGCCGCCGACTGCGAGAACGAAAAGAAGTTTGTTAGTAGTCTTTGCCTAGTTACATTAAAGCATGACAACAGTTACAAACATGATGACGTACCCAAGCTCGGCCGAAGCCGCCGACGTTGCGGTTGCCTTGATGGTGAGGTACACCTGGCATGGCCAAACGGTGAGCCCGGGCAGCCGCGTGCTGCTGCCGCCACTCCTCGCTCAGCCAACGGTCCACGATTTGCCCCCACGCCTCAGGGGACTTTTCGCACCACCAAGGAATGACCTACACAACTCTGCGAGGTCCACTCGAGCCTTAGGGTTGTCTTTTGACTTTTCAGTGTTCATGAGCGTTTCCCAGAGTGCCTCTGCGACATTCTTTTCGGTGTGCATGACATCAATGTAATGTGGCATGAGGAGGTCATCAAAATAAGGGAGCCTCGTCAAGCCAGACTTATGAGTCCACATGTGTTCCTCGCTATATCCCATGAACCCATCACCTTGTTCATTCTCCACGAGAGCATCAATCTGAGCATGGACCTCGGCAGGAGTCATCATCTGTGGTGGAGGTTCAGTGACTTCGACACCTTTCGTAAAGCCCACGGTGTCTCGCCTAAATGCGTTGTCGAGGGGCAGGAATTGACGATGTTTGTCGAACGATGAATACTTGTCACCATTCTTGAGCCAGATGAACCTCAGATTAGCCTTGCATAATGGACATGGGAACTTCCCGTGGACACACCAACCGCTAAATATCCCATAAGCTAGGAAGTCATGCATGGAGTACTGGTACCAAACGTGCATTTTGAAGACGGTCTTTGTAGCTCGATCGTATGTCCACACCCCATCCTCCCAAGCACTGACGAGTTCATCAATCAGAGGCTCCATGAAGACACCCATCTTCTTCCCCGGGTGTCCAGGAATAATCAACGACAAGAATACGTTCAAACGTTGAAAGGAGACGCCAGGGGGGAGGTTCAGTGGGATGACGAACACGGGCCAACACGTGTACGGGGCAGCCATCATACCATAAGGATTGAACCCATCTGTTGCCAGCGCCACACGTACATTACGAGCCTCTGATGCTTTCTCATGATGGATGCGATCAAAGTGTTGCCATGCTTCACCATCGGACGGATGCACCATCTTGTCGGGATTGTATCGTTTCCCTAGTTTGTGCCATGTCATCTGCTTAGCATGCTCCTCGCTCATGTATAGCCGTTGGATCCTCGGCAAGAAAGGGAGGTACCGTAGGATTTTCATTGGGACGGTAAGCTGCTCCTTGTGGCCTCCACCAGAGTCTACCTCCAGGTACCGGGAGGCTTTGCACTTCGGACAATACTTCTCCTGCTCAAGATCTTTCCTGAAGAGGACACACCCGTTCGGACAACAATGTATCTGCTCGTTCGGCATCTTGAGTCCATCAAGGAGTTTCTGGCACTCGTACAGGCTCTTTGGCAACACGTGGCCCTCCGGAAGCAGGCTAGCAATCAAGGCCAGCATGCCACTGAAGTGTTGCCGACTCATGTTGATCTCGGCCTTAAACGCCATCACGCGTCCAACGGCATCGAGCTGACAAACCGTCGTGCGATCATGAAGGGGTTTCTGTGCCGAAGCCATCATGTCGTCGAACGCCTTTGCGGATGCCTCCGCCTCCTCCGCACGTCCATCGGGGATCTGTGCTTGCGCGAAGTCATCTAACATGTCTAAAACCCCACCACCATCATCGACATGCTCGAGGCGAGGCCGCACGACCTCCTCTCTCAACCGATGCGCTTCACCATGGTGTACCCACCGGGTATAGCCCGACACAAAGCCATTCAACTGAAGATGTTTAGCCATGGTCTCCTGGTTTTGCCATTTCCTATTTGCACACTTGCTACAGGGACACTTCGCCAATCGCGCTCTATTCACACCACTGCCGAATGCACCTTCCAAGAAAGCCTCCGTCTTCTGCCCCCATTCAATGCTAAAATCATGCTTACTTGTGTATCCCGCATACATCCACTCACGGTCATCCATCCTCTAACATGCATATCAAAGATGAACATAAACATCAAGTGCATCTACTTCGTGTTCCTACCATCTAATAGGTAAGGATAGGTCCTAATCCCACCTGCGGATGCGTAGATGAGGTTAGTTTCCATGGGCTACTCCGAGCCGAGACAGAATTTCGGCAGCACCTCCCCGCTGTTCTCCAGATACACGTCCCGGCAGGGAGAGTGTGTATCCGGAGAACAACACGAAGGTGAGGCCCAAACCCTGTCTCGGATCAGAGCAGACCATAGAAACTAACCTCGTCTATGCATCCGCGGGCTGTCCAAAAAAAGTGGACAATCCGAAACAGATATGGTTATACATATGCAAAGATCACATACTTCCAACCGTATCCGTTTCGGACGGGAGACGCCTAACTGGGTAACGCGACCTACGTCCACATGTGACGGAAAAAGGGGTCATACCGTAGGTGCCGATGAAGACAGGCTAGCGGGGCAGTGCCGAGTCGTGCTCCTTCAGCTATCCTCCAACGGGAGCCCTCCTGAAAAAAAACCAATTAGTGAGAACGAAAAATTTCGGCAGCACCTCCCCTGTACGGGGAGGTTACCAAACCTGCAGAAAAAGACGACACGATGGCCGACAACCACAAATACGTCACCGGCACGATGGCCGACTAGCACAAGAATATATGCAAGTATTAACACTATTAGTATAACCACTACTAGTACTATCACTACTCACACTACCACTACTACGCCTACTACTCCTAGTCCTAACCCTTCTACTACTACTACCTACTACACCTACAATTACTACTACTACTCCAACTACTACTACACCTACTACTAATCCAACTACTACCACATTGACCACGACTTCGCCTACTACTACTACTCCTACTACTCCAACTACCACTACTACTACGCCTACTACAACTACTACGTCAAACTAGACGTACCTGTGGCGGACGACGCGGGGTGCGGCGACCGACGCGGGGTCACGGTCGGGGTGCGCGAGGCCGGCGCGGGCGTGAGCCGGGGCCGGGGCGGGGGCGGTTGGCCGGGCGCGGCGAAGGTGGCCGGCCGCGGCGCGGGGCGGCGGGTGGCGGTTGGCCGGGCGCGGCACGATGCGCGGGGGCGGGGGCCGGCCGGGCGCGGCACGCGGCGGCGGCCGAGCGCGGCGGCGGCGGCGACCGTCTGCACGGCGCGGCGCGGGGGGGGGGGGGGGGGGGGGGGGGGAGGCGGGGGCCAGCCGGGGGCGGAGTTGGGGGCCGGCCGGGCGCGGCGGCGGCCGAGCGCGGCGGGGGCGGCGGCGGCGGCCGGCCGCACGGCGCGGCGCGGGGGGCGGGGGCGGGGGCGGAGGCAAGGGCCAGCCGGGCGCGGCGCGGCGCGGGGGGCGGCGCCGGGGGCGGAGGCGAGGGCCGGCCGGCCGCACGGCGCGGCGCGGGGGGCGGCGCCGGGGCGGCGGCGGCGACCGTCTGCACGGCGCGGCGCGGGGGGGGGGGGGGGGGCGGAGGCGGGGGCCGGCCGGGGGCGGAGTTGGGGGCCGGCCGGGCGCGGCGGCGGCCGAGCGCGGCGGGGGCGGCGGCGGCGGCCGGCCGCACGGCGCGGCGCGGGGGGCGGGGGCGGGGGCGGAGGCGAGGGCCGGCCGGCCGCACGGCGCGGCGCGGGGGGCGGCGCCGGGGGCGGAGGCGAGGGCCGGCCGGGCGCGGCGACGGCGGTGGCCGGGCGCGGCGGTGGCCGGGCGCGGAGGCGGCGGCGGACGGGTGCGGCTGCTGATGTTTTTTTCTTTTTTTTTTTAATTTTGGCCGCTTCATGTAAATAAGGAGACGCCCTTTGCCTAGCGCCCGCGATCTGGCGCCCGGCAAAGTGGTGCCTTTGCCGAGCGCCAGATCGCGGGCGCTAGGCAAAGAATTTTTTCGTTGATTTTTTTCAATTTTGGCCGGCTGAGACGCTCTTTGCCTAGCGCCCGCGATCTGGCGCTCGGCAAAGATGTGCCTTTGCCGAGCGCCAGATCGCGGGCGCTAGGCAAAGAATTTTTCGTTTTTTTTAAATTTGTTTTTGTGAATTTGTTTTTTTATTCGTTTAAGTACTGTACACTCCTTTGCCGAGCGCCAGATCGGAGGCACTCGGCAAAGACTTTTCCGTTTTTTTTAAATTTGTTTTTTAATTTATTTTTTTATTTGTTTTTTAAAATTTGTTTTTTTAATTTGTTTTTTAAAATTTGTTTAATTGCTGTACACTCCTTTGTCGAGCGTCAGATCGGGGGCGCTAGGCAAAGAATTTCAAATAATGTGTCATCCATGCAAAAAAAGGTTTGAAAGAAGAAAAAAGAAAATTAAAGAAAAAAAAAGAAAATTTTTTGCCTAGCGCCAAATTTCAGCGCTTGGCAAAGAGGTGCCTTTGCCGAGCGCCCTGCGTTAGGCGCTAGGCAAAGGTGTCTCTTTGCCGAGTGCCAACCTTGGCGCTCGGCAAAGGCACCTCTTTGCCGAGCGCTGACATTTGGCGCTCGGCAAAGAATTTTCTTTTTTTTTGTTTTTTTGTTTCAAACTTTTTTGTCATGCATTACACATTATTTAAAAGTATAGGTTAAGTTTTGGTACTTTTTTAAATCTTTTTACTATTTATCGTTAGTTTATTTGATTTAATTGAATTCTCCGATAAACGCGTGTTTGAACTGTAGGTGCATCGAATCTCCGAATTGGACGGTTCGAAAATTGATATTCGCATTACTTAGCGTATGTTAAGGCCGTATCCTGGAGCACGCATGAAATATCGAACATCTAGCGCACGGAACACGGCGACCAAGTTGCGCGTGAAGTGCTATTAAATTAAAAAAAAAGCAAACAAAGTTCGAAAATCACGAAACTTAGCGAAACGTCTTTGGAGCACATGTGGAGGCTATGGTCAAAATTTGGTAAAGTTTCGTGCACGTTATCGCGTAAGTTAGTTAGAAACCTAGACATCTCACATGTGATAACTTGTGATCACATGTAAGATGTCTAGGTTTCTAACTAACTTACGTGACAACGTACACGAAACTTTACCAAATTTTGACCATAGCCTCCACATGTGCTCCAAAGACGTTTCGCTAAGTTTCGTGATTTTCGAACTTTGTTTGCTTTTTTTTTTTAATTTAATAGCACTTCACGCGCAACTTGGTCGCCGTGTTCCGTGCGCTAGATGTTCGATATTTCATGCGTGCTCCAGGATACGGCCTTAACATACGCTAAGTAATGCAAATATCAATTTTCGAACCGTCCAATTCGGAGATTCGATGCACCTACAGTTCAAACACGCGTTTATCCGAGAAATTCAATTAAATCAAATAAACTAACGATAAATAGTAAAAAGATTTTAAAAAAAGTATCAAAACTTAACATATACTTTTAAATAATGTGTAATGCATGACAAAAAAGTTTGAAACAAAAAAACAAAAAAAAAGAAAATTCTTTGCCGAGCGCCA
This sequence comes from Saccharum hybrid cultivar R570, assembly GCA_038087645.1. Classification (NCBI taxonomy): domain Eukaryota; kingdom Viridiplantae; phylum Streptophyta; class Magnoliopsida; order Poales; family Poaceae; genus Saccharum; species Saccharum hybrid cultivar. The sequence continues at coordinate 1,853,006 of JAQSUU010000425.1, forward strand.
AATGTCAGCGCTCGGCAAAGAGGTGCCTTTGCCGAGCGCCAAGGTTGGCACTCGGCAAAGATACACCTTTGCCTAGCGCCTAACGCAGGGCGCTCGGCAAAGAGCCACCTTTGCCGAGCGCTTAACGGAGGGCGCTCGGCAAAGAACGACGGTATATTCCGCGGTGGCTCTTTGCCGAGTGCTATCCTTTGCCGAGCGCCTGGCGCTCGGCAAAGACGTTCTTTGCCGAGTGTTTCTCTTTGCCGAGGGCCTGGCGCTAGGCAAAGGAGTCATTGCCGAGCGCATTCTTTGCCGAGAGCCCGGCGCTAGGCAAAGGTGGCCTTTGCCGAGCGCCCGATAAATAGCGCTCGGCAAAGACCCAGGCGCTAGGCAAAGGAACTGTCTGCCGTAGTGATTGGAGTGGAGCTACTTTCTCAGACCATCATGAACCTACAATACCATGCACATCTCAAATGTCATACAAAACAGAATTAAGAACATTCATATCAATGTCAATCAAGAATACTGTGAGACACAAATGGAAGCCACTATATACCATGTGAAAAAAATCATGCAGTTATTGCTCCTATTTAAGAAGTTATACCTCCTGAGCCTGAGCAGGGGTTGCAACCTTGCCTGTCCCAATAGCCCAAACTGGTTCATATGCCAACACAACATTTGTTCAATCTGATATTTTTTCTGGGAAACAAAAGGAGAGGCAGTAAGCAGTGAATTGGAGAAATTCATAAGTCCTTCATTTTTGCATGAAGGCATAAAATTCAAAGCAGCAGCCAGAATGAATAGATGAAACCAAAAGGATTGAAGTGTTAAAAATTTGTGCTTACTTAGGTATAAAAAAACATTGGAATATTTTAATATCTGTGTCGTGTTTAATGTAGTTCCTTTTTGAAATGGCAATAGCTTTTAGATTTATTTCTGTGTCTGATTCACAAAAAAAAAAGACATCAACTCGGCCACCATGATTTTTACTATTTAATGTAAGAAAAGAATGAAAGAACATTTGCATCTTGAAACCTATATTGAACAGAAGAAGGAATCAGCCAAAAACATAAAATGGTCAGAAAACAGAGTAGCAAATTGTTGTTCCATATAATCCACTTAAATAATATAGCAGCTAGTAAAAGTTACCTGCAATAGCCTTTGTTTGTGCAGCAACGACATACATTGTCGTTCCTGCCTCTCTCTGCTCAAGGGTCTCACCAATGAGAGCAATTACCTTGAGACCTTGGGTGAGTGCATATGCAACTTTATCAGCAACAAGCTGTCATAATTGAAATAAAGAAGTAATTAAGAAATACAGAAGACTTAGCAGCAGCAGGTACAGGTTTAGATGGCTTGACGAAAGAACACAATGAATAATCTATAGCATGAAAACTCAGATACAGTTATATCTGGCAATTGGCATAGTAGATGGTTACCAACCCAGCTAGTATTCTAGTTTAGGGACAATCTACATAGGGTTAGTGAAGAATCTAAATATACTGTCATGATTTCACAGCACAAATGTGAAAAGATCAAAATCTGATCATATGGCCTACTTAGGTCAAAGTGTAACAAATTCAATCTTAAACCATCTTAGCCTAACAACATTGTGTCACCAAGGAAAGGTTCCAGTGGCCACAAGTTTTGAACCTAAATGCTGGTATGATAGTAAATTGATCTCAACTATTAAGTAGAGAATCAAATGTGGCATGAAAAGCACAAATCATTTCAAACAATTCCCTTAACTTTCATGACAGTTTCTTCCAAGCATCTAGCAGAATAACACATGAATGTATACAAGACAACAGATTCTTCCAAGCATCAAGCAAAATAACACAGGAATGTGAGCGGCCAATAAAGAAGATAAATCAGACCACGTCAGCTAAAATAAATCAACAGCAACTTAGAGTTTAAAAAGTACTCACATCACTACATTCACCCAACAGAGCTCTGCGCTCAGAATGCCCCAAAATGACCCAGGGCACCTGCAGGTTCACTAGCATCTCAGCACTAAAACAAGAAAACTGACACATGTTAGCCAATTGGAAGAATTACTCCAGTTACTATTCAATTGGTGAGTTTGGATCAATGAAATGGATCATTCTGTACATTACAGGATCCAATCCATGACCAAATGCAGAGCTTCGGTGCAATTACTCACTCAAATACGAAAGCATTGAAGATCTTGACACTCAAAATCATCCGGACGTTTCATAAAGCATGCCAATCTTGCCCAGTGAACAAATCTAGAACCTTTCTGACATAATGAAGCCACATTTCCACAAACAAAAACCATAGGAGCTAAAGGGGCACGAAATTCATACCACTATACTCCTCCGAGAGACCGACTACATTAGATGCTATTGAACCAATCTGACCGAATGGGCAAGCACTCAATTCTACTGCTTCTACCACAACGCTGAAGCATGACTGATCAAAACAAGAGGGAGAAGAAAACCTGATCTCGCCGGAGAAAGCGCCGCCCTTGCGCACCCAACAGTTCTGCGCTGCGACGGCGAAGTCTAGCCGCAGCAGCCCCTTGACCTGCTGTAGAAAAACGAACGGCGGGCTCACCACCACCTCTGCGCACCACCCCCGAGTTCAAACCAACCAGGAGATCAGCATATTGATCGATCCAGTCAAAAACCAAACCACAGTAAGTGGCTAAGCTAGAGCTAAAACGAGGAGTGCAACACTTAAGTAGTACAATACCTTAGGGGGTGTTTGGATCTAGGACTAAAGTTTAGTCCGTGTCATATCGAGCGTTGGGATGCTAATTATATGTTTTAAAATTCAAATTGCATATGAGTAGACTAACTAGAGAGACCCCCTTAGTGTGCAATATTTATGTTGTAAAATTCAAATTTTATAAAGCAATATATATGTTTTTAGAAACTTATATTTAAAAGTAGAGAGAGGTATGCAAAATCAATAAAGTTATATATTATTGGGTTCGTAAGCCTAAATAAATATTTATGATAGACCTGTACAGAGTTTAGATGTGGAAAATTAGATGCTATCAATTATTTGCCACAAAATCAAATAACGTTAGTAATTAAAATGGCATATTACGATGGCAACGGATTTAAATCCTAAATTCTTTTTGAACCATATTGTTTGACAAATCAAGTTTATATAACTGGAGCTTCTAATTGTGAAATAATGAAAAATAACTCTCTACTCAACTTGTAACTAAAAATTGGCTCTAGTCTATCTAAATAGGACTAATGGATGTACTTTTGCTAGGTATTTTGTACCTAGCTTTTGCTAGTTCAAATTATAATTCATTTTGGATTTCTAGCTATATAATTTTTACTATGTATATACATTTTTTTAAAAAAAATCGCTGGTAGTACTTCTACCAAGCAAATATATTAGAATAATAAAAGAAGACTGTGTATCTATACATGCTAGACTACCCTGCTCCTCGATTCCTGCATGCTTAGAATCTGGTGGTAATGTCGATCACTGGCTTGGTACTAGTTGGCTTGAGCTTTCACGCTTCCACGTTGGCACATGGGGGGTGCATGATCCGTGGTCGAGGGGGTGCATACGTGTGGGAGTAAATGTGAGATGATTAGCACTAGGGCAATGCTATGGTTCACCCATTACCTACTAAGAGGTAATATTTCAAATAAATTTGAGCCATTGATTAATTCAAATTTTATAAATTAATTAAATAAATAATAACCTAAGAAAAAGGAAAGAAATCCCTGCAACAAATCTCGCGAGGGACACAATCAATCCTTCCTTTTTTATGTGCACGCCGGCACCAAAGTATCGGATTGTTGTGACGTTCTAACCCGAGAAGATTCAGCGAACATTTTAGCATTCCAAAGGATCAATCTTCTCTTCAAAACAAAAAATAAAAATCAAAGATATGAGTCGTGCACAATATATATATATATATATATATATATATATATATATATATATATATATATATATATATATATATATATATATATATATATATATATATATATATATATATATATATATATATATATATGACTATCAATGCATGCATCGTCATGGATGATTGCTCTCTCCATTCCAATTCCAATGAATGGTCCATTTCACGTTAATGGTTTGATCTCTGCTACTCACCTAATGATGATATGTTTGCTGCATCTTCTAGACATACTTACACGTTGCATGCTCGATTAAAAAACAGGTTAGATGCATGAAAAAAATTCTACAGCTAACATAGAGGTTTGGAACAAAAACACGTTACATGTAAAAGATGCATCGCCTCCAACAAATTACACATGCATCAATTAGATCTAAGAAAATATTTTTATATCTAAAACTTTCCTTACCTATTCTACTTTACAAAATAAAAATTAAATAAACATATATTTCATCTATTACCTCCTAGGAAGTAATAGATATTATTAACCATCCAATCAAATTTAGTGAACGATTCACGATTATTTAGGTGTACCACAGCAAAGCCCTTAGCACTTTTTTTTTTGCTGTGGGTGCATTTGCACCCCTACGGGATACGTACTTTCGCCCTTGGTCCACAGCCGAAACGGCCCCGCAATCGCAGGCGCGGGGAGATGAGAGTCTGAGACCATGACAAGTGAGACGACTCACCGACGACGTCCTCAGAGGGCACCTCGGCAAATTTCGTTGAGCACGGTGACGATCTTCTTCACGTCCTCGCCGGTGCCGTTCTGCCCACGGGGGAGCGGATGCCATCAGAGATCAAACCATAAACTCCAACGTAACGTAACGTAACGTAACGTAACGTAACGTCGAATTCAAATCGAGAGAACAATGGTGCCTGGGGGAGAACTTACGCATTTCCAGTTGCCGCCCGCGACGAACTTCCTGGAAGCCATTGGTCTGCGCGTGCGCGAGAGGCGTGGCAGCCGCGATGGAGACACTGGAGGTTTTTTTAGCCTGGATGGAGACACTGGAGTTTGGTTGGTGACTTGGTGCGTTCGTGAGTGACGAGGCGCACCGACAGTTTGCAATTATGGAACGTTAGTACTTGTTTATGTAACTTCAGTCAAATTAAGTTCATATTGTCTGATTGTCGATGGGTATATCCATGATGGTAGATTGTGTGGTGAAGGTATACGTAATCAAGAATCGGATGGCAACACAAGCACTAGGATACGAGAGTTAGACAGGCTTAGACCATCAACTCGACGTAATACCCTAGTTCTGTGTTATGGTGGATTGTATTGATTGTGTATGAGATATGATGGAATTGAATGAGATTAAGGGGGTCCCCTACCCGTGGTTAGATCTAAATCTATTCGGTTAAAACGATAAGTATTATAAGGAATACAAAATCTTGCATATCCGATCGATCTATTCCTATCTTCAAGATATTTTCGGAAGCCTTGCGGTGCATGCCGAGCAGTGCCGTGCGCCGCACGCCTTGATCCTAGGCTGGGCCACCCCTAAGAATGCGGCTCATGTCCCACGTTGTGGGTACCTGGGGTTATACTCTCCACAGTTAGTCCCGCGCACCTTGTGTCCGCTGAACAACGCCGTCTTAAACCTGTCCAAGTAGTTTAACTTGAAGCCGACCAGTAAAAATAGGTATCCGACCAATTTAAATGGCTCGAGTAAGGCTTGCCAGAAGGATGTAAGGAGCTCAAAACTAAATTTAAAAATTCTTCACCTTAGATGAAGTGTACACACTTAGGCTCCGTTTGCAATGTCAGATGATTATCATCTTTGACTTAGTCATTAAGGAGGCGTCAACTCTATTATCGAATAAGTACACTCACCGTAAGGTGAAGTGTACACACTTAGTCCCCGAGCCTAACAGTAGGTGAATAATTCACCTAGTGCCAGCGTCAAAAAATAGAAGACTCCATATGCTTAACCGATCACGCGACCAGTCCCCAGCTTAGCTGAGAACCAGTATCAAGAAAAATACAGTACATTTACCACAAGGTGAATTGTAGACACTTAGTCCCCGAGCCTACTAGAAGATAGAGAAACATCTTGTAGCAAGATCAAAGAAAAGAAATCAAAATATTTTCTGAGATTGAAAACTCGAAGTGTGCTTAGCACCAGACCACTACGATTATGCACGGCACCAGAAAAAATGATCTGTGGAGACCACCCACGGTCAAAAAGGCCTTGTTTCAATGATAAACCCTAAGGCCCATTTAATGGCCCATTATCCACCCGTGAAGAATTCAGAGACGTGGGGGCGGCGCGGTGCCCCAAAAACCCTGGAATGTAGAGGGGCGAGGGCGAACCGTTATAAATAGCGTTGCCCGCAGTGCACGCCCCCCACTTTTCGGCGCTGGCAGTTGCTTCGTCTTCCTCGTGCACTTGCCTCCTCATCTTGCAGCCGTTCCACCATTAGAGCTCTTCCTCGAAAAACGAGAATTGTATTCTTTTGTGGACATAGAGAGTAGTTATCACTAATAATTTGGAGAGACAACTTCTAATAACACCACAGAAAATTAAATATGCCCACTAGCTGAAATCAGGTGAGGTACTGTCAGTGTTTGATGACCGGTAACTCATCATGGGGTTACCCGGGATGATGATTGAAGGGCTTCGGCGTACGCAGAACTCGACAGTAAGCGCAATTAGATGAACGATTTATATTGGTTCGGGCCCTCGTGATCGAGTAATAGCCTTTACATCCATTTAGTGAGTTGCCTTTTGCGTTGGATTGATTGGTATGATTGTGTGTCTAAAGGGGGTGCACCGTACCTCGCTTTATATAGGGGAGAGGGTAAGGGCACGTATCTAGTTCTAGCGGATTACAATAGAAGAGTCGTAGTCCTATTACAGAATCTAGTTTTCTTAATAAGCCAACTAAGTTGGTCTTGAATAGCATGAAGTCCACGCCATCTTGTTTCGCATCCTTCGATAGATTATGGGCCAGCCCAGGGCCCATCCGAGTAGTACTCCTATGGGGAACCCCTAGGACCTTGGTCCGTCAAGCCTCCGAGCGTGTCATGGTTGAACTTGGAAGCCTTCTTGTTCCTCCTGTTCTTGCCTAGTAGAAACAAGCGTAGTCCGAGTGCTTTTATAAGTGAAGCCATGAGGTGCTCTTAAAATCTTCAAGTGGTGTGCGCTTTTCAGAAAAAGTGCACTCACTGAGTGTAGCCTCTCGAGCCTCTTGCTATTTGAAAACAAAGAGTTAGAGGGTTCAAAAGAAAAAACATCCGTAGAGGATATGTACCTTGCAGCCCCTGAGCCTATGTCCGAGTACTTGTACTCGAGCTAAGGATCTTAAAATGAATATACTTAAGGATGAGAGTGTAAGCAATAATTATTGTCATGTCTGCTTGTGAGAAAGCAGGTAAGACTTGTCAAAGTCACATGCAAAGCTTTACAGCTAGTCCAAAGATGCTCAGAATATTCGTTCGAATATGCTATCAAGGATGTTGCCCAGTGTACTGTTGCCTCACATGTGCTGAGACAAGGCTGTGCGGCACACTGAAAAGGTGTAGTGAGGTGCACCATACCCTTGTAGTGTGGCATGTAAGCCTGTGGCAAAGTCAGTAACTTTGTCTGCTTTCTTACTCTGCGAACATAGTCTACATACACCGCCTGGAGCCTATAAAAACCCATCTGGCGAGCCTTTGCAATTCAGTTGGAGAAGAGGCAAAGTACCTCTTGAGCTTGTAGCTTGGTAATCTGGTGGTGAGTGAAGCAGACCAGCCCCCGGGAGTACTCGGAATGCATAATCAAGATGCATAGTGACTAGAAGAATTCTTGTGATTGGGTTTAGTAGTAGGCCAAATCCGCAGTTGTGCACAGTAGAGTAGCCTGGAGCTGCAACTAGAAGAATTCTTGTGATGGCGGGTAGAGTGTCACATCCAGCGGCCCCATGTCAGTTCTTTGAGCGTGCCTGTCGACGTCTGTCCATGAAGGGTCGTACTCTGACCCGAATGTGTACAGATGGCATTGGCTAGGTGATAAGATGTGCGAAGAGCTCATCCTGCATACTAGCCAGTAGGCTGTCTCCTGCAATAGCTATGCTCCCAAGGGTAGTTGGCCAACAAATGTTCGTAATCCATCAGACTACCCAAGGTTCTAGGCTAGGACACACTGCACTTCTGTTATCTACCTTGATGCACTACTCTTCCCCTCTTGGATTCAGGTGCATCGGGTATGAAGGTACCTACTGAGAAGCACTTAGAGTATGAGCACTCTGTCATAGCCGAGTAGGTTTTGTACCTGTAATTTTCTAAAAAATCTTGTATCCAATATCTGTACTCTTGAATGAAAAAAACTCTCAAAAAAGTTGAAATTGCCTTGAGTCTGTGATGTTTTGTAATTGAATGCTGTGAAGCCGCATGACTGTCAAGCTAAGATGGTAAACCATGTGAACGGTGTGAAACCTTGTAATATGGAAGTCGAGGAGCCATCTATCTTATTTTGAGGCCCAGTCACGGCGCTGATGTCTAGTACACACTGTAGCGACAGAGAAGTCAAAAGGCCAATTGGGCTGTAGCAGAGGCCCAGTGACGGCACTATCATTGAGTCCACACTATGGCAAAGGGGAAGTCAAAGGGTCATGACTGTGGTTATAAGTAGTCCCCCTACGGTAACTGAGGGTTTTTGACCCCTTTCACTCAAAACGTCACCGCTAGCGCTCTTGCTCTTGTTCACTCAAAGAAACCCTAGCCTCCGCCAGTCAATGCGGGTGAAAAAGTTCATGAATTTCTGCAAGATGGTGAAGTCAAGGAAAGTTGCCGCAGCAGCCGCCACCCCCGTGTCGAAGGGAGGCAAGAAGCAGGCGAGCAGAGTGGAGCCATACACCACGGAGATGGAGATCTGGGAGGAATCAATCGTGAAGGAGGAGATGCTGAAGAAACTGCATGAAGATGGTTTGCTGCCAGACCAACACCTCGACGAGTGGAAAGCCCATGGTAACCATCGTGTCCCTGAGCTTGAAGAGGGCGAGATAGTGTTGTTTACTCCCTTCGTTGAGAAAGGATTAGGGTTACCTACATCTAATTTTTTCCATGAACTGCTGCATTACTATAGCATCCGTATGAATCATCTTAATCCAAACTCCATTTTGCAACTTTCCATCTTTGTTCACCTTTGTGAAGCTTTCCTTGGAATCCCCCCTTCTATCCGTCTGTTCCGCTATTTCTTCAAATTGAAACCTCACCCGGACAACGCCAACCCTGAAGTAGTAGGTGGGGCAGGGTTCCAATTTAGGATAGGGCGGAAGATAGAGTACTTGACTTACAACATGAAGGATTTGAACAAGAAGTGGAATAGTAGGTGGTTTTACTCTGGCAACTTGTTGCCACCGCTGGAAACCCACTCTACCAAGGCCCCAAGAGTAAATGATGAGGACATCCTAGCCATGCACGCTACCTCAAGTCCAAAGGATACAAATCAAGGGCCACTTACAAGAAGCCGTGCCAAGAAACTACAAGAGCAGGTGAATTTATTCTTAACTAATTATAATTTTAACACTTCTAAGAATGTTATACTACCTAAATGTCCTATCTTGATGATGCTTAGGTTTACGCATGAAGACGTGGAAGGCACATGGCCGAAGGATCAAGACACGGTGCTACAAAATAGTTATGTCAAAAAAGTAACACGGGCAGACGACCGGACCCAGAGAAAAGTAATGCAGATAGAAAGTAACATGGATGGACAATCGGACCCAGGGAAAAGTAACGCAGATGGAAAGTAGCACAGACGGATGACTGGACCTTGGAAAAAGTGACGCAGAAGGCCAAAAGTCTACCATGGACAGAATTTGGTACAACTTCTCATGCAAAACTGTACCAATCTACAAAGTTTCATGGTGCATGCTTGACATGGCTAGAAAGCTCTTCGAGTCTACTTGCACACCCAACAAACGGTTCATCATTTGGACTTCCCAATAAGGAGTAATGGCTAGATTAGTGGACACTGCTCTAGAGGCCAATAGTCACACGAGACCACTTTGGGAATCCATCTCGAGGGGACCTTTCACATAGGAGGGTTGTTCCTAGTGTAAATATCCCTACCTCTAAGCTATTAGGCACCTTTGATCATTTGAAAAACTATATGATATTGCAGCCAAGCTGTCGAGTGCCTTACTCAAACCTTTGTTCTTCCTTGTTCTTCTTGGACATGTGAAGAGATCCCTCTGGGTTCCCCTAGTTCGTGCTCTACAGTTTCTAGTACGGCTGCACTATTTTGTGTGGATTAGTTCCAGATTGTGGTTTTGAGGTCGTTCGAAGATCGAGTCGAAGTCTTCACGGTTTTGGTGCCTCTCTCCCTGTTGCTTGCTCGCATCCAACCTTTGTCAGGTATAAAGCTAGTTATCCCGCTGTTCGTAGCAAGTTATCTTTGATTTGTGACCTACTATTGTGAAGATCGGGCCACCCTCAAGGAGGTTCCTTATCAGTAAATCCCTTCTAGGAGCAGGAGAACCTGACTATGGAGGATTTTGAGCTCATCTGTCCTCATATCGCCCAGATCACCGCGCGCCGTAAAGGTGGCTTGACTGGAGTTGGCGTAGCAGCTAGTTGGCTAGGGCGTCGAGTTCAACCTCTGCAGCAGAGGCTGAATTATGGGTATGAGTACAAGGGACCTGAAGACCCAGGCCATGTGACCAAGGAGGGACTTTCTGATGTTGAGCTGCTGGATCGACTGCAGCACATATTTGCTCAGTTGAAAGAGCTGCCCGTGGCTAAGGACGAGTACCACGCTATGAACCCACCACCAGATGTGTTTCCCTAGATATTTGTTTTTGACTTGATAAAGCTAAGTACCGTAATTGATACTGCATTATGTCAAGCTGCAGCATTTGGGATGTAACTTTATGGATCGCCCGTCGCTACCACTGCCACCACTGGCTAGAAATGTGGATTCTAGTGCTCAGAGCGGTGCCACGCCTCCACTAGTGAGGGAGGGAGAGGAATCAGATGACTCCAAGGCCACCCTGACAGAGAACCAGCATGGTCGGAGGTAGCTGGTGAAGGCAAGAAGAAGCAGGCATGAAGCCCAAGTGTGGAGTCATAGGACACCACACCCCTTCAAAGGAGGCCACGAAGAGCAATCGGGAAGCAGAGTGAGAGTACCTCTCAGCAGCAGGGTAAGAGTTCTGTTTCTCCCCTTGGTATTATTGGAAAGTAGTGAGTCCCTTCATTGCTCTTGCTTATTGACAGAAGAAACCGAGCCAGCCGCCAAGGAGACGACTAGAACGACATTAGAGAGTGTAGACCCAGATTTCATGGCGTAGATCATGGGTTAACAACTTGAGATGCCAGAGCTTGGTGATGATGATACACCGTTTGGGGGAGCAGCACCGGCTACCTTGAGGAGGCTAACCTCTCTACGCAAAATAGCCACTAAAACGTAAGTATGATCAATTTATCTTAAGTGTATGTACTCTGATTGCCATAAAAGAGTGTAATTGTCCATGATGGTGTAGATCATCAAGCGGGGGAAAGACGCTGCCCCGCCTTGGGGTGAACCCTATTGAAAGGTTATTGACGGTAGTTATCGTTCATCACAAACCGTCAATTTAACTTGAAGAAATGCTTGAAATGGATCACTAATAGAAACTTAGGGGTTTAAACTGACAATTTCCATGAGTTTTGGAGAATCTGTATTTTTAGCAAGGTTATTCTAGAAAACTGGCAAGGAGGATTAAAACATGAAAAAACCAATAACCACGATGAAAACTACTCTAGAAGGTTCCAGAGGGCACCAGAAGACACCACACCATGGCGGACCCCGAGAGGCTGCCAGGTGGGGCCAGGCAGCCCCACCATGGTGCCATCTAGTCTGTTGTGTGGGCCCCTACCTGTCAGCTTCCAAAAGCTTCCTCCACCACCTCCTAGGATTGCATCTACGTCATTCTTCAAGTCGGTTTAATCTAAGGGATCACGTTGCGCCCTAGGGCTATATAATTAGGCCCTGCCTCCCTCCCTGGAGAGACATCTATATCTGCCATAAGTCAAGATTAGACTAGAAATTAGGGTTTCTAGAGATGAGAGAGAGAGAGCTTTAGTTCTTCAGTATAGGCTTTCTAGCAAGGTACAAGTAGAGTTTGGGCTACTATTCAGGATTCTGGATCTGCCGTCTGGAGACTAGTATTAGCCATTGTATCTCTTTATTTATGACTTTGTGCTACTTCAATATTATATTGCTATTTATTATTTTTCTAGTTTGCTCTAGTTTATTGCTTGATATAGTTATGATTGATGATGAATATATGCATATGTTCATAGAGCGCTTAATTCAGTACTCGAGTGAGTTAAGTGGTCGACTCAATGTAAGCGTGGTGCTTAGATATTTTTGCCTGCGGATGCACTTTATATGCCGGGTCATGTGGTAGATCGCAGATGTGACACTCCCATTGAGTCCTTTGCAGTCCACTCCTCGTGTATAGAACAAGTAGAACCTCAGTTATGAAGGAAGGGAAAGCTCTGTTCTCGAACTTCCCTAAGTAATGTTCCTTATGCATAGATCCAAAGTTAGTTATACTATAGATAAGAGTATATATGCTTGAGTGTACAAAAGACTTAGTAATTAGGAATGACATAGGAATCTTTTGCTCTTACCAAAACTCGAGCTTAGTCATAATACAATTGTGAGTCTCTATTTCTATATCTAAAATACCTTTGTTACCTTTTACTTATCATTTATTTATCACTTGACTTACCCCTGCTAAAGCATAAGAGTGGTTTGGATCATAAGTATTCATATTAGTCAATGTCTCAATGTCAACTCAACCCCATAGCTCTTCCTTATGGATTAAATATAAAGAATGATACTCGGTATACTCCTGGGTGAAATACTACAATGGTAATTTATCTGTGCGCTTGTAGATACTTAACTTTAATATTATTTCCTAGAGTTTATAAGTGGCATTCATAATTTACCAACAAAACATTTCTGGCATCACACTAGGGATGACAACTTAGTAAGAGTGATGCTAAGAAATGCCAACGAGCATTTCTGGCGTTGTTGCCAGGGAAGAGCATTATGACATAAGAGAATTGACAAATAAATACTTATTGATAAAACCATAATCTTTGCTTTAGCTGGCTTACCCTTGTCTATTTTTGTTCATATCTTATACAGGGTAAGTGCAGGATTGGTTGTGATCTAACAATTTTCATGAATTAGAATTAATCAAATCAAGAGGAAGCTTAACACCAGTTTTTGAAGCTATGGCTGACAAGACTCTGCGTGAGTTCTCTCCTTAAAGCACTGAGAACATTCGCACTGGACCAACACTCAAAATATACAATCTTTAGTTTGAACTCAAGCAAAGCCTCATCAACATGGTGCAAGCTACCCTATTTAGTGGAAAGGCACATGAAGATGCTTGTGCTCATCTTCAGAATTTCCCAGAGATTAGTAGCACAGTCGTCATCAAGAATGTTGCTCAAGACATCATACTACTTCATTTGGTCACCTTCTCACTAGTGGGAAGAGAAAAGTAGTGGTTCTACACGAACAAAGATCACATCAATACATGGGCAAGATGTTCAAAGGCCTTCCTAGAAAAGTTCTTCCCTGTAGGTAAGACCAATGTCTCAAGAGATAAGATTTCAAGTTTCCAACAGCAGAAAGGAGAGACCATTCCAGAGACATGGGAGCATTTTCAAGAATATGTTTCAGATTGTCCCTATCATGGAATGGAAGAATGGTTTCTCATGCAAAGTTTCTACCATGGATTAACTCAGAAATCTCATGAACAACTTGATGCCACTGCTGAAGGATCATTTATGGCACTCATGAAAGTCCCTAGTTTGGTTTTGGCTAATTGATGAAACCTAGGACTAACCTTTGTATCTAAGTGGATGATTTAGATAAAGGTGGTCATTGAATATGAGACATAACATTGACTCATGTGACCAAGATGATGAAGACCACGATGATGCTTGGCTCGATGGACCGGTTGTGAAGGTGAAGGGCAAGTCGAGGCTTTGAAGCGAAGGACCATGCAATGGTGAAGCTTGAGCAAGACTTGGCGCCAAAGGACCGATGCAACGGTGAAGAGCAAGTGAAGTCAAGGTCGATGGATCGAGACGGTCATGTGATGATATGAAGTGGATCATATCTTTTGAAAAAACAAAATGGGCTCAAGGCAAAGGTATAACCATAGGGCCATTTTGTTTTGCACTCAAGACACCATAGAGGGTGTGAGTGGTTTAGGATCGATAGCCGAACTATTAAGAGGGGAAGTCTTATCGGTTATTCGATGCACGGGTGCCACTAGGTGAATTCATGAAGTGCATTGCAGGTAGGGCCTAGTGAGCTAACTAGAAAACCTTCGAAAATGATTATGAAAATGCTAACACACGTGCACAAGGTGGCGATCACTTGTTGGTGTTGGCACATTTGCGAAGGCGATGAAGTTTGTGTGGTAGAGAGGGTTTGGGTTCCTCTCTCCCTCCCGCCGAGCTTGCAAGCGCGGGATTTAGGCATTTTTGAGGATTTGAAATGCCTATTTTCCACTATGCCAGAAGTCGGAAAAGAAACAGAGGCGAACGGAGGTCACAGAGGTGACCGGACGCTGCACTGGACGTGGTCATGGTATGACCGAACGCGTCCGGTCAGTTTTTCGCAGGAGTCAAGCACGCAGGTGTTAGGGTTTGCAACCAGCGCGTCCGGTCACTCACGGGATCGGCGCGTCTAGTCAGGCGCCTAGATAGAACTAAAGTTCGCAAGGTCGATCGGACGCGAGGTGCGTCTGGTCATACACGATCGGATGCGTCCAGTCGTTGAGGGAGCTTACTGGACTCCAACCGGACACTAGCAATGTCACGTCCGGTCATTGCCTGGAGCGCATCCAGTCGTTGCTTCGCGGGCACGCAGTACTGTGAGATCAGCGCGTCCGGTCGGTTGAGGGGCGTGTCCGGTCGTTGCTAGGGGCACGTTCGGTCGTTGCCTAGGGCGCGTCCAGTCATTTGGTTTGACCATTGGCGCAGTGACCGTTGGAGCATCGGACGCGGTTGGGCGCGTCCGGTCAGTTACGACCGGTGCGTCCGGTCATCACGAAAAGTACCCAGTGAAGGGGTACATTGGCTCTATTTGGTTGGGATGCTTATAAATACTTGTTGGCCAGCCCTTAGGGAGGTTGCTCATGATTTCTTACATTCTTGTGCATCCTTTGAGCTAGAGCATCTCCTCCCACTCATCTCTCTTGCTTGATTGCAAATCAAAAGTGAGATTGAGTGATCCCAAAATGCATTGCATAGCTTGAGGGCATCTAGTGGCACTTATGGGTGGTTTAGCCAGTGGATTTCTTGTTACTCTTGGAGAGTACCGCTCCTAGCTAGCTTGGAGATTGTTGGAGGCGTTGGTAAGAGAAGGTGATTGTTCTTGGCCACCTCCAGTTGATTGTAAGAGGTTCTTGTGCTTTCCTCGGCGGAGTGCCAAAAGCAACTCTATTACATTGCGCGTGTCATTGAGTTACCTCACTTGAGAGTGGTGTCTTGCGGTGCCTTGCGGGGTGTGCCTTGAGGGGCAAGTGACTTGAGGGTCACACCGAGGAACCATCTAAGTGTTGGTCGACATAACCGGTGACGTAGCTTGTCGGTGCACAAGTGAACACCGGGTGAACAAAATATTATGTCTCTTGTCTCCTGGTGATTGGTCTTCATATTGTGTTATTGTCAATGTTAATTGATTGTATATCATCTTGGTGATTGACAACATCTTCACTTCACCGTTGGTATAAGATTCACAATCCTCTCTCTTGCATTTACATTTACTATTTATCTTGTGTAGCTCTAGTGGTAGCCTTTGCTAGTAGTTGTTAGCTTGCTCACTAGTGTAAGTTTAGTGACTTAGCCCTTGTGTGAACTAGAGATCATAATCTACTAGACTTGTGGATAAGAGGCTTGCATCACAACCGTAGGCTAAGCAAAACTCGCTTTACGCCATTTGTTATTCTAACAAGTTTGCTTAGTGGTTGGTGTAGAATTTTTATAGGCTATTTACCCCCCCTTTAGCCATCTAGGATCTTACAAGTGGTATCGGAGCCAAGTTACTATTTTAATCAAGGCTTAACATCCTTCAGTGTGAAAAATGGCTCAAATTGTGTTCAATCTGTTGGGGGCAAGCCACCGTTCTTTGATGGTGTTTGTTCTTTTGCTCATTGGAAGAGAAAAATGACAATGTACCTTGGTTCTATTCATGAGAGAGTTTTGCAAGTCACCGAGAATAATTTTGCTATCATTGATCCCAATCATCTCACCGATGAAGATAGAGCAAATAGAACATGCAATAGAATGGCTCTCAATACACTTTATAATGGTATTGACACAAAAGTATTTGAGGGCATCAAGGATTTGGAATTGGCAAATGAAGTATGGACAAGGTTGAGTGAAACATATGAGGACACTAAGGTTGTGAAGAGTGCCAAGCTATATGGGCTCAAGAGTGAGTTTGAGAACTTCAAGATGAAAGAAGAAATAATCTTAGAGATGTTTCATAGATTGCAAGTTATTGTGAATGATCTCAAGAGCTTAGGGCACAAGACACAAGACCAAGATTTTTGCCACAAGTTCTTGTTGAGCTTATCAAGAAGATTCAAAATGTTGATCATGATGCTACAAAGAGATGGACTTGAAATAATGAAACCCAATGATTTGCTTAGAGAGGTGTTGACCTTTGACAAGTATGATCAAGATGATGAGAAGGAGGAAGAAAAGAAGAAGAAGACCGTGGCATTCAAGGCCACCTCCTCAAAGGGCAAAGCTTCAATTCAAGAAGAAGATGACAATGAAGAAGATGAAGAATTAGAAATTGATGATGATGCACTTGCTCTAGTTGTCAAGAATTTTGGCAAAATGTTTATCAAAAGAAGAGGCTTCAAGAAGAGGATTGATAACTTCAAGATCAAGGAGTCACAAAGGAAGTGCTTTAATTGTGATAGCACCGAGCACCTTCAAGCAGAATGTCCTTATGATAAGAAGAAGAACAAGAAGGACAAGTTTGAGAAGAAGAAGAGAGAGGCCAAGATGACATTCAAGAAAGGTAAGAATGGTGCCTATGTGATCACTTGGGAAAGTGATGATGAAGAAGAAGAATCATCCAACAAAGCTTTTGCTTCCATTGCCATCAACAAGAAGCCATCACTATTTGATTCATCCTCTTCATGCTTCATGGCCAAAGAAGCTAAGGTATTATATGATGAGAGTGATGATGAAAGTGAAATGGAATATGTTCATGATAGTGATAATGATAATGATAATAAAAATGATGATGATGATGAACCAACTAAAGAACAACTATATGACTTGATGCAATAAACTAAAGACATAGCTATTGCCAAGCACAAGGAGTGTAAGAAGCTTTCAATGAAAGTAGCAATACTTGAGAAAGTTCTTAGTGAGCTTAAGACTACTCATGAAAGTCTAGTGGAAGACCATGAGGATCTTGGTAAGGCTCATTCCAAGCTTGAAAAAGCTCACTCATTGCTACTTGAGCAACAAGCAAAGAAGGAGGTTGTTGTATCATGTGATATAGGTGTTATATGTGATATAATTGATGAATCCTTTTATGAACCTATCATCATGTCAAATGCTAACCCTTCTTGTAGCTCTTCATCCACCACCACCAACTCTACCTCCACTACTAGTGTTGGTTTCACTTGTGATGCCTCACTAATGGTTGAGAATGAGACTCTCAAGAGAGAGGTGAATGAGCTCACTCACGCCCTAGGCAAGGCCTATGGTGGTGAGGCCCGCTTGCTTAAGTGCTTGGGTAGCCAAAGGTTCTCTCTTAACAAAGAGGGATTGGGCTACACCCCCAAGAAAGGCAAGTCGGCCTTTGTAACTCTAAAGCCTAGCTTTATGAAGGGCAATGGTTGGTTTTGCAATAGATGCAAGCAAGTTGGGCACCTAGAGCATAATTGTAATAAAAATAACCAAAGCAAGAAACTTGTTAATGCTATACCTTTTGATTCTTGCTATGTGCTTACCAAGAGTGTGAAGGGTATGCAAGCTAAGTTTATTGGTACACCCATTATTGGCCTAAAGAAGAAGGCTATTTGGGTACCAAAGAGCTTAGTCACTAACCTACAAGGACCCAAGCAAAAATGGGTACCTAAGCTTCATTGATTTGCTTGTAGGTCAATTACAAAGCCGGAGGAAGGCATTGAATTATTGATAGTGGGTGCACTCAACACATAACCAGTACATCAAGAATGTTTGACTCAATCAATAACAATCATAGTGGTGTTGATTCTATCACTTTTGGCAATAACAAGAAAGGCAAGGTTATTGGCTTAGGCAAGATTGCAATATCAAATGACATGAGTATCTCCAATGTGTTGCTAGTTGAAAGCTTGGACTTCAATCTTCTATCTGTGGCACAAATATGTGATCTAGGCTACAAATGCATCTTTGGGATTGATGATGTGGAAGTTATTAGTATGGATGGCTCAAATGTGGCATTCAAGGGCTTTAGATATGAGAATCTCTACCTAGTTGACTTCAATGCTAGAGAAACTTCTTAGATAACTTGCTTAATCTCCAAATCAAGCATGGGTTGGCTTTGGCATAGAAGGCTTGGTCATGTTGGCATGAAACAATTAAAGAAGCTTACAACTCACAATCTTGTTAATGGTTTGAAAGATGTTGAATTTGATAAGAATAAGCTTTGTAGTGCATGTCAAGCCGGGAAGCAAGTTGGAAGCTCACATCCAAAGAAGAGTACAATGAGCACTTGCAAAGTATTTGATTTGATGCATATGGATCTATTTGGCCTAACAACATACTCAAGCATAGGTGGTAATAAGTATGGTTTTGTCATAGTGGATGACTTCACAAGATTCACATGGGTATTCTTTCTTAGTGACAAAAGTGAAGTATTGACACCTTCAAGACATTTCTCACTAGAGTTCACAATGAGTTTGAGATTAGAATCAAGAAAGTGAGAAGTGACAATGGAAGTGAGTTCAAGAATACAAGAATTGAAGAACTTTGTGATCACTATGGCATTGGACACCAATTCTCAGCCAAGTACACTCCACAATCAAATGGCCTAGTTGAGAGAAAGAATAGAACATTGTTTGATATGGGTAGATCAATGCTTCATGAGTACAATGTGAGTCAATCATTTTGGGATGAAGCAATCAATACCGCTTGCTACTACATCAATAGACTATATTGTCATCCATTGCTAGAGAAGACCCCATATGAGCTACTTCATGAAAGAAAGCCAAATATTTCTTACTTTAGGGTGTTTGGTTGCAAATGCTATATCTTGAAGAAGGGCACTAGATTGGAGAAGTTTGACAAGAGATGTGATGATGGATTCCTACTTGGTTATTCAACTACAAGCAAAGCTTATAGAGTTTGGAACAATTCAAGTGGCATTCTAGAAGAAGTCCATGATGTACAATTTGATGAAACCAATGGGTCACAAGATGAAGAAGAGAATCTAAATGATGTTGGTGGAACTCAATTGGTGGAAGCAATGAAGAACATGGACATTGGGGACATTAGAGCAAAGCAAGTAATTGATATTCAAGATGATGATAAAGATCAAGTGCTCAATTCTCCATTCAAGCTAGCTAATGACACTCAAGTGCAAGATCATGGTGCTAGTTCATCTTATCAAGATACATCAAGTGATCAACCAAGCTCAAGCAATCAAGTGCAAGTACTCCAAACACAACATGTTACAAGAGATCACCCCATTGATAGTGTTATTGGTGATATTAGAAGTGGTGTGCAAACAAGATCAAGATTAGCTATGTTTTGTGAGCATGCATCGTTTGTGTCAACCATGGAACCAAAGAAAATAGAAGAAGCTTTGAGGGATGCCGATTGGATCATGGCTATGTAAGAAGAGCTTAACAATTTCACAAGAAATGATGTTTGGAAATTAGTAGAAAGGCCAAATGACTACAATGTGATTGGAACCAAATGGGTGTTCAAAAACAAGCAAGATCAAGATGGCATTATGGTGAGAAATAAAGCAAGACTAGTTGCTCAAGGTTACACTCAAGTAGAAGGTCTCGACTATGATGAGACATATGCTCCCGTGGCAAGATTGGAGGCAATAAGGATTCTATTGGCTTATGCTTGTGCACACAACATCAAACTATATCAAATGGATGTCAAAAGTGCATTTCTCAATGGGATCATCAATGAGTTAGTCTTTGTTGAGCAACCTCCCGGATTTGAAGATGACAAGAAACCCAACCATGTGTACAAGTTGAAGAAGGCTTTATATGGCTTAAAGCAAGCACCTAGAGCATGGTATGAGAGGCTAAGGGATTTCCTTCTCTCTAAGGGATTGAAGAATGGGATATTTGTGAGTCAAGGGAAATACATAAGGGACATGTTGAAGAAGTTTGGAATGCAAGATGCAAAGCCAATTTCAACTCCAATGGGTACAAATGGCAATTCGGATAGTGATCTTGATGGCAAAATGGTGAATCAAAAGGAATATCGGTCTTTGATTGGAAGTCTACTCTATGTCACCGCATCAAGGCCAGATGTCATGTTTAGTGTTTGTATGTGTGCTAGATATCAAACCTCACCTAGAGAGAGTCATCTCACGGCCGTAAAGAGAATATTGAGGTACTTGAAGCAAACAAGAGATGTTGGACTATGGTATCCCAAGGGGTCAAAGTTTGAATTGATTGGATATTCGTACTCTGACTATGGGGGTTGCAAGATCAATAGAAAGAGCATAAGTGGCACATGTCAATTACTTGGAAGATCACTTGTGTCATGGTCCTCAAAGAAACAAAATAGTGTGGCAATCTCTACCGCCAAAGCCGAATATGTGAGTACAGGGAGTTGTTATGCATAATTGCTATGGATGAAATCAACTTTGAAGGATTATGGCCTCAACTTCAAGAATGTGCCATTGCTATGTGATAATGAGAGTGCAATCAAGATGATACAAAACCTGGTTCAACATGGAAGAACAAAGCATATTGACATAAGGCATCATTTCATTAGAGATCATCAACAAAAGGGAGATATTGCCATTGAAAGTGTTGGCACCGATGATCAACTTGCCGATATTCTCACCAAGCCACTTGATGAAAAGAGGTTTTGCAAGCTAAGGAATGAGTTGAACATTCTTGATTTCTCAAACATGAGTTGAATGCACCCCACCCACTTATTGACATGCCTCTCCTTCGACATTGCAAGGTAAAGTTGATTGACATGTCATTCATCCTATGTTAAGGACTTGCTAGAGCATGTAGACATAATAAGTGGTATGCATGAGCATTCATGATAAATCAAATGAATTTGATGGATATATGTTGCCACTATTGCTTCTATGCTTGTTTTGATCTAGTGGTGGCATATGACATGTTTGTGAGCTTGCAAACCTAGTGTTGAATCTAGAAGATTTGCTATAAGTGTTTAATTCAACATAGGCAAGATAACCCTTATTATGAGGTGTGAAGAAGCTTGTCTTTGGTTCAAATCGAATTAAATATATTTGGCAAGTGTTCTAGGTTGAACCAAATTTGATAAATTTTAACCTACTCCATCAAACATTGTTTTCTCTCCACAATTTGATCCCATTTTTGTGTAAGTTGTTGACAAAGGGGGAGAGAAAAAGATGATTCAACATGATAAAGGGGTAAATAAAATTTTGATGCACACAAGTAGGGGGAGCAAGCTCATAAACAAAGTTGTTGTATTTGTTTGTGCATTCTCATATGACTTGCTCATTGCACATATATTTAAATTCAATATACATGCTTGTGTGGTGCAATGCTAGTATAGAACTTGAATGATGAAATGATCTACTAGCATGCATAGGAATAGTTTTACATGTGGTATCTAGATGTGCCTTAATCTTTACAAGTGAACTTTACAAGTGGTCCAAGAACCTTTAAATATAATGTTGATCTCACGGGGTTCTTGAGTTGTGATGGATGTCTAGTTACTTCATGATGCTAAGGATGGTGTAAAAGGCAACTCCGATTGGTATCACGCTTCAAAGGTCCATTTCTTACACCTTAGCATCATTTTGGTAGAATTACTCTCTCAACACTTATATCCATGCATATGTGCAAAGCTTTCAATCCAAACTCTATGCACATATGTAGGGAGAGTTAATGCTACCAAAACCGAGCTTGTGATAATTGTCCAAACTTTACTTATGAGCAAAATGATTGGACAAGTATGACAAGTTCAAAACTTTTATTATCAAAATCATCTTTGTGAGGGTTGTCATCAATTACCAAAAAGGGGGAGATTGAAAGTCTCTAGTTTGGTTTTGGCTAATTGGTGAAACCTAGGACTAACCTTTGTATCTAAGTGGATAATTTAGATAAAGGTGGTCATTGAATATGAGACATAACATTGACTCATGTGACCAAGATGATGAAGACCACGATGATGCTTGGCTCAATGGACCAGTTGTGAAGGTGAAGGGCAAGTCGAGGCTTCAAAGCTAAGGACCATGCGATGGTGAAGCTTGAGCAAGACTTGGCGCCGACGGACCGATGCAACGGTGAAGAGCAAGTGAAGTCAAGGTCGATGGATCGAGACGGTCATGTGATGATATGAAGTGGATCATATCTTTTGGAAAAACAAAATGGGCTCAAGGCAAAGGTATAACCATAGGGCCATTTTGTTTTGCACTCAAGACACCATAGAGGGTGTGAGTGGTTTAGGATCGATAGCCGAACTATTAAGAGGGGAAGTCTTATCGGTTATTCGACGCACGGGTGCAACTAGGTGAATTCATGAAGTGCATTGCATGTAGAGCCTAGTGAGCTAACTGGAAAACCTTCGAAAATGATTATGAAAATGCTAACACACGTGCACAAGGTGGTGATCACTTGTTGGTGTTGGCACATTTGCGAAGGCGATGAAGTTTGTGTGGTAGAGAGGGTTTGGGTTCCTCTCTCCCTCCCGCCGAGCTTGCGAGCATGGGATTCAGGCGTTTTTGAGGATTTGAAATGCCTATTTTCCACTACGCCGAAAGTCGGAAAAGAAACGAAGGCGAATGGAGGTCACAGAGGTGACCAAACGCTACATCGGACGCGGTCATGGTATGACCGGACGTGTCCGGTCAGTTCTTCGTAGCAGTCAGGCGTGTGGGTGTTAGGGTTTGCAACCGGCACGTCTGGTCACTCGCGGGACCGGCGTGTCCGGTCAGGCACCCAGAGAGAACTGAAGTTCGCAAGGTCGATCGGACGCGCGGCGCGTCCGGTCATTGAGGGAGCTTACTGGACTCTAACCGGACGCTGGCACTGTCGTGTCCGGTCATTGCCTGGAGCACGTTCGGTCGTTGCTTCGCGGGCGCGTAGTACTGTGCGATCGGCGCGTCCGGTCGGTTGAGGGGCGCGTCCGGTCGTTGCTAGGGGCGCGTCCGGTCGTTGCCTGGGGCACGTCCGGTCGTTTGGTTTGACCGTTGGCGCAGTGACCGTTGGAGCATCAGACATGGTTGGGCGCGTCCGGTCATTTACGACTGGTGCATCCGGTCATCCTGAAAAGCACTCAGTGAAGGGGTACAAGGGCTCTATTTGGTTGGGATGCTTATAAATACTTGTTGGCCGGCCCTTAGGGAGGTTGCTCGTGATTTCTTACATTCTTGTGCATCCTTTGAGCTAGAGCATCTCCTCCCACTCATCTCTCTTGCTTGATTGCAAATCAAAAGTGAGATTGAGTGATCCCAAAGTGCATTGCATAGCTTGAGGGCATCTAGTGGCACTTGTGGGTGGTTTAGCTAGTGGATTTCTTGTTACTCTTGGAGAGTACCGCTCCTAGCCGGCTTGTAGATTGTTGGAGGCGTTGGCAAGAGAAGGTGATTGTTCTTGGCCACTCCGATTGATTGTAAGAGGTTCTTGTGCTTTCCTCGGCGGAGTGCCAAAAGCAACTCTATTACATTGCGTGTGTCATTGAGTTACCTCACTTTAGAGTGGTGTCTTGCAGTGCCTTGCGGGGCGTGCCTTGAGGGGCAAGTGACTTGAGGGTCACACCGAGGAACCATCTAAGTGTTGGTCGACACAACCGGTGACGTAGCTTGTCGGTGCACAAGTGAACACCGGGTGAACAAAATATTGTGTCTCTTGTCTCCCGGTGATTGGTCTTCATGTTGTGTTATTGTCAATGTTAATTGATTGTATATCATCTTGGTGATTGGCAACATCTTCACTTCACCGTTGGTATAAGATTCACAATCCTCTCTCTTGCATTTACATTTACTAGTTATCTTGTGTAGCTCTAGTGGTAGCCTTTGCTAGTAGTTGTTAGCTTGCTCACTAGTGTAAGTTTAGTGACTTAGCCCTTGTGTGAAATAGAGATCATAATCTACTAGACTTGTGGATAAGAGGCTTGCATCACAACCGTAGGCTAAGCAAAACTCGCTTTACGCCGTTTGTTATTCTAACAAGTTTGCTTAGTCGTTGGTGTAGAATTTTTATAGGCTATTCACCCCCCTCTAGCCATCTAGGACCTTACAACTCACCCTTGGGAAAGCTGAAACTCTTATGGAGAGGATATCCTCTAATCAAGGCTAGCCATCATGCAACATTCAATCATGCAATAAGAGAGAAAAAGTACCAGAAGAGGTGTGTGCATTATCAACCAAGATGGACGTACTGTTGAATTTGCTTGAACAGTGAGACAATTACAAGAGAGATCGTCAAGCCATTCAAGATGCATTCAATGCTCAAAACAAATGTGGAGAATATTTAGGGGTTGAATTCCCTGAATCTCAAGAAGATATAAACACTATCATTAATAATTCTACTCCACAGCAACAGGGCCAAGGATGGAATCAACAACCACGGTCTACCTACCAAGGTAATTACTATAATTCTTCCAATCCCAAACAACCCTCCTTGAGGGATTTAATCTTAGAACAAGCTAGGATTAATGATAATATTTTGAAAAGGCTTGCTTTTAATGATAAGGTCCTAGAAAGTATAAATGCTAAAATAGATAGTTTTTCTTCTGCTATGAAAGATCAATTGAGCTTTAATAAAAAGATAGAATCACAATTAGCCCAGTTGGCTTCTACTCTGCCTTTTGCCACTAACCTTGAGAAGGTCAACGCCATAACCACAAGTGGTGGCAAGTCTACTCGTGATCTGCCATACCCGACAAGGATAGTTAGGACACTAGTGGTAGTGGTAGAGGAGAAGAAGGATGATGAAGTTGAAGAAGTTATGCCACAAGAGCAAGAGTTGCTCCAAGATTTTCATGACACCACTCTCCTACCATTTTCATGCAGAAATCGGAAAGCCAAAATGGATGAGTAGTTTGATAAGTTTGTGGAGGTAATTCAAAAGTTATATATCAATATTCCGTTGCTAGATGCCATTCAAGTACCTACCTATGTGAAGTATCTCCAAGACATCCTCAACAACAAAAGACCATTGCCCTCCACTGACATGATCAAGTTAACGGAGGAGTGTAGTGTGGCCTTCCTAAACACGTCACCTATCAAGAAGAAGGATCCAAGGTGCCCCACTATTGATTGCTCGATCAGAAGTGAGAACTTTGAAAATGTTTTATGCGATCTTGAAGCAAGTGTCAGTGTCATGCCCAAGAAGGTCTTCAACAAGATCAACTACTCAACACTCACACCAACATCGATGTGTCTGCAACTAGCCGACCAATCGGTTCGCTACCCTGTAGGAATCGCCAAAAATATTCTGGTAAAAATCCAAAACTTTTTCGTTCCTATAGACTTTATAGTACTTGATATGTAGGAAGACATGAAGACACCACTCATCCTTGGGAGACCTTTCTTGAGTACCACAAATGCCCACATTGACGTTAGAGCCGGAGAAATTAAATTCAACATTAATGGAAAAGAAGAGTGGTTTGCTTTCAAGTCAAGGCCAGAACAATGCTCCAATTTGGACTGTCATGAGAAGCAAGTATCAAGGTCTCCATCTCTGAGACCGAAAGATACACCTGAAGATTAAACCCGAACAGAGAAGTCTGGTTCGGCGAACTCAAAAACCCAAACCCTCGCCGGGAGGTAACTCAGTAGTTATCCATATTTATTTTTGCATTGCATTGGCATATTTACTTTCCAACACTTGCATTAGAAAAACGAAATACAAAATTCTCATCATGGCATAGTAAAAATTTAAGCCCCATGAAAATAATTTTTACGAAGTGTAAAAACCCCGTAAGAAATATTTACTGTGGAGGCAGAAAAAATATAAAAAATAACACCATTTATCTTCTTATATTTCATTGTTTCATAAAAGTATTTTTTGTATTGCATATTTATACATGTAGAAATACAGGAGACATGTGGGGTCCACTCAACCACCACCCATCACTTCCATCTCCTCCATATCTCCATAATTCACCACCTTCTCCACTCCCTTTCATTCTGTCACTTCTCCACTGAAAGGAGCACCAAAGGAGTAGCCATTTACTTAAGCATGAAGCAAATGAATCACCAGGAAATGGAGAGGCCATTTGGCTACCTGGTGGGCCGGCCAGCCCCACCACCATGCCGGTCAGCCTCCTCCTCTCCCCCTATAAAATCCCTTGCAAACCTACTGCTCTCGGCATCCAAGCAAACCAGAGAACATACTCCAAGTCTAAAATTGCAACAGAAAAATTTGAAGCTAGAATTCTCTTTATTTGAGTAGGGTTTAAGTGAGAAGAAGTGTGAAATAGTATGAGTGAGGTGCTAGTGCAAGAAAATTGAGAAAGAGAGGAGAAAGTACTATTGTAATTTGAGTAGAGAAATTTAATACTAGTAGGAGGTGCTATCCAACTAGAGAGGTTGTACCAACATAAAAAATTGCATCCCGGACGGCTAACTCCCAGACTATTGACTTCCTAGACAGCTAACCCCTAACATATTATTTTTCCTAACCCATCTTCATGAGTTGTTTTTGCCTTGTGTTTATTTTTGCAGGAAGAATGAGCAAGTTCGTTAGCAAGGTCAAGAGTGCAGTATCATTCCGCTCATCAAGGAGTCATTCTTCATCTTGTGCAGGTTCTAATATGGAGGTTGACCCTTTATGCCCTGCCATCGAATCGTCCTCACGCTCAGCTCTAGAAGAAACCTTCACCCTCCTAAGGGACAAGCAAATCAAGCTTCAGTATGACCACGATAAGAAGATTTTTCAGGAGTTGAAGGACCGAGAATTTACTCACACTCCTGCTTTCAACCCAGCACTCCTTCAAACAATAGGTATGGACTCCGAATTTAAACTTGTTTTTAATAACGTTGGATGGGAAAATGCTTGGGAATTATATGAACAAGGGTGTAGGCTCTTAACCATTGAATTTCTATGCACCTTACAACCCAGAGATACTGAAGTTTCCTTTAGGCTTTTCAATAAAGAATTTTCCCCATCATGGAATAACTTCAGTAGGTTCCTTGGTTTTCCAGAACAATGTGCTATTGACATAGAAGCTGCAATACATGATTTTGATAGAACTAGATTTTGGCAAGACATTTCTAAGAAAGTAGTGTGTCACTGCCCCCGCATTGATGAACTGCATCACCCCACTTTGTGGTTTTTGCATAAGTGGTTGGGTTTCACTCTTTTTCCCAGGAAAGACTTTCGCATAGTCAGGATAGAGGAACTTAAATTGCTTTATGCTATGATCAAAAAGAAGAAAGTTTCTCCTGTTAAATTAATGATGCATTATTGGTTAACAATTCCTGGGCTTAAGGGGGATGTTTGGTGCACTTCATGGGTAACCTATTTGGCTAGAAATTTGGGTCTGTTAGCTAATGCTACTATCACATACATTCCTACCCCTCGTTGGATTATTGATTTTGTATATTTTAACAAAGCCCACATGCTTAAAAGGGGTAAGAATGGAAAAACTGTGATGATGTATAAGGACTACATAAATGAATTTGGGATGCTAGACCGAAATCTCGGTCTGTATGTGGTGGAGTCTTTTGTTTTCTATTTGTAGAAGAAAGGACAAGAGCCTCACAGGAGTGCCTCTACCAGATTCACATGCAACCTGAACCCGAGGTATCGTGGTGAAGACACTGCTCCAGCAGTCTGGCCTTCACCAGCTACTTTGGATTCGATCAAGCAGGACCGTCTGTAGTACATCATCCAGGGCATGATGGTTGGGAGCAACCTTCTCCCCATCACTCGGAGGCATCATGGCAGCAAGGATCCAGTGCATAGTGGGAGCATGGGAATTTCGACTACTACCAGTAGCAGGAGTACGAGGAAATCTCCAGCGACATCCTGGGGGATGCATGTGTTTTTCTGCATGGGGTTTCCATGACCATACGCCGAGCTTTCATGGTCCATTCATGGGTCATCATCAGCCACCTCCCATGGACCATGAGCAACCGGTGGACCTCGCTCGTATCGACTCCAGGCTCACCACAATTGAAGAGGGCCAGCAAGAAATCCGCAACACTCTTCATCAACATGCCCAATGGTAGGAACACACTACACAGACTCTCGCCGACATTCGTCAGCACCAGCAGCAAGAACAGAACAATTGAGATTGATTGTTCGGTGGCCTCAACATTGGCCATCTGTCGCCGCCTCAGTGAGTACCACTTCAACATCTAGCTTGGGCCATGTACCCGAGGTAAATTTTTCTTTCTAGTATTTTATTTTCTGTTTATTTTTATCTTAGAAAAAATGCATAATCAGCAAAAACAAAATAAAAAATTGCTATTATCTTTACGTTAGTATGTGTCTATCTTTTGGTTTGAATTTCTGCATGTTAAAAAACCCAAAAATAGAGTGTGTAATATAGTTTGCTTAAGGTGTGTTTTAGTTTGTCATCTTGTTTTTAAGGGTAGAATAAATAAATAGAACTTGAAGATAATCTCTCATGATGGAAATGATGGATAGTTGATCTGTTATAATTCCTTTCAAGTACCTAGTATTCAGTTTTGAGTTCTCCCGAGTTTCGGATAAAACTAATTTGACATGAGAATTTGTTCTGAACTTGAAACTCGTGGGTAGCATATGCTTGATCTAAGTCTAGGTAATTGACGGATATAATATGAGAAGGTCAGAGCTATTATTTATCTTGTTCTAAGTGATTGAATTCTAGAGTTTTCTTTGAAAAAAACTTGAAAATCCACATAATGAGATTTTGTATGACAAAACTTGAATTCCCACCAGAGCCAAATATGTTTATCTAGGTTAGGAAAAACTTCCACTTATATGCTACCTACTTTGCATTGAGTTTGGTCAAGCTTTGTTGATGCCTTATGAGAGATTTGTCATACTCTTAAAATCAAGATCACATACACACCATCCACATATGCACTACTCTTACACTGGAGGTAAGCGCAAAACAGGTTTCCATCTAGATCCACTCAAAAATGTTTTACTCCTACACTAGAAGAAAACACCAAAAAAATTCCATATAGGTTACCATCGAATAAATGCTCCAAGTTTTTGTGCTATCTCTCAAATATTTTCTGTTGCAGAAGAGATACATGGTGTTGGCATTTCTTAACTCCATTACTAAAAATAGAATTACTCCTACTAATAGCAACGACGCCAGAAATGATATGGTAATTATTAACTTGTCACTGTTACAGTAGCCACCTATCAATTAACCTTCATCTCTAATATTTAACTAGGTTGTCATTCCTAGTGATGAACTTAGAAATATTGTTGGTTCTATCTAGCATTACTACAAAAATAACACTAGATAGGAATCTATTATTTCATGTGACTAAAAAGAATATAAAGATAAGAATGGGAAGAATAATTCTACAAGTGGACAGATAATTATACCATTATAGTATTTTACCAAAGAGTATTCCAGGGTTATCGATGTATAATTTTACCACTGGAAAGGTATGACTATTCTATGCAATGCACTAGTATTGATAATTTATGAATATGCATGAGAGAATGAACCAATATCATATACTCTACTCAAAACAGGGATAAGTCATAAGATAATAATAAAGATATAAATAATAAGTACTTGATCAATCATCATAATGAATAAATAGTAACTCAGAGCACTCTAGTTAAGCAATAGGTTAAAGTCCAATTAGAATATTAGAAAGATAATTCCTAGGTAGTCTTACTAACAAGTCATTGTAGTTTTAATTAACTATATCTGGTGATCATCGCCACAACTATGCCACATAAGGAACATCATCTAGGGAAATTCAGAAACATAGTCCTCCTAACCTTCGCGACCGAGTTCTACCAACATTAATATATACGGGGGATGGACTGTAAAGGATTCAACGCAGCTATCACCTACGCGATCTACCACCTCCCGGCATATAAGGGCATCCGTAGATAAACAAATATCTAAGCACCATGCTCACATAATGTCTATCACTCACCCATGGTCCAATAGGGTGAGCGCTATATGAACATATGCATGGTTTCCATAATCTAGCTATACCAAATATCAAACTAGAATAAACAATAGACGTTGCTTTCATGAACATAAATAATATAAAGCTTAATGTTGACATAAACATAGTAGCAATGATACAATCTCAAATGAAATAAAGAAATAGAGTAAAGTGCAAGAGATATACCAAACCACGCTCTTGCCAATGTCGGGAATCCAAGCGTTGCTTCATCTCCCTCTAGACCTAATCTAACTTGCCTAAGCTCTAATCTAAAGGAACTCTGAGGAACTAGGGTTAGCTTTGGATGAGTTGATATTCAACTAAATATCTTGAATGACTTGATGCTTCAGGGGGGTGCATGGGTCCTTATATAGCCTAGTGGGTTGAACATAAGCCCTTGGATTAAACTGACTTGGACGAAGGGTGGAGATGGATCCTAGGAGGCGGTGGAGGAATACTCCAGGAGCTCATGGAGAAATCCCCCAGGGGGGCCGAGCGACATAGTGATGGGACCGGCCAGCCCCACCTGGCAGCTTCTCATCCTCCCGTTTGTTCCCATGCCTTCTAGTGTCTTCTATAGTTTTCTAGCGTATCCTTTGTCATGATCAAGTTTCGTCCTTTTTCTCAATTAGGTCCTCCTTCCTATATTTTCTAGAATAACCCTATGGAAAATAGAGATTCACCAAAACTCATGGAATTTGTCAGTTTAAACCCTAGACCTATGCATATTCTTGTACTTTAACCATTTCTCTTGTTTATTCACATATAAAATATTGACGTTATCCACCGTCAACACATGGGCTATGCAAAAGTTATTCATGAAAAATAAAAAAAGAGTTGAGAAAAAATGGACAAGTGTCCAAATGATTAAAACAATGGGTACTTTGATGCCCGCCTGAAAAAAAGAAAGAAGAAGAAAAAGAAACAATGAATAAGATAGCCCATGTTTTCTTGCAAATGTTTCCAAGTTTTAAATAAGAGATATGTTTTCTAGGAACAAAGTAGAATTAGGATAGCTACCATATATTTCCATCACTCCGTACACATGCACATCTTGATTTGATTGTATGACTCAACTCTCTTTGGATCCGAGGTTTGACTTTACAATATATGTACAATATATGTATTGTAAGTATGCTCTTTCATGCCCTTATCCATTCCTATGAGCTCTACATAAGCCTTAGTGCAGGAAGAAGGCATAACATCATTTATTGCCTTGGTGAGGATCCACAAATACCACATATATGAGAGACTTAAGAGTGTCATACAATGAATCTCTGAGTTTTATTTTGAAAACTTATAAAAACTCTAGAACTATGGTTCAATAAGGAGCTTGAGACATAGTGCTTGACTTGATTGTTCTATCTTTCAGTTGCTGATGATCCAAGTGAAAGCTCAAAAGCCCCATGGTTGAAGGTAATAAGAGTAAGTTTGAAGTTAGATTGGTGAATTTCAATCTGGAGGAGAATTCCTTGTTGAATGCATGTGTACTTTTAAGGAGTGAAAACATCATAGAAACTCCTGATCCATCATTAAGATTAGCTTTGTTTAGGGACTAGCAAAGGTTTAGCTTGGGGGAGCTTGTTGACAGTAGTTATCGTTTATCACAAACCGTCAATTTAACTTGAAGAAATGCTTGAAATGGATCACCAATAGAAACTTAGGGGTTTAAACTGACAATTTCCATGAGTTGTAGTGAATCTGTATTTTCAGCAGGGTTATTCCATAAAACTAGCAAGGAGGATTAAAATGTGAAAAAAACCAAACTTAACCATGATGAAAACTACTTCAGAATGTTCCAGAGGGCACCATAAGACACCACACCGTGGTGGACCCTAAGAGGTTGCCAAGTGAGGCCGACCGGCCCCACCATGGTGCCTCCTGGTCTACTATTTGGGCCCCTGCCTGTCAGGTTCTAGAAGCTTCCTCCATCGCCTCCTAGGATTGCATCTATGTTGTTCTTCAAGTCGGTTTGATCCAAGGGCTCATGTTGTACCCCTAGGGCTATATAACCAGGTCCTACCCCTCCCTATAGAGACATATACATTGCCATAAGTCAAGATTAGACCAGAAATTAGGGTTTCTAGAGATGAGAGAGAGAGAGAGCTCTAGTTCTTCAAGTTCTTAGTATAGTCTTTCTAGCAAGGTTCAAGTAGAGTTTGGGCTACTACTTAGGATTCTGGATCTGCTGTCTGGAGATTGGAATTAGCCATTGTATCTCTTTATTTACAACTTTGTGCTACTTCAATATTATATTGCTATTTATTATGTTCCTTGTTTGCTCTAGTTTATTGCTTGATATAGTTATGATTGATGATGAATATATGCATATATTCGTAGAGCGCTTAATTCAGTACTCAAGTGAGTTAAGTGGTCGACACGATGTAAGCATGGTGCTTAGATATTGTTTGCCTACGGATGCATTCTATATGCCGGGTCATGTGGTAGATCACGGATGTGACATTCCCCTTGAGTCCTTTGTTGTCCACTCCCCGTATATAGAACAAGTAGAACCTCGGTTATGAAGGAAGGGAAAGCTATGTTCTCAAACTTCCCTCAATGTTCCTTATGCATAGATCCAAAGTTAGTTATACTATAGTGAGAGTATATATGCTTGAGTGTACAAAAGACTTAGTAATTAGGAATGACATAGGAATCTTTTGCTCTTATCGAAACTCGAGCTTAGTCATAATACAATTGTGAGTCTCTGTTTCTATATCTAGAATACCTTTGTTACCTTTTACTTATCATTTATTTATCACTTGACTTACCCCTGCTAAAGCACAAGAGTGGTTTGAATCATAAGTATTCATATTAGTCAATGTATCAATGTCAACTCAACCCCATAGCTCTTCCTTGTGGATTAAGTATAAATAATGATACTTGGTATACTCTCGGGTGAAATGCTACAATGGTAATTTATTTGTGCGCTTGCGGATACTTAACCTTAATATTATTTTTCCAGAGTTTATAAGTGGCATTCATAATTTACCAACAAAGCATTTCTGGCATCATGCTAGAGATGACAACTTAGTAAGAGTGATGCTAAAAAATACCAACAAAGGTCCTTGTTTGGTTTTGGTAATTGAGTGACAACTTTAGGTGTACTAATATGTGTTTGAGTGAGATACACAGGTGATTAGTCCACAAGTACATCATGTGTGAGCAACATATGCCATGGAGGTGAAATGACTTGGATTTGTTGCAAGGCTCATATATGTGATGAAGGAGCTCATTACATCTGAGACATGACATTGTGTCATGTTACTAAGGTGGAGAAGATCAAGACAATACTTGGCTTGATGGACCGGTTGCAAGCGTGAAGGGCAAGTTGGAGGCTTTGGAGCGATGGAACGCGTGGCGGTGAAGCTTGAGCAAGACTTGGTGCCAATGGATAGAGGCAATTGTGAAGAGGAAGTGAGGTCAAGATCGATGAACCAATAAGGTCATATGATGATATAAAGTCGATCATATCATTTGTTGATCAAGGTTGGTGCATGTGTTGCATCAACATTTGAGGAGATGGAATGGAATGCGCAAGGCAAAGGTATAACCTATAGGGCATTTAATTTCACTGGTCATAACCGGGTTTAGGATAGATGACCGTATTGTCAAGAGGGGCAAACTTGTTTGCATATCGGTCATCTAGTGCTACTCGAGTGATCTAACTTTGCATCATTGATAAGATCTATTGGCGTGGTGATTTGAGTGACTAATCCTTTGGAAAATGATTGTGAAAATGCTAACACACTTGCACATGATGTTGTACACTTGGTGGTGTTGGCACATTTGCAAAGGAGAAGTTGTTGGAGTTGATTTGTATCAATTTGGATCAAGTTGGAGAGGAAAAGGAGGTGAAAAGAGCAAGTTTGGGTTGTCCGAGGGTCAGAGAACGCAACCAAACTTGTACCCAACATGTAGCCCTTCCTGGGGGGTGGCACCACCCTTTCCGATGTGCACCAGATAGCCTAGGGCGGTGGCACTGCCACCCCTAGGGCAGTGCACCTCCACCCCAGGCAAGGTGCACCACCACCCCCTGCAACGTGCCAATTTCAGCACGACCACCCTTTCGTATTTTGGGCATATCTCTTAGCTCTGAACTCCAATTTTGATGATGTAAGACTTTTCAGAAAGCTAATGAAATGCTCTACAGGCCTGAGTTGGTGGAAATTGATTTGGATAAAGTTTTGGTCACCAGACTGTCCAGTGACCATAGCAGTGTGGCACCGCCCCTTTTTTCCAGAGGGGGGAAACTCGTCGGGGGGCACCGCCACCCCTAGGGAGGTGCACCACCCCCTATGTCCAGTGCTAGGGTCCTAATGGCTAGTTTGAAATAGCCATTGCAATTCGACCATTGGGCACTGCCACCCTATGTCCGGTGCCCGCACGTTGCTATCCGGTGACCGTGCAGAAATGTGCTACTTTGCTCCAACGGCTCTATTTGGCTCGGGGGCTATAAATAGAGGTGGAGCTCAGCTATGGCGGGTGTGCTTGGAAGCCCTCTAACTCACATACTCTTGATAGTGATCATCCGATTGAGTGTGAGTGTGATTCTAGTGCGATTGCATCGTGAGGTTGCATCGAGTGGCACTAGGTGATCGAGTTGCAAGCGGGTGATGCTTGTTACTCTTAGAAGTTGCCACCTCCTAGATGGCTTGTTGGTGGTCTCCGTCGAAGCACACAAAGAAGATTGTGCGGTGCTCCAGAGAAGTGATTGTGAGGGGTATTGTGCTTGCCCCGTGGGAGCCACAAAGAGTAACTCTAGTTGAGCGTGTCATTGAGCTACACTCACTTATGGGTAGGTTCTTATGGTGCCCAACATGTGGGCTTCGCGGGTGATGCCAATTAGTCGTCTAACCACCAATTGAGCGGTCAACACACAGGGACTAGCTTGGTGGCATCAAGTGAACCTTGGGATAAAAATCACTGTGTCATCCTTGTCTTTCTGTTGGTTTGCATCCCCTTTACACAAGCTTGTATTTATATTCATAGACATTGTGCTTGTGTAATTAGTTGGCTTGTGTAGCTTACTAGTTACTTTCTTGCTTGTGTAGCATAGAATAAGATCTTGCGTGACTAATTTGGTTTGAGTAACCTTGTTAGTCACATTGCTTACTTTGTGTAGCTAAGTAATTTGCACTTTCTAATTTGGCTTGTGTAGCCTTGTTATTGAGCATTGCTAGTGAGCTTAGGTGGATTTGTGCTTTTGCTTACTAGATTGTGTAGGTGCTCCTCGGTTTGTTTGAAGTACTAGTTGCATAGGTTTGTGTGATCTTGGAAGCTAGAATTGGATAGATGAACACTAGCTAGCTCGACACCTTTGTTGCCTCTTTAGGATATTTATAATGTGCTTGTAAAGTTAGATAGAGAGGTGTAGTCTTGGCTAGACCGATAGTTTTAATTCCACATTTGTTTCGGTTAGCCGGTGCGATTAAGTTTTATAAAAGACTATTCACCTTCCACTAGTCCACCATCTCAACCCTACACGTGGTATCAGAGCTTGGTCCCTCATTTGTGGTCTTCACCGACCCGAGAGGATGTCGTCTAGTGGGCTAGATGTTTGTGAGACACATTTTTGATGGCACAAACTTTGTACATTGGAAAAAAAATCATATGCTTGATCATTTTTGTGCAAAGGTACCTAAGTTTTGGAGGATTATCACTAGTTGTCTCACTCATGTCTTAGACCATAGAAATCTAACCAAAGCTCAGTTAGTTCTCTTTGAACTTGATGCACATGCTTGTTGTTATCTAATGGATGTTTTGAGCTTTGATTTGATGAAAAAGATAAACTATATAGGAACCGCACGTGAGATATGGGAATCAATCAAGCACACCTTCGGTGATTCCTCCACATGGGATGATGGAAGGTTCAAGGAGGAGCCCAAGGAGAAGGTGCATGAGTGTGTTGAGCATGGCCACAATTTGGTGATTGTGGAAGATTGCTCCACCTCATGGTCAAGTGATGATGATGATGATCGATCTACTACAAGTTCACTTGACAAGATTGATGGTGATGCCTCAAGTGATGCAAATGATGACTCTACCTCAAGCACACTTGATGGTATTGATGATGGTTCATGCTCGGACCATGATCATGATGTAACTATAAGCTCTCCTACATCACCACATTGCTTCATGTCACAAGGTGACACTAAGGTATCTAATTCTAATGTGGTTGATCATGTTGATTTATATGATGAGCTTGTTAGTGGACTTGCTAGCATGACCATGTCTTTAGAAAATGAGAAAGCTAAAACATTGAAATTGGAAAAAGAAAACTCATTTCTAAAGAACTCATGTGAAGAACATAAGCACTTAGTTGATGTTCTTAAAATCTTCACATGGTGAGCTAAAATTGACTCATGAGACACTACTTGCATCTCATGAGGAATTATTGGAACAACATGCTTCTCTCATTAAAGTGTTTTCAAAGAAGCTTAAAAAGAATGAGAACTCATCACATGAGTTAAGTGATCAATTACTACATGTGACTAACTCTTGTAATGTAGGGAAGAAGCATGTATCCACCTCTAGTGATGATTTATTAGAAATGCCATTCTTTTTCACATATAGATGCTTGTTCTACTTCCTTGTCTTGTGAGACTAACCTTTTGAAGGAGAACAATGAGCTCAAGAATGTAGTGAAGAAATTGAGCAACAAGTTAGAGAGGTGCTACAACACCAAAATCACCTTCGAGCATATATGTAGGTAAAGCAAGTGTGGTACTTGGAAGGCTAATATAGAAGTGGTGATCCGAGGAACATTTGAGATGCTTAGTTGAAGCAATCAAAAGGGTTGATCAAGAAAAGCAAGCAACACCCAAAAGAAGAAGCAATTCATGAATAATCAAGTGATATTCTCATGCAAGCAATGATCAAAAGATGAAGCAAGTCAACCACAACTCAAGGAAGTGCACTTGATCATTAGTGGTTTTCAAATCATATGGGTGAAGAATGGACTCTATCTATGATGATTGGTTTTCACCAAGCTATAAATTGGACTTCACATTGCTACTAGAGTAATGAATTGGAATCTATGTGGCTATCCTATACTCCAACATAGCAAAGGTATCACTATAATATGCATGATCATTTTCATTCCTTACTAGTATGTGGATGAGTGCATATAGTACATGCTTATTAGGATCATGCATGACAAATGAAAAATTATTTAAAATTCATAGTCTACCACTATTGCTTGAATGGTTAATTGACCTAGTGGTAGTGTATGAGTTTGTTCATGAGCTAGTGAACCCAGGTACTTGATTTATGTTTGATTGCTAACAAGTGGCAAGTATAACATTGGCAAGATAACCCTTGTAAGAGGTGTGAAGAAGCTTGTCATTGGTTCAAACTGGACTTAGAAGCTTAGGCAAATCAATTTGGTTCAAGTCAATATTAGAAGCTCATGATAGTAACAAGAGTACAAGAACAAGACAACAATGCAAATGAATATCTAGTTTGATTGTTTCAAGTGATATCTAGACTCAAACAAGAAGAATTTACAAGTGGTGTCTAGATCAACTTACAAGTGATGTCCTACAAGTGGTACTCAAGAAGATAACAATTGTTCAAGATATGGTTTTTATTGACAAATCAATCATACACGTGGTATCACATTTCTACACGTGATACCAATCATACAAGAAGGTGGTTCTACAAGTGATCCTCAACTTTAAGTGATCATCAAGTGAAGAAAGTTTCCTCACCTACAAGAGCTCAAGTTTATCAAAATTGGATGACCCATGCCATGACATAGGGGGAGGTGTCCCACCAATTGGTGTCAAGGTCACAAGATCCTACACATGGTGTCTAAAGAGCTATACAAGTGGTGTCTATAAAAAATGCAAGATTCAAGTGTCAACCATCTATCCCTAGGGCAACCCTTTGTATCTAGAGATGCACACCTTTTATGAAAATTGATGACAAAGGGGGGGAGATTGTACAAAGATATGAAAGCTTGAGGGAGAGATTGAGATGAAGAAGAGAAGTAGATTGGACAAAGAGGGAGCAACATTGAAGAATGAGAGGGGATCAAAATTCTTGGACAAAGAAAAGCACACAAGTAGGGGGTGCAAGCTCATGAACTTGTGTTGTTTGCATTTGATATGTGCATAGTCATGTGCTTGCTTGCATTGCATAAGCTTTTAAATTTGATATGCATGCTTGTGTGGTGTATGCTAGTTATAGAACTTGAATGATGATTTGATAACTAGCATGCATAAGATGGTAGCTAGACTTGTATTTCTACATGTGGTACTAGAACCTTGCTTATAATGTTGATCTCACGGGGTTTCTAGTATTTTTGTTGTCTAGCTACTCATGGTGCTAAGGACGGTGTCAGAAGTGCAACTCCAATTGGTATCATGCATCAAAGGTTAATTCTTTATACCTTAGCATCATTTGGTAGTTATTACTCTCCCGTAATTCCAATCTATGCATATGTGTGAGCTTCAAACCAAACACTCTAGCACATATGTAGGGGGAGCTAATACTACCAATTCGGATTTGTGGTACTTGTCCAAAATCATTTACACATTGTAAAATTGCATGGGCAAGCAACAGGAATCCATTTGAGCTTAATTTCCTTATCTTTATAGAGTTGTCATCAATTACCAAAAAGGAGGAGATTAAAAGGTCCTTGTTTAGTTTTGGTAATTGAGTGACGGTGGACTAATATGTGTTTGAGTGAGATACACAGGTGATTGGTCCATAAGTACATCATGTGTGAGCAGCCTATGCCATGGAGGTGAAATGGCTTGGATTTGTTGCAAGGCTCACATATGTGATGAAGGAGCTCATTGCATATGAGACATGACATTGAGTCATGTGACTAAGGTGGAGAAGATCAAGACAAGACTTGGCTTGATGGACTGGTTGCAAGCGTGGAGGGCAAGTTATTGACTTTGGAGCGATGGACCGCGTGGCGGTGAAGCTTGAGCAAGACTTGGCGCCAAAGGATGGAGACAATGGTGAAGAACAAGTGAGGTCAAGATCGTTGAACCAATAAGGTCACATGATGATATGAAGTGGATCATATCATTTGTTGATCAAGGTTGGTGCATGTGTTGCATCAACATTGGAGGAGATGGAATGGAATGCGCAAGGCAAAGGTATAACCTATAGGACATTTAGTTTCACCGGTCATAGGTGTGTAGAGAATTTTATATCTGGCTTTAGGATAGATGGTCGTATTATCAAGAGGGGCAAACTTGTTTGCATATTGGTCGTCTAGTGCCACTCGTGTGATCTAACTTTGCATCCTTGCTAGGATTGAGTGACGTGGTAATTTGAGTGACTAATCCTTTGAAAAATGATTATGAAAATGCTAACACACTTGCACATAATGTTGTACACTTGGTGGTGTTGGCATATTTGCAAAGGCGAAGTTGTTGGAGTTGATTTGGATCAAGTTGGAGAGAAAAATAAGGTGAAAAGAGCAAGTTTGGATTGTCCGAGGGTCGGAAAATGCAACCAAACTTGTAGCCAATGCACAACCCTTCCTTGGGGGTGGCACCACCCTTTCCAGTGTACACCGGACAGCCTAAGGTGGTGGCACCGCCATCCCTGGGGCGGTGCACTGTCACCCCAGGCAAGGTGCACTGCCACCCCCTACAACGTGCCAATTTCAACACGACCACCCTTTCGTATTTTGGGCATATCTCTTAGTTCCGAACTCTAATTTCGATGATCTAAGACTTTTCAAAAAGCTAATGAAATGCTCTATAGGCTTGAGGGGGTGGAAATAGGTTTGGAGAAAGTGTTGGTCACCGGACTATCTGGTGACTATGGCGGTGTGGCACAACCCCTTTTTTCCAAAGAGGGGGGAAATTCGTCGAGGGCACCACCACCCCTAGGGCAATGCACCACCCCCTATGTCCGATGCTAGGGTCCTAATGGTTAGCTTGAAATAGCCATTGCAATTCAACCATTGGGCACCACCACCCTATGTCCGGTGCCCGCACGTTGTTGTGCTGTGACCGCGCAGAAATGTGCTACTTTGCTCTAACGACTCTATTTGGCTTGGGGCTATAAATAGAGGTGGAGCTCAGTCATGGGCTGGTTACTAAGCTCCCTTAAGCCTTGGTGGCTTGTGTAGGTGTGCTTGGAAGCCCTCTCATTCACATATTCTTGATAGTGATCATCCGATTGAGTGTGAGTGCGATTCTAGTGCGATTGCATGGTGAGGTTGCATCAAGTGACACTAGGTGATCAAGTTGCAAGCTAGTGATGCTTATTACTCTTGGAGGTTGCCACCTCCTAAATGGCTTGGTGGTGGTATCCATCGAAGCATGCAAAGAAGATTGTGTCATGCTCCGAAGAAGTGATTGTGAGGGGTGTTGTGCTCACCCTGCGGGAGCCACGAAGAGCAACTCTAGTTGAGCGTGTCATTAAGCTACCCTCACTTGTGGTATGTTCTTGCGGTTCCCAACGTATGGGCTTGGTGGGTGATGCCAATTAGCCACCGAACCAATAAGTGAGCGGTCGACACGAGGAGTAGCTTGGTGACAACCAAGTGAACCTCAGGATAAAAATCACCGTGTTATCCTTGTCTTCCTATTGGTTTGCATTCCCTTTACACAAGCTTGTATTTACATTCATAGACATTGTGCTTGTGTAGTTTCTCTTGTAATTAGTGAGCTTGTGTAGCTTGCTAGTTACCTTCTTGCTTGTGTAGCATAGAAGTAGCTCTTGCATGACTAATTTGGTTTAAGTAACCTTGTTAGTCACATTGCTTAGTTTGTATAGCTAAGTAATTTGCGCTCTTTAATTTGGCTTGTGTAGTCTTGTTATTGAGTATTGCTAGTGAGTTTAGGTGGCTTTGTGCTTTTGCTTACTAGATTGTGTAGGTGCTCCTCGGTTTGCTTGAAGTACTAGTTGCATAGGTTTGTGTGATCTTGGAAGCTAGAATTAGATAGGTGAGCACTAGCTAGCCCGACACCTTTGTTGCTTCTTTAGGATCGTTATATGGTGCTTGTGAACTTAGATAGAGGGGTATAGTCTTGGCTAGACCGATAGTTTTAATTCCACATTTATTTCGGTTAGCCGACGCGATTAAGCTTTAGAAAGGTTAAAGGTCCAAATTGGATAGAGGGGGGGTGAATAGCCTAAATTAAAACTCTACAAATCACTAGAGCAAAGATTAGTAACATAAAAGGCGATAAATGTGGTTTGCTCTAGCTCTAAGTGTTGAGCAAGCCACCTAGTTGTAATTCTAGTTATCTAATGTCTCTATGGCACACACAAGCTAAGTTGCTACAACTACTACTATCTAGAGTGCTAGCAACAAGAACAAGCACAACTAAACAAGCTAAAAACACAAAGTAAAGTTGCGGTAAGTAAACGATGGGAAGATGATTTTATATCGACGTGTAGAGGCAAGTGAACCAATGATGAATACCAATGTGAAGCCAATCACCGGGAGACAATCAATCATAATATCAAGAGAGACACCAAGATTTTCTCCCGAGGTTCACGTGCTTGTCGGCACGCTAGTCCCCGTTGTGTCGACCAACACTGCGTGGTTCGGTGGCTAATTGGGGATCCACACCCAAGCTCTCCAAGAGCGCTGCAAAAACCTACCGCTAGTGAGGTAACTCAATGACACGCGCAATATATTAGAGCTACCTTATGGCTCTTCGCCGGGGAAGGTGCTAAGCCCCTCACAAGTCACCGGAGACGGCCACAAACAACCTCCAACTCATGCCAGACCTCCTTTGCTGTTCCAAGCCGTCTAGGTGGCGGAAACCACCAAGAGAAACAAGAATCCCGTAGCAAAAGAACACCCAAGTGCCAACTAGACGCAAACTCACATGCAAATGCACTCGAGATCACTCAATCTCACTTTGATTAGGCAATCAAGCAAGGGAGATGAGTGGAGGGGATGTGCTTAGCTCAAGAGGATGTTAGAGAGTCAAAATGTCCAAGAGAGATCCCCCAAGGCTGGCCAACAAGTATATATAGGCGTCCCCAACACGAAATAACCGTTAGGGACAAGTTGCTGCTGCCTGCGCACTGACCGGACGCACCGGTCGTTGTGACCAGACGCGAACACAGTGTCCAGTCGCCACGTGTCTTGCTTTAAATCTCATTCATTCAATCGTAATAGTCACTTAAATGTACTCATTCACGCACTAGAGTGACCAGACACACCGATCAAAATTGATCGGATGCGCCTAGGCATCCGGTCGCCACTAATTCACATTGTTGACCACGCGAACGGACGTGCAATTTGAACTGACCAGACGCCACAGTGCCAGCATCCGGTCGATTCCAGTAAGTATCCACTCACGACCTGACGCGTTCGGTCGATCATGACCGGACACGCCACCATGTTCGATCGACCTCGCGTGCTTCGCAGTTTCTCTGGGACTTGACCGGACACGCCGGTGCGCGTGCTCGCTGCACGCGGGACGAACTGACCGGACGCACCAGCCGCGTCTGATCCAGTGTCTGGTTCAATGTCTAGTCCAGCGTCCGGTCACCCCTAATGACTTCCTTTCACCTCTGTTTCTTTGCCTCCGGCGCAGTGGAAAATAGGCGTTTCACTTCCCGAAAAGCGCCGAATCCATCTCTACCGCTCAAACTCCACCGCCTTCGCAAATGTGCTAACATCACCAAGTGTTCATCACCATGTGCATATGTGTTAGCATTTTCACAATCATTTTCGAGGCGTTAAGTTAGCTCTTCACTAGATCTAAATGCATATGCAAATGAATCCTCATCTAGTGGCACTTAAGTGATCAATAGCCCTGAAAATTCCCCTCTTTATAGTACAGCTATTGATTCTAAGTGTGATCACACCCACTATGGTGTCTTGATCACCAAAAGCAAATCCTATCTATACCTTTGCCTTGAGCTCCATAGGATTTTGCCTCTTCTCCTCTCCTTCTCCAAGTATGGCACCAAGTCATCATGATCAACATGCATCTTGCCATCACTTAGGAGTATATCAATCACCTTTTGCTATCAACACTCAAGCACATGTGATTAGTACTTAGGTTTCATCAATTAGCCAAAACTAAACTAGGGACTTTCGAAAGGACTATTCACCTTCCTCTAGTCCGCCATCTCAACCCTACACCTGTTTCCCCAAAGGGGGCGCTGGCGAGTAACCTAGTGGTGATCTGTCCAAAGGAGACCCAGGGCACAAGCTGAGTACACCCCCACCCCCCATGGAGCCCATAGAAAATCCAGGTAGCTTAGGAGCTATAAGGGTGCTGACTGTCTAGGCGGGGCAGACGCCAAGTAGTACTCAGCAACCGTTGGAGTCGTATGCTCCAAGCCTGGCTCGAGCCAGAGAAGCATGGAGCACAGTCATCGAGAAGACTGCCAATTTTGACGCAGCTTTTAGAGTAAGCCCTTGTTTAGATTGAAGATTTTTTCAACCTGATGAATAGTACCACTTTCGTCTTGTTTGATAAATATTGTCCAATCGTAGACCAACTAGGCTCAAAAGATTCATCTCGTGATTTTGAACTAAACTGTGTAATTAGATATTTTTTTACCTACATTTAGTACTCCATGCAAGCGGCTAAAAATTGATGTGATGGAGAGAGAGTGAAAAAACTTGGAATTTTGAGGTGATCTAAACATGGGCTAAGTTGTTGTCCTTTAATTTATCCATGCTATCCTTGCTACTATATGTTGTATAACATTGTGTGAGTAGCTTGTTGCATAGGAAATAGAGATCAAGGCATCCTAGTAGGCATAGCTAATACATGCAAACTTGTCTGGTGAGGTGGCGCATCTAAAGCAGCAGCATGCAGGAGAGTTGGCCACTGTAGAACATCGTCGACTGGAGTCAGTGCAAGGTCTACAGACTCAGGTTGATGAGATCAACAGGACCCTTGAGACCACTCGTCAGGAGTAGGACATGGCCTTGGCAGAGGTAAAGGCCACCCAAGATGGACAGAAGAAAGCTAAGGAAATGTATGAAGCCATGAGCTAGTGTGGCAGAACCTTATAAATTATATGGCCCACATGCACCTGCCATTGTCCCGAAGACCTCTAACGGTTATGCATGTGTTCCAGATAACTTAAAAAGTCTGTCGGGTGTCCTCAGGAAACTCGAATCATCCACGATGTTCCAAGCAAGATCACATTACAGAGGCATTGCAGTATTACAACAGTTTATATAATAAATTATATTAGAGTAAATGTAACACCCTAAAATTTGCTTCTTTGAAAATAGAGCTAAAATGAGTTAATTTTGA
The DNA here is from genome assembly GCA_038087645.1 of Saccharum hybrid cultivar R570. Classification (NCBI taxonomy): domain Eukaryota; kingdom Viridiplantae; phylum Streptophyta; class Magnoliopsida; order Poales; family Poaceae; genus Saccharum; species Saccharum hybrid cultivar. Next base: position 1,897,423 of record JAQSUU010000425.1, read on the forward strand.
ATTTTTGTGCTCATGAAAACATAGGGAAATAATATTTTTCACTAAATTGAAATTTATCATAAGGTTTAGCAACTTGTTGATGCATTCATGCAGATGTATTTGTGTTTTTGTATTGCTTGGTTTTGACCAAAGATCAAAATGAATTCAAGTTGTTCTTTCAAAATGCGTTTAGGTCGATTTTTCTTTCCCGATATACATATATCATTTTTCTACAATCAAATTCCTTGTTTCTCATCCGTCAATCAACCTCTACAAACTTCTCGGGAATTTTTCCGACTTTTTCTGTAGCTTGTTTCCACTTGTCTGTGAGCATAATCTAATTTTTAGATGCTCCAAATTATCTTATCATGAGCTCCAAATATATTATTTGGGTTCCTCATGTTCCATAATGTCTCTGAGAATTTTTCCCGAATTTTCGGAGCTTTCGGAGTATTTTTCGTGGCTTAAATAATAATTCTAGACTTTTCTAGAATTATTTTATCCATGAAAATAATTAATTTCGAAAATAATAAATCTCTCATTTTGCCCAACGCTCAAAGCCCATGTGCAAAAATCTTAATAAATCTCAAAGGCCCATACATTTATTTACTAATAGGCTTTAATAATTAATTAGGCCTATTAGTAAAGACGGAGGGTGCAACATCAATTAGTACCATATTGCTAGTATGGACCTACCCCTTGGGCAAAGCACACCAAAACTACCGTAAGAGGAGCCCCTAGTTTGGGAAATCTCTCATGTAGTAAATTATATTTTTCTCCTCTTTCTCTCGCCGTCGCCGTCGCCGCCGTGCTGCCTAGCCCGGCCATACTCTCCTCGGCAACAAGTAAGTCCGCCGCCGTCCCTGTATTCTTAGAAAATAAACCCGTAGTCCAAAGCATGTTTGCAGATTTTGTTTTCTTCATTTGAAAGCATATTTTGTTTCGGTTAAGAATAAATTACGTTTTCAGATATTTACAGAATTACCACTGATTTTGTTTTAGCCATAACTTCTCCGTTTTAACTCCGATTTGATCCGTTCAAGTTGTGTTAGGTTCGTATTTGCGAGCTCTACATGTTAGTGTAGCTGTACAGTAGGCTTGGAAAATTTAATTTTTGAGCTTATATTAAAGTAATTATTTATCTAAAGGAAATCTTAGAAAATTCATAACTTTCACGTTTTAAATCCGAATATCGTGATCTTTATGTCTGTGTGATCGTAGTAACATGTAGAATAGTTTTATAAGCTTTTGAAACTATTTTTCTACTGTTGGTGTACTGTTCTAGTTGTATCTTTTGCTTGCCTCATGTATGATTGCATATGGATGCTTGTGTGGTGTTCTATGATAATGTCCAGTCAGTGAGCTTTACGTGTTGATCGAGAAGAAATACAGTTGAAGTTTTGGACTAGAAGAAGCATCAAAGTTTAAGGCAAGTATAGCATGGGGCCATCCTTGTTATCCTATTCACTATAATCATAATACATATGCATGTGTCCTCCTTGATGACCTATAGATTATAAAGTAGGCTTTGATATCCTGATTCCTTGTTACCTATGGGTTTTGCATTGGGTAGCTATGGCTAGTGCTTGATCTATGAACAATGATCTTGTAATATGACTAATGAATTGTGCAACCAACCATTAAGATGATTTAATTACTGTTAAAGGGTGCTAGAGCATTATGTTGTTTTCATGTTGCTCTAGTTTCTCTCTGTAAGGACTTATCTGTAAGTGATAACCGGGATTGACAGTACAGCTGTGAGGGCTATATGGCTCTGGCTCTAGTTGTTTAAGAGACCTTTTCAAGCTTGTTAGTGGTTACCAAAAGGCGCAAGAGGGGTCATGTCTAGTATGGTCTTGGCCTACCATGGTGGGTGCAGTCTTTTGTAAGTCGCCTCTTGGAGGGAGGTTCATGCTTTCCAATTGGAAATCCTTAGCGGCCCTAACTTGTTAGACGAACTTTTAAATGGCTTTATATGATTTTCGGTGTTTTGGGAATGGCCTCCCTATGCATTTGGAAGTCATGACTCACAGTGAAAGTGTACACCTCTACGCAGAGTTAAAAACTGGTATACTAGCCGTGCCCACGGACACGGGCAGCCTTGGGGATTCTTACAGAATAAATGTTTACCACTGTTATATCATGCTTATTATTGTTGATATTATTATGTTTATGTTAATTGCTATTTCATTATTCTTGTTACAATTGATCATTTGTTTATAATGGGAATTGGTTTACCTTGATGCTACTCAATTGCTAAGTAAATGATGAATAAAAGCTAAATGCAGTAAACCAGTGTCTAACTTTTTGAGCCTCATGAACCCCATGATATATTTGCTGAGTTCGACATGGACTCACTCTTGCTATTTCCCACACC